>CM066739.1:108315558-108915558 GCA_033961575.1 Aselliscus stoliczkanus | reverse complement strand
GAGGAGATTTAGGCAAAAGAAATTCAGTGGTTTATGGGAGACAGCCTGGTCTGAAGGCATAGGTGAAACTACTCTATGGTGTTAGAAATCAGGATAATGATTACCCTTGGAAGGTGTGACTGGGAGGTCCCAGTCCTTTGGAAAGAGATTCTGAGATTCTGGTTAATGATTTTGGTTCTCACATTGGGTGCTAGGGACATGGGTGTGCTTGCTTTGTATAAATATATTGACTTGTTCATTTTCATATGCTTTTTGTGTATCTGTTAAACTTCAGTAAATATTTTTCTTTTAAAGATATCCATCAGTAGGATGTAATACTTTTGCTGTCACTGAAAGGTATGTTATACATGAATATTTATTGATGACATACTAAGATATTCATTATGTATTTTTCAAGTTGAATAAAAACAGGTATTACCAAAGTCCTCGTCATTGTGCAAAAAGACACATAACTAAGGCAGGGTTATAACTTAAAATTTCTGTGAATTTCATCCTTTTCTGTTCAGTTTTGTAAGAAACTGCCAAGTTTTCGAAAGTGGCCGTATCACTCTGCACTCCCACTAGCAGTGGATGAGGGATGTATTCTTTCTTTCTTTTTTTTTTTTCAGGGCAGTGTCACTTGCCCTTATATGTAGGACCCAAACCGGGGCCACTGGCTTCCCAAGCCAGCGCTTAACCATTGCGCCACTCAGAGGGACCGTTGTATTCTTTCTTAAACTCGGGAAATTGTTCATCTCTTTATTAGGGAGTCTAGTGTTAGAAGCTAAAAGTGAAAATTTTGGACCAAATTACTAACTTTAAGTCCTAGCTTCCCCATTTTCTGGCTATGTGACCTTGGGCAAGTTATTCAACTTATCTGTGCCTCAGTTTCCTTTGTTGTAAAGTAGGAATAATAATAATAAATAACTTCATTAGGTTGTTTCAATAATAAATAGATGTAAAGCACTAGAACACTGCCTTGCACACACATTGTTAAATGATAGCTAATTTCATGTGGTCTATCCTTTTTTTTTTTTTTTTTTTTTTTTTTTTTGAGGGCAGTGTCACTGGCCCTCATATGTGGGACCCAAACTAGGGCCGCTGGCCTCCCAAGCCAGCGCTTAACCACCATGCCACTCGGCTGGCCCTGGTCTCTTCTTCTTGATGGCCAATTATCTACATGTTGGCTTTCCATCCTCTGTCCTTTACATCATCCGTCTTCTTGTTTTGAATCATGGAGAAGCTTTAAAAGACTATCCTACACATAACCAGTCACTTTTCCACAGCATCAATCCAGTTCTTCTCCAGTATAACTTGATGTTGTTGCATCTTAACTATGTTTGCTGTATGTTTTTATTCCTTTTCACCTACTGTCTTATTATTTCAACGTGTTCTCTCACATTTCTTTCCTATTTCATTTAGGCCACACTTTCTTGCAATCCATTGAGAATTCCAAATTTTTTCCTTAAATTTTCTAGTTCCTACAGATTTTTTTTTTCTGAAATCTGTTCTTAGAGACTTCTAGATGTTGTTCCCTTTCCTATTACTGTAACTTTGTTTTCATATACTCAATATTTGGCTTTCCAAGTTAAGTTTCGTCAGCGAATAGGCTGGATGACTTGATCTCTCCCTTTATCCAAATAAATGCTGGTGGCACACAGCACAGTAAAATGCGTGAGCCACATATTTACAAATATAAAACCCTACTGACTTCTGTTCGATTCTTTTCTGCCAAGGACACACTGAGACTGGCCTTGGGTTCATTCACACCTACGTGCTGGCTGACGCAGGTATACACGGGCACTAGCTGGGCAAAACATGGTACCACCACCTCCCGGATTCTTACAGCATTTTTTAAAATGTGTGTTGCGACCCATCTGAGAGTCATGAAAGCAATATAGTGGGTCAGGATCAACATTTTAAAACTGCCAAATGAACAGAACACTGAATAGTGAATTGCGTGCGGGGCAGGCAATAAAAGTACGTAATGCATCATGAAATGCTTGTTTGCTTTTCAAAATTATATATGTGTGTAAATGTCTATTTCTTAAGAGCAGTCCGGTCACACAAGCTCGAGAATCAGCGGCCCAACGCACACCTACGTCCCCCTGAGTCGTTTAGTAACGAAGTCCTGGCTGGCGAACCCCACTGGTGCGAGACAAGGTCTCACCCGATGGCTGAGGCCTCAGGGAAATAGAGTTCAGCTCGTGAAGCATCCTGGGAGTCGTAGTCCTGCGTGTTTGTGCTCTCACGCACCGGCAAGCGGAGGCGGGGCTCTCGGCGCGACCGGAAGTGGCCGTTGAAGCCGCTGTAGGCGTGAAAAGAGGTTGGCGCTGGGCAACTCCCGTCGCTCAGGTTCCTTTCCCTAGGTTTGGTGACCGTCCCGGTGCTTCTGGATCCGCGACCGGAATGCGTGGATCGCTGTAAAGGAGAGGAAGCCTAGGTATCACCATGGCAACCGCCAGCCCTCCAGTCCCGTGACGTCACCCTTCTCGCTCCGCAGGGAGCGGCCTTTGCGGGAGGGAGCCGGGGAGTCCGGGAAGGGGGCGTCCCTCGCCACGGTCCGCGCGGGTGGTTCCGCCCTGATCCGGTGGACGGCTTTGTTCTTTTGTTCGAGTCTAGGAGGAAAGACAAGAGCTGGGCCCCGCCCCTCTCTTCCCACTTCCAGCTTTCCGTCCCCGCAACAGGTGTGTGTTCCTAAATCCGAGCCCTTGGGGCCGTGAGCCCGCAGGTGTTCAGAGAGGGAATCGGCCGGCCTTTGGTGCTTCTGGCCAGATTCTAGGGGAGGCGCCGAGGGTTTTCTTAATCCGGGGCTAAACCTGCGTACTCGATCCCCACTCTGTTTTTGTTCAGCGGGAGTGTCATTTGCCTGTTTAGTGCTCTTTCCCGTCATTTCTCGTTTCCTAGGATCTCTTGGCCACTGCAGAACTCTGAGGTTTGATTGTGACGCATGTTGTTGACCCCATCCTGTGTGTTTTAGATCAGCCGAGCTCAGCGTGTAGTAAGTTTCAGACTTCCTGGACATCTGAGCCCCAGACCGAGGACCCAGCTGGAGGGACGCTGTTTGGGAAACCCTGGTGATCCAGGTTCCAGGGAAACGGGATGAGCTCCTGAGATGGAAGGTATTGGGGACGACTCGGAATGATGGAGGCAAAAGAATAGTGATGACTTGAAGATCAAATACTTGACAGAGCTGGAAGAGGTGGAAGGGGGGAACCTTCTATTTAAGGATCAAGAAAATCAGAATTACGTTATAGGGAGAGACTTGGAGGAAGAGTTAACACCTGGGCTTTGCGATTGGGGAATGAAAAGGAACAAATATTCATAATGTCTGTAATTCTCACATGACTTCTATCTGTTAAATATTAGAATGATAACCTTCCAGTCAGAAAAAAATCTTGGTAATCACTTCTTCAATGTAAGAATCAGTATTTTAAATAATGATTGGAGATGGCTGTCTGTTAAGCCTATGCCTGAACAAGTGTGGCATTAAATTCTCCATTTGGGGTGCAGGCAGTTCCTTTGTTGACTTTCTTTTTTTAGTACCTTATATTAGGCAGAATGTGCCGGTTCTTTAACTTTTGCGCTGATCTTAGTTCTTAGTCCCTAATAGCAAGAGATTGCTCTCCCTCCAGACACACACACTGCTGTCCTTGAAATATGTGAAATCAGCTGTTAGAACTCCTACTCACAAATTGTTTTCTAAGCAAAAGAGCCTCAGTTCCTTTGATGGGTGTTCATGGGATATATGTAGACCTCTTCTCTGAAAACTCTACTGCATGAGAGCATGCTTCTTACAATGCGTTCCATAAAGGTAAGCGCAGTTCAGCAGATGTGTTTTGAGAAATACAAGTGTGATGTACTACTTTCAATTTGGATTATACTTCTGCTGTTTAGCATCAGATTGTATTTGCTTTAAAAAATTAGCGACATTACACTGTAAACCCAGACCTTTTTTTTAAAAGATTTTATTGGGGAATTGGAGGAGGGGAACAGACAAGTTGCTGTCTTTTTGTTCTTCAGTCTAGTTGTGTAGGACATCGCTTCACTGGCCCATGTTTGTATCATCATTGCGCTCTTCCCGGGTGAGGCAGATCGGTCACCGGCCTCTGGACGTCCGCTCACAGCGGCTCTTGGCAGCTCACACTGGCTGCCTGCCGCTCATGCTGATTGCCGGCCACTCACTGTAGCCTATGGCAGCCCACTGCAGCAGGGACTGCAACCTACACCATCGCCTTGGCTCACACAGCCCAGCTCCAGGTGGAGCTGTTGTTAGCTGTAGAGGGCAGTGTCACTGGCCCTCATGTGGGATCCAAACCGGGGCCACTGGAATCCCCAAACCAGCTCTTACCCACTGTGCCACTCGGCTGGCCCAGCCTAGATCTTTTTTACATAAATTGCAGTGAACTAGATTCATGCCATCTTTCTGTAATAGAATTGTTTTTTTTTTTTATCCTTAATGTCAGGACTTCACATTAATGATTGTTCAATTTTTTTTTTTTTTTTAAGATTTTATTGGGGATTTGGGGGAGGGGAACAGCGTTCGGGAATCGGGGAAGGGGAACAGACAAGTTGCTGTTCTTCACTCTACTTGTGGAGGATGTTGCTTCACTGGGCCATGTTGGTATTATCATTACGCTCTTCCTGGGTGAGGCAGATAGGTTGCCTGTGTCTGGATGGCCACTCATGGTGGCTCTTGGCAACTCATGCTGGCTGCCAGCCATTCACGCTGGCTGCTGGCCACTCACTGTAGCCTATGGCAGCCCACTGCAGCAGAGGCTGCAGCCCACCATCACTGGCAGCTCACAGCAGCCCAGCTCTAGGTGGAGCTGTTGTTAGCTATAGAGGGCAGTGTCACTGGCCCTCATATGTGGGATCTGAACCAGGGCCCCCTGCTCAGAGCTGGCATCCCAAGCCGGCTCCTAAACAATGCACTAATGTGCCACTCAGTTGGCCCTGTTCAATTTTTTTTAGCCAAGTGTTTCAGCTTGTCAGAATAATTAAGAATCTTAATTTAGTTATTTACTCTGTTTTTTTTCTTTTTTGAGGGCAGTGTCACTGGCCCTCATATTTGGGACCCAAACCAGGGCCACTGGCTTCCTAAGCCAGCACTTAACCACTGCGCCACTCGGCCGGCCATAGTTATTTACTCTTTTAACTGTTCTTTCCAACTTTATTCCAACTATTGTATTTAATGAGTGTTCCTTCTGTTTCTTCCTACATGTCATTGAACAGGTCAGGATAAGGGCAGAGCCCTGTGACATGTCACTTTAGACTTCCCTCTGCATTTCATTGTCTTTACAATCTTTAGGTATGGCTGTACAGTCAGGTTTGGTTTAACCTATTATTATACACTCCTTTTCCTTGCATTTCTTTAATATATTAGAAGTCTTAACATTATATTATTTATGTAGGTTGAGCTACACCTTGTCTTTGTTCTCAATTATTTTATTTTATTTTATTTTTTTAAAGATTTTATTGGGGGAGGGGAACAGCGTTGGGGAATCGGGGAGGGGGAACAGACAAGTTGCTGTCTTTTTGTTCTTCAGTCTAGTTGCAAAGGATGTTGCTTCACTGGCCCATGTTGGTATCATCATTGAGCTCTTCCTGGATGAGGCAGATCAGTCGCTGGCCTCTGGATGTTCACTCACCGTGGCTATTAGCAGCTCACACTGGCTGCCAGCCGCTCACACTGGCTGCCGGCCACTCACTGTAGCCTATGGCAGCCCACTGCAGCAGGGGCTGCAGCCTACACCATTGCTGGGGCTTGCTTAGCCCAGCTCCAGGTGGAGCTGTTGTTAGCTGTAGAGGGAAGTGTCACTGGCCCTCATATGTGTGATCCAAACCGGGGCTGCTGGCATCCCAAGCCAGCTCTTAACCAATGCACCACTCGGTCGGCCCTCAATTATTTTTTTAAGAGTGCAAAGAATCTGTTTTATTTCTTGTGTTTTTTTTAAAGATTTTGTTGGGGAAAGGGACTGGCTAAGTTGTTGTTCTTTAATCTTCATTGTGTAAGGTGCCAGTCGCCATCTGGCTTCCCGTCCTCAGCTCGTGGCCTCTAAGCTCAAGGTGCTGTGTTCAATCTTAGTTGCCAGTGGGCGTAGCCACCATTCCATGTGGGAGTCGAATCAGCAGCCTTATTGTTGAGAGTGCACGCTCCATCCACTGAGCCGTCAGGGAGGCAGCTTAGCTCAAGGTGCTGAGTTCAGTCTTAGTTGCGGGTGGACGTAGCCCACCATTGAACAGGCAATCTTGTTACACCAGCTGAGCCATCCTGCCACCTGTTGGCAGCTCAGCGACAGCTCAGGTCAGGTGCAGCATTCACTGGCCCATGTGGGAATCGAACCAGGAGCCCTGTTGCTCAGAGCTGACGCTCTAAGCCAACTCTTAACCAACTAAGCCACCTATCCAGCCCCAAATCTGTTTTATTTCTTATAGCTGCATGTGTATCTACAATGATCTCAAAATACTTTTTAATTAAAAAATCAACTTTTTAATTATATTACTAATGAGTAATCGGAAATTGTAATAAAAATAATAACTCCATTTACAAAACACCCAAAATATGAAACAGGAACACGTCTAACTAACATGTTCAAAGTCTGTACACACAAAACACTGCTGAGAATACTTTTTTCCAGCTTTACTGAGATATAATTGACCTATAATATTGTGTAAGTTTAAGTTGTCCAGTGGGATGATTTGATACATGTCTATGTTGCAAAATGATCACCACAATTAGGTTAGTTAACATTTGTCCTCTCACATGTTTGGCTTGCTTGTATGTTCTGTCTGTGTGGTAAGAACATTTAAGATTGACTCTCATAGCAGTTTTTAAGTATATAATATAGTGTTGTTAACTAAAGTCATCATGCTGTAAATCCATCAGATCCCCAGAACTAATTTTTAACTGGGAGTTTGTACCCTTTGACCAACATCTCCCTATTTCCCCCACTATCCCAGCCCCTGGAAATCATCATTCTACTCTGTTTCTATGCAGTCAACTTTTTAGATTACACGTATAAGTGACATCTTGCAGCATTTGTCTTTCTGTCTTATTTCCCTTCACATAATGCCTTCAAGGTCCATCAGTATAGCAAATGGCAGGATTTTTTTCTATTTTATGGCTAAAATATTCCATTTTATGTGTGTGTATGTATATGTGTGCACATATATGTATATATACACGTATGCACATATCCCCACTGTTGGTAGGAATGTTAATTGGTATACCCACTATGGAAAACAATACAGTTTCCTCAAGAAATTAAACATAGAACTACCGTGTGATCCAGCAATCCTGCTTCTGGGTATAGATCCAAAGGAAGTGAAATCACTATCTCAGAAAGACATATACAGCCCTGTGTTCATTGCAGCATTATTTACAATAGCCAAGACATGGAAGCAACCTAAATGTCCACCAGTGGATGAATGGATAAAGAAAATGTGCTGTATACATATATATTGTTCCATGCAACTGCACCAGTTTACAATCCCACCAACAGTGCACAAGGGTTCCCTTTTCTCCACATCCTCACCAACACTTACCTTTTTTTTTTTTTAATGGTGAAAAAGTTTATTAGAAGAGATAGTGTACTCCAAAGAATTAGGAGCAGGCCGAGCACAAAGATAAAGCAGCTGAAGGACTTATCTGTCTTTTTGATTAGCACCTTTTCATGTTCCTGTTGGCCAGCTGTATGCCTTCTTTAGAAATTTTCTGTTTGGGTCCTCTGCATTTTTAAATTGGACTGTTTCTATGCTCTTGAGCTGTATGTGTTCCTTATATATTTTGGATACTAACTGTTTATCATATATATATATAATTTGCAGATATTTTCTCCCATAGCTTGCCTTTTCATTTTGTTGATGGTTTCTTTTGCTGTGCTGAAGCTTTTCAATTTGATGTACTACCACTTGTTGCTTTTGATGTCATACCGAAAATATTATTGCTAAGACCAATGTCAAGGAGCTTTTCCCTTGTCTTTTTAGGAGTTTAACTCTTTGTTTAAGTCTTTAATTCATTTCAATTTAATTTTCATGGTTGATATAAAATAGGGGTTCAATTTCATTCTTCTGCATGTGATTATCTAGTTTTCCCAGCATCATTTATTGAAGAGACCGTCCTTTCCCCATTGAGTATTCTTGGCTCCCTTGTCAAATACTATACTAGTTGACCGTACATACGAGGCTTTACTTCTGGGCTCTTTGTTCTGTTCCATTGTATCTGTTTTTATGATAGTACCATACTGTTTTGATTAGTACAGCTTTGTAATATAGTTTTGAATCAAGAAGTGTGATGCCTCCACCTTTGTTTTCTTTGGATTGTTTTGATGTTTTGGGGTAGTCTATAATTTGATGTGAATTTTAGGATTGTTTATTCTATTTCTGTGTAAAATGCCATTGGAATTTTGATAAAGATTGCATTGAATCTACAAATGGCTTTGGGTAGTATGGACATTTTAATAATATAAATTATTCTGACCCACGAACTCTTTTTGTTTTATTTTGTTTTGCTTTCTGAGGGCAGTGTCACTGGTCCTCATATGTGGGACCCGAACTGGGGCTGCTGGCTTCCCAAGCCAGCGCTTAACCACCGCTCCACTCAGCCGGCCCATGACCCATGAACTCTTGATATCTTTCCATTTATGTACATCTTCAATTGCTTTCATCAGTGTCAAATAGTTTTCAGTGTACAGGTCTTTCACCTCTTTGGTTAAATTTATTCCCAAGTATTTTATTATTTTTGATGCTATTCTAAATGGGATTGTTTTATTTCTTTTGCAGATATTTCTTTGTTAGTGTATTGAAATACCTACTTTTTATGTATTGACTTTGTATTTTGCAACTTTAATGAATTTGTTGATTAGTTCTAACAGTTTTTGTTGTTTTTCTGGTAGAGTCTTTAAGATTTTCTATACTTCTGTTACACTTCTTCCTTTCTGATTTGGATGCCTTTTATTTATTTTTCTTACCTAATTGCTCTGGCTGGGACTTCTAGTGCTATGCTGAATAGATGGTGAAGAGTGGGCACCCTCCTTGTTTCTGATCTTAAAGGAAAAACTTTGAACCTTTCATCGTTGAGTATATTGGCTGCGGGCTTGTCATGTATGGTGTTTATTATATTGAGCACATTCCTTCCATAGCAGTTTGTTGAGAAATTTTTTTTTTTTTTTGAGGGCAGTGTCACTGGCCCTTATATGTGGGATCCAAACTGGGGCCGCTGGCTTCCCAAGCCAGCGCTTAACCACTGCGCCACTCGGCCGGCCCAGAGAATTTTTATAATGAAAGGATGTTTGACTTTGTTAAATGCTTGTTTTCCATCTATCAAGATGACTGTATGAACTTTATCTTTCATTTTGTTAATGAAAGATACCACATTTATTGATTTGGGTACACTGAACCATCCTTGTATCCCAGGGATAAATCCTACTTGATGATGGTTGTATGATTCATTTATTGTGCTGTTGAATTCAGCTTGCTCATATTTGTTGAGAATTTTTGCATCTGTGTTCATCAGATATTGGCCTGTAGTTTTTTTACCTTCTTATCTGGCTTTTTTTTTTTTTTAAAGATTTTATTGGGGAATTGGGGGAGGGGAACAGCGTTGGGGAATCGGGGAAGGAGAACAGACAAGTTGCTGTCTTTTTGTTCTTCAGTTTAGTTACGGAGGATGTTGCTTCACTGTTGGTATCGTCATTGCGCTCTTCCCGGATGAGGCAGATCGGTCGCTGGCCTCTGGATGTCGCTCACCGCGGCTATTGGCAGCTCACTCTTGGCTGCCAGCCGCTCACGCTGGCTGCGGGCCACTCACTGTAGCCTATGGCAGCCCACTGCAGCAGGGGCTGCAGCTCACAGCATCACCGGGGCTCGCACAGCCCAGCTCCAGGTGGAGCTGTTGTTAGCTGTAGAGGGCAGTGTCACTGGCCCTCATGTGGGATCCGAACCAGGGCCGCTGGCATCCCAAAACCAGCGCTTAACCAATGCGCCACTCGGCCGGCCCTTATCTGGCTTTGTATAACGTTAATGCTGGCTTCATAAAATGAGTTTGGGAGTGTTTCCTCTTTAGTTTTTTGGAAGAGCTTGTGAAAGAAAGTTATTGGGCCGGCCGAGTGGCACAGTGGTTAAGCACTGGCTTGGGACGCCAGCAACCCCAGTTCGGGTCTCACATATGAGGGCCAGTGACACTGCCCTCAAAAAAAAAAAAAAAAGTTATTAATTCTTCTTGCAATGTTTTGTGGAATTCCCCCACTGAAACCATGTGGTCCTGGGCTTGTCTTTGTTGGAGGTTTTTGATTACTGATTCAATCTTCTTACTCCTATTAGTCTGTTAAGATTTTGTTTCTTCATGATTCAGTCTAGTAGGTTGTATGTTTCAATGAATTCATCCATTTCTCCTAAGTTATCAAATTTGTTGATGTATAACTGTCCAATTATAATCCATTATATTTCTCTATATTCTTGCCAGTAGTTATATACCATGTCTATTTAATTTTAAACATTCTGTTAGGTAGTGATATTTAATTTGCATTAATAGCAAAGTTTCAAAGGGCCTGTGAAGACTTTTGGAAAGCAGTCTGATTTTCATATTTTCTATGTAGCAGAGGAGGCAGCAGATATATTTTGCCTCACTTAGTAAGAGTACAGATTGAGTTGTATGATCCATATGACTGTCAGTATCTAGAGACGAAACTGTGCATCTGAAAGTAATGCTTTACCTTCTGAGCCTACCAAAAAGTATCAGGCCCCTAATCACCGATATCCTGATCTTTTTGGTATTCTGAGAATTAAAGAACATGGCATAGTTTTTGTTATTTTCAAATGGAAAAATAAGTGGATTTTATGGATTGCTGGGTACAGCTAAGTTGGACAGGATTCATTGTGCGTTCTCTTCTCTACCCTAGATCAGTCCTCTCCAGAATCTGCCCTTCCCCAAGGAGGACATACTCTACTGCCATCAGCCAGTTTTCAGGTAAGGTGGCATTTCCTGAAATGCCATGTCAGTCCTTAGGGTGGGATTGTATATTCTTTTGCTGTGGGTATGTTTATCCAAAAATCAATGTTGGCAGCTCATTCTGGACTCCCCTATGCCTGGTGACCTTCCTTCCTCATTCTGCCTCCCCAGTCTAACTAAAGCGCTCACCACTTGCCTCTTGCTTATCTTGCCATTCTCCAATGATGAGAGTACAGAACTTGATCCTTTTCTTGAATAGACCAAATTATTGCTAAAAAACACAATAGGAAAATATTTTAAAAGGTGAAATGAGTGCCTTGAAAAATAAAGAATGAAAAACATGTGGTCTGGAGGGTTAGAAGAGTTTCATGGAGGATGTAGGATTTGCACTACCTCTCAAAGGATGGGTGACATTTGGATATTTGAACAAGTGGGGTGGAAGGGCTCGGCTGGATTCCAGGTATGGAAAAGATTATGAGCAAAGATTCTCAAGTAAGAATTAGCAGGTGTTGCATAGGATTCAGAAAAATTTGAAGGACATGGTTTATTTTGGCAAATGGTTGAATAAGAATGGTTTGAATATGAAAGGTCTTGAATGTTCACATGAGAAGTTAAAGGCTTTATTCTGTAGGCCATTAGTGAACCATTAATGGTTTTTCAGGAGGAAATTGATACGATTCTGT
Organism: Aselliscus stoliczkanus; assembly: GCA_033961575.1. NCBI lineage: Eukaryota > Metazoa > Chordata > Mammalia > Chiroptera > Hipposideridae > Aselliscus > Aselliscus stoliczkanus. Next base: position 108,903,945 of record CM066739.1, on the reverse strand, counting down.
TTTATGAAAAACCAACAATTGATTGAAAATGTAGACAAAAATGCAACAGTCGTTCCAGTCAATCCAAGCCTTCCTTTCATCAGGCCCCTTCTTTTTGGACTTTCCCCCCTACTTCCGTCCTGTCCCACAACTTAATCATTTGGTCTTAGTTCTTCCCACTTTCAGCTCAAGTCCTTCTGGTATCACTTTATTTTTTATTGAGGGATATTGTGACAATAAACTGTACATATTTAAAATGTATAACTTGATAAGTTTTGACATGTGTATACACATGCATGAAACCATCACCACAACCAATATAATGAACATATCTACAGCCAGAGATCATACTTTGTGTGACTTGAGTCCTTTTCAATTCAGACTTATTCTTTTGCCCAGAATATGGTCTATCTTGGTAAAAAAATCAGTGAACACTTGAAAAGAGTGTATATTTTGCTGTTGTCAAGTGGAATGTTCTGTGAATGTATTTGATTTCTATTGCTGCTGTAATTAATTACCACAAGCTCAGTGGCTTAAATCAACACATTTTGTTATCTTAGCATTTTAGAGGTCCGAACAGGTTGGCAGGGCTGCATTCCCCTGAAGGCTCTAGGGGTCCAGTCTGTTCCCTTGCCTTTTCCAGCTTCTAGAGGCTGTCCACATTCTGAGGTCTGTGTCCATGTCTTCTGTCTTCAAAGTCACCAGTGGCATCTTCATGCCTCTCTCTCTGTCTTACTCAGACTTGTCTTCTCTTTTCGCTCTGACTCTGTTCCAGCTTTCTTGCCTCCCTGTTACAAAGACTCTGATTACATCGAGCCCACCCACAGAACCCAGGATAATTTCCCTATCTCAGTCCTTCACCTGGTAACACCTGTATACTCTCCTATCATGCTAACTAACAGTTGTACGGGTTTCAGAAGTTAGGATGTGGGCATCTTGTGCTGGGCCATTGTTCCGTATACCACAGATGTCTGTTCAGTCAAGTTTATAGATAGCGTTGTTCAAGTGCTTTATATATTTGTTGATTTTCTGTCTACTTGCTTTATCAATTATTGTGACAGAGCTATTGAACTTTGAGGCTATTACTCTGTAAATTTGTCTATTCTCCTTGTACTTTTTTCAGTACTTTCTGTCAGTATTGCTCATTTCACCCCTTTCCTAATTAAAGCTTTATGGCTGAGCAGAAATGTTTTTGATTTTTCAGGAATCAGTGACCTTCAAGGATGTGATAGTGGACTTTACCCAGGAAGAATGGAGACAGCTAGATCCTGTGCAGAGAGATTTATTCAGGGATGTAACTTTGGAGAATTATACGCATCTGGTCTCTATAGGTGAGGTGACTTCTTGGAGTTAATACCTGGAGCATGGAGGAGAAGGAGGGTTCTCTCCTGCTAAAGCGAGTTTTGCCTCTAAGTTAAGTACGGAACCAAAGATTCCTAAATTTTGAAAGGCTTTGAGAAGGTTTCTTGCCTAGTAAGTAGGAGGACAGACTAATAATTTTTCTGAACCCAAATCAGTTCCCAAGTTATACTTGTCTGGGAATTATAACATGGAAACTGCTATGCTATTCTCATCTGGCTGGTCCCACACTTCCTGTCCTCTAGACAGTGGTGACACTGAATTCTGATATGGCACTTCTCCCTTACTGCAGACAGGTACCTTTTTTTTCCCTCTCCCATGAGCAGGACTCCAGGTTTCTAAACCAGATGTAATCTCCCACCTGGAGCAAGGGACAGAGCCATGGACCGTGGAGCCAGGCATTCCAGTAGGTGGCTTTGCAGGTAAGTGATGATCCCTGCCAATGAGTGTCATTGACTAACCTCCAGCTGATAGGAGGAGTTTCTGTCTGAAATGGAGATGTTCCTGCTTCCTGTGGAGAACTGGGAGGCCATCTGGACCCTGTATGCTTTGGCAGAAGATGCCTCGACACATATTCTGTCTTTCCACTCCTTGCAGAGAAGGTATCCTTCTGCCATTTGTAAAGGCGGCATCTTGACCTGAACTATGGATCTCATCTTTTCCCACTTCCTCTGGTACCCTGAGCTCATAATTAGACCTCATTTTTCAGCCCTTACAGCCTCTGTCACTAGTGCCTTCAAACAGAAATAGGGAACATAAAGTCCTAATATTTTTACTCAGCTCTGTTCATCCAGTTGGCTGCCACCCAGTCTGCCACCTTGCTTTCTCCATCAAGCTCTTCACAAGTTCCATGCCTTTCCTAAGCTCGGTGTGTGAATTTGGATCCTGTCATTTGGTCAGACTATACTTGAAATTATAAGTTACTTGTAAATCATTGATTCCCAAACTGCACAGAGAGACGCCTTTAAAAACCAGGCCCTAGAAAAATATGCAAACGTACTCACTCTGGGTAAGGGATAAAACTCCAGACTGACTGAGGTGAGAGTGGGGTGTTTTTGTTTGAAGAGAAAAAAAGTGCACCGTGTTCAAATTTGGAAAGTGCTGGATGAGCTAACATTTTAGCAAGTTTCTTAATGGAGGAACACTCAGGTTTTTGTTTTTTTTAACATGTAGTAGAGCATTATGAATTTCCAATAGGGTCGCACAGAATGTAACACTTTTCCCCTAACCATGAGTCCTTTTTTTAAAAAAAATATTGCACCTTTAAAGTCTTTCTCTTAGAATATGGTTTCATGAGACTGTCAAGGTGAAACCACTGGGGCTGGCTGCTGGAGAAGAGGAAAGTTTGTTACAGAAAGAACTGTCTGAGGGATCATAAGGATTTCTAAATATGCGAAAGAGAGGATTAAATCACTTGTTTAAACATCATATATTTTTTCCAGGTCTAAAGAAAGAACAAAACATGTATAATGGAATCCAACTCTTGGTTGACATCAAAAAGGGAATTTTCAAGTCATTTCTTGTACAATCTAGCTGTTCAAATTAACATAGTCATTTCAGTCTTTCTAAATAAAAGGATTTTTGTAAAGAAAAAAATATGGTTTCATGGAACATAATTCATAAAATCAATATTTTTTAATAAGAGCTCTGTTAATTTATGATGTTTATTTTTGAAAAAAAAAGTTGTCAAGTTTTATTACAAATTTAAAAATGTTGTACAAAATCCCAACTTGAGCAGGTAGAAAACAATTTTAAAATATTTAAATAGATATTGAAAAATCCTAGGTTTAAAAAAAAACCACTTTAGTCATTACCAAAAAGAGCTTTATTAAGGTAAAACTAATAAAACACCCATGTTGCATAGATAATACACAGTTCCAGTTATCCAGTCATTGGGCAGAAGACAGTCACTTGAAGTGACTGTCCATCCTTGTTTACTTTTTTTTTTTTTTTTTTTTTGAGGGCAGTGTCACTGGCCCTCATATGTGGGAGCGAACCGGGGCCGCTGGCTTCCCAAGCCAGCGCTTAACCATCGCGCCACTCTGCGGCCCTCTTGTTTACTTTTTGTTGCTGGAATATGACCTGATGATGACAGTCTCAGTGAGCGAGCCCTCGGTCCTGCCCTCATCAGCATTTGGAGCACAGTTACTCAGCTCGTGACGTGGCTGCTTTCATCTCTGTAAATGTGACTTGCAGTTTCATAGGCATCTGTACAGGTAATTGAAGTTGTGACGGTACCTCCACTGAGGTGGCCACAGGCCCTGAGTCCTGTCTGCGTCATTTCCCTCATCCTTTTGCCATCTTCTCTAGGCTTTCCTGTGGCCCAGCCATGCAAATTCGTGACCGTATTCTGTGCTACTAGCCCACGTTCTTTTGCAGCCTGGTTGGCATCACACTCGGTTATCTTTCTGCGCACAGGGGTCAATGTCCATAGACTTTGCATGTAGTAAAGTGGGAATTGCTTTGTGCAATTCCCTATGGTGCTGTTCAGTCTGGCCTTCTGGAACTTTATCCAGTCCTTCATTCTTTGCCCCCTGATATTCTGGTAACATTGTGCTTATTGCATGGAAGACACAACAGTGTGGATAACATAGGTTGCAGTCTGTTGCATGTTTGTCGTCTTCAACTGGAATCCCAGCCAGGACTGGAGATCAGCTGCTTCCACTGTCTTTTCTCCTTTAACAGCACCAGATGCCCTGGTCTCCAGTCCTTCACTGTGAAGTGCTTCTTGGAAGCTTCTTGCTTCTTTGTGGCCATCTGCTGTACAAACAGCTTTCTTGGTACTGCTCCTATTAATGAAAACAGAAACATTCCTTATATTGAAAATTGGCTGTTCCCCAAAACCTGTGTTGCTTTCATCGTCTTGTCTCTGCTGGAGAAGTACCGCTGTCATGAGGCTGCCTGTGCTTACATATGCTTCACCGTTACCCATGGTGCTAGGTAGGACAGGATGGTGGCAGCTTGGGTCTGTGCCTTGCTGCTCCTGCTCACAGTGATGGAAATGGTGACGGTAACTGGGCTGGCAGCACAGGACACTCAGGGTTCTCTGGGGTCTGCTGTCCCCTCCTGTCACCAGTGCAACAAAGAAATGGTGTTTTAAACGCAGCCCATTTTCTTTATTGAATCTGCTAGCATTGACTACCCACTTCGCTCAGTTGTCATCTTTCTTGTCTTGGGACAAGACAAACTACCCCAGAGTAGAAAGTAGAGTAGTGGAACTCTGCTTCTGATTATCTACTTTTCTTTTTGTTTTTTTCTATTCTTTTGTTTTGTTTGCTGATAAACATCAGTATATTTTATTCATCCCATTACCCTTCACACCCATCTCTTCTTTTCTCACATACCTTCCTATGGGTTCAGCTATTCTTTTCCTTCCTTTGTTGAGCTGATATTTCCTAATCAATATTTAAACATCTTGGTTATTCTGCTACTTTTGGCATCTTTCACCCCCACAAACACCACTGTACTCCCCATTTCTCTTCCCAGTTTTCAGAATGCCTAGAATTTGTTGTCTTCCTCCCCTTAAATATTTCCTTTACCGTTTATAACTTTCCCGTTTTTAGCAGTGATATGGCTATTCCTTTAGTGTTTCAGAATAAAAACCATGCAGTCTTGGCCAAGTCTTTTCTGTTTTTCTGTCTTGAATTCAGAGTTCCTGGATTTTTGTTTCGTTGTTCATGGGCAAGGAATCTCAGTTCAGATTGTCTCCTCTAGATTCAGTCTATCCGTGTCCCCTCTTAGCCATCTTTGTGTCACCTTTTTAAATTAACTATCACCTTAAATGAAGTTCCCTGACTGGTTCTTAGAGATTATCTATGAAATTGAATAAGATATTCTCTTGATATTTTTATCTTTTATTTGTTGTTGTTCTTACCTCCTTCCAAATTTCTTCCCAAATAATAGGGCTATCTTTGAACATTCTCAGAATCTCCTGAGGCCTTTATATTTTGTTTCATTAGGTCATTCTCACAACGGCAGTTTCCTGCCCCCTCTATTCAGAGAACACTGGCATTTTTTTTCTTTCAGACTGGAAGACAAGATCAGAAAATAGAGTATCAGTCCCAGAGCCAGACATTTCTGAAGAAGAGCCAACTCCAGAGGCAGTAGTGGAGAAACACAAAACTGCCGATCTTCAGAGTTATAACTTCTCAGAAATTTGGGTGTCGAAAGAGAGTCTAGAAAGGCAGCCAGCAAATGAACAGACACTGCCTGGGGCAGTAAAAATAACCGCAGAGATGGTGCCCACTTTGGAGGGAGACCGTGTAAATTGTGACTTTCAAAAAAGTATCAATATTAGTTCAGACCTTGTACCACAAGGAATATCTCCAGAAGAGACCTCTGCCAAAACAGGCGTCAAACAGAATTTAAACCCAGTGAAAAAAGAGAAATCTTGTAAATGCAACGAATGTGGGAAAGCTTTTAGTTATTGTTCAGCTCTTATTCGCCATCAGAGAACACATACTGGAGAAAAACCCTACAAATGTAACAAGTGTGAGAAAGCCTTCAGCCGGAGCGAAAACCTTATTAACCATCAAAGAATTCACACTGGAGATAAACCATATAAATGTGATCAGTGTGGAAAAGGCTTCATTGAGGGTCCATCTCTTACTCAACATCAAAGAATTCACACTGGAGAAAAACCCTATAAGTGTGATGAGTGTGGGAAAGCCTTTAGTCAGAGGACCCATCTTGTTCAGCATCAGAGAATTCATACTGGTGAGAAACCATATACTTGTAATGAATGTGGAAAAGCCTTTAGTCAGAGAGGCCACTTTATGGAACATCAGAAAATTCATACAGGAGAGAAACCTTTTAAATGTGATGAATGTGATAAAACGTTCACCAGGAGCACTCACCTTACTCAACATCAAAAAATTCATACTGGAGAGAAAACCTATAAATGCAATGAATGTGGGAAGGCCTTCAATGGGCCCTCCACATTCATCCGCCATCATATGATTCATACTGGTGAAAAACCGTATGAATGCAGTGAGTGTGGGAAAGCCTTCAGTCAGCACTCAAACCTCACTCAACATCAGAAAACGCACACTGGGGAGAAACCATACGATTGTGCCGAATGTGGAAAATCCTTTAGTTACTGGTCGTCCCTTGCTCAACATCTGAAAATTCATACTGGAGAAAAACCATACAAATGCAATGAATGTGGGAAGGCCTTCAGTTACTGCTCATCCCTGACACAACATCGGAGAATTCACACCAGAGAAAAGCCCTTTGAATGCAGCGAATGTGGGAAGGCTTTCAGTTATCTCTCAAACCTTAATCAACATCAGAAGACTCACACCCAAGAGAAAGCTTATGAATGTAAGGAATGTGGGAAAGCCTTTATTCGGAGTTCATCTCTTGCTAAACATGAAAGAATTCATACTGGCGAGAAACCCTACCAATGTCATGAATGTGGGAAAACCTTCAGTTATGGCTCATCCCTTATTCAGCACAGGAAAATACATACTGGAGAAAGACCCTACAAGTGTAGTGAGTGTGGTAGAGCCTTCAACCAGAACATACACCTCACGCAGCATAAGAGAATTCACACGGGAGCAAAGCCTTATGAGTGTATTGAGTGTGGCAAAGCCTTTCGACATTGCTCATCTCTTGCTCAACATCAAAAAACTCACACAGAAGAAAAACCCTACCAATGTAATAAATGTGAAAAGGCTTTTAGCCAGAGCTCTCATCTGACTCAGCATCAAAGAATTCACACTGGAGAGAAGCCGTATAAGTGCAATGAATGTGACAAAGTCTTCAGCCAGAGCACTCACCTGACGGAACACCAGAACATTCATACTGGGGAGAAACTGTACACCTGTAATGAACGCAGGAAGACTTTGAGCCAGAGCACTTACCTAATTGAGCACCAGAGAGTGCACTCAGGAGAGAAGCCCTTCAGATGTAACGATTGTGGGAAAGCCTTCAGATACCGCTCTGCTCTCAGCAAACATGAGAGGCTGCACCCAGGCATCTGAATGTTCCAGAAGCATTATAACCATCGGGGGCTCATTTCCTCAAGTCTGTCCTCTGTTAGGCACTGGAGAATTCCGGCAGATTGAGGCCTGTTAAAACCATTTTCACTGAACTTTCAGCTATAGAATAGAAAGTGCATTGGCCTGAAGTAACCAGTTACATTAAGCAATTTTGTGACATTGGGAAATTTAACTGCTTCAAGCTTCATTTTCCTCTGAAATGGGGGATTTGGAGTAGATGATTTCAAAGGCCGTTTGGAGTTTTATACTCTTTTTTGCGGTTTTTTTTTTTTATTCATAGTATATTCTTGACTAGGGTTACTACATATCAGACTTTGCCATGTTGCATCTGGAATGTATATTTACGCATGTTTTACTAATAGAAAGAATTTGTGCTTCAGTAACTAGACTGGAGAACTATTATGCCCCTCTTCTAATGCTTTTAAGTTGTTTAAGTAACAGGTTCCTAATAAAAGGAATTATAAAGTACCCTCACATTAATAATTCAGTAGGCTTAACTCAATACAAATATTGAACTTTTCTATGACTTTTTCTTCCAGTATGTTTTAACATTCTAGTTTATTACAACTGCAGAGATTCTCTTCTACAGCCTAACATAACACATTGTGGACCGGTGATGCAGATTTGTGTCTATATATTTTAATGCCCCATCCTCAATGTGTTAAGTATTATTTAAGACCAGTTACATAGTGGAATTACTTTGGGAACTTTATAAAACTCTACTGCCAAGCCCCACCCCCAGAGGCTGTAATTTAATTGGCCTAAGGGTGGGACTCTGCTTCAGCATATATTTTTTAACTCCTAATTGTGTTTCATCTATAAAATAAAGGGTAACCAAAGGATTACTGTTAATTTTGTTAGATATGATAGTAACATATGTAAGAAACTATCCATGGAGTTTAGAAATGCATAATAGGAATGAAATTACATTATGTCTGTTTCATTTAAAATAGCTCAGCGAAAGAATAAAACAAAGAGAAAAGGGACTAATAAAATGTGGCAAAACTGTAATAATTATTGAATCCTGGTAATGGGCATGTGGGAGTTTGTTATACTGTTCTCTAATTTTTTGTATGTTTTAAATTTGTCATAATTTTTAATAAGTGAACATTGTTTTATCAACTTAATTATTTCCTTAGAGGACAAGTGTAAAATAGATTTGACTTGTTTTATGATCTTGGAGATAAAAATTTAAAAACAATCATAAAAGTATTAACAGAAATTCCAGAAAGAAATTAAAAGTTTATTCTGATTTTTGCAGAGAACATAGCCTTTCCAAGATCTGAGAATGGTGCAGGGTTTTTAAAATGAAGATTGCAAGGGATGGGCTGCTAGGGAAACAAGGTCATCAATTTACATATTTTTTTTTTTTTTTTTTAGCTGAGCCATCCTGCTACCTGTTGGCAGCTCAGCGGCAGCTCAGCTCGGGCTGGGCATCGAACTGCTGTTGCTCAGAGCTCAGCTCACAATCTTGAGCCATTCGGCCGGCCCTACATAATTCACTTTTTGATTGCAGGGATGGACCTCAAGTTCATCTGGCTCAGTGGTCAGCAAGAGGGGTTATGAGATAAGAACAAAGAGTAACGTATAAATGAGCATTTATCGATGTCCTGGCTTCAGTTCAGTCTGCAGAACAGAGTTTGGGTCACACAGTTTTGGTACAGAGTGTTGCTTATCAACCTACAGAGAAAGCAACGTCATGCCTTGTGAGCAGCTTCATAGTTTAAGTCAAAAAAATCCAAATGTGGGGTCACAAATTCTGATTTTAAGTTCTTACATGTCCTCAGAAGGTACAGACTGGGGGTCTTGGTTGCCCCCAGCCCTTTCCTTGAACTTGATCCTCTCACTGCCCCTCCTTTTCATCTCTTCTGTTTTTCTTTCACAGCCAGATTTTAAAAGCCATCATGGGTTAGGAGAGAAAAGGTAAAAAGTGGAAGTATAGCTATAGCTTTGATGGAAGGTAAAAATTAAATTATCACCAGCTGCTGCCTTCATCTCCCAAAACTACATAAAAAGCCAACTGCTAGGAATTAGGCCAGAGGGCTTCCTCAGCAACACGTTTTCCGACACCCAGAACTCCTGACCATCTATATAGTCCTTTTTCTGTCTTTAATTGTTAAAAATATTAAGCCAACACCTGATTAGTTTGCAGGAAGAACTTAAATCATACCATGAAAGACAGAAAACACTAGCAGAATTTCAATACAAACCTTTGCATGAAAACGGGATTGAGGAATGAGTAGACTGACTTAGCCAGCATCGCCAACAATGCACGCACTTCATTAAAACCAAGTATTAAATTGAGTTTAGTCAGATCTCCAAATCGCATATGAAGAAGCATTAGAATAACGTTACAACAGTGAGAGCACAGTCACATTTTGTACCATTAACATTGCAGAGAAACCCAAGAGATCTGAAGGAACCCACACAGTGACCCAGCAGCACATTCTACTGACACCTTTGCTCGCTTTATGCCGGCCCGTTTGCTTTCATGTCCTCTCCAGAGGTAAATCAAGAACCAGAATGCATAGCTAAAAAGTTAGCAAGCTACTGAGCTGTTTTAAAAAGAGAAGAAACAGGGCAGGCCGAGTGGCACGGTGGTTAAGCGCTGGCTTGGGAAGTCAGTGGCCCCGTTTCGGGTCCCACATGTGAGGGCCAGTGACATTGCCCTCAAAAAAAAACAAAACAAAAAATAATAGAAGAAACAGCGGGTCCCATGAGTTTGGCCCTGGGGACACGTGCTCCTGGCCCTTTGGATCATCTTGCTTCTGTTCCGGGTTTTGCCCCCCTCCCCCAGCACAGAGGCAGGAAAAGCAGGGTTTGGGGGCAGCTACAAGGGGGAAACGGCACACAGGAAGTTGCCTCCCTCCTCCCTCTCCATCCTCAAGGCCCATGCTGCTGAGCCCCTGCATGTGGCCCCAAGTGAGGGGGGCAGCACTTAGCCGTTCTTAAATGCAGGCTATCACAGTGATGTGGGTTGCATCATAAGACCCTTTCTCCTTCCTTAAAGCTGACCCACCTTCCCCACTGTAAATCCCAACTCACTGAGGAGAGCATCACTGTTCATAAATAATGGACACTTTCCCCTCCAAATACAGTGCACACAATGACCATCTCATTCTGGCTTCCAGACTGCTGTTTGCATCTCCAAATGAACAACTGATGGCATGGCCTAATTTGTCCTGCTCTAATCTTTCCCCTTTCTCTAATGCTGATGTGTATGTTTTTGCTTTTCTGTTTTCTCATTTCTTGTAAGCAATCATTTTTGACACACACAAGAGTTACAATAAAATAGATGGCTATTACCTATTAAAGCAGAAGAATATCTTTTAACTTGTTTTATTGTGATCCTACTTTTTCATTTCTTGTAATGGAGTTACAGAGCCTGCAGGGGATAAAATGAAATGAAAAGCTACAGATGTGAAGCATAGAATCATAATTAGCATTTATTGAGCAATTAGTATATACACCAGGCACTATTTTCATAACTGTACATGAAACCCCAACAGTTTCATGAAGTGGAAAGCCAAGAGGCCAGGAGCTCTAAAGGAGTTAGCCCCAAGTGTTAACATGCATAATTCAAGGTAGGACAAAAAGGACCAAAATAGATATGAGATTATTTCACCACTCAAAAGACTAAAGCGACTTCACTATTAAACCCTCCTGCTTTATTTTTTATTTTTATTTTTTATCTGACCCATCCTGCCACCTGTTGGCAGCTCAACGGCAACTCAGCTCGGGCTGGCATCAAACTGCCGTTGCTCAGAGCTCAGCTCACACTCTTGAGCAAGCTCTTAACCAACTCAGCCACTCGGCCGGCCCTAAACCCTGCTTTAGATTAAAACCCAGGACTGTATTGTTCTATGTGTTAAATGGGGCTTCTAAGACATTTAAGACAATTTCTAACTTCAAAAAGCTTATGGAAAAAAGAACCTGAAAGAACCAGAGAACAGAATACAAAAGTGTGCAAATAATAATGAAAACCATCACTACCAAGGACTTCTAAGAAGCTGGGGAACAGTGTGTCACAGAGCAGGCAGGGCCTTTTATCAAGTAGGACATGTCTGAAAAGAAGCCAGTGTGAGAAGAGGGTGTAGTTGAGACAAAGGACTGGCCAGCCTGCACGTACTGGGAAGCAAGGAAAGTAAAAAAATATCCAACTGTCGAAGGCCTTGAAGTGAAACATCTTGAATTTCTGAACAAGGGGTACTTGAGTTAGGCAGCTAGATAAAGAAAGGGAGACAAGAGCATCAGCAATGTGTTTACTCCAGACTCTACGTCCAAACTATGAGGACTTACCAGCGGAAGTAGGAATGGAGAGAAAGACATCAATTATTGAGCTGTTTCAAATAAAGTCCAGCAGACTGATTATCTGGGATAGAGAGGAGCCAGTAAGCAACAAACACGGCATTTCATGACCATGAGCACTTTGTGACATTTTTCAGGGGCCTACAGCAAGACTTCTGTCTTCAAGAAGCTGACGGTCCCAATGAATAACCAAGCATTGTAACCCAATGACGAGATTATTCTGGCCCGACATTGCCTAAAGTCACAGAGCTCCTCCCCATCAATTGGAGAAATTCTGGGAGGTAGGAAAAGTGTGGGTCGGTACAGAATCATGGATCCCAGAAGCTCAACTGTTAAGGCATAAGAATGGCCAAAAGTGCCAATTCTGCAACTGTCAAGTAGGGAAAGGACTGAGACGTAGGTACTGAGTTTGTCCTTGAAAGCAGTTTTACAAGACTGGTGAAACTCGGTGACAGAGGGTACAAGTTCCATGAAGTCTGTAAACAAAAAAGAAAAGTTTTAAAAATAGGGCAGCATCAGGCCGGCCAAGTGGCGCATTGGTTAAGAGCTGACTTGGGACGTCAGCTCTGAGCAGCAGGGCCCCGGTTCAGATCCCACCTGAGGGCCAGTGACACTGCCGCCTACAGCTAAGATGGTGAACAACAGCTCGACCTGGAGCTGGAGTCGCTGGTGACGGCGTAGGCTGCAGCCCATGCTGCAGTGGGCTGCCATAAGCTACTGTGAGTGGCTGGCAGTGGCGTGAGCTGCCAAGAGCCACCGTGAGTAGCCATCCAGTGGCCATCAGCCAATCTGCCTCACCCAGGAAGAGCGCAATGATAAAACCAACATGGGCCCGGGAAACGACGTCCTCCACAACTAGACTGAAGAACAAAAGGGCAGCAACTTGTCTGTTCCCCCATCCCCGGTTCCCCAATGCTGTTCCCCTTCCAATTCCCCAATATAATCTTTAAAAACGAAAAAAATAGGGCAGCAGTTTCCACCCCAAGATAATGGAGAAACTAAATGTTTGTAAGAGTTTTAGGACATTCTTGGTAAGGATGAGATAATACAACATGAGGATTATTAAGGCACACTAGTAGAACTATCAGTTATACTTTGAGGAAAACAGGGTACAGCAAGAAAGGGAAGGAGGAAGGAAGAAAGACAAAAGTGTGTCCTTTTAAGTCCAGAGGCTGAATTTGTTCAACAGAATTATCCCCAGGCTGCTGGGAAGCTTTGTCTTGTTCTAAAACCAGCTCCTCGTCTGTGACTGGAACCAGCAAGAATGAGGATTCCTCCCTAAGTAAAGGGGATGATGTGGTTGGGAAGCAGGGGGGTCAGTGGCTGTTCAGGGACCCAAGCCCCTTGAATGGAAATGCAAGGTATCAGGTAGCAGTAGACTCTAAGGTTGGAGCCCTCCAGACTAGACTGATGTTAGGTTTTTGAAGTCAACTTGTATGGATCACTTATTTGAGCATTTAGTTCAGAAAAAAAGCTGGACAGGCTAGTTTGAAACTGGCTTATATCTAGCTAGTAGGGAAGGAAAATTCAGACACGTATGCATTTTCTTTTCAGCAGCAGGAGGTGATGCGATGTGCTCTTGTGCTAACATTCATGACAGCCTAGATATTACTCCTTGGTGTGAAGCTGCTGATGTCTGATGAGTGTTGAGCTCTGGCTGAAGGCTTTCCCACAGTCAATACACTTGTAAGGCCTCTCTCCGGTGTGAGTTCTCCAGTGAACAGTAAGGGAGGAGCTCTGGCCGAAGCCCTTCCCACACTCTTGGCACTCGTGCGGCTTTTCTCCAGTGTGGAGTCTCTGGTGTTCAGTAAGGGACGAGCCCCAGGTGAACACTTTCCCAGAGTCCCTGCATTCAGGGGTTCTCCCCCATATGTGTTCTCTGATGTTTACTGAGGGATGAGACCCAACTGCAAGTTTTTCCGCAGTTGCACTGCAGTAATAGAGGTTCTCCCCCATGTGTATTTGTCAATGCTGAATTATGGTTGAACGGTCGCTGAAGGCTTTCCTACATTCAGTACATTTGTAAGGTTTTATTTGAGTATGAATTCGCTGATGTTGACTAAGGTTCGTGCTTCAGCTGAAGGCTTTTCCACATTCACTACATTCATCTGGTTTTTCTCCAGTGTGGCTCCTCTGGTGTTGACCATGGTGGGTACTCCAGCTGAAAGCTTTCCCACACTCATTGCATTGGTATGGTTTCTCTCTGGTGTGTGTTCTTTGATGTTCAATCAGGTGTGTACTTTGGCTAAAGGATTTCCCACATTCATTGCATTCAAAAGGCTTTTCTCCATCAGGAATTCTACTGTGGAAAAAACAGATTAGTAACTAAAGGCTTTCCCACATTCTTTGCATTTACAAGGTTTCTTTAGTGGGAAGAGTTTTTGGTGTTTCATTAAATCTGAATTATCTTTGGAGTTTTCCCTGGATGTGGGTGATCTAGCTCCCTTTGGAATTTCCTGCTATGTAAGTTTTGACTTTAGAGTAAGTTCACTGGATCCTGGGCCTCTTTACCTAGTGAAAATTTCCTTGAAAGTCATTGACATTTTCTGATCGCTGTTTTCTCAAAACAAGATTTTCTTCTGTATAGGACATTTTGTCTGCTTTGATGGTTGGCCCTCACTTTCTTCATTCATAGGACCTTGTACACTATTCTCTCTGAGGGTTTCCACTGCTGCCCTGATAGCTGTAGTTCTTCAGAAACAGCTTGATTGGTATTGAGGCTTTGGTTCAGTTCAGAGCTTCCTATCTGAAAGACATTTAAAGTGCAGCTGTCACCTGTGTATAGGGTGGAGAGCAAGGAAAATAAACCAGCAGAAAAAAGACAACTGATTTGCAATTCATGCACATTAGCAACCTATATGGGGAGAAAATAAAAAAGGGACAGTGGAAGAGAAGTAAGTAAGGCCAGAAGAGATACCAGGCAGAGTTTTTACAGAACATGGTGAGTAGAGACATCCAGAAATATGGCAAGGTGAGTGAGGAATATGCTGAGCCAGGAAAATGCAAATGAGCAGGTATACCAGCTGATGTGCCATGTGGGGATTAGAAAGTAAAATGAGATGCAAGTTATGGTCAGTGAGAGAAAGGAAGGGATTTGAAGAGCAGAGACACAAATGTGGAAGATACCCCTACAAAAGCACACAGTGAGGACGACTCTGTCGAGGTGGGGTGCAACCATTTTCTTGGCAGTGGGAGAGAAAGTTTCAGAAATGCTAACCCTTCTTCCAATTAGTTCAGGTACTTTTCTAAACAGGTCTACAATCACCGACTGCCAGACGTTTAACAGAGCTTAACGCAGAGTTCATCTAGGCCAACTCGCTCACTTGATAGATGGAAAACAGGCTAAGTAACTTGTTACCCAGCCAACTGCAAGAGCTTAGACTAGAACTCACGTCTCCTAATCATTGGTATTTCATGATGACACTCACCTAGACATGCATTTTCGGTCACTCCCCTCTCAGCTCCCTAAGATCCAGGATTGATCATTGTTCTTCCTCCACCTGGGTGATCACATGCCGTTCACACACTGAGGTTCCTGCTGGTGGGAAATGACAGACACAGGCTACTGGTGCTGGAAATGCAGGGCCACCTGGCTCAATCTTAATGCTCTGAGCTATAGGAAAAGCAGTGTGGACTTTCACGGAGGGGGTGCAGAAAGTGGGTGTCTGAAGGGGCTGAAGAAGGCTGTGCACATACCATCAGAATTACTTGGGGAACTTGTTACCAGACACCTGGCTCTGCCTCAGACCTAATAAGGATGAAGAAGCCTCAGTAAGTACTTAGGACTTGTACTGAGTAAGTTCACATAACTTGACAAGTTTAATTGACTAGAAGAACATTAGAAACACAGACTGGGTAGCCTGGAAAATGTGCTAGCTGGGACCAGCCTCCCAGCCAACGTTCTCATAGCAGGAGGGTCTAAAATATGAACTCAGCTTTCCACAGGACAGGTGGCCTCTTCCTTCCACCAGAAGACCCAGCACCTCCCAAGGATCTCAAGGTCCCCTGATATTAGGCAGCCAGCTTTCCCAGATGACTCCTGTTAAAAAGCTGCCCCCACATTTAGACTGCCAGGCACCAAACCATCTGTTTCTGTCCCCAGGGCCAAGGTGGTTCTTACACTGGCCTCAAAGGAAGGAGTAGCAGCAAGCCCCTCTCCTGGAACACAGACCTATGCCAAGGGCCAGCATAACATCCTGGCTCCAGCAACCTTTCTGCTGGGAAAATGGGCAAATATGGGAATTTGTGCCGTTCTGCTGCCCTTCTCTGGATTCTGTTTCCCCACTAAAGCTTTTCCTTTAACCCTGTCTTGTAAATTTATCCAGAGCCCATGGGCATGGCAGCAACAAGTTGTAAACAGTCCCCCTCAACAGCACGATTAGAGACTCTCTGGGGTGTAAATTGGTCTTGTGTCACGGGTCCTTCCTTGCTCACATACTGGGAACCTCCTGGATGCAGAGATGAACCTGCAGCACATTCATCAGGAAACCAGGTGTGGAGAAGCTCAGAAGCTATGTGGTGATGCTGTCTGTGTCCGGCTCTGCCAATGACTTGCCTTTCAGCTGAAAACGGAACACAAGAGCCTCACCACTGGGTTCAATGAGGTGTCAGTTTCTCATTTATTTAGGACCTTGCAGGAAAATCCAGCTGTACACTTCATGTGTGAACATTCCTCAGTAGGAACTGCCTTTGTGCGGGACTGGCTGGCCCACGCTTCAGCCCAGATACTACACTACTCCATCGTCAGGGCATTGCTCTCTCATTACAGCACTACCACCTCCTAGGGAGAAGTCTGGGAATTTGTGAGGGTTTTCTTGGTTGTTGTATTGATTGGATAATGCTGTTAGAATTTACTAGAGGCCAGGGGTGATGGACACTCCTGCAAAAAAAATGTTTCTTATCCTGTTGGATTTTCAAAAAAGCTGTTAACAGTTACTTGATGCTAAACCTAACACTACTTTACATATAAATACAAAGTATTTTGCACAGTTTTGCTATCTATTGGAAAGTTGGGGAAATTTACTTCCTTGTGTTTTATTAGAAAGAGTTCACCATTTCAGTAAAATCGAAGCATCATGATGTTAGATTCACAGAGGAGACATTCGTGTCTCAGTCTGCACCTGAAGCTGTCGTAAGTACAGTGATTCTAGGAACAGCTGCAAGTATCTATTTCACCCAAGCATTTCAACACCAATATACATATTATTCTACTATAGATGTTTTTTCTTTCTTCTTCATATTACAGCTAAGATGATACATTGATATTTTGGAAATTATATCTATAGGTAGTTAATAGTTATGAATTTTATTTCAGAATAGTAAAGGGGATGGTAGGCCTGAAGGGTACAGAAATACTTCTCTAGTACAATGAAACAAAAGTATTAACAGTCTGTGAAAGACGGATGGTGCATCTTTCAGTAGATAAGTTGGAAAGCTTTTGAAGCCTCCAAAGCAAAAGTCCTCGTCCTCCAAAAAAGTCCTTGAAGGCCCAAGGACACCCACACCACCATCAAGGTAATGTGCGAACAATGGGAATACTACGATTGTGGGGTATTATTACATTATTACATATTACAGTCCATCCTGGAGAAGAAGTATTGTTGAGAAAATGTTTAGGTTTTCAGAGGCAAAGGGAAACCAGAAAGATCTGAAATTTGAAGATCTTTGTAAATTCTCACACTAGAACCACTGAAACACAGCATACCTAAACATAGTGAGAATATCCTAAACAGAGAAAGAACTAGAACAGAGTTCAAAAGAGATAGCCAATTTGAAGTTTAGGATTTACTTTCACACTTATTAATGTCTCTATGATTGGTAAAATGTGTCAATTTGATATGATTATCTATAATTCAAGTAATGTATATCTAGTGCATAGTGTAAGAGTCCCCAAGTGTACTTATTTTTGCATTTCATATGAGCTCATGACATGTACATTATTGTGCATTATGTGTTTGTGTATGTGACACATGTGATAGACACACAGGAACCCTACTGAGGAAAGTGTCTACATTAAAGAAAGGAACCAAACTTGGAGGTGCAGCCTCTGGGAAAGGCCCTTCTTTGGGTCTTTTCTTTTGGGTCTGCCTATTCTAAGCATTTTACAAATATTGACCAGTGTACACCTTGCAACAATGAGAGGGGTACTATTGTTATTCCACAATACAGATAAAGAGTTCACGCACATGGGCCGGCCGAGTGGCGTGATGGTTAAGCGCTGGCTTGGGAAGCCAGCAGCCCCGGTTCGGGTCCCATATATAAGGGCCAGTGACACTGCCCTCAAAAAAAAAAAAAAAAAGAGTTCACGCACAGAAAGGTTCAGGAGTTTGGCCCAAGGCCAAGTAATAAATCCTAGACTCAAACTCAGCACACAGTACTTACTGCTTCTCAATAGGCAAAGACAGGGAATTTGAGTCACACTTTCCTTTTCTGTGGCCCCTAACCGGCCAAGAAACTAAACTCCTCCGATCCCAGGATACCAGTACAACCCTGACTCCACAGTGACATGGAGGCTTGGAGGCTTACCCTCAGAGGCTACAGCAAGTCCCAACCACGCTATGTAACCTAAGTATTAAAACTTCAGCCCCCACTAAGGTACCCACTACAGGGCAAGTGGCATCCTTGGCATGAATCGGTGAAACATCAGGTAGAGGCCACGTAGTGTAAGGATTTACTAAGTAGTCTGGATTTGGGTTATAGGTCTGTTGCTAGCTTTAGAAAAAACAGGGGAAATAACCATTGCCGCCCCATGGCGGGGCTGGCTGCTGCCTGGAGCCTTTGCGCAAGCGCAGTGGAATCAGCAGGCGTTCAGCCCGGGGAGACAGATGATCAAGTCCGACCCAGGCCTAACAAAAATGGTCTTCAGGCAAGTCTTGGAAATTGGCTCAATGGATAGTCAAGTACCAACCGTCATCATCAGGACCATGATCCAATAAAGGCTGCTACACCTAGGTTCTGTAACTAAAGGAAGGTACTTTATCTCTGTGTGCCTTGATTTCCTGATCTGTAACTTGTGAGAAGATAATAGTATTCTCGTGGGGTTAATACGAGGATTACACGAGTCACTGCGGGTTAAAACTCTGGGTACAGTGCTTGGCACGCGTCGAGCACCTGCAAACAGCCGGGGCACAGAAGCCCTCTTCGCCCGGCCGTAAGGGGCGGAACGCATCTTCCAGGGCGCCCCGGAGACCAGCACCCGCTGACATTGCAGCAGGGCCGGGCCGTACCCACCCGCCAGGGAGAGCCGGGCGCGCAGAGGCGCCTCCGGGCCCAGTCGCCCGGGCCCCGTCGCCCGTCTTCCCCCGGGAGCCGAGTCGTTGCCGCGAGACCACTTCCCAGAGCTTCCAGGCCCACCCCGCCCGGCCCCGACGCAGAGCCCTGCGAGTCCCACTCACCGGCCGCCTCCCGTGGAGTGTCCGGACACACATCCGGCGAGCCGGCGTAAGGAAGGAACCTGAGTGCGCGGGCCGTGGGGAAGACGGAAGGATTTACAGGAAACCCCTGTGCGGACCCGCTGCCCCCGTGCTTACCAACTGTCCTGGGGTCACGTTCACTGTTGACACTTCACTCAGCCCCCTGGTCATTCCTTCGCGGTGTGCACGGTCACTCAATGCCGATCAGCCGCCTAGACTAATTCTCCGGGCGCAGATAACGCGTTAAAGAGCAGAGACCGTGGGGCGTCAGGATACACGCAGGCCGGCGCGCCTTTGCGCCTGCGCGGAGAGCCGGCCAGCCGGTGGTGCCGAAACTCTCCCGCCCTGGTGACAGGTTCAGAGGCTGAGAAGAGAAGTTGGGGCTAGATGTCCAAGAAGCGGATCTTCCAGAGCTCCTGGAGACCGAAGTGCGTCCTACAAATGGTAGCCCAGACTAGGCTTTATAAATAGCTTTTACACAGCGTACCTGGAGAACTGGTCAAATACAGGTTCCCAGGCCCTGCCCTCAGAGACTGACTCATCGCTCTGAGGTCCGAGCATGTTCTCAGGCAATTCTGATGCAGATGGGCCCCATTTCTGAAGAAAGAGGCTTCTTTGCATAGTCTAGGTGCCTACATGCAATCAAATGCAGGACATTTCTCAAATTCTATTAAGCGACATAAAGATGAATAAAATCAGGATCCTACCCTAATCCAGTAGATTAAAAAAAATAATAAACCCACACGTTTCTACTGGTTATAATTATAACTTTAAATTGTAGTCAAATATACAGAACAAAGTTACCATTCACACATAGGAGTGAGTTATAATGGACTTGCTACAGAAGCTTTGAGAAAACCTTGACTTAAGGCAGCAGCTTTTAAACTCTCTGAATTGATGTATCCTTCTAAGAACCTATGATAGTCATAGACTTTCTGACCAGAAAAATGCATGACAAAGTCACACAATTGTGTGAACAGTTACAAAATAAATACATAAAAAAATTAGTAGTACTACAAACACATACACTGTGCCAACAATAATTAATTTAAAAGTATGGTGAGAAGGGATGGGAGAGAAACCTTTAATTGTATAATTATTTATACTGCTTTTGAACTCTGTGTTATTACCTTTACAAAATAATAAACAACAAAATCACTAACAAAAATTAAAGCACTATCAGAAGCCTTACAGGAAAGTTTTTCTTCTTTTGAACAGATCCCCACTCCCTCTGAGCCTCATGTGTTATTGTCACCCTCAGGCTCCAGTAGCCCAGGAATCAGGTTTATTCCTGGACAGTCAAAAGGTTTGGAAAGGGGAACAATTAGTGATTACACAGGTGAACATCTGCAGCCCTCCAGATGGGACTAGACATCTTAGAGGCTTAGTCCTAACTGCAGCCTCAAGGTCCTTGTACAAGCACGGCACGGTGGGTCATATGATTAAACAGAAGACCCCATGGTTAGCGACTCAGGTTTACACATTTAACCACAACAAGGAGCTGCGTAAATGGAACCCAAAGCATTTACCTATGAACAGATCACATCTGTCCCTTTTAAGGGTTAAATTCTTGAAATTTGCTTACACCTACACTTATGGAAAAACTCACTTATTGAGTGCTTTATATGTACTCTGGCAGACCAATATTTGTTCAACAAATTGTTAATGAGTAGCTACTACATGACATGTACTCTCTAGATACTCAGTCTACAGCTGTGAACAAAATAGGCAAAACTCTATCCTCTTGGAGTTTGCATTCTGACAGGAAATGCTGACAAATGAAGTAAAATATATAGTGTAGCAGATGGTGATAAATACTAATGAAAAAGTAAAGAAGGAAAGAATAGCATGGCTTTTTTTTTTTTTTTTTAGAGGGCAGTGTCACTGGCCCCCATATGTGGAATCCAAACCGGGGCCTCTGGCATCCCAAGCCAGCTCTTAACCACCGCGCCACTCAGCTGGCCCAGGATGGCTGGTTTTTTGTTTTTAAGATTTTTTCTTTAATCACAAAAAATCACATTTGGATTTTCAAAAAGCAATGAAACCCATTTCTGGATGAAACTGTGGTAGAGTGATCCTGGGCAGGCCCTTTGACCCCATGAGCCTTTATTCTCTTTTCTGAAGAATGGAGGCCATGAACGGAACTCGGTTCCCAGAGTTTCCAGGAGGTTCAAATGAGGCCTCGAATGTGCCAAGCGTCCTTGGAGCTGTTTGTTAAAAAGCCCCAAGGAGCCCTTGGCACCTAGTAGGCGTCAGTAAATATTTGTTGCATCTGAATTCTTTCCATCTGGGAAGCTCTCCAACGTCCTGTAATCCCCAGCTCTCCCACCAAACAGGTCAGAAAAGCAACTTAAGGGATTCATTTTAATGTCCATTTTCTCACTTTTCTCCAGAAAAAACACTTACAAAACTGCCAGCTTTCTCATTTGGCTGTTTCTGGCCCGGTTGCATCTTATTAAGGGTCACTTCATCCATCAGCATAAGGAAGACTCCATTCTGTCAACAGGAGGAGAAGAGTTGGGCTTGCAGTCACAAGGCAATGGTGGGGGGCTTTTGGTGGGACCCTTAGGCTGGGGACAGGAGGGTCCCCATATAGAGCCAGCCAGTCAACTTAGGCAGGAGTCAGTCAACTTGGGTTCTAGTCCTGGTCCTTCTTGGACCTCAGTTTTTCAGCTGTAATATGGGGTTAAGACCCTTCTTGTAGCTCTATGGTGAGGGAAAGAAGTACAATGTGTCTTTGTCACCTGAGGATGAACAGAGAGCAGGTGCCTAGGTGTTAATACCCCTTCTCCCATGGATTTGGGATTTGGAGCTACGATCCTGGGCATTCCTGCTTCCCAGGCTGGATAGACAGGAAGGGGCAGGGTAAATAGAAACAGGGAGACCAGTGAAGAATCTATTGCAAACATCTAGGTGAGAGGTGGTGATAGATTTTGTAGTGTGATGACAGTGGAAATAGTTTAAACTAGTTGAGTTATGGACCAGTTTTGAATGTGGAGCTGATAGATGGGCTGTAGGATCTGAGTGGAAGAGGAGGTTCAGATGGCTGCACCAATGGAGTGGTTGATTATTGAGATGGAAAACACTGGTGAGGAGCAAGTTTGCGGGGAAGACCAGTTCAGTTTTTGACAAAGTTATGTATAAAATGTTGTGCAGAAAGCAGCTATATGTGTGAGTCTGGAGAGTGAAGGAGAGGTCAAGATAGAGAGACATTTGCATATACAGGGCATTTAAGGGCTGAGCCCTGAGCACAAGATGTTTATGGAGGGTCATGCAAGAGACAGTTATAATGCAACGGTAATAGAACTGAAGAAATCTCAGAACCCTGGTGTATTCCAAGAACTTCTACACCAGTCTTGAGAAGTCAGCAAAAAGCTTATAGGCAAAGGCAATTGGTAATGTCTGAACTGAGATGCAAAGGACAAGTGGGACTGGCAAATGGGGAAAGGGAAGGAATTCCATGCCGCACACAACTGCCAAGTCCCAAAGCAAGAGGATGTGAGACAATCAAGAATTTCACTGTCCTTTTCCACTACAACTTCTCTGTCACACTCACTCTCTGTTGGGAGACATGACTACAGATGCTTGGGGGAAGTTAAATTGGAGAGATTTGACATTTGGATTTAGTGAGTAATATTTATGTGGCTTCTGGTCCCTTCTGTGTGAAGTTCTTACTGGGCATCTAGTTGGTGGTTCCTGAACGTAGGGCAAACACAGGAGCCTGTGCCCTGATATTAGCCTGGAAACAATTCCTGGTCCCTGACCAAATGGATCCAAACGAATCCAATCGAAAACAAAATTTTGAAAGTTTGGTTCCCTTGCAGGCAAAGAAACAGCTCTTAAGGTTTTCAGTGGGATGGGATGGGATGGGATGGGATGGGATGGGATGGGATGGGATGGGATGGGATGGGATGGGATGGGATGGGATGGGATGGGATAGGATGGGGTTGGGTGGGGTTTTATGGGATGGGATGGCGCGGGGGTGGGGTAGGATGGGATGGAACAAGATGGGTAAGTACATTTCTTCCGGAAGCAGGAGTGCTAACCCCACAGCCCCAGTTTTTTTCCAGCTAGGGTTTCCTCAGGCCTTGCTCTGCGGCGCCTTCTTGGTTCCCTCTGCTCTTCCTCCATCAGCCAAACAGCCTTTGGAGAGGCGGGTTCAGAGGCTGTCAGGCACGGGGGTGGGGTTGGGGGTTTGGGGGGTGAGGGTGGGGTTGAGGGGGAGCACAGACATGGTGGCACCCCTGGAACCAGCTGTGGGGGTTGGGGGAGAAAGGGCAATTTAAGGAGGCAGAGAAGAGGAAGGAGAGGAGAGAAGAGGAAAAAGACAAGGGAAAAACTGACACCCTTCTTCTGCTGGGAACAGTAACATGATGAAGTGGGACCTCAGTGAAGGGACCTCGGTTTGTCTGCAGAGTGCAGCTGGAGAGCGTGGAAAAACCTTGATTGGGAGTTTTGTAACAAATAAAGAGCTGAGCTGTATTCAACAGCTGAAGTAAATCTAGATCTTACATATGTAACCTTTCCAATGGAAAATCTTTCCAACATTCGTCTGAGGATCAGTCTGCCAGGGAAGTGTGGCAAGTCCCGCCTCCTCAGCTCCCACGCAAACCTCTCCCCTTTCTTGATAGGTTCAGACATTTCTGATAGATTAAGATCATTGGCTATGGAACGTTGCCCCGGAGTGTACAATGCTCTCCCCCATCCCGGTCATGGAACAATTGGAAATAGTGAGTCAGGGAATGCCTCTTTTAGTTGAAGTGGCCTCATACCCTATTTCACACAGATATGACAAATTCCACAGGTATTTCACTTAAAAGGATTTTCAAGTAGTTATCTATTTGTTATGTGTTGATTGATTATGCACTGCAAGGCGATGCAAATGACACAACAACTACTTTTAACACAGATTTGGGGTCACAGGAAATAACATCAGATTTCAACGTTCATACTTGTATTTGATACAGAGAAGTATGGTAGGGAGATGAAGAAAAAGACTAAGTACAAAATGATGTTGTTTTGGGATAAAATTCTATGGGAGACACAGAATGGAAATGACAAATTCAAAGAAATGAAGATCAGTGTAAAATCTTCCACAGAAGATTAGAGAAGGGCGGGTTCTCCACCTCCTCCCGTTCCCCTCCCACCCCTCCTTTCACCTCCCCCTTTCCCTCTCCTCCTCCTTCCTCTTTCTGTTGGTAAGTATTAAATTACTATAGTTTCTAAATTCCTTTGATACAAATCACTATATTCTTCAAGAGAATTTAAACTTGTAAAGAACAATGTTAGATGCCCTCTGGAAAAATGTGAGAGGAAATGCCAAGTTTGTCAAAATACTTTTAGGGGGTAAGTACACCCCAAAAGCAGTGAAATGTGCAGTAGGGCCATCCACATTCACCACATTTCTCTCTTTTTTTTTTTTTTGAGGGTAGTGTAACTGGCCCTCATATGTGGGACCAAACCGGGGCTGCTGGCTTCCCAAGCCAGCGCTTAACCACCACACCACTCATTCAGCTCCATTTCTCTGCCTTTTAATGACTAGCTTTTTTTTTCTTCCACCTAGAAATAAATGTTAGATTTTACTAAACTTGTCATATTCTTACCATTGGTCTCCCCTGATTGCTTTTCACTCTTCTTCTCTTGTTTTTAGTGTTTCTTTGTATCTTTTGTCAACTTTTCTCAAAATGACATACAGGTTTAACCCAGTTCCCATCACAATCCAGATAAGATTTTTTGTAGATATAGACACAACTATTATAATTTATATGGAAACACAAATGAGTTAGAATAACTAAAATGATTCTGAAAAAGAGGAATACAGTGGAAAAAAATCACTTATGATTTCAAGACTTATAATACACCCACAGTAATAAAGACTGCATTGTTGGCAGAGGAATAGGCTTATAAGTCAATGAAAGAGAACCCAGAAATCACCACGAACAAGTGCAGCTAAGTACTTTTGACGTAAGTGCCAAAGCAATTCAGTAGCGGAAGGAAAGTCCTGGTCTCCTCATAAAAAGGGTGGTGGAGCAATTGGATACCCACAGGCAAAAAAATATAAACCTTAACTTAAACCTTATTAAAAACTTGACTAAGAATGGTTTGTAGATTTAAATAAAACATGAAACTTACAGAGAAAAACATAAGAGGAAATTTTGGGGTGCCAGGATCTTGGTGGAAAGTTCTTAGACATAGACCAAAAAACACAATCCAAAAAGATAAATTTGGTTAACTGGACTTCCTCAAAATTAAAAACTTTTGCTCCGCAAAGGACCCTGTTAAGAAGATAAAAATGGCAAGCTACAGACTGGCAGAAAATATTTGTAAACAACATATCTGACAAAGAACTCAGACTAGAATATACAAAGAGCACAAAACTCAACATTAAAACAATCAATTCAACTAGAAAACAGGCAACAGGAATGAAGAGACTTTTCACCAAAGAAGATATATGCGTGAAAAAATGTTCACTATCACTGGTCATCTAGGAAACAGTGACACTGCCAAAGGCTGGCAAGGAAGCAGAGGAACTAACTGTATCTATACTACATTGTAAAATGGTACAGCGACTCTGGCAGTTTGGCAGTTTCTTCCACACGAAAAATACACTTACCATATGTACAACCCAGCAATTCCACTTTTAGGCATTTATCCCAGAACAATGAAAATTTATGTCCACACAAAAACCTGTACGTCATTATTCACAGAAGCTTTATTTTAGTATTTATTTATTTATTTATTTATTTATTTATTTTTAGCTGAGTCATCCTGCCACCTGTTGGAAGCTTAGCGGCAGCTCAGCTCGGGCTGGGCATCGAACTGCTATTGCTCAGAGCTCATCTCGCACTCTTGAGCGAGCTCTTAATCAACTGAGCCACCCGCTGACTCCAGAAGTTTTATTTATTTATTTATTTTTATTTTATTTTTTTTTGAGGGCAGTGTCACTGACCCTCATATGTGGGACCGAACCGGGGCCGCCGGCTTCCCAAGCCAGCGCTTAACCACCGCGCCACTCGGCCGGCTCCCGGAAATTTTTTTCAAAAGAAAAGAAAACTTCCGATTTGGGACACTGGGGTTGGGGAGGCGCCGGCCAGGGGTCGTTTGGTTGTAGAAGAGCGAATTTCCGATGTGCCCCAGAGAGAGAGGGGTGCCAGGAAAACGACCAGAAGGAACGCAGACAGAAAAGGAATATTTTCTCAGCGCGGAAAGTGACAAAGGCACAGAGAGTTTGGGCCCCGGGCGGAATTTCCCCTGGACCTTCCCACGCGTCTCCTCTGCCGATGTGCGTCTGCAGGCGACTGAAGGCAGCGTCCTCGGAGGAGCGCGGGGTCGCTTCCAAGGCCTCAGGGAAAGGACTTTCAGCTCAAAGTAAAGGCCGGGGTGGGTCAGAAAGAGGGGTCCCCGCCCGGCTGTCCATAATAGAAGGGGCCGGGGTGGTTGGAGTCGTGCAGAGGTCTGGCTGAGCCTGGGTGACCTGACATCTGGATAACGGTAGCACAGGCTGCAGTGAAAGGGCGGAGGAGAAAGGCTCCCGTGTCAGAGCCTGGACGTGCCATTTTCATAAACGGGGATACGAACCCATTCCTTCCTGGCCAGCAGATCCATGCAGATTCAAAGGGGAGTCAGCACAGGGCGCACCTGTCACCCCAGAACTGCCCTCACGACCAAGGGGGGCCAGCTGGAGCCCATGGAAGTCATTTACTGAATGAGTCCACTTCTAGTGCTCTCACATATTTCTGATAAAGAAAATGGAATAAATCCATATAATCAATGTTAAAAACAAAGGAAATTAAGTGTAACTGATTTACAAAACTGGCTACAAAGCAACATGCTGAATGAAGAATAATTTGTCTACGATCATTTACTATTAAAACAATAAAGTAAATTTTCCAAATACTCCTTACAATTAGAAATAAAGATCATTTTCAAGGGAAAAATAGACGGCTAACTTGAATACAATTATTATGGAGCAACCAAAACGTCCATTTTTATACAAATACCATAAGGTCTCAATTAATCTGCAGCTCAATATTTTGCTAAGCCAGAGTCAACTAGTGATGAACATTTTGAAAAATTCAAAAACAAGTAAATTGTACAGATTACTACAAAATTCCTTCTGATAACAATATAATTGGCATGCATTAAACACGACTCTTTCCAGAAAAGGACGTCGGAAAACGAGTTCCCTTCCAAACCTACTCTGTCCCAAAGTGGATGCAGACCTCTCCCACTTCTTTGCTTCGGTCCAGAAGCTCGGGTCCGGCTGGGCCTGGTGGGGCGTTGAATCGACCAAACCAGCCGGCGCCTGTGGGGCTCAGGTTCTGGGTGGATAGACCGGGTGTCCCGACGCCACACCAGATTCAAAGAGGGAGCAAAGGGAGAGCGACCCGGATTCCGCTAAGGGGTGGCGACCCTGGATGGGGCCAGGAGGTGGCTGCGTCCGGAGCTTGTCTCCGGGCACCTGACGGGCACCGACTGGCTGCATGGGTGCACCGTGGGGTCCCTAGTCATGAGTCCCGGCGCGCACCGTTCACGAGCCGGGCTCCGACTGTATTCCCTGTTCCGACTCTGGGGATCCGGGAGGGACCAGGAGCCGGAGCCTTCGAGGCTGGCAGCGGCTCTGCGCGACTCAGCCACCTCGGTCTCACGGTCCCCCTCGAAACCCTCCCCTCGCCCGCTCTGCCCGCAGGGAGAGCGGAAGCCCGAGCGCTCGGCTTAGTCTCCAAACAGCAGAGCCTACTGGACTGCCGAGGCCTCATGTACCCCTCTTCCCGGGGGTGCTGACCTGCGGACGTGGGGCCTGAGGGTGTCCCGTGCCCCAAGAGCCTCGCACTTTCCTCGCGCTGGGATCCCAACCGTCACCGAACCCCGCGCACGTGGACTCGGCTGACCTGGCAGACGTCGGAAACCTCGGAGGCCCAAACCCTCCTCAAAAAGTCGCCGAGGCGCCTCTCTGCTCTGCATGGGCAGTTACCTGGGCAAGTCGGGACCTCAGCCTCTGTCCCTGGCAGAAGGGCGCACACATGTGCCCTGGAGGCCTGTCAACCGCCGGCCAGTTCAGCCCCTTCACCAGGTCCACCGGGTTCAGTACGTCCACCGCGCACACCCTGTCCCGCCGTGTCTCAGACCTTGGAGAAGGCTGCCGACCTGGGGCTCAGCCAGGCCTACCGTTTGGGTGGTCAGTGAGGCCTGGAGGCGCTTTCCCGTGAGGAGGCCCCAGAATTCCATCGTAGGGCCTCTTCCCTCAACCTTGTGGGAAAGTTATTGGAACTTCAGAATTTGGTCTCCTCAGCGCAGGGCAGCATGGAGCCCGGTGACCATCAAGATCATTCCACCTGAACAGAGAGGGGTTCCTTCCAAGTCCCCAGCACAGGTCAGCTCAGCAGAGTCCTCATCCTCTGAGAAACCCCCATACCCATGTGCAAAGGAGACAGTGCTGAGGGCTCTCAGAGAGTACAAGAAGGGGAGGGTGAGGCGGCAAGAACCACTGTTTCCTGTGTGGCTGGACAGTGAGAGGAGTCCAGACACGTCAAGCCATCTGCATTTAAGCCTCTGAAGCACAATGAAGTCTGTACCTCCCTGGTGCCCAGGCCTGGGCCTCTGAAGAGAAGCCTGGACTCCAGCAGCTCAGATCACAGCTTGCATGAGAGGCTCAGTTGCTCCTCGCTGAGCTCCTGGGCCAACACAGAGACAGGTGACCCCTGCAGCTCCAAGAGAAATGCCATTACCAGCTCTTCCAACTCTTCCAGAGATCTCTTCAAGGGTTGGAAGAGAAGTGTTCCCAGTGCATCATTCCAGATTCCAGAGTGGCCAGTAAAAAAGAGAGTAAAAGGCCATCAGTGTCACTCTCCAATCCCACTGGTATCAGAGGAGTCTCCAGCAGCAGCTGGCAGTGCTGGGCAGCAGAACCAGGAGACTCCATGGCTGTTCTCTAGCCTCAGGACCCTGCTGTCCCTGACCCCACCTCCCCAGCTTGATTACGCAAACCCCAAAGAAGACCTGGGCTTGGAGAAAGCTGGACTCCAGCAGGGCCACAAAACCAGAAAAGATGCAACAGAGGTCACCACAGCCTCTGTCCCGGACTCTCAGCCCCCAGTTCTACCCTGCCTAGCTCTCATCCTGCCTCCTGCAGGCGCAGCTCGCACCCAGGGCACAAACCTTCAGGTGGGGTCTCCAGGTCGGTTGGTCTTCCCACAGCCTGCTGGAGAGAACAACAGTGTGGGCCCTCCACCTCTGAAGACACCCAGTCTGCTGGCACCACTCAGGTGCTCATGGTTAGAGCCCCTCCCAAGCCCCTCTTCAGACTCAAAGCCCATGGCTGCTGTCACCTTTCTGAACCCTGCTTCTCCCACATCACCAGACACTGACACCACACAGCCACCTGCCACCGCTCAGGCTGACAGGTCAGCCAGGCCCCCAGACCCACCTGCCATCACCCTTGCAGCGCCCTCTACACAAATGATTTTGTTTGGAAAGGGGAGGAAACCAACTGGCCATCATCCTGCATCTGCATCTCCTGCTACACTTTCTGCTGACCCCACTGTGAAATACGTTTGGGGGCCCCCACCCAATGGAGAGGCTGGAGACTCCTCGCATTCCAGGATCTCATTCACAGCTGCAGCATCTCCACCTCCAGGCACCGTGACTCCCACCTTCAAGCCTGTCTTTGGCGGCACAGGACCACTTACAATTCTGCCCGTAAGAACTCTTTTCCCTTTTAAGCAGGCTTTTCCTCCAGCTCTTGCTGCTGCTACCCTCCTCTCCCATGGCCTGCTCAAGGCTACCTCTGCAGTCATGTCCACCGCCCCAGCCAGCACATCCAAAGACTCTTCTTTCAAGCCCCCTGTGGATTGTAATGCAGCGGCTGTCACCAGTGCCATGGGCAACACTCCCTCTCTCCCTTCTGCTGGGCATGCTTTCCTTCTTGGGGCTGCCCAGGCTGGCGGAGCCAGCTTCTCCCCAGCTGCAGGCTTCACAGTCCCATCTCACCAATGTCCTACCACTCCTATGGCATACAGCGTCCTCTCCTTTAGCCAGGTTCTTTCCAGTGCTGTCCAGGTCTCCCCTAGTAGAAACACTGCCAATTTGAGGGGTATGGGCAGGCCTCTGCCAGCCTCAGCCCTTGTAACCACAAACCAGCCTGCATTGTCATCTGGCATCTCCAATCCAACCTCAACATTCACAGTTCCCTGGGTGTCAAACTCAAAGCCACCTTTCCCACTATCCCTGGGAGTCACTCCCCAGCCTGCATCTAGGGCATTAGGTGAGCAAAAGCAAAGAGCCCCTCAAGCAGCCCTTGGCCCAAGCTGCAATAGCTCTTTTATCTTTGGAAACTCAGCCATGCCACCCCCAACCCCAGCTCAGCCAGCCTTCAGCAGCCTCACACAGTCGGCCTTTGGGGCATTGACACCCTCAGCCTCCACCTTCCATCTCTGGCCATGCTTCGGCAGCACCCCAGTAGGTTTTTCCTTTGGTCAAGCTAGTGCCACTGGTTCTGGAGTTGTCACCCAGTCCCTCCAGAGCGGGGCTTGTGGCTCAGTGTTTGGCAGAACAGCTCTACGACCTTTTGCTTTTGGGGGATTAATGACCCCTATGGACTGTGAGGAGTCTGGGGTCAGCGTGACTGCCCCAGACAAGAGCTCCAACTCTGGAATGTTCTGTGTTGGAGCAACGCAGGGTGGGCCCACTCGCCACACCATCACACCCTTTGGAAAAGTCGGCCACCAGAGCACCCAGGGCCTGACCAGTCACATCACTCCTTTTGCTTTAGGGAGGGCCAGCATTTCTGCAAGAAAGACTGTGTTTAGGGCCTCTCCCATGGTCCCCTTGGCTCAGAGCACCCCTGTCTCTGGGCCAGGTAAGACAGGCAGCAGCATTGGCTTTGGGATCCCTTCTCCACATGCCCAGGGCTCCATTGGGAGAGGGTCTTTTAGGTCATCAGCCCCTTCATTTTCCTTTAGTGCAAAA
Source organism: Aselliscus stoliczkanus (assembly GCA_033961575.1). NCBI lineage: Eukaryota > Metazoa > Chordata > Mammalia > Chiroptera > Hipposideridae > Aselliscus > Aselliscus stoliczkanus. The sequence goes on along the minus strand of CM066739.1, from coordinate 108,872,918 downwards.
TCCAAAACCCCAAAGAAACGGGAGTACAGGCATTCCCGAAGGCATCATGTCCACAGGATATAGCCTGCGTCCCTCCCCCACACCCTGGCTTGGACCTCAGCATTGTTGGGAAGAGCTCAGTCACTTCCACCTCTCTTAAAGAAGAATACCCAGACCTACAGCTAGAGCATTGCGTGTTCATGGACAGGTCCTCAGCTAGAAGAAGGTGGAGCACCAGGGTGTTCAGAGGTTACAGCAGAAAGAAACTGGGTGGAACCCCTGTAACTGAACAGAGCCTTGCCTTGCTCTCTGCCTCAGGTGTGAGCTCAGAACACTGCCTCCTGCTCGTTCCCTGAGAACAGACCTGCCAGGAAGGCAGTGTAGCATGCCCTGTTGTGTCTTTGGGAAGAGGACTAGATTCTAAGTCTTAGGTTTTATTTGGCTCTAAGAAGTGGTTCCCCTTTAAGGTCCCTGGGAATGTTGAGTCCTCATTCTTTCTGCTTTGTTCCTCAATGAGTTCTTGGAGGAGTTTTGATGGAATTTGCCCTTGAATCCAGCTTTTCCTTGAGGACCAGTTGTCAACCGTGAGGGCACCCATGTGTGCCACTTGTGCTGTGCCACTTACCTACCAAGTTTAAATATTTTACCAAGAGAGGTGGTGTTCCAAACCCATCCTTCTCTCTGCCAATTCAGCCACCAAGAGATGGGTGAGTGAAGACTCAGCCTGTCAGACCCAGAGGCCATGCCTCATCCCAGAAAGGGAAGCTGCTGGCCAGTGTCCCTCCAGGTTGGAGCAGGCAGGTGGGCCTTTCCTGTTTGGCACTCATCATTCAGCACTCCAGCATGCAGACAGAGAGACCTGGCCTCTTCATGGGGTCTAATGTGATGTGCAGTGTGCTTTACATTGAGTTTGGACGAGCAGCGACTTGCTTTCTTGCTAGAATCAGACCTCCCTGTGCAAAGGTTTCTGGGACCTGGCTAATTGGACAAGACAAGTAGCAGCACATTACGGCTACAGATGCTGAATTCTGATTTTCAAGTTTTCTGACTTTCTCAAGAAGAAGTAGGACCAGTGGAGGGACAGACAGGTGGTGCAACCTTGTTACTTCTCTCTACACCATAGATCATGATCTTTCCAATAGGAGCCAGAAATGCTCAGTTAGGGAACCAAAGCTCACACCTCACTTTTCTTTTAATGTGTACCTCAAAACCATCCCTCCACATTCTTGTCTCTCCTGGATGGGGTAGGCAGGGCCTGGGAACTAAGGGAGAGAGCAAAGAGGCAGATACCTAGGTGACCTCTGTTTGGTAACCTGTGTGAGGCCTGTGAATGAGCTTTGACCTACTCCTTAGCAGCTCTTATCATCCTGATGGAAAAAAAAGGCGAGGATGACTCCCCCAGTCCCCAGTATAGCTATCTCCTGCTATCTCCTGTTTTATGGATACCTTGGAAAGGGCCAAATTGGAAAAGTAAGCCATCTTAAATTGATTGATAAAATAAAAGTAAATTGTCTAAATAAGTCTATGATATTGAAATTACTATTAAACTCATATCAGTTTGGAGGCAGAAGCCCAAGCCCACCCAGTTAGTAAGGTAAGACTCCAGATCTAAACCTGAATGGCTCCAAAGTCTGCTACTTCTTTCTCACATAGCAAATAACCAAGATTAGAACTCTAACCCAGGCCTGTCTGACTCTACATATCAAAGCTATTTGCTCCAAAAATTAAGTGGGTGATGTCATGTCATGTAACTTGTTCACATAGTCATGTGCACATAATTACACACCTCCTATTGCCTCTGCCATATTCTACCTGCTAGAAGAAAGTCACAGTTTGACCAGGCACTCAAGTCAAGAGATCACACAAAGGCATGGCTATCAGTAGGGAGAGGGCCTAGGGACCATATGAGGAGTCTATTTGTCACACTGGTTTCTCCACCTGTGACATGTGTGTCATGTCCTACAGGGAAAACATGATAAAAAATGAAAAATACAGAGCTAGGCTGGGGGTGGGCATGGTCCACTCAGCTGAAGGCACCTAGAAAGGATCTATTGAAATCATTGTATTTTAGGGCTGGCCAAGTGGCTCAGTTGGTTAAGAGCTCGCTCCAGAGTACAAGCTAAGCTCTGAGCAACAGCAGTTCAGTGCCCAGCCCAAGCTGAGCAGCTGCTGAGCTGCCAACAGGTGGTAGGATGGCTCAGCTAAAAAACAAAAGAAAGAAATCATTGTATTTTATGTAGAATATATTATACAGATTTTAACATACTTTTTATTTAATATTATATGTGCATTAGCACATCTTCCCACTACAACAAATACTCTTTGAAAATATAATTCTGAAAGTTGCATATATTTTACCAAATGGAGGACACTTAGGGACCATCGGCTGCATGTGTGTGTTTTGTGTTTACAACAGCAAACACATTAGCTCACAAATATTTGCTACATTGAACTAAAGATTATAGTTTTTACATCCTAATTATTTTTCTTAATAATGCCGAGATGAAGATCTCTGTATCTACATTTGTATTTCCAAAGGATTGAAGCTTAGAAGTGAAATCATTGGGTAAATATGGAGAAACACCTGCAGATTCTTCTTACATGTTTCTTTTGAAATTGTTGGTCCTTCTGTGCCTTCCCAGGGTGGCTATGAGTGGCAAATGAAATGTCCTTGACCAACAGAAGATCTTTTCCTGTCTTGGAATCTCTTCTTTTTCATATTTTCTTTGGGCTTGTCTGTCTTTTTCTTATGGAGTAATAGAAGGATTCCCTTCACTCCCACTATGGGTCCTTTGAATTGCAATATCTCCCCACACTTAGAAACTTGCATTTCATCCAAATGATGATACCTTTGGATGATCACAAGTTCTTAGTTTCTTTTTAACTTTCTATTGAAGAACAATATACACTCAGAGAAGTACCCTGAACATCAGGGTATAGCTCACTGAATTTTCGAACACTGAACACATCCATGTAACCAGCACCCAAGAAACAAAATAATACAAATACTCCAAAAGCTCTCTTGTGCAGATTGAGCCATTAATCGATACACACTTTGGTATTTTTTCCAGATACCCTCAGACACAGCTATGCAGAACCCAAGCTGTATGTTTTTGGTTGCTTAATTCAGTAGGCAGAACTCAAGGTCATCCTCAAAGCTCTAGCCAATCGTCTTCTTGATGAACTTGACCATTCCTGGGCATGATGTGTGTTTCTCTTCCCTGACAGCACCCCCAGAGTGGTAGCCCAGACAGAAAGGGGCTGCATCCACCTGGGTTCTCTTGTTGGATTGACAAGGTCCTAGGTGATGAGCACCTAGGAGAGTATACTGCTTGCTAAGTCCCTCTACAATGACTCTACATGTAGGTCAGGTGAGAGATAAGTCTATGAAAATGCGCTTGTCCCCCTTCCACCAAAAAAGGACTCTTCTGAGTGAAATGTCTGGGTGTAAATAAGAGATAATTGGCAAGAAGGTAAAGCTGTAGCAACTGGTGTGGAACGTACTGAACAGAAAGCAGCTGGGGCAACTGGGAAGGTATGGGGAGGAAGGGGTAGTAATCATCTTTTGTCTCTTGGAATTATCCATTTTGCCTTCCTCGTGAATGAAAATGCCTTGGGTGGCTCTCCCGACTCACAAGAGCCTTATGTTTAGCTAATACTGGCTTAGTTAGATGTTTCTGGCTATGATCTGGACACCATTCCCCGTAAGTTTACCAAGAAGTCTGTAGGAAACAGCCATGGCCTCTGCACTTCCACACAAAACAGCTGTCAGCATCTCCTGCTATCTCCCAGCCCCCATTCCCAGAATCCTCCCTCAGGCACTCATTTGCACCAATGCCTGGGCATCTCCTGCCTCCTGCTGCCTGGTAGCGGGCTCTGAGCACTGCCATCCCAAGATGAGGAGATGAGAGCAGAGCTCCAAGCCCTCTGCGTGCTCAGGACAGGACCCGGAAGCCTGTTATTCGGCTCCATGGCCCTTCCGGCTTCGGGGAGGGGAAAAAACTAGCTGTTGACAGTAGGGTGAGTTTCTAGGGAACCGCTCCAGCTCTGACCCTGTAACTGCAGGTCTGGAATAGATGAATATCTGTCCTGAGTGTCCATTTGCGCTATTGCTCAGCTGAGTCCAGTTCTACCTGACCTTGAGGTCAGAGTGCTAAGTCCTGACCATTTCACAAGTGATTATCCCCATTCGAGGAGGGGCCATGTCATCAGATATAGACCATTTAAAGTGACAGGCTCAAGATAGGTGTTCAAGCTGAAGAGGTCCCTGGTCTCTGGCCTGGAGGCACGTGTTTGAATCATCCATGTCCTTTCATTTTCTTTCCTCCCTCCTTCCCTTCCTATCTGGGTGACTACATCTCTGTGGTCCCCCTTTTCATTACTTTATTGAAATACATCTTACATACAGTAACATTCAAAGATCTTAAGTGTAGACAAAGCTCAATTAAACTTACACATTTACTCCCATGCGACCACAGCCCAGACCAAGATTGAGACATACCCATTACTCCAGAAAGTTCTCCTATGCCCCCTCACCCTGCAAGCTGATTGCTATTCTGACTTCTTCACCAGGTAGTTTGCTGTCTTTGAACTTCAGATAGGTGGAATCACGTAGCACATCCTATCGTGTGGTGCTTTTTGCCCAGCAGGAGGTTTCTAAGGTTTATTTGTGTCATTACATGTACATGATTCATAGAAGTTTATTCTTCTTATTGCTAAGTAGGATTCCGTATTCTAAACAGAACACAATTTATATATACAAGGGAATGTGAGGTAGCCGATGCCATTCACAGGAAGGAAAAATGGTTCGTGGCACAAACCGACTAAGTGGGGTAGCAACACGGGCGCGTGCTTGCCCGTGTCCCAGAGCTCGGTGGATGTAGGCCATCCTCAGCCATGGTTGTTTCTGTAACACTCAGTACTTTTCTCCCACATCTCAGGCAGAAGACATGGTGAAGAAAGTCAATTCACAGATGCACCTCCCAGTTTGTCCTTTCCTAAAATGCACTGACACCCTTCACCTAGTCTTTATAAATTGCTAAGCATTTTATCTTCCTATCCTTTTTTAAAAGATTTTATTGAGGAATTGGGGGAGGGGAACAGTAGAGCATTGGGGAATCAGGGAAGAGGAACAGAAAAGTTGCTGTCCTTTTGTTCTTCAGTCTAGTTGTCGAGGGTGTTGCTTCACTATCCCATGTTGGTATTATCATTGCGCTCCCCCTGGCTGAGGCAGTCGCTCGCGGGCCATTGTACTGCCACTCAAGGCAGCTCACAGCAGCTCACAGCAGCTCACGAAAGCTCACGCCAGCTGCTGGCCAGCCCCACTGTAGCCTATCGTGGGTGACTCACAGCAGCCCAGCTCCAGATCGAGCTGTTGTTCACCATCTTAGCTGTGGAGGGCAGTGTCACTGACCCTCATATGTGGGATCTGAACTGGGGACCTGCTGCTCAGAGCTGTCCCCAGCCAACTCCTAACCAACGCTCCACTCAGCAGGCCCACCTTTCCTTTTTTTTTTCAAACCTGTACCCCTCACTCATTTTAAAAGAGAGGCAAACTTCTCTTCCATCTTGCTGGGGAAGAGGTGACAAATTTACTGTTACTTTCCAATGGACCAGCATTATGTCTCCCAATGAATATAATGCACACTTGTCTCTGGTTATGATTTTATATTTTCTTTACAGTGGAAAGACATTTTTACTGATTTCTGCCTGATGATTATATTGTATTTCAACTTGGACATGAGTCTCCTGCTCATTGTCACTTCTCTATTTGCTCCTATGAATGATTTATCAACTTTAGATCAAGTTAATTGTGGGAAGAGATGGTGTGTAACAGGTTTGTATGGAAGACTAAAAGAGAGACAGAGAAAGAAGGAAAAAGATTAAGTGACAGGAAGAGAAACCAAGGCAGTGAGGAAGAGCGTAAGAGACAGAAACAGAGAGAGCCTCGGAGACAGAGAGATTGAGAAGGAGAACAAGGCAAGTAGAGGAAGAGTTAGAGTGAGAAAGTACCTGAAGTGACACAGAGACCAGAAATGAGAGGCAGACACAGCCGTGCAGCCAATCAAGGAAGATCAAACGAGAGAGGGGGAGTGTAAAGAGACATTGAGAGAGAGACAGGCCCAGAGAAATAAACAGAGAAGCAGATGGAGACACAGAGAAACAGGAACACAGGCGTTTGGAGAAACAGAAGACTGAGGGACAAATAGAGACAGAGGCGGGACAGAAAGTAAGAGACTGAGGTAGGGGCACAGTGAGAGAAAGGGTGAGAAGCTGATGCATCAGGGTCTGAGGTCCAGACAGAGACACAGGGAGGGCCAGCTCCGGAGCTGAGTAGAGTGTGAGCTGAGACCTGATGAGTAGGGAGAAGGCACCAGCATGAAGAGAGACCTTTCTTTGATATTAAAATACCAAAATACCAGTGTTCACCGAGAGAATAATCATGCACTTATATTTGCAGACCCCTCTGTCTGTAACAGAGCATTGTTTGTTGGGAGTAAGGATGTTTGCAGTCACAAGTCAGTGACATGTAGGACAGATGCTGTATCCCAAGTTTCTTTCTCCTGTTCAGTAAATGAATGTGTCCAGGACTGAGGTGCCGGCAGTGGCCAGAGTGTGGGGCTCAGACCCCACCTCCACCTGGGCTCTCCTTTGCCTCCCCAAGCCAGGTCTGCAGCTGGTAGAAGATGTTCTGTGGGGAGGTGGGGAGAGTTCTTAAAGTCAGACCCCAGCACTACAAATTAGCAGGCAAATGACAATGCAAATCACCCAGAGCTTTTTCTCTCTTACCTGGCGCCCTAGGTGGAGGCTGGGGGAGTCTGAGGGGCTCTCAGGTGCCATATCCATGCAGTGGGAGGCACCAGGGATGAGAAGGGCTGACACGGAGGGTCCCAAGTCCTGTGTTACACTTAGCACATGCCAGGGGTCTGCATCCCCTGGAAGAAAGGAGAGAATTGTGTGCTGACTATGGTGAGGTGAAGACTTAGGTGCCAGGTTCTGATGGCATGCTCACCATTAACAAACAGCACTTGGGTGGCCCCTGGGCTCTGGCCACCATAGTAGGAGTTCGTCTGGGCCACAGCCTGAGCTATGGATGAGGCTGAGAACCCAAACACCTGCTCACACAGCTCTAGCTGGGAGGGCAGTGCTGGGAGCTGAGAGAAAGGACATCCAGGGTCCTCACAGGTAACATCTGTGGAGGGAGATATCTATAAATGTGGAGTATAAACCCAACCCCCCCCCACTCTCCTTTAATAGTCATTTACAGAGCTCTCCCCAGTGACGACAGAGACAGCTCTGGACCCTCCTTCTCAGAGACACACTCCCCACCCCAGACAGTGATGGCCCAGAATGCTCAGGACTGGGATGGGAAATTAATAAGGATAAAATAAAATGACTGTATATTAAAAATAGGGTATACATGTTTCCCAGTTTAAAGAAAGCTCTCCCACCTAACTGGACTGCTCAGCCAATGGAAGATTTAAAATTAAAATTCCTAGGAAGTGAAGCAGATGATACCTGCTGTGGACAGCTAACCCAGGATTCCGGACCAGGCCTGTGTAACCTACACCTTCATGTTTTCTTTTTTCCTTCTCCCCCTTACTTTAGTCCCTACCCATCTCACAAAAAATATGAGAGGTAAAACACTCACTATAATAGTTATTGCTTTCTCTCCCCCCTATTTCTGACTGAGAAGATAAGTCAGCATCTGGCATCATCTTTAAATCTACTTCACAGGTCCAAACGTACAATTGGTTACACACACAGTCAAGAATGTTTAGGGCTGGCCAAGTGGTGTAGTGGTTAAGTGCTGGCTTGGGAAGCCAGCGAGCGGCCCCAGTTCAGGTCCCACATATGAGGGCCAGTGACACTGCCCTCAAAAAACCAAAAAAGAATGTTTAATGCCTGGGGATGTCACCTCCAATAAAGGTACCAGATTTGAAAGAATACTTTTTCCTTGGGCAGCTATTACAATGACTGCCACAGCAATAGCCAATCAGGAACATTTTTTAAATTTCCTTATGTGACTTATATCAGACAATAGAATTACTCTTGACTATATCCTAGCTTAGTGGGGTGGGGTTTGTTCTGTTGTTAATGCCTCCTGGTGTACTTGGATAAAACACCTCTGGTAAATTAAAATTGAAACTAGTTAACACCTAGGCACAAACCAAATGATTGCGTACACTGCTCACTGACACCTTGTGGCTCTTTAACATCTTCAGCTGACTGCCCTCAGTTATTTCCTCCTGGATCAGGTCTATTCGTCACATTGGACTTGACATTTTGTTTATTATTATAGATGTTTTTGCTGTCATAAATCTTTGTTTTACATAGCCCAGTGTTATAAAGACACTACTCTGATAATTGTTACTCAAAGCTTTGAGATAATCAGTGAGGCCCACGAGACTTCATATGAGAAACGTCCAGAAACTATAGAAGGTGTTTGCCTTGAAGGAAACATGACGGCAAAGCCTTCCTCTGTGCTGGCGCTCTTGTTGCTCAGATGTGGCCTAAAACCGCTACAAAACCACCTTCCTTCCTATAGAAGACATGCCACACCAGGGCTGAGCCTTCCTCGTGACCAGGGACTGACACAGGCATGACATACCCAAAATGAGCCATCCAAAACGATGCTTTAATAACTCATCAGTGCTGCTTTCCAATGGTTGATCAGTGATGCTTTCAAGGAAAGATCTTAATCAAAAGGGGGCAAAATGTAAATATAATATAAATGGAGCCAGGGCTGCCATCCCAGAGGAACTGCTTTGCACATCTTATGTCTCCACCTTTGTGATGTTAAAACAGGGCAAGATAACCTTTAGACTGAGCCTAAAGCATCACTGTGCCCTGAAGAACTGTTTGCAAAGATAAGTAGAAAGAAAATAAGATGACTACTGGACTGATGGCTACTGGACTGAAAATTAAAAACATTGTTTGGGGTTAGCACCACTATGTTAGCTTATCTGCGCCAATAGTAATGCCTTCCTTCTAGTTATGGAACTGTTCCCCTTCCCCTTCTCACAAATACCCACTGCCTTTGTTTCCACATCGGAACAGTATTTGGGCTTCTGCCTAAATCGCTGTTTCCCAAATAGCTGTTCTTATTGATCTCAAATAAGTGCTTGTTGCCTCTCAGTCTGAAAGGCCTTTTTATTTTTAGGTTAACAGGGGTGAGGATTAGGCCAGTCACTTACAGAAGCCGAACTCAGTACATGTCTGATACAACCACTGCCGGTCACCCACGCCGGACATTTGGGGTTCTGTGACCCTCAGCTGTGCCACTGTCTCTGCTCGGGAAAAGCTTAAACACCTCTGGCCCAGTCTGTGTATAACAACCTAGAGGACAGTATACATACATATATACATATATACATACATGCATACATTCATACATATATTCATAAATTCCTCCCTTCCCCTCAGCAAGCCAGGGCCTGGAGGCATAGGTCCCTACAAGTCAAAGGCCAGAGATTAGAAGAAAGAATTCCTGAGTTCTCCTGGGAGTCAGTGGTCAGAGCGGGTGGGTGCCTGGGTCTGCATGGATTAGAGGTTAAGGTACTAAATGATTGAGGCCTTATTACCTGCGAGACCCTGGGCAAGTCAGCAACTTCAGCTTCATCTGTCAGTGGGGACAACAGTGTTTATGTCCTAGAACTATTGTGAGAATTCAGTGAAATAATATATGTGAAGTACTTTGCACAGCACTTGATGCAGACGGCGCTGTAAAAGTGACAGCTGGATTGCAACTGTTGATTCCCAAGATGGGGGTCCCGGTCTCCAGAACTACATGTTTTCATTCATTCTACAAATACTAGTTAAGTCCTTGCTATGTGCCAGACACGGTTGCAGACCCCAGGCAGAGGACAGAGCAAGGCAGCACAGTAGATAGCATAACCTCTAATTTTGCATGGTGTGTGCCAGGCTCCCTGGGGAGCGCATTACAGGCCTCCCTTCATTTCACCTCCTGGGGGCCCTGTGGGATGTCATCCTCATTTGACAAATATGAAACTAAGGATCAGAAAAGGGTTAGCCTGCCCAAGATCGCACAGCGGAAGTGGAGCAGGGTCCCTTGTCTGCTGGCTCTCCCGCCAGCTCAGGTGAGCGCACCTGCACTGCCTGACGCAGCCCGCGGTAGGGTGTGGGGCGGCTGCCATTGCCTCTGCCCTGGAGGAGGCCACAGAGCTGTCGCACGCTCAGCGGCGCCCCCGCTTGACCGTCATACTGCACTGCGCCTCCCACCAGAGCTTCCAGCGCCCCCAGCAGCTCCACCCGATCCTCCGCGCGGCCCAAGGACGCGCATGCGCCCAGCTCCGCCCTCAGCGCCGCCCGGGCCGCTCCGCCCGCGCGTAGCCGCCTTGCCACTTCTACAAAGGCTGTGGACACCGCCTCCCGGCACTGCGAGGAAGAGAGAGGCAGCGTCGGCGGAAACCAGGGCCTGGGCCCGACCTGTCCTGTCCCTTCCAGAACCAGTATCCTCCTGGGCTCCCCACGTCCCCGAGCCCCAGCCTCCCCTGTCGAACCAGGCCCTACAGAATCTCTACCCTTTTTCTCTCCTTCTCTGGGTCGTCCCCAAGCCCCGCCCCATACTGATCTTCCCCTCCTGATAGGGTCGTCCCTCCTCAGGCCCCGCCCCCACCGAGCCTGCCTTCCCGATAGGGTCGTCCCTCCTCAGGCCCCGCCCGCGCTGAGCCTCCCTTCCCGATAAGGTGGTCCCTCCTCAGGCCCGCCCCTGTTGGGGCCTCTCACTCTGTTGCTCCAGCTTTCTTCCAGGATCCATCCACCTCTCTGGGCTCCCACTTCCCCAGACCCCGCCATCTTGCAGGTTGCTCCCTTTCCTCTGTCCCCAACTTGAAGGCCTTCTCTCCTCCCCAGCCCCCTTGAACTGACCCCTTTCCTACCTCCGGGGACCCGCCGATCGTCGCGCTCGTGAGACTCCTGGACACCACCTGTGGTGCGACGGCGGGAGAAGAGGGGCATCAGGGACCCCGACCGCTGAGACCCTGCTTCTCCTGGACCCCACTTTCCTTCCTTACCTCGTTGTACGCGGAGAAATCCAGCACGGCCCGCACCGGAGCGGAGGAGGCGACCGCTGCGAAGATGAGATGCGGGAACTAAGGAGGAGAAGTCGTCAGTTGGGACTGAGGGCTGGGACCCCTGGTCTTCCACCCTGTGCCTCTCCTAGGCCAGTCCCTCCCTCCCTCTATACACAGGACCCTTGTAAAGACAGCTGTGAAAAGCCCTTGGGGAGGAGAGTGTGGGGAGAGGGTGTTCCTATTCCCTGAGATAGGGACCCCAAGATCAAGCCCCCCACCTCCACCCCGCCCAGGAGTCCCGGGACCTTCAGTCGGGCCCAGGCGGCCAGGGAGCCGGCATAAGAACCTCCGAAGCAGACCCAAGGGCTGGAGGAGGAGACATTGAGGAGACGGGAGAGCGCGAGGCGGGCGGAGACCACATCAGCCAGCCTGGGGTCGAGGGAAGTCTGGTTAGTCACCGCTGCAATCTCTGAAGGTCCCAGCTCTGTGCAGGCAGGGACCCAGTGACGTGCACGGGGAGTCTGGCCAGAAGTCAGGGCCCTTTTCTCATGAGCTCTTCCTGAGGACTCCATCCCCACATCCATTCTCTCAGGTGTGTCTGGGCCAGAGGAAACCCTTTGAGAAGGCTCCACCCTCCTTCCCTTCCAGTTTAGGTGGAAGAGGAAAAATCCCCAAGGCAGTTCAGGTGCGATCCTGACTAATGTAGGAGAGGTAGGGGGAAGTCAAGAAGAGCTACTCAGGAAGAGGAGGGGTCCTGGGCTGGATAGGTTAGAGCGCTGGCGGAGGAAGAGACACTTAGAGAGAAAAAGAGATGTTGGGATATGTCTAACATCCTCTTTTCTATCCTAAGTGTTTTATTTGTTCCCCAACCTTTCAGAAAAGGGTTGCAGTCAGTGCCATCCTACTGCAGTTAGAAACCGGTTTAGGTTGTGAAAAGATTGAGAGACAGGGAGTAACAGAGAGGCAGATACAGACGGAGACACAGAGAGATAGAGACCACAGTGAGAGAAAAAGAAAGAATGTCTCAGCTAGGGAAAAAAAAATAAAAGGAAAGAGGATCACAGATATAGAGACACCAAGAAGTAGAGGAAGAGACAAGTGCTGTGGAGAACGATAAGCAGGTGAGGGGGAAGAAGCAGTGGGATTGTCAATAGGAGCAGGTGAGGGAGGGAGCCATGCACATATCTGGGGGGAGTCCACTCCGTGCCGAGCGAAGGGCTCAGAGGCTCAAGGCGGCAGTGTGCCTCTGAGGCTGGAGAACAGCAAGGACATCAGTGCAGCTGGAGCCCAGTGAGGGTGAGAAAGTGGAGGTCAGAGAGTTAACTGGGAGCCAGAGCCAGTCCGACCTCGTGGCCACCAAAGAGTTGACTGTACTCTGAATGAGATAAGAGATGGGAGGGATTTGAGGAAGGGCGAGTGATCTGGCTTATGCTCCAATAATCACTATGACTTCATCTGGAGAATAGACTGCTGGGGTCAAGGGCAGAAACAACAGTGTCATACAGGTAAGAGACCTGGTGGTCTGGACCAGTAGCCATAGTGAGACAGGATAGGGCAGTATAGGAGAAAGAAAGAGGGAGGAACAGAGACCCAGAGATGGAGACAGAAAGAATAAGACCAAAGAAAACATGAGTCAGAGACTCAAGGTCAACTTCAGGCAGTGAAGGAGAGAGACACAGATGCAAAGATGCCAAGACACAGACATTGTTAAACCCATGACCCTAAACACTTTCCCTACCCCACTCACGCATGGCGGCTGGACAAGAAGCGGAGCTGGGCCCTGTTCAGGCCCCCAGCAGGCACACTCAGGCCATAAAACCTGTGTTCCAGGCCCATCACCAGGGCACCCCAGGCTGGGGCCAGGGCTGCAGGATGCCCTGTAAAGAGTATGAAGAGGGGTACAGTTGGGTGGAAGCCCTAGCAACCCCCTTTACCAGCTGTCTTCCCACCTTTGCTTCTTACCTCTCATTACTGAGCCCGGTCCGAGGCTGCTCTCACCCCCGAGATGTAGGAACACGGGTCCATCCCGGCTGGCCCAATGCCGGTCATTTACCCAGTACCGCTGAAAAGTGGGGTGAGGAAGAAGAAATGGGATCGTGAGAGTTCTGACCTGTTTTTTTTTAAAGATTTTATTGGGGGATTGGGGGAGGGGAACAGCGTTGGGGTATCGGGGAAGGGGAACAGACAAGTTGCTGTCTTTTTGTTCTTCAGTCTAGTTGCGGAGGACGTTGTTTCACTGGCCCATGTTGGTGTCGTCATTGCGCTCTTCCTGGATGAGGCAGATCAGTCGCCGGCCTCTGGGTGTCGCTCACCGCGGCTATTGGCAGCTCATGCTGGCTACCAGCCACTCACTGTAGCCCATGGCAGCCCACTGCAGCAGGGGCTGCAGCCCACACCATCGCCAGGGCTCGCAAAGCCCAGCTCCAGGTGGAGTTGTTGTTAGCTGTAGAGGGCAGTGTCACTGGCCTTCATATGTGGGATCTGAACCGGGGCCGCTGGCATCCCAAAACAAGCTCTTAACCAATGTGCCCCTCGGCCAGCCCCTGACCTGTTCTTTATTTCTTGTTTGTCCCATTCTTTCTCCCTAATAGGTCTTTCTTTATACTAGTAGTATCTGAGATAGGCTTGTTTATGTATGTGTTAATTTCTCTCCTGTTTGTCTCCTCACCTGGAATGTAAGGTCTACAAAGGCAGATATTTTTGCCAACTTTGTCTCCCTTATATCCTCAGGGTCAAGGATAGTGGCGAGCCCCTGGTAGACACTTGCTGTATGTTGGAATAATAATTGTAGAATAATTAACAGATGCAGGTGGATTTAGGAACAGGGTCTAGGTGAGATGACCTTTGGAGACTCTATAGAATAGGTGTGACAATGGCAAATTTGTTCTTTCATTCAATAGGAATCTTCAAGTTCCAGTTGTGAGCCAGTGCTAGTTCCAAATCTCTGCTACACATTGAGACCAGGTGGTGGGTTTAGTGTTTAATCTGAAGGAAGGGAAAAGGGGGTATGAGGGGGTCTGAGGGTAGACGGGGGGGGGGAGAGAGAGAGAGAGAGAGAGAGAGAGAGAGAGAGAGAGAGAGAGAGAGAAGGAAAGCCTGAAGGACAAGACCTGAGGGACAAAAAAGTGGGGGACTGAGAAAAGAGATAGGGGAATAGAGGATTGAAGGAAAATCTAAGAAATATGGGGCACAGAGGCATAAAGGATACTGACAGCAAGCACAGGGTGACACTGAGCGCAGAGGTGGAGAGACAAGAAGAACACAGAGGTTGAGGGGCAGACAGGGACATGAGAGGGGAGCAGTAGACTCCTGCTCTCCTGGCCTCACTTGTAGGAAGGACCGTCTGTCAGATGTGTTGAAGGGGTCCAGTGGCTGCTCCAGCCACCCCTCTTTTGGGAGGGCTGCAGCCTCTGGGCCCACACTCAGACCCAGGATAGAGCTCTCCTGAAGCTGCCGAATGTGCTCTCCTAGGCGCCTAAGAAGGGAAGCTGTGGGATGTGGAAAGGAAGGAGTCAGGCAGGCCCCCCAGGAGCCCTTACCTGACCCTCAGACCCCTCTTACCTGGAGCTGAGGTCCCCCAGAGGGAAATGAGGAGCAGAGGGCCCAGCCACCAGGCAGGCCCCACAGCCATGCTGTGGCACTAGGCTCTATGCAGGGCACTAAGCTCTTCCATCGCGTCCCCAGGGCTGGACTTTAGATTTATAGCCTGTCAACAGGAGCTTGGGTTTCCTTTCAGACGCTCCTCTCCAGCCAGGTCAAGCGTCTGTAGGAGCCGCTGATGCGGGGCAGGGACAGGGACGCGGAGTCTGTGTACAGAGTCCTGGTGACGCTGCACCAGTCCAGTTTCTTCTCTCTGATTTTCTCCTGATTTTCCTGATTTTCTCCCCTCTCATCCCCTGACCTTCCTTTCTCAGATCCCCTCCTTGTCCTTCGGTCTACCCCTGTCTACCTCAGGACACCGTCTGGCCCTGCTGACACCCAGTCTGCCTGCCCCTCTGCACATCTCCTGGCCCTCAGTTACCCACACTCAGTCTCTCCTTCCCTTTGTTCCTTAGTTCCTCATCCATCTTCTCTCCATGTCAGTTTCTTTCCCTGTCCCCTGCCCCCCACTCCATATTATTTTCCAGTCCCTCCTCTTTGTGCTCCTACTCAGTCCCCCAACTCATCTGATCCACAATCTCACCACTTTTTTCTGCGCTTTCTCCTGAACGTGGTTAAGTCCTGTTTGCCACGGGAGGGGCAAAGCTCACTTTTTCTTTTCCTTTTCACGGGAGCGCAGAAAGGGAAATTGAAACGTGAAGAGAAGCTGAGAGAAGCAGTGTTACTTTGTTACTTGGTCATCGTTATCATTTTAGCTAGGCGAGGATATTGCCTTTGGAAACAGGTGGGGGAAATTTCCTTTCGATTTAAACAAGCATAATAACGTCAGCGAACTTTTTATTTATTTATCAATAAAAAGGGGCTCTAGAAGGTGGCTTAACCGGTTAGCTCAGGTTGGTTAGAGCGCGGTGCTAATAAGGTCGCGGGTTCGATCCCCGTACGGGTCACAAGAGAGACTCGCTTTTCCAGACTGAATATTGACTTCATTTCTTTTTTTTTTTTTTTGAGGGTAGTGTCACTGGCCCTCATATGTGGGACCCGAACCGGGGCCGCTGGTTTCTCAAGCCAGCGCTTAACCACCGCGCCACTCGGCCGGCCCTTGACTTCATTTCTTAATCCTCAGCAGTGATACTTACCCTCTTTGTCCTCTCTTCAAAGGTGGGAAAAAATATATAAAATGACTCGTGGAAAAAGTGGTGTAACGCCTTCAAAGAAAGATTTTAGTAAAGAAAATGAGGGTGGAAAGTAGCGGTGGCACTAGAGGTGAGGTGTGTCTCGTGACTGCTGATCACCTGAGCGCCACGGTTTCCTTCCCGAGTCTCCGTGTGGCCGTTAATGCTTCATCTACCTGGCTGTCTCCTCATCCTCTGCATTGCCTTTTCAGCACGATTGAAATCGATATTTCTTATTGTTAAAACCATCACAATCGGATTCAATGCATATTCTCTCTCTCTCTCTCTCTCTCTCTCTCTCTCTCTCTCTCTCTCTCTCCCCACCCCCCCTTTCTCTCTCTTCCCCCTTTAATTATCGTAGACTTCCACCAGTGCATACATTTATTTTCCTTCTGTATCTTCAGGACCAAGGACAGTTCTTAGCACAGGGTCCCCATTGGGTAAATATTTGACCAAATCTAAGTGTTTTCTCAGAACTTGGGATTTTGTTTGCAAATCTGATTAGTACTATATATATGATATATAAAGAACTAAAGTCTACCAAAGTGACCATTATGACAAAACAATGTGCTTGTAAAGGCCACATTAACACTGTATAGAATACACAAGAATTTCACAATGAAAGATTAGAGACAAATACAACCCCAGCCAAAAAAATGAAATTTCATCATTTCAGATTTGGCAAAGGGGCATTTTCAAAGGGCAATGAAACCAAAGCCAGAGCTCATTTAAGGAGAGAGCGATGCTGGTAAGTACAGTGCCTCCCAGAGAGCCCATGGCTGATGTCTGGGTGGGGCTCAGGGAGTCCAGGACTTTCAGGAGCTGTCTGAGCGGGCTGCTGGGACCATTCACAAAAGATTATCAATGATAGATTAAATTGATTGAAAAATTTTTCTTACTTTCTTTTTTATATGGACTCATAGGGCTCCACATGCTCTGTCCCCTCCATTCTGCCACCTCAGCCTACTGGGCTCACCCTGTGCAGTTTCAGTGGCTTCTCGGTCCTCTGCGCATCAGCCACATCCTGTCCCAGGGCTGTTCACTCTCTGTCCTGCCGAGGGCGGATGGAGACACCTCCTAAGGACAGCCACCGCAGCACCATCTCTACCAAATTGGACGGGGTTCAAGATAACCTGCTGAGGGGCCGGCCGAGTGGCGCATTGGTTAAGCGCTGGTTTTGGGATGCCAGCGGCCCCGGTTCGGATCCCACATGAGGGCCAGTGACACTGCCCTCTACAGCTAACAACAGCTCCACCTGGAGCTGGGCTGTGCGAGCCCCGGTGATGGTGTGGGCTGCAGCCCCTGCTGCAGTGGGCTGCCATGGGCTACAGTGAGTGGCCCGCAGCCAGCGTGAGCGGCTGGCAGCCAAGCGTGAGCTGCCAATAGCCGCGATGAGCGACATCCAGAGGCCAGCGACTGATCTGCCTCATCCGGGAAGAGCGCAATGACCATACCAACAGTGAAGCAACATCCTCCGCAACTAAACTGAAGAACAAGAAGAGGGCAACTTGTCTGTTCCCCTTCCCCGATTCCCCAACGCTGTTCCCCTCCACCAATTCCCCAATAAAATCTTAAAAAAAAAAAAAAAAGATAACCTGCTGAGCTGTTGAGTGGCGACTAGGTCTTGCTATATAATTCTTGTAATTTCAACTACGGGGTTGTAAAGGAAGCGCGAAGACTTGAAACTTGGTAGAAATATAAGCAGACTCAGAAAGAAAATTTCTGGAACAAAATTGATAATTTATGGGAAAAGGTAGCTGAGTGTTGCAGCTAGGTTTCAAACCAGAGTTTCTTGGTGTGTCAGGCAAACGTGATAACCACTACACTACAGAAGCCCATACACACTGGTAGCTTTTTAAAAAATATTCTAGATTAGTTTAAATTAACCTTGACTCTCCTTTCCTTCAGGCTATTTTTTTTCCGTTGAATTGCTGTTTTCCCGCCACACTTTCCTTTTTTTTTTTTTTTTAATATTTTATTTTATTTTTAATTAGTTTCAGGTGTACAACACAGTGCAATAGTTATACATTTTACCCCTCAAAGTGACAACCCCCCACCCCCAATACACCACCCCACTCCCGCCCCCATATCATATATATCTATTACTCTTCCTCTGACTCTCTTCCACAGTATAATCCACATCCCGTGACTATCTATATATATTCAATTACAGTAGGTATACCACCTCCACTTTAGTAATACAGTGCAGTGATCAAACCTCTACTCCATCCATGAAATGGTCTCCCTAACAAGACCTATAATCATCTGACATTCCACAGAATATTTACAACATTATTAATTATATTCCCCAAACTGTTTTTCCTATCCCAGTAGCAATATTGTAGTTGCCTATTTTTGCTGTCTAATCCCTTCCCCTTCTCCCTCATCCCCATTCCTCTCCAACTTAGCAACCCTGATTTTTCCTCTATATCTATGAGACAGTTTCTGTTTACTTTGCTCATTCATACAGTTTTTCATATTCCACATATACACACTTTCCGATCCTTGCAATCGATAACACCTGAGCTGATGACACCGCATGTGCTGGGCCCAGAGTCCCAGCGACCCTACAAGCACCGGGCAACGGAGCTCAGGCTCCTGAGAAATTTCATTTCAAGAAATGTCTTGGTGTTCCTTTAAAGCCAGCCCACTTCATATTTGGACAGGTCTCATTGTCCCATATTTCACTTCCTTACCCTGTAATAAAATCTGCCTCCTTGGACTTCCACACCGTTTGTCTTTGTTCTCCCCTCTGGAGCTATGCAGACTATGTCTAATCCTTCAACGGGATAGTTCTTTAGACATTCTCTCCGAAATTTTCTCTTTGCCAGATAAAATAGCCTCAGATCTTTCAATTGTACCTTTTTCTTTTTTTTTTTTTGAGGGCAGTGTTACTGGCCCTCATATGTGGGACCGAACCGGGACCGCTGGCTTCCCAAGCCAGCGCTTAACCACTGCGCCACTCGGCCGGCCCTCAATTGTACCTTTTATAAATAGTGTATTAATCTGCAAAATATATGAGCAACAGCCCTAGGCCGACCTGGGTTCTGTTAATCTGTTTATTAAAAAAAAAAATGTCTTGGTGTATCTTCGCTCATTTTCCTGATCTCCATCTCCTCATGACTGAAATTACCCTTTAGGAGCTGGACCGACTGGTCCAGCCCGCGGACAAAGGCGGAGCGGCTGGGGCTGGGGCGGAGGCGGACGGAGCCGCATGGGCCAGCGACCTCCCGAGGTGTGTGAAAGGGAGGCTGGCGATCCGTCTACCCGACGTCCAAGTTCTGTGCCACTCATGTCACGGCTCTGGGACGTGAACACTCGTGTCTGAAGTCCGGTAAGTGTCAGAGCAGGAAGGTCACCTGTCCTTCCCGGGGACTGGAAGCCATCTGCCTCCTAACTAGGTTCTAAGATTGAACCTCACACGGCGTCTAGCAGAGAAAAGGTGCTTGTCCCCAAAGTCGTCGTGAGAAACTAGTGACAGGAGAGGCTTGTGGCCTTTGGAAGTCACAGACTGGCTCCCTCTGGGGCAGCCGAACATGACCTGATCATATATTGGGAACAATGGAGGATACGGCAGGTTTCTCCTCCGCAGTCTCCAGCCTCCTTTTTTTGTCTTGAGATAGTATAGGCGAGATAAAACGGCTATTACATTAATGCATACCTATGTTAACTTTTCTCAGCAATCTAGTATCACGTTTCTTCTAAAGAAACTATTAGAACCCAATCCCCTTCAGGTCGCTGGAAGTACCCGAAACCCTAAAGGAACTGTCAAACTCGAAGGAGGGAAGGGACCCCTAAGCTGATCGCAATGCTGTTTGCACGTAGTGATTTAGTTACAATGAGACTGCTGTGAAAGTCACAGGGTTTCTCACAGTCTTAATGGTCAGGAAATACTTGTTAGGGAAACTGATGTGACTTAGTTGAAAACACACAAACAAACAAACATGAGATTCTTGAAGGGCGAGTCCTGCATCGGGGTGAACAAGGACAGGAGGGTTAATGGCGTATGAAGAGCCCCGATAGTAGCAGTAACTGGAGCTTGCCTATATTCCTGCGTTTTCCTCCTGTAAATTCATTCCGCTGACTTCACATGTGCTGGAGCAGAGAGCTAACGGAAGACCCTGCACAGTATGGAATTTAGACTTGATCTGAACGTGATACGTGGGAAAGAATCGACTGTTTGAAGGTGAACTTGACATTTCCCATTTCGATCCAAAGACCTCTTGGCTTTTGTGTAAATGAATGAAGAGGGCCAGTATTTTATGATGAATTTTTCAAGAGCTGTACACTGACCACCCACATGTACTTTTACTTATTGGTGAGTGGTCCTCAGTTTTCTTTGCTGAACACTTCTCTAAAAAACAATAATCCCCATGACAATCTCCCAACCCTGGGATGAACATGACTTGGCATTGCTTCCAGAACAATCTTCCAGAGCCTCAGCCTTTTTGGACAATGGGCATCACTGAAGAGCCGTCTTTCCAGGGCAGGTTGGGCTCACTGTTTTTTTTTTGTTTGTTTGTTTTTCGTTTTTTTTTGAGGGCAGTGTCACTGGCCCTCATATATGGGACCCGAACCAGGGCCGCTGGCCTCCCAAGCCAGCGCTTAACCACCACTTCACTCGGCCAGCCCGGGCTCACTATGTTTTGCCCACCCAGGGGATACAGAGTACCCAAGAGTCTTCTCTGTTGACTAAGGGGCAAGTAGCCTCACAAGCTTATTATTCATAATCTTCCAGGACTAGCAATTCTAATGAATTCTCACCCTGTAAGACTTAATAGTAGACCTTCCTGGCATCACCAGGATGGCTGAGGGGTTAAGGTGTTTGACTTAAGACCCAATGGATGTAAGTCTGTGTGGGTTTGAACTCCTCTCCTGGTAGGCTGCTTTTATCAGGTGTTGGGTCTTACTTTCCTTTTTCCAATCTGACAACTGTTCATAATTGATGGATTTAGATAATTTACATAAAATATAATTACTGACATAATTATATTACAATCTACCATCTTATTAGCTGTTTTCTATGTTTTTTTTTGTTTTGTTCCTTTCTTTTATCTTTCTTCCTGTCTTTGAAATATATGAGCATTTTTCATGATTTAATTTTATCTCCACTATTGTCTTATATTTATGTCTATAAAAAAAAATCTTATAGGAGCCGGCTGAGTGGCTCAGTTGGAGAAGAGGTCGCTCAAGAGTGAGAGCTGGGCACTGAGCAACAGCAGTTCGATGCCCAGCCAGAGCAGAGCTGCCACTGAGCTGCCAACAGGTAGCAGGATGGCTCAGCTAAAAAAAAAAAAAAAATCTTACGTGCTTTCTCTAGAATTTTCTAGGTACAGCTACAATTAATCGGTCTGCTTTCAAGGTATATTATGCTGCTTCCTGGGTAATGGGAGAACTTGCAACAGTATGTTCCCTCCCCTATTTTGTGTGGTTGTTGTCATACATTCTGCTTTCACATACTTTATGACTGTACAGCATGTCACTACTACTTTTGCTTTATGCAATCAATTATTTTCAGAATGATTAAAATTGGGAAAAATTCCTTATTTGTATCTACATTGTAACCATTTCTGTAGATATTAATTTCTTCAGATATCTCTGGTCTTATATTTCTTCATCCTGAAGAACTTATAACATTTTCTATTATGCAGCTCTGCTAGTAATATATACTCTTCAGTTTTTGTTTGTTTGAAAATATATTTTGTCTTCATTTTTGGAAAGTGTTTTTTTTGTGTGTGTGTGTGGTAAAGAATTCTGGCTTAATAGTTCTTTTTTTTAAATGATTTTATTGAGGAATTGGAGGAGGAGAACAGCATTGGGGAATCGGGGAAGGGGAACAGAAAAGTTGCTGTCTATTTGTTCTTCAGTCTAGTTGCGGAGGACGTTGCTTCACTGGCCCATGTTGGTATCATCATTGTGCTCTTCCCGGATGAGGCAGACCGGTCGCCCGCCTCTGGATGTCGCTCACACTGGCTACCAGCCGCTCATGCTGGCTGCTGGCCACTCACTGTAGCCTACGGCAGCCCACTGCAGCAGGGGCTGCAGCCTACACCATCGCCAGGGCTCACACAGCCCAGCTCCAGGTGGAGCTGTCGCCAGCTGTAGAGGGCAGTGTCACTGGCCCTCATATGTGGGATCTGAACCGGGGCTGCTGGCATCGCAAAACAAGCTCTTAACCAATGCGCCACTCGGCCGGCCCAAATAGCTCTTTTTATAAAAACAAAACAAAACAAAACAAAACGGTCTCTCAGAACTTTAAAATGTCATTCCATTGTCTTCTGGCATACCTAACTACTTGGAAGCACCTGTTTTTCCTTAGATTTCAACCTATTTGGTTGCTCTGAGACCTCCGCTCTCTCGTGAGTTCACAGAAGGTTATGTTTTGGGTGGAAGCCAGCATCTAGAATTTTAATCGGAGCATAAACAACTCATCACGTTCATTGCCTGCTACACTATTTTACTAATGCTCTGAGTGTCCAGCATGATGAGAAATCATAGTAAGTCAAAGACAGACCTACTTACAATGGCAACATAGTAAAGACATTCACTTGATATCTCCCTACCCAACAAGCCACTAACAAAGAAAGAAAGAAAGGGGTGTTGTTATGGCATAAACACAAAATAACAAGAATAGGAAAGTTGAGGGTTGCAGCAAACATTTGAAAACTAAATGACCAATGGATTAGTGTGATACACAAGGAAATGTTGGGGAAAGCTGAACAAACATATAACTTATCTTATGGAAACCAACCACGGAAACTTAAGAAATTGGCTGCAGACAAAAGTAAGACCGAAGACAACAGAATTTATTTGAAAGTCACCTTTAAGGAATTTAGAGCCACAAAAATCTCTCCTTCAGTTTCAATGTATAGGAAGATTCTCCTCCAAATTGTGGCAGAAAATGTGGTTCAAGGAGAGCTGCTCTAGGAACCTGGTCATTATGTAGCCATTTGTATTCAACAAAATTCACACAATTAATTATAAAGGAGAAAAACAAAAATCCTGAGAGTAAAAAAAGGTGCCTTGCTTGATTAAAGCCTCGTGGAAAATGAAATAACGCTGAAGGTGTGAGTTTCATCTCTGTGGACGCCCTGTTTTTCCTTCTACCGTGAGAGCTCCCTACATGTGTTAGCTGTGAAAATCTCGTAATGAACCCTACAAGGCACCTGTCCAATGCCACTTGGTCAGTGGTGTGCCGGACAGCACGTGCTCGGCCTCCCTGAACATTTGTGGGCTGCACCCCAGAATCAATGGAATCTTTAGAAGTGAGGCCCAGAAAATGGGGTTCAGTACTCCTTCCCAGTGATTCTCCTGCGCGATAAAATCTGAGAAACATTTACTTTAGGAAGCTCCAAATCCTTTGGCCCATTCTTCTCTCCCTCCCCTCCTTTTAATTGAGCGCAACCGACCACGGATCAAATGAGGTCCGGACACGCGGCAGGTTCATTGTTTAAATCCCAAACATCCCTTCCAGCGCATTGTCCAGCGTCAGTAAACTTCTGTTTACCCCAAAATGAAGGTCTTGTTTGCTTTTTTGTGTTCTTTCTCCTGGTGTTACCAGATTTTTCTGCCCACCCTGCTCCTCTCTGCCTGGCTTGCGGTCACCGGGACAGCTGGAGAGGAAACTGCCCAGAGTGCTGCTTCTCTGCCTGCCCCAACACTGCGACCTCTTTGTGCAAGTTTAACTTTTGTCCGGGTCCCTCTCAACTCTGAAGGGTCTTAGCGTCCGTCTTTGGAGGGAGGTCGCCTGCTCTTGGAAAGATCGGAGCTGTGCGTGCGGGGAGGTTGGGACTGAATCACCCAACCGAGCGCCTAAGGGGAATGTTGTGATTACGTCTGTCCACAGCCGCATCTGTCTTGATTCACTATTTCTCCAGTTTGATGTCCTTTCTTTTTCCTCCAGGACCGAAGCGCAGGGACAGAAGAGAGCCCTGCCCAATGGAGCAAAATTAGTGAATAAAATACTGGTCAATTTTTTCTTTGCTTCTTTGATTTTAAAAAATCAAGATATGATTCATATACCATGAAAGTCACCCTTTAAAAGTGTACAGTTCTGTGTTTTTCAGTATATATTCACAGAGTTGTGCAACCAACACCTGTCACGTCCTGCGTGGCAAGGGCAAGTGGGACTCGAGAGGGGCAACGCAGATTGAATAAGAACAAGAGACAGAAGAAAGATAAGAGCGAGACCAAGGGACTCAGCCAAAGACGACTGAGCCCAAGGGACTCAGCCAAAGAAGACTGAGCCCCGAATCGGGTCAGCGCATAGCTTTTATTGAGAATTTTCAAGGAAGCAAACTGCAACAAATCATTAACCGTGTATACGTGTGTGCCTTAGGCTCCTTTTCCATTAACCCGGATAGTCATCTTTCTTTTGTGTCCCAAGGATCCGGCCATCCTCACCACATGCCTTAGTAAATAGTAAGCACCCTCCAGGTGCAGCAAGAAAACAATAGGAGCAGATAAACAAGTTTATGATTCACCAAGCCCACTAAAGTCAGCCTGCAAGCCCCTCAATATTGGGCTACACGGCCCTCAACAAACACCATTATCTAATTTCAAGACATTTTTCCTCTGCGGTTCAACAAAGGTCTCTGCCTGTTCCCCAGTTTATAGTCTAGTGAGTCTAGTGGTTTCCACATTGGAACAATTTCCCAGACAACCGCCCTGAATCCGAGCATGATTGCTTGGGGCTTGGAGTGTGGGTGGGAGTGTCGGGGTCCTAGTTCCTTGGGACCCGGAAAGGGGCTCAGGCTCCAGAGGCGGTGCAAACGGTTTTCCGGAGCCGCCGACCCTCTCGTAGTCGGGCGCCAGCACGTGTCGAACGCCGGCACTGCATCTCTGGACCCGCGACACCCGGGCCCTGACTTCCTAACGCGCAGCTGCGGGCTTAGGTAGCCTGGACCTCGCCGGGGGTGGGGGGTGGGGGGTGGGGGTTCTCGGACGTATACCGCGTCTTCTCTGACAGTTTGATAGTCCGTGCCGGCAGCTGGGGTTTTCTTTATAGAAAAGAGAGCATTTCTTAATCTTTTGCAAAGGAAAGCGCTCTGACCTTATTCGGACATAACTGTAAGAGATGGTTAGGAGCTTCGGGTGGCCAGTTAGTACAAGTGGCTAGAGCGTTGTGCTAATAACATCAAGACCGTGGGTTTGGTCCCAGCACGGGCCATTGTGAACTTTGTCGTCTTTTTCCACCTCTGCCATTGTCACCCGTGGGAACTGCTCACATCTGAATAGCAGCGTCTTCAGATCACTGCCGCCGGGCGAATTGATTTGTCGGTGTTTTGTTTGTTTGTTTGTTTGTTTCGAAAAGAGATAGCGTGGGAGAGTTAGGGTTGGGAGCTCTTACAGAGCATGGCAGGCAGGCTCGGGAGCCGGTACAGCAGACGAGAGGGTTCCTCCGGTCACTGGGAAAGCTGGAGGCAACTGTGGTGGCCGACGTTAGACCCGGGGAGGAAGTGCCGCTCGGCTGCTGCCGGCACTGTCCTTACGGAGTGACGGTCTCAAGCTTGGTCCCCGCGGCCTCGCGAGGCGGGTTTCAGTGTCTTTTCCTGGCCCCTGTCGCTGAGCTCAGACCCGCAGTGACATGTGCCCGTTCCCCTGGGGAGTGGAAATTTGAGTGACGAAAGCGGGTGCGCGGTGGGGACAGAAGGGCCGGAGCCTCTGAACGGTTCCAATCCTGCCCGTTGTTCACGTGGGGCCACTACGGTGCTCACAGCCTCCCCCACCGACCGCTATCCTCGCCCACCACTGTCCCTCCGGCAACTTCTCTTGTTTAAAAGGCTGGGGTCACTATGGAAACGACATTAACGATGCTGATCACACAATGACTTAAGTAAGGTCTCTTTCTGCGACACAGTGGGCGCTCCGCTGAGCCAGCAAGGCCGGACTCTCTCTGCTGGGTCAGTGCCGCGTCCTTCACGTGAGGAGCTGCGACTGGCTTCAAGGTAGCGCCCGGTACGTTTTATAAATGAATAAAAGGCACCTGCCACGCCGTTGTTTATGAAATAGTGCACTCACCAAGCTGAAGAACTGGAAGGACGCGACAGGCCATGCCATCAGGAGTCTGACCCAGGAGCAGCTGCGCTGCCGGCTTTTCCTGCCGACGCCTTCAGACCGTCCTTTGTTGAAGATGAAGCTCTCCGACCCGCAACTGATCACAAGTGCTTCCAGGGAAGCATCAAAGTAAAATGAAATAACTATATGTAGATGACAAATGATTCGAAATGGTTGTAATTAATTGCTCATAATTTTCAAAAGTGAAAAGAGTGATGAGTCACATGCACATAACAAGAATAATGCCACTAATAAGGAATTTTGGTTGTCTCTAGGGACTAACCTTTTTCCTTCCTGGTAGAAAGGAAACAAGGGGCCTCTTTGTAAATGTATGTCTGCTTTTAAGCAAATAGGGGGAGGGCAGGGAACTGTTTTTTGTATCTTCTTCTTCTCACTTGCCTTCAGCTCACAATAATCCTTATGCTAAAGTGGCATGTTGTGGGGTGGCATAAGCTGCAACTCTCCATGACCATCTTTTTGCTTACATTTCGTTGGAAGTAGATGGGAGAGAAGTGCTATGAAAAAAACATGAAGAACATGGAGTCAAGTTTACTGTGAATTATAAACGGGATTTCAGGCATAATGCACAGGACTACGTTCACCAAAGTGAAAATACAATGATTCTAATGGAACTCCAATCATAACCCCTGACAAAATGCTTTGGATAAAATGGAAAAGCCCAATATGTAGGTCAGTGCTATGCACTGTACATTTTAGCTTATGAACCACAATGTCACAATTCAGGAAAGTGATCTTCTATTTGTGATTTATTTCCTCAAAATGTCATTGAGCTCCATTTTCTCTCCTTTCACTCAGTACACTGCAGTGATGCATCAACATGACACTTTTTAGGGCTTCACAAAACCAAAATGGTGGAAGTCCAAATTTTACCAGTGCTTTCTTACTTATTCTCAAAAATAAAGATGTGTCAATTCTTTGCCTGATACTGACAACCAGACTCCCATCATTTAGCTGTGTTAAAAATGAACAACGGGGGCCGGCCGAGTGGCGCCGTGGTTGAGAGCTGGCTTGGGACGCCGGTGGCCCAGGTTCAGATCCCACATGTGGGGGCCAGTGACACTGACCTCAAAAAAAATAAAAAATAAATAAATAAAATGCTGAATATATATATATATATATATATATATATATATATATATATATATATATATATAGTTTTAAAAAAAATGAACAACGGGCCCCACATTGGGGTCACCAGTGCTAAGTCCCAACAACTCCTAACCTATCTGCATTTCAGCCTCTCCCAGGCCTGGAATTTTCTGGTCAGCACTAGTGAGGTCATCTGCTTAAGAGCCCCTGTCTTTCCCTAGGGGAAGGTGACCTTGCCTGAAATAGCCCACTTCTAATTTCCTTTTCCCACCCTCATTCTGCCTATAAAATCTTCCATTTTGCACAATTCGGAGCACCTTTGTATTTACTAGATGGGATGCTGTCCTATTCATGAATTGTACAATAAAGCCAATTAGATCTTTAAAGCCAATTCGATCTTTAAATTTACTTAGTTGAATTTTCATTTTTTTTTAATTAAAGATTTTATTGGGGAATTGGGGGAAGGGAACAGCATTGGGGAACCGGGGAAGGGGAACAGACAAGTTGCTGTCCTTTTGTTCTTCAGTCTAGTTGTGGAGGACGTTGCTTCACTGGCCCATGTTGGTATCATCATTGCGCTCTTCCCTGGTGAGGCAGTCACTCGTCAGCCATTGGACGGCCGCTCACAGTGGCTCTTGGCAGTTCACGCCAGCTGCCAGCTGCTCATGCTGGCTGCTGGCCACTCACTGTAGCCTATGGCAGTCCACTGCAGCAGGGGCTGCAGCTATGCCTTTTTTCAGGTAGATACCCAGAAGAGGGATTGCTGGGTCATATGGTAATTCTATTCTTAATTGTTTGAGGACCCTCTATCCTGTTTTCCATAGTGACTGCACTAAGTTACATTCCGATCCACAGTGTATGAGGGTTCCTTTTTCTCCACAGCCTCTCCAACACTTGTTATTTCTTGTCTTGTTGATGATAGCCATTCTAATGGGTGTGAGGTGATATCTCATTGTGGTTTTGGTTTACATTTCCCTAATGACTAGTGAGTGGTGTTGAGCATTTTTTCATATATCTGTTGGCCATGTGTATGTCTTCTTGAGGGAAGGTCTGTTCCGATCCTCGGCCCATTTTTTAAATTAGATTGTTTTCCTTGTTTTTGAGTTGTACAACTTCTTTATATATTCTGGCTATTAGGCCCTTGTCGGAGGTATTGTTTGCAATACCTTCACTTTTGGTTGGTTGCTTTTTTGTTTTGTTGATGGTTTCATTTGCTGTGCAGAAGCTTTTTAGTTTGATGCAGTTCCATTCATTTATTTTTGCTTTTACTTCCCTTGCCTTTGAAACCCAACTGCAGAAAACTTAATTCTTTGTTCCCTTAATACCAATACCCCTTATTATGATGCAGTTATCTGGCAAGAGACTCTCCAGCATTGATATAACAATTCAATACATACAGGGTTAACCGCTCTATAAATTCCTCAGTGCAGCTCCAACTTATTTAATGGCAAGAACACTATTGAAAATAGAAAATGAAACAAAGAAAGGCCCCGCTGGGATTCGAACCCAGGATCTCCTGTTTACTAGACAGGCGCTTTGACCGGCTAAGCCACAGGGCCCCTATTTGGATAAGTGTTCAGTTAGATCATATTTGTAACTTTTTCTGTGAAATGTAGCAATTTACCAGAATCTTGATTTTGTGGTAAAAAAAGAACACATTCGTGTTTCTGAATTCGCTCTAAAGCAGAAACTTTAATATTTAAAAAATGCATTCTTCAGGGCCGGCTGAGTGGAGCATTGGTTAAGCGCTGGCTTGGGAAGCCAGCGGCCCTGGTTCGGTCCCACATATGAGGGCCAGTGACAGTGCCCTCAAATAAATAAATAAATACATTAAAAAATGCATTCTTCAAATTTTTTAAAAATGGACTTTTAATTGACATGAAATTCCCATTCATGGTGAATTTCGCCCTCTAGAGGAAATATTGGATATTGCAACACATTTTTCAATTTGTTGCTTTGTTAATTAGGTAAATCTCTGTCCACAAATGTTGAGTCACTACTATATTTCAGGTACTTTTCTAGGTATTGGAGATAAAACAGCAAACAAAACAGATAAAAACTTCTATAGAATTTTTATTCTAGATGGAGGTAAAGAAAGCAAGTTTTTAAATTTGTCCTCGATCCCCAAGCAAATAAGGGATGTAAGAATCAATTCTGCTATCGCCAGGTGACACAGTGTTACCTTCTAAGCTAATTCACTGCACATGTACAAGACTATGCTCCTTGTATTTCATCTAACCTGGCACAAGAAAGCAAGCAAGAATTAGGACACATGATGCAGGGAAGACTCACAGCCACCTTGCCCAAACCAGGCGTCATCAGGCCCTCTCTTTCAAGAATGGCTCAGGCCTCAGCAGACCTGCTGCTTCGTGTGGGGTTGGGCAGGATGAAACGTTGCTCTGGCACAGTCTTGTTCTGCTCATTGAGCTGCTGGATTAAAATGACTTGATCCCGGTCCTCAAAGATTGTAAAACTGAGTGGAAGATTTATTTTTTCCCTTTGTCCCCATGTCCTACTGCCACTCCTCTCCTTATGTATGCAACTTTTCTGATTTGCTTATTGTGTATCATTTTGATCATATGTACTTTTTGCAAAGTTGGCACTTTTGTTTTGCTTATTAATGGTAAGGTATATATTCTTAATGCCTTTTTAAAAAAGCATTATGACTGTAAGATACATTAGAGTTGACCTGGACAGGATAAAGGCCCCCAATTTGTCACATGGCTCTAGAGAGCAGGGCCCAGAGCTTGAAGGAGACTTCTCAGACCAATATTGTGTCATAGGAGGATGGATGGGAGAGAGACCATGTAGGCGAGCTAGAATTTCTCCTCTACCCCCGTAGGATCCATGTCTGGGTCTAAGAATTAAACTGACATAAAACAGACTAATAGAACAATATACGACATTCATTAAGTAATTTTTTGCATGTTCTGGGAGCACCCACAAGAAAAATGAAGACTCAAAGAAGCAACACTTACATACTAGGTTGGACAAACGTGAAGACGTAACAAGACAAATGGGTTGGGCTAGGACAGTTAACTGTGGAAAAGTGACTAAGAAGATAAGGGCTAGTTTAATAAGGTTTTGGGTCAAGATTTCGCTCAGTCCTGACTTCCTGTCTCTGGTAATAAAAATGTATTTCCCTTTCTCCTGGTACATTAAGGCACCTTCACATGGAAATTTTATCTCCTGCGCTTACAAAGGAGGGTCAGAATGCCTGTTTTGCATCTGTTGTTTTCAAGTACCTTTAACTCAAAATAATCAATATGCCAGAGGCATATTTTGTGGTGGCATTCTCTGAACCCCTACAATTTAAAATATTTGCTCCCATCTTAATGCACAAATATCCTACACCAAATTTAGTGAGCAGTGAGCAGTCCCCAGCTGGTCAGTTCTGACTCCGTCACAAAGAAAGAGAGCCTTGACAGCGCTGCTAATTTCGTTTATAGAGATCCATTTATGCAGCACCTGCTACCTGCCGAAGGTGTAGGCGCTACAGTGTGAGGTGCACGCACGCAGGGGTTTTAAGTGATGCACCACTTTATCGGCAGCACCTCCAGTTCTTGGCACGTGGAGTGGTAGACGCTCCAAATAAATAATCTTTGAATAAATGAACACAGATTAATCTAGACGTGTTCAAAGGGGCACAGATCAAGAATGCAATCTTAGATAATTTTTTCTTGTGTGTTTATCGATGACACCACTTGTGCGCGAGTGAGATGCAGGGGAAATGTAATTTAGTACAAAAAAGAAAGAAAGAAAAAAAAAAAGATACCTTCGAATGATTCCTAGCATTTTCTACTGTGGTTACTGCACTGTGGCCAAGCATATGGTTCCATAGTGCAGCGGTTAGCACGTCTGCTTTACACGCAGAAGGTCCTGGGTTCGATCCCCAGTGGAACCACGGACTGTGAGTTTTCTTTATTCCCATGAAGACAAAGGGGCTTCTTTTGTTTCTGGTTGAAGATTCTGAGAACGCTAATGGGGAAAAAATGCATTTCTTTGGGAGACCCACTGCCACACTCTGCTTAGCTCTGGGGAGCATGTAGGTAGGACGCAGGATTGTCACAAAGCACAGTCCTATTATTTCTGCTCCTCCAACTCACTGTAAGAGTTACGCAGGAGCGGGGAGTGAAGCCTGAGTGCTTCAGACGCTACCATCCCCTCGCCTCCAGATTGCGAGGGCCTCATTCGCAGGGATCCCTGAAGTCGTGAAGCTGCGCGAAGACGACCTGTCTTAGGTCAGACACAGGCAGTTCTGGGCCCAGGTCGGTAACCTCAGCAGAGACGCAAGTGCGCAGGAGAGATGGGGCCGCCCTGCAGCTCTGCCCTGGCCTTGGATTCCCCCGAGTCCAGCTGCAGCCCCTGCCTGATGCCCTCAGCAAGGACACCCCAGGATTACCCTCCCAAGAGGATGAAACGGGGTCTCTGGCCTGGGGGGCATTTGATGTATCTGAGGGTTGTGGTTCCTTACTAAAAACAAGAGAAATCTGTGAAAACCTTGACCTTACACAGTGAGACCCCTCCACCTCCCCAACCCCACTTCTACTCACAGTAAATACATGGGCAGAATTGACATGGGCCGTCATTTCTCTTCTGAGATCACTTTTCCTTGTTCCACTCAGATTAGAATTTGCTCTGGACTTCTTTTCCAGCCCTGTCGCTAGGAACCTGTCCCCGCGGGCCGGTGATGCAGGATGCCCCCAGACTAACAGTCGTGCATTCATAAAGGACGCTTGGAAAATGCCCACTTTTGGTCTCAGAAGCCCCTGCTCAGTTTATACCAGACTTGCTAGCAATGATCACTGAAAGCTACACAATGTAACTGAGAACCAGAATGCATGGCACATCTCCTGCAAAAACATGCATGCCAAGCAAGCTCTGCTAGTGAACAAGCCCTGAGCCCTGGCCTTGTTCACCTGCCAGTCACTTGGCACTACAAGGTAGTTCTGTGCCAGGCCCTACACTTCTTACTGAGAGGTGGCCTCTGGGCCATGGGCTCAGCCCAGTGAGAGCTGGAGAAAATGTATTCTAGAGAATTGCAAGATCATTATATTTGTGTTTTAAATCTGAGTTTCCTCATTTACTGGTACCAAAAGGATTGAGCGCAGCTGGTCCCTCTGAGGTCCCTGTCTTCACCCATGTAAAGTTTAGTGGAAGTAACATACACAAAAGAGAAAACCGAGAGGTGTGACACAAGTGAATATGGATGACTGCAGTGAACGCTGTCAGACTAATTACTGGGAAGTGGCCTCCAAACTGGGCTGCTGGAGGAACAACGTCTGAAGTACAAGACATTGCTGCTCAGTTACAACATCTCTGAAGTTTCGTTGCTGTGAGTTTCACAATCCATGTCAAGTAAACAGTTGGAGAAAGATGTTTAGCCCTAAGGGAAGGCTTTCAGAAATGAAAGCAGATAGTGTCCTGCAGAAACTTCCCATAAGTTGCTAAAAAATATGAGAGACAGAAGACAGTAATTTTTTGAGTTCTCACAATCCACAAGGCCAGGAGAGGTGAGGTTTCACATATGTGTTCTCAGAGCCCCCCTGGGCATCTGCTTGTCCCATCATCTTCCCATGATCGCCAGGCAACAACTCCTTCCCATTTCCAGACACCTCCCCATCTCAGGTCAGTTCTCCTCCACTTCCACCTTAGCGGATTCACTTGCCCTTTGCAGCTTCAGTCTAGAAACTGAAGGCTATAGGCAGAGCTATTCTTTCCAGCCATGACTTCCCCCGAAGAGTTCCTCCAATTGTCTCCAGATTATCAGTTTGCTGTTTCAGCACTGGCCTAGCCAGAGACCATGATCAGTCCTTTGTGTGCAAAAAGACTGCACACTACACCTGGGTGTGCATTTGAAGTCATTTCCTCATGTTTAAAGGGAAAAGTTCCCTCTTTATTTTTACCTCAGTTTCTTCTTCGTGACTTCCAGCCAATGCCAACAAGACTTGGGTATGCCTGGCTGGAGAAGCATTGGAGAGAGAATAAAGGAAAACAGAAACCACTGGCACTTTCCATTTGGCAGGTTGGTGGGGCAGGCTGAGGAGCATTTATCTTTCTTGGTTCTCATTAGGAGTCCTTTCAGCTTCTTGTTGGTTTTCAGTCTTCACTGCAGTGTTACAAAGGTGGGAAGGTGCCTATGAGGCCTCAAATTCCTGCGGAGCCCAGTAGGAATCACTGTAGGATCATAGCAGGCCACCAGAGCCACCTGGCATGGGCCTTTCCTCTGCTCATTTCCCAGTGACATCTGATGTCGTCTAAAGAAACACGCACTGTCTTCTGTCCATCCCTAGAGCTGCCTATCCAGCCGCTGCCTCATTCTGCCTCACCACTCCCGTGTTTTACTCCTGACAGACACACCAAAGGGGCAAGCATTAAGTTTCACGGAATGGTATTTTCTGGTGGATCCTCTCCATTGGTGACACTCATAAACACCACACTCCCATTGCTAGTGTCTTAGGCCTCGTCTTAGAGCCTGCCAGACCCACACCTACATCCTCCGCCCCCCCCCCCAGGTTTTACTTCATAGCCTCATGGGATGTTCCCAAGAAACACCCATTTTCTTTGCATTTTCAGCTCCCTCTACTTGGAGTACTCTTCCCCTAATACCTGCCAGTCTGTTTCTTTTCAATTTAAGTAGGTCTGATTAGGTAACTCCTTTAAAGAGATTACCTCCACTTTCTAAAATCATAGCCCCACTGTGCTCTATAGGTTATCTCCTGTTTTCATCATGGGATATCTAAAGCCTGCCAGTGCCTGTTTCCATGTTAACTTCCGTTCCCAGGGAGGAAGGTTTTCTAGGTTGCATGGCTGTGGTATTCTGAGCTGCTTCAAGAGTGCAGGAAATGAATACATGCATTCCAAAGAAATAGGACCAATTTACCATTATGGGACTCAGAAACTTCTGCCTATTTTTAATCAGTAAATCAAATTCTAATTCTCATTGGGATTAAACCCTAAAGAAAGTGAAAATGATCAGAGTAGAAATTATCCTTTATATTACCTAAGAATCAGGGTGTTACTTTCCAAGACTCTTCTATAAGCTCAGAACTGCCGTTTTAAATTGTCAGTGCAGCTTGAGAACACTAGAAATTGGTAACATTAGAATTAAAAATGGCTTCAGAAATTTGCCGACCTGACTTTATCTTGAACTACCCAAATAGCCACGTGTTTTCAGTGGGTCTCACTCCATTCAGGGTGATTTATGTTCTAGCCCCTCCCTAGAGGCTAGCACTTTGCAACCTGAAGACCAACAATCTAAATGCAATATAACTTGTGTGTAGCAGCTTTCTGATACTGTAGGTGGCTCTGAAAAGAGCCTTTGTTTTCCAGGGTCCCTAACCTCATTCACCTTACTTGGCCTTGTGGTGGCTCTCGGTCTTCTTGGGCAGCAGCACGGCCTGGATGTTGGGCAGGACGCCGCCCTGCGCAATGGTGACCTTGCCCAGCAGCTTGTTGAGCTCCTCGTCGTTTCGGATGGCCAGCTGCAGGTGGCGCGGGATGATGCGCGTCTTCTTGTTGTCGCGGGCCGCGTTGCCCGCCAGCTCCAGGATCTCGGCCGTCAGGTACTCCAGCACGGCCGCCAGGTACACGGGGGCGCCGGCCCCAACACGTTCGGCGTAGTTGCCCTTGCGGAGCAGCCGGTGCACGCGGCCCACGGGGAACTGTAGGCCGGCCCGTGAGGAGCGAGTCTTAGCCTTGGCGCGGGCCTTGCCGCCTTGCTTCCCGCGTCCGGACATACTGACCTTAGAAATTTTACTGCAGATAGGCAACATACACCGACGGCACTTTTTATAAACTTTTCTAGACACGAAAAAGAGGGTGTGTCATTGGTTAATACTGGAACTTCAGCTTAACCAGTGCAAATAAAAATTGGGGATTCTTGCACTCTGATTGGGTAGAACTAATATATTGACGTCACTCTGAACAACCACCAATCAGACGCAAGACTTTAATTTATCCCCTTATTTGCATGCGAGGCTCTGTATAAAAGGGACACGGCGCGCTCCGCTGTCACTGTTTCTCTTGCTGTCTTCTCGATCTCATTTGGAGTCCTCCCAACCATGCCGGAACCCGCCAAGTCTGCGCCTGCCCCGAAGAAGGGCTCCAAGAAGGCGGTGACTAAGACGCAGAAGAAAGACGGCAAGAAGCGCAAGCGCAGCCGCAAGGAGAGCTACTCGGTGTACGTGTACAAGGTGCTGAAGCAGGTGCACCCAGACACTGGCATCTCGTCCAAGGCCATGGGCATCATGAACTCATTCGTCAACGACATCTTCGAGCGCATCGCGGGCGAGGCGTCGCGCCTGGCGCATTACAACAAGCGCTCGACCATCACGTCCCGGGAGATCCAGACGGCTGTGCGCCTGCTGCTGCCCGGGGAGCTGGCCAAGCACGCCGTGTCCGAGGGCACCAAGGCCGTCACCAAGTACACCAGCGCCAAGTAAGTGCCTGTGCAAGCACCCCTTAATCCAAAGGCTCTTTTCAGAGCCACCCACTTGGTGGAAAAGACCTGTAGGCACACATTTCAAATCGAGGCTTAAATGTGCGATGACCTTGAGGTAGTATCCCTAACCACCTGTGCTGGAAACTGTCTTGGGCTAGAATGATATCCTATCAAGGTCCTTTTCTATGTAATCAAGACACCGCACTTTAAAGGTAAGATAACAAACACAAAGTGACGTGTGTACAATGTTCCTGGTTGTGCAGCGAAAACGGCCCTGCAGTCAAGATGTAGCGTGGCTTCCTGTTTAGAGACTAACAACTGGCTGTGCCACGGTCCCTCTTTCTACACCAACCGAGTTCTAATCTGTGCATACATAGTAGTAACTTTAGTCCACAATGACCTTCCCAGAATGCAGCCTTTTAGATCAGCAGTTACCCCACTGTCCTAGGCCGTACAACCTCATTAAAACAACTTGGAATGTCGAGAGGAACGTTAAATTGGCAGAATAATTCTTTCACCCAGCTTTGTTTTTTTTTAAATTGGCCTCCAACCCATTTGGCGGTTAGGACAATGCTGGACCGCCCTGAGGGAAAGTGAGGCAAAGATGAGGTGCATGGTTTTTCTTCTGAGTAAGGGACTGGAATATGAGGGCTCACAAAAGATCTAATGTGACTGACTTTATAGTTTTTAAACTAAGTCAAATGTGTAAGGCTAGAGAGATAACTGACAGTTGGTCTCACGGGGAAAACAAGGACATATCAGTAAGCAATGGAATCTTGTTTGGCGTCTAAGTGAGCAAACTAAGTTCTGCATTGTTTCCTATTTGTAAAAAAGGACATGGGCATGAACTTGGATTCCTTTCAGCTGTCCTGTGCTAACCAAAGAAAAAATGTTCACGTGAAAGAAGCGGAATAAAAATGATTTTCTCCAGTTCACACCCTGACCAGGTGTAGAAGTGATTGGAATAATTTAATCAAATCAGGCTAGTCACAGGCAGATCTTGTGCCTATCTTGACACATTTCCCCAAATTCTCCACTAGAGGACTAGGACCATGACCCATCCACTCTGATGACTGCTATCTGCTGACAATGATTTAAAATAATCCAAGTTTGGGGTAGAGAATATAATGACTGCAACTTGGTTCTTTGACATGGCCGGCAGTGTCTCTATTTTGCCACTTAAAAATGAAGACAATAAAACCATCTCATGAATATTATATGACATGTTCATGCAAAGTATTTAGCACAAATTTGAATAAACTTTCAATATATCGTAGGCATTTTTTCTTCTGTCTTTTTCATTCTTTTGTCTCTCATAACTCTTTGCAAATGTTGGTCATTCTGTTAATCATTCTTGCTATGAGAATAGGAAGATCAATCTGTTAAGAGCTCTTTCAGAAAAGCCTTACTGTCCAATTCAAGTCAAATAAGATAAGCAGCCTAAATTTTTTGTCCACTGATACCTGCGGTTTTTTTGTTTGTTTGTTTGAATTGAGGGAGCGGGAAATAACTCCTGTATGAAAAGGCAGCATTTGCAAAAACTGAAAAATATAAATCGAACGTTATTCAAATTAATTTCTGTGCCTCCAAAGATAGTAATAACATTTAAAAACAAACGAACCTACAAGATGATGGAATATATTTGTCATAAACTGACAAGAGATTAAAAGCCAAAATACATATAGGATAGGCCTTTTGAGCATTTTGAGCCTTGCCTCTGCTCGGGCCCACTCCAAACTCTGGAGTGTACTTTCTCTTCTAATAATGACTCCCTGGTCCTAGCCCTGGCCCTTGCCCTGGGCCCTCTTGAGCCTTTTGAGCTTCCTTTGCTCGGCCCGCTCCAAACTGTTTGGAGTGTACTTTCTCTTCTAATAATGGCCCTCGAGCCATTCTCTACTTCTCGGGCCCATTTCTGCTTCTTTGAAATGTATTTTTACTTCTAATAAACTCCTTTTCTGCAACTTAAAAAAAATACATAAAGAATGCTTACAAAATCATAAATTTCAGGAAATAAAGTGGACAAAGAATATGGACAGGCTCTTCCCAGGGGAAGAGGGGGAAGGAGGGAGGGAGGTAAGGAGGGTTCCCAAATAGCCAAAGTATCCCATAAGAAAATAAGCAACTTCATTATAATCAGAGAAATGCAATTTTAATGCACAATGAGATTCCTTAGACTGGCAAAAACTTTAGTCCAACATTAGCAAAATGTTGGAAGATATGGACTAACAAGAACTCTCAGTACTGGTGGAATATGGGAGTGTAAACGAAAAATATAACTCTGGAACACAAATTGCTCATTACCGTTCATGTTGAATATATACATAGCCTATTACCAAGCAATTCCACTCCTAGATATATAAGCACAGAAAGTGCCCAGCTGCTCATTCCAGTTCAATGGGGGGGTGGGGAGGATAAAACGATTTAAGTTTCCAACAGAGAAATGAATATATAAATTATGTACTATTGACACACTACAAAAAATAATGAAAATAAACACATTGTTTCAACACTATACTTCAAAAGCAAATGTAGAAAAACATCTTTCATAAAGATGGATACATATATATATATATATCTTTAAAAGTTTATAAAACGTGTGAAATGATGCTCTACATTGTTTAGGGATATGTCCATCTAAAGTTAAGAGGAAGCATGGGAATAGCAAACACCGAAATGATACTAGGGAATTCAAGGGTAGGGCGTTAATTTCAGGATAGGAAAAACAGGGCTATGCTGATAACATACATGGAGTGATTTAACAGTATTTGAATTCAGGTGGTAACATTTAAGTGGTGTGTTTGCATTAGCATCTTCTATTTTAGTATTTAAAATGTACATGTAGGTGACAATTATCAAGACTCTTAATACTGCCCAAGTGTGTTCTAGTGCAGTCTGTAAGCAAAAAATAAACGGAGCCACTTTAAAATGGAGCAGGAGCTGACATCCCAGATTTACTGCCTGGTTCCTCTAATGCCTCAAACCTTGGAATGTTCAAACAGCAAAATAAACATTGGACTGGGCTTAGGGCAACAATGTATCCCAAAGAACTGTTTGCAAAGAAACCAAAGCAGATACTGCTGTAACTACCGGACTGATGGCTATGCACTGGAAATTAGAACCTGTCAACAGATGCAATTGTTCCCCTTCCCTTTCTCCTGTTGTAAGTATCCCTTACCTTCGTCTTCTAATCAGAACAGTATTTGGCTTTTGTCTGAACCTGTTTCCAGATTCTTTTAAAGTTAACTTTAGCGAAAATGGATGCTAAGGCTGCCCCATTCCTCTTCCGAAACACCAGGAACTTAACTTGTTTTAAGTGTAGGACTGGCTTCTATATCCCTGACCGGACCCAGTATTAACCCGTATAGCCAATTCCAAATCTCAGCGGTAAAGAGGGGGCCCAGCAAAGGACTCACCATCACAGTTCTTAACAGGTTACTACCGTCCCCTGCATTTTCAGCAACTGTACAGAGTTAACCTTGAAAAAGTGACGTAAGGAAATCAAACAAATATGTTAAAAAAGGGTTTGCAGTTAATGATTTAAGCCCTTTCGATGAAAAGATGGGGGCCCTGAAAAGGGCCTTTGGTTTTGCTACAGAAATCGAGCTTGCGGGTTGACTTAGCCCCCGAAGCCGTAGAGAGTGCGGCCCTGGCGCTTGAGCGCGTAGACCACGTCCATGGCGGTGACCGTCTTGCGTTTGGCGTGTTCCGTGTAGGTGACCGCGTCCCGGATCACGTTCTCCAGGAACACCTTGAGCACCCCGCGGGTCTCCTCGTAGATGAGCCCGGAAATGCGCTTGACGCCGCCGCGCCGGGCCAGGCGCCGGATGGCGGGCTTGGTGATGCCCTGGATGTTGTCGCGCAGCACCTTCCGGTGGCGCTTGGCACCACCTTTCCCGAGCCCCTTGCCACCTTTGCCACGTCCAGTCATTGTAGAGAGTGACTACAATTGTGTAGCCAAGAACCGAAGCTCCTTTTTATAAGTAGCCTAGGCGGACCAGAGTGAAAACTTAAGGACTTAAGGACCTGCAGCAGGAAGTCCCTGTGGGTTGGGGAGGGACCTAAAAGAGGAACCGGCCGCCTTGGTTGGCTCCTTTGTTCCTCACGCAATTCTTTTGAATACTAAACTCACGCTGTTTTTCTCTTTTTTCCTCATTTAATATATTTCGAGCCCCATCCTCATTAAACACAACTTTAACATGGCAGAGGTATATAAAAAAGCGAAGAGAAGAAAATGTCCCGTGTTTATCGCTACATACACACATGTATTTTCTAAGAGTATTTGCATAACACTGCCATTTGGAACGTTTTTCTCAACATACAGGGGAAATACATTCCACATACTGATTTCCTAGAAATAGAACAAGATAGACTAGTAGAGAATTTTAAGAGCTTCCAGGTACAGTGCTAAATTTTCTTCCACCAGGGATACCAATTTTCATTTTCAACAGCAGCTCCTATCATGTCTTACTTAGAATGGGTAGAGCCATTTAAACTATATAATTCAGATTTGGCTTCTTATATAGAGAATTAACTTTAAAAAAATTGAACACATGGTTAATCAGTACACCTCATTAAATATTTCCCCACTGATTTGAGAAACTTTATATATTGAATTAATTAACATTAGTTCTGGAATTTTATTTATGTTCAGTCTATATGTAGTGCCCAAATATAATTATTTGTAATGTTGAAAAATATTTTAGTATTTGACAGTAAATTCCCACCTCATAATTATTTTTTCAAAAAATTCTATCACCATTCATTTTTTTTGAAATTACAAATGCTTTTATTTAGTTTTAACAAATTCTTTCGGTACTCTGGTCAAAACTGTTAAATCTATACATTTACTAGAATAAATTTATTTTTGAAGTACTGGGTCCTCCTAACCTGACAACCACTGAATTGCTCTAATCCAGACATGAATCTCAGTAGAGTGTTTCCTATATAATATATAATTTTAAGAAACTAAAAAACAAAAAAACTTCCATTCATTACAACAGCAATTAATTTCTCATTAATGTACATGTACAAAATTCAAATGCAGGGAACTTCTTTTGGTTTTAATTCAATTTCTTCAGCATTAATAAATTGGAATACATTTTACAGACTCTAATTTAAAAATCTATAAAATTCCACCGGGCCGGCCGAGTGGCACGGTGGTTAAGCGCTGGCTTGGGAAGCTAGTGGCCCCGGTTTGGGTCCCACATATGAGGGCCAGTGACACTGCCCTCAAAAAAAAAAAAAAAAAAATTCCCACCAACAGGTAGCCTCCCTCCCTATTTGAAGTCATGAATTTTTGCAAAGCAACTAGTGATAACAAGATTAGCATAGGATGTATATATGAAGCTTGTTGGACTTTTGTAGTTCCTGAAATTATAGCCAAAGGTGTCTATTCTTCTATAAACATATTATTTTATTAAAATGTAATGGTATCCAGGCTGTTTTCTAACATATGGAATGACTTAATATATTGAATGAATTTAATTAAAAAAAGACACAAAATCCCTTGTGTCTTTACATTCTTTCTCAGGTGAAGGGGAGCAGAATTTGCCAGCCCAAGCTCTGCCTCTTTGGTATAAGGATTATTTTGGAGAAATAGCAGACACAAGAGAGCTACCCTTTTGTAAGGGACATTAACATTTGTAAAGGAAATCTCCATTTGCAAGGGTTGGCCTTGGGTACCATGGAGAGGGGATGATACTCAAGACAGTCTTATCAATGGAGAGGCCTGTATTCAACCTGCAGGACAAAACCTACACTGTTCATGTCACTTTTCCTGTAACTTCTTATGATTGCCCTCCCTCTGCCCATTGCACACTTTTTTCTTTTGTCTTTTGCTGACGATGGTAAATAAGGCGGTGGCTTGGGCGGTTTCAGGGAGTTTACTCAGTTTTCCTGAGTATCTGTCATGTACATGAAGTATACATGTTAATAAAATTCTGGTTGTTTTTCTCTTGTTGATCTGTGGTTTACTCTAGGGGGTCTCAGCCCCAAACTCAGAAGGATAGAGGGAAAATGATTTTATCCTTTCCTACATAATACACACCCAATTTATCCACAAACTTTATGAGTTACACTTGCAAAATACACCCTGTATTTGTCTATTGCCTCCAATTGCGGTCAAACCATTATCTTAAAAAGATCACT
This sequence comes from Aselliscus stoliczkanus, assembly GCA_033961575.1. NCBI lineage: Eukaryota > Metazoa > Chordata > Mammalia > Chiroptera > Hipposideridae > Aselliscus > Aselliscus stoliczkanus. The sequence goes on along the minus strand of CM066739.1, from coordinate 108,831,375 downwards.
TGCAACACTTTCCTAATTTACATCCTTTTCTAAAGTTTGTATTTACCATGCAATTGCCTTAGTGAGCTTTCAAAGAAATGTATATGAGATTATGCCTTTCCTCTGTTCAAAACTCTTAGAATGTACATTTAACATGATTTGTAGAACTCATGGCATAACCAGAAAACCCCACATGGTCATAAAGCCCTACATGGCGGCCCTCTGCCTTTCTCTGTGAACTCACTCTGCCCTTCACAGTCCTTAAACATTCTTGACTTAACTCCATCTTCAACTTCCTTGAACTTCTCAGCCTCACTTCCATTGCTTATATGTCCCATGTATGCTAGTGCCTCAGGCATTTGCATTATGTTCATTGCTTAAAACACCCTCCCCCAAAAAGCAACATAACTTACTACCTGGGTTTATTCCAATCTCTGCTCAAACAAAATCTAGTCAGAAGTTTTCCAGGGTCATGGTAACATATAGAAGGGGCATGAGGACTACTTTTTATTTTTTAGCTGAGCTGTCCTGCCACCTGTTGGCAGCTCAGCTCAGGCTGGGCATCGAACTGCTGTTGCTCAGAGCTCAGCTCACACTCTTGAGTGAACTCTTAACCAACTGAGCTACTCGGCCAGCCCGCTTATGAGGACTATTTTTACAGAAGGAACTAAGAGGTTGGGTTCCAAGCCAGCTGCCTGCTTGCTCCAGGATACAGAAATCGGGCAGATGTTAATCAATGACAACAAACTCTCCGGAGACTGGAGATTCCATTAGGACTGTCCTTGCAATTATGTGCTTCACAAGTTAGACAAATCTACCCCTATTCCTGCATCTTACAGAAATTAAAGATAAACTTACCATTGCTCTTCTGTCCTCCTTTCCCCCATACCAACGAGTTTTCCATGAAAACAGAAGACACAGATAAACCCTAGCCCAGGGGATGGAGGGTCTCTCTCTTCCACTAGTAATTAAGAGACCTCCACCCTATGGGTGGCCTTTGTTTGCTTACTTACTCTCTGCTAAATAAACTTGATTTCACTTTAAACTCTAGACCAGCTCCCATTTGAATTCTTTCCTATGTGAAGCCAATGGTAATTCCTGTAACAATGGTAGTGGGATGAGGAGTGTCCTCCCCCACACCCCACAATTCCTGTGTACCTGGTCCTCAGAATGACATTTAAACATTGGGTCTTTGCAGATGTAATTATTAAGGATCTCAAGGTGACATCACCTTGGATTTAGACTGGGCCCTGAATCTAATAACTGCTGTCCTTACAAGAGGAGGGGACACTGATATAGGGTCGAGGCTGTGAAGTAGGTAGAGGCTGGAGGTGTGGTGCGTGCCAGGCTGGGAGAGAGGCACAGTGATTTCTCCCTCAGCTCCTAGAAGGAAGCTTAGCTGTGGTAGCACCTTGATCTGGGACCTCTTAAACTCCAGAACTGTGATAGGATTAATTTGTTTGATGTCACCAAGTTTGTGGTAAATTTTTACAGGCGGCCCCCAGTAAACTAAGTCACTTACTTAAAAGACAACCCCGACAGCTTTTCCTGCCACTCTTGTAGCCCCTGGACCTGTTTTCCTTACAGCAATGATCACAACCTAAATTACTTGTTCTTACTTTTGAGGGACCATGAGTGCCTATCACGGCTAGTTAGTTGTCAGCATTTTTTATCCCGTCCTTTATACTAGGATGGGAAGGTCTTTTAAAATTCATTAATAAATTTTATACAAGAACTTACATGTGAAGTTATATTTCTTCACTTTTAACATGGTTTTTCACAATGTTTTGCTTTCAACAGGGAAATAGAGCTGTTAACTCGGTTTTCCCATTTCCTCACTTTTGTTTCTCGTGTAATATGAAACAAATGCTGTCTTTCCCAGAAAATAAGGGTAGCCCTGAAAAAGACTGGTTCCTGGAAGATGGAGGGCCGCTAAAGCTTCACTTTTAACCCCGAGGGCCGGCTGCACTTATTGCCTTAATTACCCGTAACGAAGTGTCTCAGTATCGGTTTTAAGGACTGATGGTACCCCTTCGTTTGAATTGTAACTTTCAAATGGATGGTTCCTTTCACCTCTTTAACTACTGACACCTACCGACCAACTACGGTAACTGTCCCTTTCAAAGATGGACGTTAGTTAAGACAATACGAGCCCTTTTAGTGAAAGGGTGGGTGGCTCTGAAAAGAGCCTTTGGTTTGAACTGGACCTATGGGAGCTGGCGCCGAGTAAGCGGGCCCCTACTTGCCCTTGGCCTTGTGGTGGCTCTCAGTCTTCTTGGGCAGCAGCACGGCCTGGATGTTGGGCAGGACACCGCCCTGCGCAATGGTGACCTTGCCCAGCAGCTTGTTGAGCTCCTCGTCGTTTCGGATGGCCAGCTGCAGGTGGCGCGGGATGATGCGCGTCTTCTTGTTGTCGCGGGCCGCGTTGCCCGCCAGCTCCAGGATCTCGGCCGTCAGGTACTCCAGCACGGCCGCCAGGTACACGGGGGCGCCAGCCCCGACACGCTCGGCGTAGTTCCCCTTGCGGAGCAGCCGGTGCACGCGGCCCACGGGGAACTGTAGGCCGGCTCGTGAGGAGCGAGTCTTGGCCTTGGCGCGCGCCTTGCCGCCTTGTTTTCCGCGTCCGGACATAATAGACACGAAGCTATCGGCCAGATCGGGGAGTGAGACGAATCACCCAGAGCGCCCTTTCTTATAGTCGAGCGGGGGCGCCACCAGGGATCCGCGCGAAGTTACAGCGCCTTTTGCTTAAACCAATAGAACCCCTGGTTTGAAATACACCGATTCTGACTGGACGACGTAAACGCTGCGACGTTTCTAGCGTTCACCGCCAATCAGACACGAATTTATTCACCGCCTCCTTTAAGAGGCCGGGGACCCGGAGGTCACGCGCAGTCTCTGCTCGTTTTTCCTGCTTTTCCCGGTTTGGTTCCGCGGCTCTTCCGCGCGGCTCCTCCGACCATGCCCGAGCTGGCCAAGTCCGCGCCCGCCCCGAAGAAGGGCTCCAAGAAGGCGGTGACTAAGGCGCCAAAGGACGGCAAGAAGCGCAAGCGCCGCCGTAAGGAGAGCTACTCGGTGTACGTGTACAAAGTGCTGAAGCAGGTGCACCAGGACACCAGCATCTCGTCCAAGGCCATGGGCATCATGAACTCGTTCGTCAACGACATCTTCGAGCGCATCGCGGGCGAGGCGTTGCGCCTGGCGCATTACAACAAGCGCTGGACCATCAGGTCCCGGGAGATCCAGACGGCCGTGCGCCTGCTGCTGCCCATGGGGCTAACCAAGCACGCCGTGTCCGAGGGCACCAAGGCCGTCACCAAGTACACCAGCTCCAAGTAGACTCGCATGTCAGCAGCTTTATTCCCGACCCCAAAGGCTGTTTTCAGAGCCACTTAATTGTTCGCAAAGTGAGCTGGTGCCTGTTTTCCCGTCCGCAGTGTCTTGTCACTCGTTTAATCTGCGAAGTAGGGCGACAGTCTGGAAGGCCTGCCCTATGACAGTAAGCTCGAGCTCCACTAACGACAAAATGATGCTACCTGATCCTATCAAAGCTCGGAAACTCCTTTGTGTAGAGAACGCCTGAACTTTTCAGTGTCATGGAGGAACTTCCTGCCTTTGGAAGGGCTCTGCCACTAGTTGTGATGACCATCAGGGCTAAGTTACGATGGAAGACAATTTTTAGCTCTAAGCAAATTTAGTTCTCCCGGGTCCCCTACCGGGGCTGGAGTTGACGTTGCCCTTTGGAGTTCGTCCGGGAGCGTGCACGCTTGCTCAGCGGACAAACGGTTCCTGTCATCCTGGAAGCGCTGGGTGTGGCCGCGGGAGGGATATAGCCTGGCACACATCCGCAGAGTGATAAAAACTGTCGGGTGGTCCATCCTGCTCGTCATTCTTTCCTTTGGCGCTTCATTCCTTTCTAGAATGACATTTCTTCTCAGTTTTCTTTGGAGAAAAGAATGCAAGACAAAATACAACTATTTATGCTCCAATTAAGGCAAAGAGTCTTGAGACTATCCCAGACTCCCTTCTGGGATAAAAATCAGTTTCTATTTTTTTTTTTTTTTTTTACGATTTTATTGGGGAATTGGGAAGGGGAACAGACACGTTGTCCTTTTGTTCTTCAGTCTAGTTGTGGAGGACGTCCTTTCACTGGTCCAGGTTGGTGTTGTGATCATAGCTCTCTGGGTGAGTAGATTGGTCGCCGGCCACTGGACGGCTGCTCACTGCAGCTCTTGGCTGCTCAGGCTGGCTGCCGGTCACTCACTGTAGCCAATGGCAGGCTATGCCACTGCCAGTGACTCATGGTCCCCCAGCTCCAGGTTGAGCTGTTGTTCACCATCTTAGCTGTAGAGGGCGCAGCGTCACTGGCCCTCATGTGGGATCAGAACCAGAGCCCTGTTGCTCAGAGCTGAGGTCCCAAGCCACCTAACCAATGCGCCACTCCACCGGTCCAATCAGTTCCTATTGTTAAGTTTCTTTGGTAAGTGAAAAGTGTTAAAGGACCAGAAGAATATATTTATGATATTAAAAGCAAGAATTGAAATGGAAAGTTAGAAAATAAATGGCGAGTTTAGCTAGTCAAAGGGTATGACTTCCATTTCTAAGGAAAAAGTGTGGGTGAAAAAGGGATTCTATGGAAACTAACTTCACAGGGTGTCATGCAGGTGGTGAGGCCCCAGGCCCATAACTTTTTAGAATAAGGTTCTCTTGGTCTTAAGGAAGCCCTGTCCACTGTCCTGTACATTTAGGCTCACACACCCCTGAAATGCCTCTTTTCAGATCCCTCCTTCTAAAGCATAACCACCCTCAAGAGAGCACATATTAACTACCCTGTTAATCCTATCCCCACCTTACTCTCTCCCACCTCCATGTCATCTTTACTTTCCCTCCTTTATCTCAAATGCATAAAGGAAACTGCAAAACTGTTCATTCTCAAAAGCATCTGAGATCTTGCTTCCCGGCATGTCATGAGTTCGGCTCAAATAAACTCAAAAATTCTCTACAGCTTTGGACATTTCTTACATTGACAGCCCTTTGATTTAAATTTGAATGAAAAATATCAATATGATCATTTCTTTTTCTTTTTTAGACAACTGTTTTTCTCCTAGCAGTCTTCACAGGAAAGGTCTACAACCAATGACAATTCATGAACTGTGAGGATTCCTATCACCCAGATTAGTTTCTCGAGTTCTTTTCAAAGAGCAAACTATTGGGAGATTTTGGTTAAATGTTATGAATTAAAATAGATTTAAGAGACATAGAAACCAAAGGCCATGTGCTGACCTGTGGAATTCCACCTCAGAAAAAATTATTGTAAAAATATATTTGAGGTGATTGAGGATTAAAAAAAAAAAGGATTGGGTATTGGATGATGTTACAAATCAGTTTAAAATTTTTTTAGTTTTGAAAATCTTGTATTTTGCCTGTGTCTGTTGGGACATTTGTGAAAAATTCAGGGCTGAAATAGCATGTTTGTGATTTCTTTACACTGTCCCCCTCCCACCCAACACCGGAGCATAATGAAATAATATGGGCAAAATGCTGACAATTGTTAAAGGATGGTACTGAGCACGTGGAGGGTCATTATTCTCTTTTGTGTACTTTTTATGTGCATAATCCCTTCCCCTCCAAAAGAAAAAGTTGTTTAAAAAGGTCAGCCCGGGGCCGGCTGAGTGGCACGGTGGTTAAGCGCTGGCTTGGGAAGCCAGAGGCCCTGGTTTGGTCCCACATGTGAGGGCCAGTGATACTGCCCTCAAAAAAAAAGAAATAAAAATAAAAAATAAATAAATAAGTAAAAGTCGGCATAAGTTTAAACATATTTCTTTTTTGGTTCACAAAGGATGACACTGAGGGGGATCAAGTGTTGGCAGAAATTCTGGGGACTGAACTGAGGAAACGAGAAGAGAGGCCATCTGCACGAGGGAGGTGCTCACAGCAGCAGACCACCCAGTCTGTGAAACATAGCCATTTTGTGGCCCTTTAGAGTAATGTAGCTAAAACTTTATTTCGTTTCATGGTTTCCATTAGACAGTCCATTGTTAGGGTTTAATAACTGCATATACCAGGGATGCCAAAAAATGTATGCAAGTGGAACTTCGGTCAATGTTGCTCAGGCAGTAGTTCGCCATAATCAGAAGTGTCTGGACACTGACAGTAACCGCTTTGAGCACTTCTTGGTAATTGCAGAAGTCAAACATGACTTGTATCCATCTTTTGTTATCGGTCTATATTATTACAATTTTAATCATTTTTTCCTTTCTTAAAATGTGTATACATTTTTTTGGCATCCTCTGTATAGAGAATACAATAAGTAGTCCTCCCAACAGTCCTCAAGCACCCAACTCGCCATCAATAACAAGGAACCATGTATATTAGTTTCCTGTGCATCCTTCTGGCATTTATACATACAAACACAAATATATGCATATGGGTTCTCTTCACTTCTTAAATCAATAGCCAATGGCCACATGTTCCTCTCATTGCTCTGTCACTTGCTTTTCTCATTATCCCGGTTGGAACCCTTTCCTATTAGCAAGTAGAGTGGCTGAAGCCTTTCGGCAGGTGCACCTGAGCTAGTGATCCCAGGCGGGTAACCTGCTCCTACACTGGGAACCCACAATGGCTGCATATTCCCTGAAGATCAGCCTGATGTTTATTTTTGAGAGGCAGGGCCCCAAGGGCCTCTCTGAGGAGCTGCCCAGAAGCTGAACCAGTCTGGACAGCTGTGAGGGGTTGAATTCCTGTTCCCCTCTTGGGATGGGAACTCAACGCTTTGTGAGGGACACCAAGGTTCTCTCACCCAGCATGGGTCTTGTCAGTGAGGTCTTCTTTGATTGTCATCTTACAATTGAGACACCCCCTCTGCATTTCCTACCCCTATTACTACACTCCTTTTCTTTCCAGTATGTCTCAAGATCTGACATGCTCTATATTTTACATATTGACCCACTTGTCTTCACTATACCCACTCCACCCCAGAATGTAAGTCCATTGACAGACAGCTGTGTTTTCCTTTTTTTTTTTGCTCTATTTTCTTTACTCCCTTTACTCCCAAATATCAGACAATTTGTCTCCCCTCCCACCATTTTCTGAGAGCTCCTTTTGGTTGAATTCCCAGTTTTATCTCCCCCTCTACCTGCCCCGCCAAAACTTTTGGTGCAGGAGACATCCAGATCTAGGGAGGAGGGAAGACACCTGGGACTTCAAAGGGTCATTGCAAGATGAGCAGTTGTTTGGTGAATAGAAGTTTGTTCTGCCCTATAGATGGGCCAAAAGAGGTTATCTCTGATAATCTATGGTTATGGACAAGGTGCCTAATTCAAGTTCTAGGTAGTTGGGGGGCGGGGGCAGAAGTTTCTCTTGAGCCCACAGGGTCTTGGTTGCCTATAGCTCAAAACAATTCACATACCACAGAGACACATCTTGGGGTGACTCATTCTGAATGCCCACAAAACTATTACTCTATATCATCTATAATTTTCCAGCTTTTTTTTTTTTTTTTTGAGGGCAGTGTCACTGGCCCTTGTATGTGGGACCCGGACCAGGGTCGCTGGCTTCCCAAGCCAGCGCTTAACCACCGCGACACTCAGCTGGCCCCCCAGCTTACTTTTTTAAAAGCATCCCTATCTTAAACAAATATTTCATACCCAATTAAATAGGCTCTTCTTTCCTCAGAGGAAAATTCCCATTTCCATGCCTGTGGCCCTTATACTCTTTTCTTGCTTTCGTTTCATCCATTAATATCCATTCTTGAGTCCTTTGGTCTCATGTAGTTTTCATCTAAGCCACCACAGCTCCACACTTAAACTTGTTTTGTGTTTCTGCTCTCTCGCCATGCATTCTTCGTGTGTATGGCTTCTTTTCTGAACACCTCCCCGGTCCTCAAGACCAGTAATGATTACATTGCCATCTGGCACATTTCTATCCGCCAGATGTGTAAGCTTCAGAATTTGTTGATTTGTCCTGGAAACTAGAAAGAGCTGTTTTTTTCATTCAAACAACTTTTCATACATGTCAAGATAGAAAATGAAAACCAGACAATTTGTGGGTATTTTGCATTTTCCACAATTGGCAGCCTCCTCTGTTCAGGCCTTGACAATGTCTTCTGCCAAGGAAGTTTGTCCTAGTAAGTTTCCTGCTCAAAACAGAAGGTGACTTCTCAATCATAAATTCTAAAGTTCTAATAGTATGCTCTTAAATGTTGTCCATAATATGCATATAAAATAAATGACTTTTTAGGATAATAAAGGGATTGTTGCTTTGTCATTCATCCTACTTGCCTGGTAAGCAAAAGATTTCAGATTTGAACCCTTAACAGGGTTTTGTTTTTGCATTGTCAAGTTCTTCCTAATGCTTGTTTGTTTCCATAAAACTGTTGCCCCTGAATTAAGCCTCATTTGCTTTATCTAGTAGGCTCCACACCTGACCTACAAGTACACACTTGGATAATCTGGAGTAACCATAATGCTATATCTTTTGTTTTATAACAATAAATAACTTTAGTAACTGTTGAATAAGTGCCTAGTGCTGAGGACTATTTCAGGTATTTGGGAAGCAAAAGGAGTAAGACATCCCTGCATATAACTATTATGACTTAATCAATACAAATAAAACTCTGTATGGAGAGAGAGAGAGAGAGACCAGAAGGTGCTTGAATACTTAATCCCAATAATCCTGCTGCCAGGAATAAAGTGCTGTATTCAGGACCTGTTGAGGGCCGTGTAGCCCAATATTGAGGGGCATGCAGGTTGACTTTAGTGGGCTTGGTGAATCTGAAAGTACTGTTGATTAGACATGTGTTCCTCAAATTTGTATTCCCTTGAAGCCTGTGTTTTTATTACAAAATGTATGTTTTGTTAAGGTTTGTGATAAGTCTTGAGAGAACTTTAGGTACAGTTAAGCCAAAATTAAATATCAAAAGTGAGATTCTCTTTAGTATTCACACCCAGGATTACAGATTATGTAGAAACTGAATCTGGGTCATAAAGAGATTACCATAGATGGGATTATAGAAAAGGTCACAGTGTGCCCTAAGGAGAACAATTATAGGGACTAAAGGTCTTAAGAGAAAAATACATCAAGACCATGTGGAACTTAAACTTGTAATTGGATAATGGTCAAAAGTCCCTATAAAAAGGACATGTTATTGTAATAAAAGGTGACACTTTTCTCTTTAACTCCCCCGGGGTCTCCACTGTCTCCCTTCTTTATTTTCTTCCCTCATTTTCTGTCTTTTACTGCAACAAGCAGTTTCAGTCTTTCATTAACCGCCGACGCCGTGTCCACCTTCTTGAACCCTGGTCAGCGGAGGCTGGACCCCCGCAAGGACCCTCCTCAACTTCATAGCCACCTGGCCCCACGTATGTAGGGCTACATTCCCACTTTCTCCCATCCTGGCATATAGGATCCATAGGTTCTTTATATCATCCTTTGTGTTTATTAGACATTTCCATAATAGAAAATTAAACAATGATCTACACCACACACCCACCAAATGGCTAACATTACAAAAGATAACCATATAAGGAGAATGTGGGCCCAAAGGAGAGCTTTGCTGCTGGTGTTATGTAAACCATGTAAACACTTGGGGGGGGGTGTCATCTTTTATTAAATTAAACATCCATAATTTATGACTCAGAAATGTGTGCATGGGACTAAATGCACAAGAACGGTCCTAGAAATGTAATTCATAATCATGAAATAGGGAAAACAAAAAATTCACCAACATTATAAAAGATGTGGAAAGTAGCTTCCAGGATGGCCCTGGATGGTCCTCAGCTCTTGTTATTCAGGTGTGATCTCATCCTCTTGAATGTGAGGTGGACCTACCAAACCACATCCAGTGAACAGAATACAACAAAAGTGATGCGATGGTGCGGGGGACCAGCCCCCGCTGACCAGGGCTCAAGAAGGTGGACACGGCGTCGGCGATATGAAAGACAGAAAATCTTTATTACAGTAAAGGCAGAAAAAAAGAAAGCGGAGACACCGGAAAGAGGTTCTCAGAAGTGTCACACCTTATTGTTAAAGCCTAGCTCCTTTTATAGGGGCTTTTGACCATTATCTTAATTACAAGTTATGTTTCACATGACCATGATATTTTTCCTTACTTAGAACTTTTACTTTTTTGTAATTGTATCTTTTTAGCTACACTGTGACCTGTTCAAGGATTTTACTTATCATCTAAAGAGTGGTTACTGTGGCTACCTTACAGGGCATATACTTGAACTATTGCCAAGAGTTTAGGCAAGAAACTATTTCTATGTGATTATAATACTTAGTAGCAAAAGGAGTTTCAAACTTTTCCTATCTTACAAAGAGCTGCATGTTTTTGTAATAGAGGGTAACATCTGTTTCTCAGTCAAAGCTTCAGTATCTGTTGCTAGCAATGTACAGAACAAAGAGTTAAAACAAGGCTGTTAATTAAAATAACTTATGGTCAGTAAGTTGCCTCTTATCAGAACTTTCATGGCTGAGAGACCTTGGTCTCCTGGTCTCCAAGGAAACCTTTCACAGCTGCACAGGCAAGGACGAACGATAGCACCAGTTTCTCACAGAGGCTGTCTGTTTCTCACAGACTGGCTTTTTTAGGCCTATGTGGCCAAAGGCCTATGCCTCAGTTTCCAAAGGGGCTTGAGTCCCCAATATCTCAATTTAGGGGTTCCCCACGGAACTACCGCCTGGCTTAGGTTGTCTCCCCTCGTTTAGGAGATCTTACCCGTCTTTGGCTGCGTAGTTAGCTCATTGGGGTATACAGGAACTTGCCATAAATGCAGTGAGTATATTGTCTCCTATAGGAGGAAAGGCACATGGGTTCTTAGAGGCAGGAGATATTACATGACCAACCATAAGGCAGCACCCCTAATATCCAGTGCTGAGCAGGGCAATGTGGCCTTGTCAGACACTGGGGGGCTGTCGGCTTCCCACACGATGGCATTTCCAAAGTTAGGTTATAAAAGACGGTGGCTGCTGTCTTGCTGTCACCCCCTCTGGCTTCTCCCACTTTCTCTGATGAAGCCACGTCGTGAGATGTGCTATGAGGAATCCAAATGGCAAGAAACTGAGCTTTCCTTTCCTACGATTTAGGTCCTCAATCTAATGCTCCCCAGGGAACTGGATCCTGCCAAAACCCAGGTTAGTGACCCAGGAAGCTCATCCTTCCGCAGGGTGGACTTGAGATACCTGAAGTCCCTGCTCACAACAGCGAAGCCACACACAGAATCCTGAGCCACAGAAACTGAAAGATAATAAATGTTTTATGCAACTAAGATTTGGGGTAATTTGTTACACAGTAATAAGTAATGAATGTGAATGATAAATAAGTTGTGGTGTATTTATGACACTACAGAGGACTGGAAACAGGTAAAAAATACCGCATCTATGGCAACCGTAATGGACCTTAAGGATATTACGAATGAAAAGAGATGTTTATGACTCTATTTATATAAAGTTCATGTGTAGGTGAACAATAATGTTTGGGAATGCAAACATTGGTGATTAAATAATGAGGAAAATGCAAGGAAGTGATAAGAGTGGAGGTTTGAGATGCCCTTTGGGGAGGGGAAGAGATGGGACACAAGCTACCAGAAGTATAGCGGGGGAGGAGTGGAGGGCAGGTAACTATCTCCCACACTAGGGAGGGTCACTTCTCCCTCGCTGAAACACCAGGACCAACGAGGGCACAATGGATTAGCAGTCCATCGCCTTAACCACTCGGGCACCTCATCCCCTTGCTCCTGCACTCTGGGGCATATGGTCCCAGGCTTGGTTCTCCCAAATTCACTGGCCGTCTGGGGTGCAGAGATCCTGGGACGTGGCTGGGAAAAGTGAGGGGATGTGGGGACGGGGGGACGTGGGGCCGCGTCTTTCCTTCCACATGACCGACGAGAACCCTCTACACGACGATAGAGCGGAAGCTGCCGGGAAGCGGTCGGGACGCGATGGAAACACGTGTGACGGGCCTCTATATTGCAGTGGTCCCTTCCCTTTGGCCTGGTACCTCAAGAGCGAGAGGGACTCGGGGTCCCCTCCACGTCCGGGCAGGCGACCTCGGAGAACGGGTGCATCAGACTCCTGACTAATGGTGAGGAAACACACCTGGTAATGAGACGTGAGTTTGCGGGGCGACGCCCCCTCGATGCCCCGGGGGGCGCACACTCGGGCCCTTCACTCGCGGGCTCGCGTCCGGGTCACCGCGTTCGAGGGACGGTGAGCTCTGATCCCCCAAATACCTGTATGCTTCTGGGGTGGCTTCTGGGGACAGGTTGCCCAGCTTGCCTCCCACTTTCCAAGGGATGCGGTGCTGAGAACGCGAGGCTCAGCGGCTAGGAAACACTGAGGGGGCGGGGGAACTAATTCAGCTGCTTTGGAGTTTGATTGGCTTGTTTCGTGTAATAAATTAAATGCACACGAATAGACACGAGTGGGGATTAATTCTGCCTCAGCAGAGTGAGCCATCAGTGCCTGGAATAAGAGCCAAGTTTCCGGAGGCGGTGAGAGTATGGGTCCCAGGCGGCGGGGGGGGGGGGGGGCGGGGGGGCGGGGCGGGGTTACCGCTCCCAGGTCCAGAGTTTCGCTCAGGGATCATTCATTTTCATTAAAAGTTTTTATTTAGAAATTATTTCAAAAAGAAAAAAGTTGCAAAGATATTATATTTATAGCACCAAGTTTATTCTTGTGGGTGGAGTGAGGTATAGACCTAATTTTTTTTCCGAAGAGCTATATAATTGGTCCAAACAACTTCATTAGAACCTTTTTCTCCATGACTTGAAAACCACTTTTATCATGTACTAGACCTCTATGTAGTTGTACCGATTTGGTGCTACCATACCAAGTCCTACCTAGGTTGTCCCACCTGACTCAACATTGTCCCCCTACACAACAAACCTCAGCTGTCTGACTTGTCCTCCATCAGGTTCCAGGTACAGAATTCCTGGATGAGGAGAAGCACCTAGTCCCCTTCCAGATACCCACAAGGCGTGGGGTAAAGGTGTTAGATCCCTGTGTGCAGCCCCCACTGTAAACCAGGCAACCACTTCCTGTGTGATGCGACCTCTTGAGTCCTTGTGCACAAAACGGTAAAGGGTGTGCCAGGATGCAGACCCACCTGCACCCCTCAGAACTCTGAATGGTCACCTGCGCTTAACCCAGCTGTGGAAAACCACCTGGGAACCCTAGCATAGCTATTGTCTGGGAAGAACATTGTCATGCAAATTTTAGAACTGATGGATACAGATAAGGACCTCTAGGAAAAGTAGTTGGATGCCCTAGTGTGGAATTTATGAGGTCCAGGATGGCTGTTTAAATTGTAGTTACAACCATCTACATATCAACTGAAACAAAATTTTAGCTAGACTGAACAAGAAAAAAGAGACATGAAAATTAGAAAAAGCAGGAAAGAAACAGGACATCACTACTGATCTTGCAGAAATTAAATATATCATAAGGGAATAGAATGAACGTAACGTTAACAAATTAGACAATTTATATGAAATAGAAAAAAATCCGAGTATGTAAATTATGGACATGAACACAAGAAATAGAAATAAGTGAAAAAAAGTGAAAGTCAGTAATTAATCTTTCAAAAAAAGGAAAGCTCAAACCCAGATGAGCCCACTGATGAATTCTATTATACCTTTACAGAGAAAACAATAATATTAATTCTTCCGAAACTGTATGGTCACGAAGTAGACATGAAAGCAAAGAGACAGGGACGCTCTCCCTGTTGGAAAACGATGCTCCAGGTGAGGCTCGAACTCACAACCTCAGCATCATTCGCGCGCGCGCACACACACTGTCGTATAAGTACCGCGCGCTGACCGATTGCGCCACTGGAGCATTCATTCTCCACTTCCGGTCACTCATTACTCGGCCCACGGGGGACTCTGCGTCTCTGTTAGGAAGTGGATGTGCCTAGTGTCCCGGGCATCCCTGAGTCCCGCGTCTCGCTCACAAAGGCGGGCTGGATCTAGCAGACCCCACTGGGCCACCCATCCTGCAGGTGTGGAGGCGGGCAGGTAGGACACTTCCGGGCTGACCGGCCGACCCCGCGGTCTCCCGTGTCCCGGGAGGACCTTCGTGGAGGGAGGCAGGCGAACCTCCTGAGTCTGCAGGGGGTCCCGGAACTCTGTCCTCAGGGGCTCTTAAGTGCCCGGAGGACCGGAAGTGGGCGACGCACTCACGCAGCTGCCGCCGGCTTCCCCTATTCATCTCCGCAAGTTGGGAAGTCCTGCGCTCTCTGGGGTTGACTTGTGACCTCGGATCCGCGACAGAGTGTTGCTAAGGCTGAGCGACTAGGGGTAGAATGTACAGGACTCCCCAAGTCTCTCCTCAGCGGCGGGAAGCACCGAATTCCCCGAGGACCGGAGAAAACGGCCCAAGTCGCATCTGTTCTTGAGGCTCGGAGGCGGGGTTAGCCCTGCTTCTACCTGCAACCCGGGGCGAGAAATCCTGTTCTGGGCAGTGCCTCCCTTCTGTGGGTTGGCCACTGTCCGGACTCACAGGGGCCCAAGGCCAAACCTGCCCCTTCCTCCCACCCCCTTTATTTTTAATTTAAATCTCATTCTTGCTGTCTTCCAATCAGCCCTGGAACTCGTGTCTGAGTCATGAGAATCTTAACAAGTAGACCTCTTAGGTTTGCTCCAATGTGTCTCACCCCTGCCTGAACATTAGAATAACCTGGGGAGCTTTTAAAAATAATAATAACAGGGCCGGCCGAGTGGCACGGTGGTTAAGCGCTAGCTTGGGAAGCCAGCGGCCTCGGTTCGGGTCCCACATATGAGGGCCAGTGACACTACCCTTAAAAAAAATAACAATAACAAGATTTTTAAAAGACAATGCCTGGAATCGCTCCTAATTACTCTGGCTTAATTCGTAAGAGGTATGTGATTTTTTTTTCAGATGCAGTTACATTTTATGAAGGTGTGACCATTTTAGCCAGAAAAATAACAAACAGTAACACATATTCAGTGGCTCTGCTAAAGGATGTAGATAAAGCTCAGAATACATAAGTGAGTGGAATAAAGTTAATTCTTGACTTCCCAGAGTCAAAACCCAAAGTCCCCACTGTTTTCCGTGCCCTTCCGTTTCGAATTCAAATAAACAGGGACGTCCCTTCCCCCACCCCTACCCCATAAAATACCACCACTCCTGCTTGCTCCACACTGTGTCCCCGTCTGGCCTCCGTCCCTCCAGGTTCACTTCGATTGCCTTGACTCTGACGTGTGTGCTTAGCTGTTCTGCCATATACAATGGGCTGTGACCTACATGACACATTGACAAGGACTGAGCATGAAAGAACACCCAGAGACACCGTTTCCGCGGTGTGGTGGCCATTGCGCTCGTCCAATACTCAGAAGCTCTTGCGTTTAACCCCACGTGGAGGCAGTTGGTGACTTTTACCTCCATGACTCAGGAGAGTCCTCCCCGCCGCCTCCTCTAGGAGCGAGACAATATCACCTCTTTTTTTTTTTTTTTTTTGAGGTCGGTGTCACTGGCCCTCATATATGGGACCGAACCGAGGCCGCTGGCTTCCCAAGCCAGCGCTTATAACCACCGCGCCACTCGGCCGGCCCTACCACCTCTTTTAAGAGGAAGGCATCATCCAGGGACAGCTGTTCGTAGCCGCCTTCCAGGCTGGGCAGGGCTCTCTTCTCTTCTAGAAAACGTGCATCACGAGGGTCTGGCGGCACCAGAGCTTTCTCATGGCGACTTCTTCCCCTTCCCCAACTGAGCAGTAGGTGAGCACCGCACTCTTACCCAATGGTCTTTGAGAGGATGCGCTTGGAATCCGGGTACCACCTTAATGACTGACTCCCCGTGTACTGAGCCACCAGAGACAGCGAATAACGGACACGCGCACATCTGTTCCTAAACTAGGAGGAGGGTTAAGAGGCGCGGTGGGCGGAGAATTAGCTCAGGTGGTGGAGCTTTCACTTAACATACGAGAGAGAGCGGGATCGACGTCCGTATTCTCCAGGTTTTACCACGCTGACCCTGCTTCTCTAGGTGGCATCCTCAAACTCCCTGACCCATTTTAGTAAAGGACAAACTGGGGACGTTTTGAACACAGCAGTAACTTGGTCACTTTTTTGGATTTTGACCTCTGTTCATATACAACACCGCTGTTGGCCTTGAGTTGGAGCTATAGATCTACACATTTCTAATTCACTTTCTGTTTGTCTAGAGGAGCTGTGATCCCACAAGGGCGAGGTATATCAAGAGCCAGAGCTTATCAAAACCAGGAAATCCAGAGTGGCATGGCCAGAGTGCAGCGGAGTGCTATTGCTAAAACTGGTATTTTAGAAAGGGCTATTTAGCTGTCCATGCCAGGGAGACTGAAAGTGATGACGCCGGGAGTGGATGGTCCCGTGTCGATCTTTATCCTTTCAGCTCTTGAGGTCTGGGGTCCAGATTCCACCTGAATCTGGGGGCTACCTGCAGTGCCTGGTCCAGAGCAGCTCCCCAGCAAATATTGACTGAATGAGCGGAAAGGAACTGGATGATCATAAAGAACAGTGGTCAGTGTTTCACAAGTCATTGGATGTCAGGTTCAAAGGAGAAGAATGAGAAGCTTATGTGAAAGTCCAAGCCCAAAAGGCCAGCACAGAGGCTGGGGAATTCAAGTTTTGGTGTATGGAAGAGTGAGCTGCTGGGGAAAGGAAGAGAGACGATGGGCTGGGGTAGAGACAGGGTTCACATGTGGGACTCTGACAACCTGCTGCTCAGTTGAGGCTTTGTCACTCCTCAGTTCTGGGACCTTGGGAACATAACTTAATCTCTCCCGAACTTCATTATATCTGGAAAGGGCCAATAATAGCACATAGTTTTGTTACCAAAATTCAGCTGGACTATGTGAGACACTTTCCATAAATCTCTTAGTACACTTAATGGAACATAAGAGAAAAAAACAGAGAGGCTTTTTATTAAATTCAGTTTTTGTTTTTTGTAGGGAGAATGTCTCCAGTCATGTAGATGCAAGTAGAGATGCCATGGAGATGCAAGAGTAAGACAGAGAAGTGTGGACTGGAGACAAATTGGAAGACGGTTTATTCCATCAGTCAGTGAACTAATATAAGACAACACAATGGTCCCTGGTCCCACAGCCCAGAGGGTCCTATTGTGGGGTGACACTGAACTCAGTGCAGCACTGCCTTGTATGGAGTGACGTTCAGCCAGGATGGATTGTGTTCTTTGAAAGCCAGAAAGTGATAACGCAGCAGTGCTTGAAAAATAATATTTACTATTTTATTTGAATTGGGGATAATTAGCACAGTAGGCAGCACATCACTCTCATAATCTGAAGGTCCTGAGTTTGAGCCTCAGAGTGGGTGCTTTTTATTTTATTTTTTTAAACGTGGTCACAGTCCACCTGGACAAATGCCGTGTTGGTCAAAAGGTCCATGCTGGCTAAAACGGAACACAAAGAAAAAATGGCACCAGCAGACAATAAGCATTTCAAAATTGACCCCACATTTGCATGGGAAAGTCACTTTTGGACTTTCTTGGGCTTTCCAGGGCTTTGACTGAAATGATTGGTGGAGAGTCACATCACCTCAGGAGCCACAGGCCACACCCTACTTGGGCTCCTTCTCTCCCTCTCCTGGAAGAAGCATGGAAGTTGCTCTTCCAATTTCCTGCTCTGAAGGCAACCCAGGTGCACTTAATCGGTGGAACAAGTATCAAGTCTTTTATTCTTTTATCAGCCCACAAATATTCCTGGAGCACACATCTTATTAAGGGACTGTTCTGGGTAGTGATTCAAGAGTCACTTACAATAACTATGTATGGTACCAGGTGGGTACTAGATTTATGGGGGGAGGGAATCACTGCATAAATTATATAAATGTCTATCCACTCTGCTGTACACCTGAAACTAATATAAAATAATATTGACTGTCAACTGTAACTAAAGGAAGTAATTTTTAAAAAGTGAATAAAGTACAAAAATTCCCTCCCTCATGGAGCTACATCCAGTTGAAAGGAGTGGGAGAAACAGACAAGAACCAAAGAAGAGAATGCATAATAAGCTACATGAAAAGATGTCTACTGTGCGGGTGATCCTTAGGCAGTAAAAGGGTAGGAAATGTGGAGGTGGCATGTTCAGCTTTCAAGGGAAGTGTATTTTAATTAGACATACAGCTTTTTGATAGATGAGAAGAGCCCCAAACCCCAACCCCCTCAACACCCCCCGCCCCCCGGCAGTGCTGGCAAGGACCAGCAAGTGGCACAATAGGAAGCCATGGACCTTGTTTCCTGACAAATATCCACTTAACAGCAGTATACAGTCCCAGCGACTTTATGAGAACTCCAGAAACCAGTAAAGAGGTAGCAGTACCCCAAGCAAGTGCAAAGCCAAGGGCGGCGGCATTGGAGATGATAAGCGAAGCCAAGCTTTTCACCCACTACAGACTTTCCTCCAAGCTGCAGACCGCAGAGAGATCAGGGGCAAATATCCAATTCGGTATTTCTTCCTTGGGAAGAAAAGGTGTACATCCAACATTCTGGCTTTTGGGGGAGAGGCTGCTCATGGAGCTGGATTCTGTTTCATATGACTAGGAACGCTGACAAGGAGCCTTCATACTTCAGACGCCTGGGGCCACTGAGAATAAAGGAGAGTTTGGCAGAACCAGAGATAAACACCAGAGGGAGCAAAAGATTATGAGATTTGGGAAAAGAAACTAACAACCTCTTCTGGGAAATTACATGCACAAACTCAAAGACACACCTCTGAAAGGTCCTCAGAATCTCTAGCCAGACTGATTGGTGAAAGTCATCCCCTGTACAAAGTCAGTCTGTAAAGACTGGAAGAAATGGATATTTTTTCAAATGCACAATTCCAGCAAAACATAAATAAATAAATAAATAAATAAATAAATAAATAAATAAATACATAACATATGAAGAAATAGGAAAATATGACCCAATCAGAAAAAAAATATTAATCTCCAGAAACCAAGTCTTATCTTAAAGAAGCTCAATGAGCTCTAAGAAAACACAGACAACTAAATACAATCAGGAAAATGATACATAAACAAAATGAGAATAAAACAAAGAGATAGAATTTCTATATCCAAACAGAAATTCTGGAGCTAAGGAATAAAATAACTGAATTGAAAAAATTCACTAGAAGGATTCAACATTGGACTTGATCAAGCAGAAGAAAGAACTAGTGAATGCAAAGACAAGTTATTTGAAATTATCGAGTTAGAGGAGCAAATAAAAATAAAAAAGAAAAGTGAAGAAAGAGACATCATCAAACTTCCATGCGTTATGGAAGTCCCATAGGAGAAAAGGAAGAGAAAGGGGCAGAGAGCTTATTTGATGAAATATGGAAAACACACACAAACACACACACACACACACACACACACACACACACACACACACAAAACACCTTACCAAATCTGAGGAAAGAAATGGACATTCGAAGGACTTCAGCAATAAGCATAAATATAAAAGCTTTCTGATAAAGAATCCTATAACACTGCAATGATAGTATGGAAACCACTTTTAATTCTGGTATTTAAAAGATAAAAGCTTTAAAAAACTATAAAATTATGTTAATTGATACAAATATAAAAACAAGAAGAGATATAATTTGTGACATTGAAAACATAAACTGGAGGGAGATGTAGGAATAAAATTTTTGTATGTGTTTGAAGTTACCAGTTTAAGATAGATTGTTATAAGTATGAGATATTTTACCTAATCTTCATTGAAACCACTAAAGAAAAACCTACAGAGGAAAATGAGAAAGAAATCAAAGCATCACACACACACACACACACTCACACACACACAAATTCAATGAAATGCAAAGGAGGGCAGGCAGCAAGAGGGACAAAAGAATCACAGGACATAAAACAATTAACAAAATGTCAGTAGTGAGTCCTTTCTTAGCAGCAATTACTTTAAATATAAATGGATAAACTCCCCAATCAAAAAACATAGAGAAGGGCCTGCTGAGTGGTGCGGTGGTTAAGACCAGGGGCCCAAGATTCAAAAGCATGCCTGCTGATCGTATGGCACACTTTACTGGTGAAAGCATATAGAGTCCACTGGGCTGCAGCCATCATCTGGCCAGTAAATGGCCATCTTTTGACAGAGACTGGATGGCCATTCAGGTCACCCCTACCTCCATATCTTGCAACATTTTCACTGACCCCTGGTCATTGCCAATGTAGAACCATCTAGTCAAGAGAATGGCTACTAAGTGACTGGACTGTTAAGGGATCTCCCATGTGGGGGCAAGGACTATAACAACAGCTTGATGCCTGAGAGGGACAAATACATATCATTTAGGTGATACTTATGAGAAAGGACCTTTTAAAATGAAATATGAATGACACTTTCATGCCAATCAAGCTTGTGCCCAGGGGAATCACAGCAATTTTCCACTGGATACGGCAACAGACAGTACATGAACATCAACCTCAAATGGAAGAATGGGCCAAGGCCTGAGGGCTAATCGTGGAGGATGACAGTACTAAGGACACTGTAGAACCTTGTGATTCTTGCCAGCAGGCCCAGTTGTCCTACAAGGAGAACTGGGACATGTTAAATGCAAAGCAGGACCCACCCAGGTCTAGCAGATGGATGACACTGGCCCCCTGGCTCCCAGCCATGGGCACCAGTGCTGCCTCATTACAGTTGACACCTTTTCAGACAATGATAGCACCATTCTAGTCTGACAGGTGAACCCTGAAACTACCTTGAAAAGAACGTATGTTTCTTGGTTACCCCATTGTACTTCAATCTGGTTGACAAACACCTTTCATTGCCCAAGTAACACTACAATGGTCACACTCTCATAGCACTTGGTAGATGTTCCACATACCAGATCACCCACCAGTCAATAGAGCCATCCAATGATGGAATGGCTGACTCAAACAGCAAGTGAAGCAGGCGCCACAAGTCCAGGCTCCTTCCCTAAGCTCCCAGACTACCTTGTGTAACTTCTACCCCATCACACCACTTACACACCTGCTGGCTCCAAGCTAGGCTGTGCGCCATTACAGGGATGGGATTGAGTCTTATCTGTCTTTAAATTCCTAATGTCCAGCATAGTCTCGGGTGAAGGTGCTCAATAAACATTTTTATTTTTGTTTTTGTTTTTTTGAGGGCAGTGTCACTGGCCCTCATATGCGGGACCCGAACCGGGGCCGCTGGCTTCCCAAGCTAGCGCTTAACCACTGTGCCACTCAGCCGGCCCCTCAATAAATATTTGTTGAGTGAATGAAACGAAGAATAAAATGAGCACTTTGCTTTGGCCAATGTCTTTTGAAGGAAAAGGCTGAAGAATTCAATTCCACACTGACCGAGACCTTCTTACATGCACTGCAGGGGTCAGAACCCCGTCACTTTATTTTTACCAGTACAGAAAGTCCTTGCTTAACATCACCAATGGGCACTGCGACTTTAAGCAAAACAGTGTACAATAAAACCAAGTTTACCACAGGCTAATTGATATAAACAAGGGTTAAGTTCCTACAGCATCTCATCAATGTTAAGACGAAACATCATTGAACAAAATAACATCATTCAAGGACCTTGTACTTTTTGGCAACGTGCTCAGCACTATTGAGGGAGCCATGTCAATATAGTGGTTGGAGGCACAGGCTCTGGTTTCAGACTCCTTGTTTCAGCTTCACCAGTTACTAACTATGTGATATTGGGCAAGTTACCTAATCTCTTTGTGCACTAGTTTCTCCTAAGATAAAAATAGTAATACACAGCTCACAGAATTTGTTGTTACAAGTTAATGAGGTAATACATGTAAAGTGATTAGAACAGTGGCTCGAACATATCACATACTCAAAAGTCATGTTATTAAAGTGTATTATTTCAAATATTAAGAAGACTCTGGATAGAGTATTTCGGCCTGAGTTTTTGTTAAAAACAAACCTGAGGGCCGGCCGAGTGGCGCAGTGGTTAAGCGCTGGCTTGGGAAGCCAGCGGCCCCGTTTGGGGTACCACATATGAGGGCCAGTGACACTCCCTAAAAAAAAAAACAACAAACATGAAACTAAGCTGCATCTCCTCTAGTGAAGAATTCCATAATTAGGACCTGTGATTAACCTTGAACACGTCACTGTTACAGCCACTGATGACCTCTCACAGCTCCCTAACCCGATATATTTTGCTCACAATCCAAGCCCTTGCTCACCTTGCCCAGGCGTTGGTCCTCTATACACTCTTAGTCCTCACCCTTTCCCTTTGACGTCTGAGGGCTTTTAAAAACCTTTTTCATTTCACAATTGAGCGGGGAAAGTCCATGTGCATATTTCACTACGAAGGAAACCTCATTTCTGAGGAAACCCAAACAGCTGATTCCAGCCCAGAAACACAATCGTAAACGACCGGGAAATCTGCTGCCAGAGCAGCCCAGCTGTCCCCTGCAGCGGTCTACACACACACACACACACACACACACACACACACACACACGGCCACCACTGCCCTCTCACTGCCTTTCACCCATCCCTCCGGACACATCTTTGGTGACTGAAGTGCAGCTTCCGCAGTGCTTTGGTCGCCAAACTCAAGGGGTCGGTCGCATGGGATGTCCTAGTCAACAACGAGACAGGGTTGTCATTAGGTAGATTTATTTACTTGTGACAAGGACGCAGGGCATTCACATCCACAGCTCTATCTCCTGGAAACGGGAGGCTTAGCTGTTGCTTCTATACACTATTTGGTTAATTACACGTTAGTTTCTTTGCAGTCGGCTAAACTTACCCGTTGGGTTCCGGTCAGGCTCATCCGGTTACAGTTGCGTCTGCAAAGTAACTGTGCTCCGGTTTAACACTTAGCTAGAATAGCATTTAGTGAGAACCGCCCAGACCTTGAGGCCCCTGTCCTGTCTATCACTTTAGGATCCTCCATACCATCCTGAGCCTTCCGTGTGTTTTTCTCCTGTTTGGCGGCATCCATCTCTGCGACTCTACTCCTGGCTGGAGTCCTCTTTTAACAACTTTGAAGAAAGAGAACAGAAATCGCAAGCGGCTATGCAAACAGCCTGCTTCTTCCACATCCGGGCTCTCTGCTGGGTTTGGAAGGCCGCCAGGCCCCCGCTGGCTCCGCCCAGAAACGCCCAGGGCCCCTGCGGTATGCGCACCAGGGCCCCGCCCCTTCTCCAGCCTCGGTGTGATTGGCCAGAGTCAGGGGAGGAGAGCCCTGTCTCCGGGGCGGTGGGGCCACGTGACTAGCGGGGCGGGGCCGCGCCGCCGCTTCCAGCCCGGCAGAAAGGGCTCGCGCAGCCGGCCTGCTAGGTCCTGAGAACGGCAACCGGAAGGCCTGGCCCCTGCTCCGCTGGCCGCGCCGCGCGGAGGGAGCTGCTCCTGGCTCTCGTCGGCCCCAGGTTTGCTTCCCCTCTTTTCCCGAGGGTGGGCCCTTGTGTCCGCCGCCGCAGAGCCTGCGGCCCCGGGAAGCCCAAATCCGAGTGTCCGAGAGTAACCGGAAGTGCCGCCCAGCGAGGGGCGGTGCCGGTGCCTGCGGGCAGAGCGCGGCCCCGGGGCCTGGGAGGAGCCTGGCTTGTGGAGTCGGGGGTGGGGGGGCGTGGCGGGACTGGAGACCCCGTGGCCTCGGCCTGACCCCGGACTGAAAAGCGGTCACTGAGAAGTTGAAAGAAGAGAAGCTCAGTACAGTCGCTCCTGGAGACAATAATAGTAAACGCTGCCAGGCACTTTTCTGCGCGATGTGTGTCTTTCATATTGGGGAGAAACCCAAGGACGTTGACTGGAGTTCCCCCACTCCCCATCTTTAATGAGAGATTCGTTATGTTGCATCCGAATCTATATGCAGAAGAATCTGTTTTCGCTAATGATTCCATAACCATTTTTGGAAACCTGCATTATATATAACTTTGTGTTCCATACACCTATCAACTACATATTGGGGTGTATAGAAGAATGGGTCCTTGTCCTTAGAGGTTGAGATAATACAATAAAAAAAAAATTAGCAGATGGAAAAATTAAACAAGCAAAATTGTACCCAAGGCTTTATTATGAAGTAAGTCGTTATCTAGAAGGATTCTTGATGTTTTGTCGTGAACCAGTGGCTACCAGTGGCAGGTACTTCTTGCAGGAGAATCACAGTGTGAGCAAAGGTGGGAAGAGGTAAGATATGGATGAAGGATGCTGACCAGACTGGGGAGTAAGTGGGACCAATACTTAGGTGTCCAGCTCCAGAAAAATGATAAATTCCATAGAATTATAAATTTCTACATTTGTAATTTCTCCTCTAGGAGAAATTGCGTTGTGCATGGTTATGGACCTTTTGGAGCTAAAAGGAAGACAGTCCTGAGTCCTTGTACCTATGGCAAGTGGCATACCAGGCCATATGTTTCTATATTAATGTGGATTTTGGATGGGGAAGGAAAGGGGGACTGGAGGAGGACAAGACAGAATGGAACAAGAGACATGGAAAATGGGAATGACCCCTTTTTAGCTTCTGAGGTAGCAGAATGATAAAACTGAGTCCTATCCCACCACTTTATGTGTATTTTATACTTCTTTCCAACATACATGTTCACAGTAGAAATTGCTTCTTGATTGATTTGCAGCCCAGTGCTTAAGAAAGCGCTGCAGTCAAAAGATGGCAATTTAAATCCTGACTACTGCTAACTGTGAGATCGTGGGTAATTATTTAACTGCCCTAAGCATCAGGCTTTCTATCTGTAAGGTGCAAACATTTGTATTAACACCTATTTTACAAAGTTCTTAGGAAGATTAAATTGGATAGCCCATGCACTCAATGGCAAATAAGATAATCCTTAGCCTAGGTAGGGCCTGATAGGGTAAGAATTATTTATTTTTTAGATAATGCTCTATGGACTTTATATGCTTGTATCATACATCCTTTGCCTGTAAGGATAACGAGCTTGACGTTCTGTATTCAGCCCATGTGCTTGGACTTGATTGCCTGCCTGCTCATTCTGTGCACTCCTGACCCTCACCATGGTAGAGAGAACCAGTCTCTTTCTAGAATGAGTCAGGAGAAACCTCTTGGAGGAGAGTTCCCTGAAGCTAAGACTTGAAGGATATATTCAGCTTTGGAGATGGACCAGCCAGGGCTACTAGCCAAGCCTGTTGTATTGCTACTGGAGCCCCAAGGAAGAGAATGGCCCTTTTTCTTGTGCTGGTATTCGCTTATTCATGTATTTAATTCATTCAACTAAAATATTCTAAATGCTAGGAGTATTGCAGTGAACAAAAGACTAAGTCCTAATGCTCATGGACTATATGTTCTGATAGTAGACAGAAACAAATGAACAACTGTAAACTACCACAAAGTTGGGTGACAAGTGCTATGGAGAGAAATAAAGCAGGTAAGGGGACTCGGCTGTTTTAGATAAGGTTGTCAGGGTGTGCCTCTTTGAAGAAGTAATTGTCTGTCAAAGACTTGAATCAAATAGAGGAGCAAGCTACCCGGGGGAAGAGCATTCTAGGCAGAAGGAACTAGTGCTAAGGTTCAGAGGTGACCTATGAGCTGCAGACAGGTGGAGGTGTGTATCACAGTGGCAGCGCTGCACTTACCTGAGTGTGACAGGAAACAATTGAGTATTTTGAACTAGGGAAGTGTTATGGTCTACTTTGAGTTTGGACAACTAGACTGTATTTAATTTTCTAGGTGCTGACTTCTGAAAGACTTAGATATGAATAAGAAAACTGTTTCCTTATTATTGTTATTTTCTTCTTGGTGCCCCACAGTTATTGGCTATATGGTGCAAATACGATACCCTGGGTGGATAACTTTAGGAAATCCTGAGTCATTACCAGGCTACAATCAGGCTCAGAATCCTTTATTTCCATTCTACGCCCCTTTCACCTTAACAGTAATGCACATCTTAAAAGGCCAAACTCCTGTGAACCCACCGTCTTGTACTAGTTATTTGTCTATACACCTGCATATCTTAGTTATGATTGTGAATTATTCCTTTTCCTCATAACATTTCTCCATAATAGTTTTCCTAGTTTTTGCATATTCAGTATATTAATCAGTAACTTGCTGAGTTGTTTTATTATTTAAAATTTTCTTTTTTTTTTTTTGAGGGCAGTGTCACTGGCCCTCATATGTGGGACCCGAACCAGGGCCGCTGGCTTCCTAAGCCAGGGCTTAATTACCGCGCCGCCTGGCCAGCCCTTAAATGGATTTTGAACAAGGCTTTACACAAGAGGCAGGCACAGAGGATGGGCTCAGTGAATGTTGGGGTTTTTGTGAATGTGAAGATGGAATCAAGGAAATAAACTCGTCATTTGTTGAGCATCTGTTGAGACCCAGGCATTGAGCTGAGTCCTTTACTGACAGTGTGGCCAGTTCTCACTGCAGCTCCTTGGGGTACATAATTGTATCTTATCTGCTTTATCAAAAAGGGAATGGGCAGGATTGCTCAGCTAAAAAAAAAAAAAAAAAGGGAATGGAAGCCATAGGACATTAAGTAACTTACCCATGTTCTCACAGCTACAAAGGAACACAGTGGGAACTTGAACCAGAATCTGATTCCAGAGCTTGGATATTCACTTTACTAGCACAGCATACCAACTCTCAGCTGTTCTTTAAAATACCTTTTAATTTTGAAATAATTCGAGACTTACAAAAAGAGTTGCAAAAAGAATGCCCATGCATCCTTTGCCCATAGTCCCTAAATATTAACATTTTACTATGTTTGCTATATGATTCTGTCTACATCTCTCTATAAGGATATGCATTTACATCTGACTCAGCAGTCCCTTTTTTTTAGAAATTGACTAAGATACACCACCACCAGTATGAAAATATAAATGCATAAAGTTATTCATCGTGGCAGTGTTTGTAACTTGAAAATATTTACGGCCGGCCGAGTAGCGTGGTGGTTGAGAGCTGGCTTGGGACACCAGTGGCCCTGGTTCAGGTCCCCCAGTGACACTGCCCTCAAAAAAAAAAAAAAAGAAAGAAAGAAAAAGAAAATATTTAAAACAACTTAAATTCCCATGTGTAAGAAAATGGTTGAATAAACTTGGTATACCAACATATAATGGGGAACTAGGCAGCAGGGAAAGAGAATGAAGAAAACCTTTACAAATTGATGAGGCCTGATTCCCAGGATAAGTTGTAAATTTTGAAAAGCAACAGTGTAAAAGAGGATGCTACATTTTGCATAAAAATGCATATTATCTGGAACAATGTAAAAGGTATCAAAAAGCATGCTACATTTTGTATAAGAATGTTTTGTTGGATTTCTGTTAGTACTTTTCACATTGATACTGATACTGGGCTGTAAAATTTTTTTATACTCTTCATCAGGTTTAGTTATCAGTGTTAAGCTTTTTTTCTCAAAAGAATTACAAGTTTTTCTTCATTTTTAGTGCTCTGGAAAACATTTATGAAGCATTGGGTTTATTTGGTCTTTGTAAGTTTGTTAGAATTTCCTTACAAAACAATCTAGGACTAGTATTTTTTTTCTAGGATACTTCCTTAATAACTGTTTCTATTTATTCTGTTGTGCATATTGGTTTTTAAAACTTTCTGTCTAATGGTGTTGATTTGGGTAAATTGTGTTTCCCAAAGAAACACTCTTATTTCCTAGATTATCACATTCGTTAGTGTAGAAGTCTGCAAAGCGGTCTTTTATGTGTATATGGGTTTGTTCTTTTTCTATTTTGGTGGTTATTTATTCCTTATTTCTCATTTTGTAAATGTGCGCTTTCTCCCTTTTTTTCTTTATTAAGTTCGCTAGTAGTTATCTATTTGTGTAGGTTTTTCAAAATAAGTAAGATTTTGATTTATTAGGTTTATTGTTTTTCTCTTTAGTTCACTGATTTCCACTTTTATCTTTATTATTTGTTTTGATTTACTTTTTTCTTAGCTTTTCAATTTAAGAATTTAGTTTGTTCATTTAATTTTTTTGATAAAAAAGTATTTAAGACTAAATATTCCTTTGATCACTGCTTTAAATGTATTCCATAGATTATAATATTTTCAATTATTAGTATTTAGAAATTCTGTTAGTTTTTCATTTTCCTGTGTCATTGTTTTAGTATTTTGTTTTTTCTCCATGGTGGTGGGGTAGAGGACGAAGGCTTTTGTTAAATCTGATATTTTAATAAATTTCTAGTTTAATAAATTTGTAGTTTTACTATAGAGTGTTGTTTATGTTACTTTATGGAACTTATTGACGCTTCCTTGACAACTTAATAAATGACAGATTTTGTGACTGATTCGCTTGTGCTTGAGAAGAAAGTTTATTCCTTATTATGAGGGTGTAAGTTTCTATAGATACTCCTAAGATTTACTTACTAATTAGATTATTCTGGCTTTCTACTTATTTTGGGGCCACCTTCTATGTCTTTTTACTGACATAGTATGTGTTCTCATGATGAATGTTTTTATCTGTGTTTCTTGGTGTCTGTTGTAGTTTTTGCTTTATCAAGGTGACTGCTTTGTAGGTTGTATATAGATCATCGTAACTATTACAAAGCTTTGCTGTGATTACGGCATTCACATTACAAAGGGTCCTTCATCATGCTTTGGGCTTGCACTTCACTTTGCCTGATAATTGTGCAGAGAAACCCTACTTTTATTATTCCCCTTTGGCTGCTTTCCTTTCCCATCCCTTTATGTTTAGCCTTGCTGAATCACTTTGTTTTAGGTGTCTCTTGGATTTAGCACATAGTTGGGGCTTGCTTTGTGAGACATGGTAAAAATAACTTTTGATAGGTGATTTAAATTCATTCACATTTATTGATGTGATTGATATGTTTGGTCTCAACTCTGTTGTATTGTTTATGTAATATTTGTCCTGTTGTTTTTCCTATATGATGTGTTTTCTTTTTTTGTTTTTGTTTTGTTGTTTTTTTGTTTTTTTGAGGGCAGTGCCACTGGCCCTCACATATGGGACCCGAACCTGGGCCGCTGGCTTCCCAAGCCAGCGCTTAACCACCATGCCACTCAGCAGGCCCTATATGATGTGTTTTCATTGCTCTTTCATTTAAACATATTTTAGAACATTTGATTGTTATAATGGCTCCCTGTGAACTTGGATCATTTTTAATGCCTTAGTTCTGTTTTCTTAACCTTTAATCATCTGATTTTCTAGCTTTTAATAGTATCCTTTAACTCCTACCTGCCATTAATGCAGTCATCAGTAAGGTCATTTCACTTTGTCCTTTTCCTCTTTCTCCTCCTAGTTTTTAGTTGAATTATTTCTTTTATTAGAATGAAATGTTTCACAGGATGGCTAATTCAGCAGTTCTTTCCCACTGTTGCCATCGTGGTAAATTTTTGTTTTGTTTTAAGACTGGATGGCGTTTTAGAAGATAGTGAGGAGGTAGGTTGTGCATTTAAAATTTCTCCTTTATTTATTTTAAAAGTTTTCCTTCATCATGATGGACCTTAAATTCCCTTTGCTGCTTTTCTCCGTCCCTGCAGCCCACAGGATCTTCTCCCTTCCTTTCGACTCCTTCCCCAGAATTGTCATCCCAGGCAGTCTGTGCAAGTCCTTGAGTCCTGCTCTGGTCAGAATTCTACACTCCTTAGTCCTTAGTGCGGGTTCTCTTTCTGACAGTG
Organism: Aselliscus stoliczkanus; assembly: GCA_033961575.1. NCBI lineage: Eukaryota > Metazoa > Chordata > Mammalia > Chiroptera > Hipposideridae > Aselliscus > Aselliscus stoliczkanus. The sequence goes on along the minus strand of CM066739.1, from coordinate 108,801,852 downwards.
AATAATCGTTTGACTTTGTCACCACTAGCACCCTCTGGTCACCACTTCCCGCTTGCCCTTGTTGCACTGACAGCCTGCGGCCTGTGAGAGCCACCCAGCTGGGTGTGGTGCGCTTAGGTTTCATCTAGTGCCTTTGTTTCCTTCTTGTTCTCCTTGTTTTTAAAGGATGTACTGGGAGATGTGGATTTCTGTACCCATCATCCCTCACACACACACTTTGTTTTCTTACCATCTTCTTTATATTTCATCTTTCAGAGATGTTTGCCCTTTCTTTTCCCATATTTAAGTCAGTTTTCTGTCCATGGATTGAAGTCTATGTTTAATCACTGGCTTGGACGCTCATAGGTTTTCTGAAAAACCCCAGTTGAATTACATTGTATAGTTTCTCTAACACTTGTGATTCAACCTGTATTTAGTTCAGGCCAGAGGACACAAAGAAAAAATAATAAACTCGCTGGGCTCTGCATTGCTTCCTTGATCTGAGCACTGCTTTCTTTTCAGAGTCCTCAGATGGTTGCGCCAGGCGTTCTGTGCAGGTTTCATTGGTGGGTTCAGTGGGCGAAGTGGCTGGAGTGTTTCCTGCACCTCACCAAGAACCAGAACTGTGAAGCATGTCGCCTTAATACTGGCAGCTGTGGATTAAGAGTCACTGAGTGCCTCCCCTCCATGTCCCCATATGCTATCTGGTCTGAGTAGTTAGTTCCATGTTTGACTCTGGCCCTCGGAAGCAGAAAGGCTGTTGGGGGAACTGAAAGTCTCAGTGACCTGGAATAAGGCAGGTTTAAGCTGCTGAGGGAAGAAATCAGTGGTCAAGTCTGGCTGTCTGATTTCTTATGCCCATAATCGACTGCCTGCTGACTTGTTTATGGCAGAAATAGAAATCAACTTAGGCTGTTGTAAATGTTGAACCAAAATGGTGACAACTGCATGCCCTCCAGTGAAGGGAGGGTCCTGGAGTGATCCCCAGCACACTGCGCAGTGCCATTTGTCCTTTACCTCAGGGCAGCTGAGTTCCTGTGGGGAGATGATGCTTTGGTGTTTTCAGGGAACTGAGTGTTAGCGGACCTTTCCTTCAGTGTTATAATTCCAAGGATGCTGTATAGATTCTTTAATGTCCTTTTTCTTCAGAGTCATATGATATGGCTTAGGACTATGATTATTCTCTTCAGAATTGAATTTAAGGGATTGATTGTATAAGAAAACCCATCTGGTCTTTTTAAGGACACTGTAGTTTACCCATTTTCAGGTTCTCAGAGTAAAGTAATCTGGTGCTAAATCCTCTCATACATGACTTTTTTTTTTTTTTTTTTAGAGGGCAGTGTCACTGGCCCTCATATGTGGGGTCCGAACCGGGGCTGCTGGCGTCTCAAACCAGCTCTTCACCACCGTGTCACTTGGCCGGACCGATATATGACTATCCTTTTCTCGTCCTTATGTTTTACAGAATGCTATCTTCCTTGAGAAATCAAATTCTCAGGACCAGGAAGTAAATGCTGCTTTTCGTCTATTTAGATTCTAGGTGAGCTCCAGTTTCTTCAGTCTTTTGAAATGTACCTTCTCTCTCCCAACCTGCATCCATCGCAGCAGCTCCCACCCTGTGGCATTCAGCCCTTGTTCTTGACTAGATAAGGACACAAATAGAATTTCAAGAAGGTGCTTATTAAGCACCAACTGTGTGCCCAGTACTGCTCTATGTACTAAGGAAAGAGCAGTCATATTTTAGCCACAGACAATAAGTGAATTATGTATATAGTGTACTAGGTGACAAGTGCCGTGGAGAAAAGGGGAAGGGTGATACTGGGGCTGGAACACTCATTACTGGCCCTTCTTGACTACTCAGCCAAAGCTGGTGAAGAGGGAGAGCCTGGGTTTGAAATCACCCAGTGTCATGAAAGAAACAGTTCTCCCTGGGCCTTTCCCCATGTGTGTTGCTGGCTGGTCTCCTGTTAGCAAGGAGGAAAACTGATTTTAGCTCCTGAAAGCCCTAGAGCACTTGTGGACTCTGTTGCAGAATTCCTGTTTTCTGCAGTGACTAATTTTGAGCATTCTTTCCTTAGTTATAGGAATATAAATATTTCTCCTCTGTCTCACAGGGTTGGAAATACCAAGTAAGAAATTCATGTATATGATGCTGGAAACTTGTAGAGATGAACTGCTCATGACTCAAAGGCCTAAAACAGGTGTATCTTTCATGTTCTTACCAAGAAGACGACAATGAAGAAAATGATGGGTCAAGATGACCAGTGGAAAACTCCCTAGGAGAGGGCCAGAGAGATGTACACATCAGAAGACAGAGGTGATCAGAGAACTCAGAAAAGGAAAGTATACCATGTGTGCCCTCAGAAGGGGCAAAAGATTGTTATTCGTGTGCATGATTTTACTCAGATAGATAGTCAGACACACCAGTGCCTTCAGTGCGAGCAGAGCTTCTGTGAAAACCTCGCTCTGATTATGTGTGAGAGAACCCATACTGGGGAGAGACCTTGTCAATGTGATATGTGTGAGAAAACCTTCATCCAACGCTCAGATCTTATTTCACACCAGAGGGTCCACAATTATGAGAAACCTTATAAATGTAGCAAATGTGACAAGAGCTTCTGGCACCATCTAGCCCTTTCAGGACACCAGCGAACACACGCAGGTAAAAAATTCTACACATGTGATATTTGTGGCAAGAATTTTGGTCAGAGCTCCGATCTGCTTGTCCACCAGCGAAGCCATACGGGCGAGAAACCGTATCTGTGTAGTGAGTGTGATAAATGCTTCAGTAGAAGTACAAACCTCATTAGGCACCGAAGAACTCACACCGGTGAGAAACCATTTAAGTGTCTGGAGTGTGAAAAGGCTTTTAGTGGGAAATCGGACCTCATTAGCCACCAGAGGACGCACACTGGTGAAAGGCCCTACAAATGTACTAAGTGTGAGAAAAGTTACCGACACCGCTCAGCCTTCATCGTGCATAAGAGAGTTCACACGGGGGAGAAGCCCTACAAGTGTGGGGCCTGTGAGAAGTGCTTTGGCCAGAAGTCGGACCTCATCGTCCATCAGAGAGTGCACACGGGTGAGAAGCCGTACAAATGTCTGGAGTGCATGCGCAGTTTCACGCGGAGCGCCAACCTCATCCGGCACCAGGCGACACACACGCACACGTTTAAATGCCTTGAGTATGAGAAGAGCTTTGGCTGTGCCTCAGACCTTATTGTGCACCAGAGAATTCACATGGGTGAGAAAGCACACCAGTGGTCTGCGTGTGATGGTGGCTTCCTCCTGGGCATGGGCTTTGTGGCCCAACCGAAGATGAGAACTCAGGCGGAAGAGCTGCATTATCAATGCAGCATGTGTGACAAAGGCTCCAGCCAGAGCTCAGCCCTCCTGCAGCAGCAGACAGTTCACATCGCTGAAAAACCATATGTCTGCAACATGGGGGACGAGGGGCTTGAGCTCAGATCCCCGCACGAATTGGAAGCCTCAGAAATGTCTGTACTGGACAAGAAGTTATAACTGCCTCAAAATGTGTGTGCTCACTAAGGTGAAGAACTGGGCAAATGGCTGGCTTTCCTCAGAGCTCAGTGCTCAGTGGGGACCAGGGAACCTGTGCTTTGCTCGGACAGCGGCGCTAACAGAACTGCCCATCCGCCACTCTGACCAGAAGCCTGACAAGGGCTGAGTCTGGAAATCCTTGAATCCGGCTTGTATCTGATTGCCCACCGAGGATTCACCAGGTGGGAACCTCGCAGGCCAGTGAGTGTGAGCACCTTCTTGCAGTGCCTGAGGAGTTCATACCATAGGACAGACTTTCAGGGGCTCCAGTGTGCATAGCTACTGGGTCTGAACCCTGGCGTGTGTGGAAAGGCCTCTGACACAGCTAAGACCTTCTTAGCCAGCAGAGCAGCACAGTGGTGAAACTTCAGCTATTTATCTTGAATGTGGCAAAGGCTTTAGATGGAGAACCTTTTGGGGTTTGCAATGAAAAAGGCCAGTCTGAGGAAAGACCCTGTGAAGAGAAAAACCATCAGCGGTCAGCCCTTGAGTACACCAGGGAACTCCCATTAGTGGGAAACCCCATACGTACCTGGCTGAGAAAAGCCTTGCTAGAAACTTCTACCCTGTCAGGCCCCAAATGCTCTGCAGAGAATTTGGCTCTGGTGAGACATCCAGGCATGGACTGTGTACATACAATAGGTATGAGAACAGCAGGCTCAGCTAGTGACCCACGTGGTAGACATGACTTCACGGAGTCAATGTGGGAAGTTCCAATCCCCAGAGGCCTGGTCTGGAGGCACTAGGATAGGTCACAGTAGGCCTGAGGGTCACTCAGGGCAAGATGCTTTTCTTTCGTCTGAACCACTTAATAATTGCTTTACTCTCCTTCTCAAATTTGGAAATCCAATAAAGGAAAGGACTGGAACCTTGTTCTAGAAGGTGTGGCATGTGTTACTGTTGGGGAAAGGAGTCTGCTGGCTTTGCCTCTTGGTTTTTTATCCTTGGCTACATTGGGGACTAGTACGAGGGTAGCTTGGGGACCTTGCTGGTAGTGAAAAGAACTGAACAGCTAGTTAGTTATCCTTGTCAGGACTCCCTGACTTTCCCTTTTGGAGAACCGACCTCGCAGAGGCACAATACCCAACTTTTGACAGTGAGTTGAGACATGCCCTCAAAAATTTCCTTTCGCTAAAATGTCTTTCAGAGTATCACTGGTATTTGCAATTTCCGCTTTAGAGGTTTATCTCTTTTCAACTCAAATGCAAATTCCGGATAATAGTTCTGATGTTGCTGGTACCCACATTTTTGTAACTCAATGTATCGTGTTGCTTTTCGTCATAAGCTCTCCCCTCAGCCCCTTGCAGAGTGGCTAAGGGAAGACTGAAAGGAAGGTGAGGCCATAGACACACAGTCACATGTAATGGTGTATTGTCAACGGGGAGCTGTACTTGATTTTGACTATCCTGACTCCAAAGCTGGTGTTCTTTTTACTCCATTATCCTCCTGTTTATAGTAAATTCAGTCCCATAATGACATGCCTTTCGTTTATTTCAGTTCTGCCAAGTAAAGAGGGAATACTTTTTATTCCCGGGAAAGAATTGTAATCACCACAATATAAGGTATTTATTTGGCTTGGAAAGGGATTCTAAAAGCTGGAAAGGAGTTGGCAAATTCATCAGAAGTTTAAGGATGAGCACTTATCTTGTTTAGCAGAATAATTATTATCTATAACATTCCCTAGGAGTACTGGAACTAATGCAGAGGTCCAGAAATGGGCACTTCTGAGTGGTTTGCTCCTCTGATCAAGAGACACATAATAAATTCCTAGGATTCCTGCAGTACTTGGGACTGGACTGGTGAATAAATATTTTGTTGCTAGTCTGTCCTCTGGTTTTTCTCTGCAAACCCCTGAATTGCAGGGAGCGTTGGCGTTTGGACCCATGCAGGTGGCCAACTGCCACTGTGTGTGTGGCTTTTAGCTCTGGTCCCAGTGACTGGGTGACCTGGATGACCTTAGGGTCATTAGGTGCAGCTCATAGTGATAATAAGGAATCTGGTTCTAGGGTGTTTTTTCTTTTAGCAAACAGATCCTGGATATTTATTCGATCTGATGTGTTTTAGTAACTTTCATAAATAGCTCTCAACGCCATGAAAAGTTGCCCAGTGTGACACACATAGATGCATTTATTTCTCCTTGGCAAAAATCATGCCTATGCTAGTTTATGTCTGATCATTGTAACTAAAATAGTATGGGTGTGTGGTGTAGTGGTGATGGAAATCGGTGCTGTGGCTACCCATTAGTCATCAGAGGGCCTGCAGAAGGGGACAGAGTTCGTACCATTGGCAGGGTGACAACTTGACCCTTTCACCTAATCTCTAGTCTTTAAGTAAAGTAAGAATGGACCACCCTTCAAACAGAGAACTGTGGGGTATGAAATAGGTCTGAGGGCTTTTAACCCTGGGAAAAAGGTGTTGGTTTATCCATATAGCACAACCCAAGGGTGGGGAGGACCACTTGGGAGCCTGTGACCAAAACTATAAGGTGACTCCTGGGATGGATGGATGGAGGTTCTCCTGAGATAGTGCCAACCTACATCTCCCTCAGGTAAGTAGTTAGAGTAACTACCAAGATGTCAGACCAAACGAGACCCTTATATTAGGCCAATGTATTCCTATGCTTTAATGCTTTTGTTTTCCCGTCTTACATAAACATTTGTTCTGGAAAAACTCCATTTTTGTCTCTACTAAGAAAAAGTATTTCCCCTACATTTGCATTAAAATAAAGCAGAAATTCAAGAATCCTTTCATGATGTGTATCAAATCATCGCGATGTACACTTTAAATATGACAATTTTGTGTCGATTATACCTAAATAAAGCCGGGGAAAAAAGGTGGATATTCGTATGCCCAAAGGCCTGGTGGTGGTGACAGCCATCGGACCATCTGTGGAGTTCCAGGAGGTTCTGATGCTAAGGCGGAGTGAATGGCACCTGAAGGAGTGCAGTCTGTGTTGGCTCGGGACAGTGGGTGGTCCTGTGTGAGCCTCCCCACTGTGGGACCTGTGGGAAATCCAGTATCCTTGTTGACCACAGACCAAAGTGCTAAACATCTGATTTACAAGAAAGAAAACATGGGAGAACTCTGGTGTCTGGAGCAGCTTGGTTCTGCTTAGTTCTGCTCGTCCTGGCTGGGAATCTTTCACACTGAGATTGACACAAGTGCTAAGTGTCAGTGTGAGGACATGAGCCAGCAGCCAGCCTGTGGTGGGAGGGCAGCTGCAGATGTGCACAGGGACGAGGTTCAATATCCTCTTCAGCATAATGTGTGAAGGACAACAGGTCCTGCCAAGAAACAAGTCCTTCTAGAGAAGATGCTGGGTGGACAGGTTAGTCCAGACATGGCTCTGAATTGTCAGGGAACACTTTATTTTCCCTCTTACTCTGGTTTGTAGGTTTGCTCACCATGAAGTAAATGTGTAGGATTGAGGTTTGTGCATGAACACAGGTAGGAAAAGCAGAGCCCTCAGCCAACATTTTGTGCACCTGACAGTTCACCAATTATGTATTTTGTTGTTATTGTTTTTTTAGCTGAGCCATCCTGCCACTTGTTGGCAGCTCACCTTGGGCTGAGCATCGAACTGCTGTTGCTCAGCACTCAGCTCGCACTTTTTTTTTTTTTTAGGGCAGTGTCACGGGCACTCACATGTGGGACCCCAACCGGGGCCGCTGGCTTCCCAAGCCAGCGCTTAACCATCGTGCCACTCGGCCGGCCCTCAGCTCGCACTCTTTTGAGCGAGCTCTTAACCAACTGAGCCACTCGGCCAGCCCGCTTTTTATTTTTTTTTATTACTTTTTTTTTTTTTTTTGAGGGCAGTGCCACTGGCCCTCATATGTGCCACTCGGCCGGCCCTCCAAGAAACTTTTTATTATTGAATGGCTGAAAGTTTTTATCGTTCTAGAGTATTAAATTTAATTGAACTTTTACAACTATTGTGATTGTTTTCTCTTATTGAATTTGATAATGCAGCCCAAAGTATGTATTGATATTCTCCTATTTGAGATAAATGCCACTCAGTTATGATATTGGATATATATGTAGATATTACTACAGTAAATTTACTAATGAATTTGTTTAGGATTTTTTAAGTGTGATCCTACTACTACACTTCCCCACCTTCGATGTCTGGATACTGACCAGACTTTCGGAATCTCTGAGGCTGTATGCACACTTGATCAGTTGTTCTGACCTGTTCTTAGGCCTAGTGGCGTACACTGAGTCTCTGGCCTCCACGGGTTGCTCTGTGTTGTCTGTGCCCCTCCCCATCTAAGCCCCAACAGAGATACATCTAAGGGAGTCACTGCGCCCATACCTCCCAGGCTTCGCACACCTCTGCAATGGTTTGAACTCAACACCCCATCCCTGAGCTTTGTTTGCAGTTGTAGTTCAGCAGGCTTCAGCACTCAGCTCGAAGGTCACTTTTCAGGAACAACCTGTAAAACTTGGTGAAACCTGACATCTCTGAAGATGGTCAGGCACCCGCTCCATACTAAGGGCACCGCGCCTTCCAGATGGCAGCCATGCCCTGCCAGGGCCCCACTCCCTTACACAACCACCACGACGTCTGCAGTACCTCTGTACACTTCTTAAATATCTGTCTATTCCTATAGGATTAATGCCAAGGGTCACTGACGATCCCTCACGTCCTCATATAGTGACTTAGTGCTGAATTAGACACTGATAAAATGGGCTAAGAAATTTATTAGATCAATAGAAAAGGGTCCAGGTTGAATGGGGAGGTTCTGAGAGCAGACCAGAAGATGGAGTGAAGGTAAGTGAATGGGACACAAGAAGATGGAAGTTGGAACTTATCCAATAAACACACATAATTACAAAGGTATATTTAAAAAATATATTTTACGTGGTGGTTAAGAGCTGGCTTGGGATATATATATTTTTTAATTTATTTTCTTTTGCTTTTCTATAAATACATTTAGAAGGTAGCTCCCAAGCCAGCCCCGCCCCATGAACCCCCATCCCTGTTAGTCTCCTATAACAGGATGTTGCTGCTGCCTGTCCCTCTGGTTGGTAAACAGTTGCCTGGACTAACCATTACACTCTAACTCCATGTAAGACTCTTGAGGCCCGGAAGTGGAATTTTTAGAGGACCCCAATGGTCAGGAGGTAAGCAACCAAGAAACAAGACAAAGTAGACATCTGCAATAGTCAGAATCATGCTAGTATGAATTAGGTGCTCAGCCAGGCAGTATACAGGTTGGAGAGGGGGAGAGGCCCACAAAACTTCTATGCCTGGGCACTCACCAGAGACACCTGGTCTGAAAAACACAACAGAATGTCTGCATAGGTCATCATCAGCAGGTAGAATGGGCTAGGACATGGCAGCGGCTCCCTATACCTCAAGGGCCCCTGACCAATGGGGGCTCCTCCATGCTCTCTGAGGGTGGTGCGGCCCCAAAGATCTTGGCAAGGAGCCCTCGGTTGGAGCGGGCCTGGTCCTGGACGTTGACCAGGAGAGTGCGTTCACGAACCCCTGGCCGAGCTGCCTTCCAGGCCCTCAGCTCCTCCTCAGTAGGACGCTGGGCGAAGGCCCAGGAGCGATCCGGGCGGGTTGAGTCCCTGTCAGCAGCAAGGAAGCGCTTCCCACGCTCCACACTTCGAAGGTAGAAGTCAGTCTCACACTTGGCCTGGGCAACCTCAGCTCTCAGGCGCTGCCTGCGCACCTGGCGCTCAAAAGCAAGATGCTCACTGAGATGGGACCAGGTGAATCGGTGCAGGTACTGCAGACAGAAAAACAAGAAAACACCTGGGTAGAGCCGGGCAAGGGAGAGAAAATCGAGGGGGCAGGGCCAACATGAGGCCACAGAGTTGCCTGGGATGGGGTTGAGAAGGCGGGAAGATGAGATGCACAGACACGCCTACCCTCTTACCTTGAGGTTCCACAGGTCATAACGGAAGGGGCTGCGCCTGCGGGCACCCATGGGCGTGTTGTGCAGACTGGTCGCCACACGCTTGGCTACCCGCTTGTCCCGGAACTCCACCCAGCCCTCGGTGTAGTCCTTGCTGTACTTGACCCGTTTTTTTCCTCCGGTGGCCGAGGCTGCTGCCGACTTCTTGCGCCGCACGAACCCATCTGTGCGCCCAAGACAGAGCAGCAGTCAAGGAGACGGACGCAGGACCCACTCAACTGCACCACCCACTCACTGAGTTCTCGAAACCTAGCCGACCCGGACCAGGGTTCCACCTCAAGGTCTTCGCCAGGACGGGGAGGACTGCAAAGTCCACCCTTTCTCCCCATGTCTAATTCAATTCTTTCCTCAATGTCAACTCGTGTGAAAATATGAATGGAGCCTCTTTAAAACACAGCCGCCACTTAAAAACGGAGCTGGAGCTGCCATCCCACAGTAAACTACCCAGCACGTCCTAAACTTCAAACCTTTGAGATGTCAAAACAGGGTAAAATAACCTATGGACCGAGCCTAAGGCAACATTGTGCCCCAAACAACAGATAACAAGGAAGCAGATATTGTGACCACCAGACTGAAAACTAAAAACACTGTTTAAAATTAGCGTCACTATGTTAGCTTTTCTACATCGAGAGCAACGCCTTCCGTCTACTGATGGAATCGTTCCCCTTCCCTTTCTCATAAATACCGCTTGTCGTTGTCTTATCAGAACACTATTTGAAGCCTGAATCAGTGCTTTCCGAATAGCTATTCTCATTGATCTCAAATAAATGCTTGTTGCCTCACTTTCAAATGCCTTTAATTTTTAGGTTAACACTCCTTAATCATGTCTGCCCTGAACATTCTATTTAGAACCCTCACGGGCCAATGCCAATTCCCGTTAGTGCCTGTATGGGAGTTAGGGGCGACTGATCACATACTGTCTTTTCAACTGGACCGCGATGACAGAGGCACGTCTTCAGTTTTGTGAAAAGCCAGTGAGAACTTTATTCAGGCTGTACTCACTAAACAAACTGGTAAAATCAGGTCAGCAAAGAGGGGTGGGAGGAGGCGGGATTAAAATCCAAAAGTTAGCTCTCCGAGAACAGGCCTACAACGCTACCGCCCCACCCCGGCCCTAAGAAACCTGTATACCACCGACTTTACTCCTCAGCACCTGGGACCCGCGCACTTACCTTCCGGCTGGAAAAAGATGCGCCCAACCTCGCCATAGGCGCTGAGAAGGTTCCGTACGTGCAGAGGCCGAAAGCGGGGCGGGATGTGGCCCAGGTACACAATGCCTGGCACCACCCGCTTCTTAGCGCCGCCAGCCGCCTCTTCGGATTCCTCCTGCTCTTCCTCCGTCTCTTGTTCCCCGTCTCTCCCTTCCAGAGGCTCCTGCTCTGCGGCTTCCTTTTCCGATTCTTCTGCCTCCATGCTTGCCTCCATGCTTACGGCATTTGTGAAGCACGACAGTCGTAAAGCACTGTGCCGTTCTGACCAATGAGAGGACTAGATTGGGCGGCTCGGGTGGGTTCTGAATGAGTGCAGAGAACGGAAGTAAGTCTCAGGTCCGCGGGAGATTCAAATCCGGAGAGCGGATCGGAGGCTCGGGAAAGTGGAACTAGTCTGACTTCCGACCTGATCAGACAGACCGGAAGAGGTCGATCCCCAGTGTAACACCCTAGAGAATGCCTTGTGAGACTCAAAAAGGGAGGTTGTGGCAGGCTCTTCCGGAAATTTTGGGAATGGGGGAAGGTTTTTGTGTGTTCTGGGACCACAATAGCATTTTACCCAAGGTACCCAAGTTGTGACCTTTTAAAGTTTACTTAAATTTCATTTTTTTAAAATGAGTTCTGAACTTTTATTTTTAAAAATGTAACTGAGTTTTGAATATTTTTAAATTTCAGTTTTGAAAATGTAGTTTAACTGCAAATAACACGTTTTGAAATTTTAGATTTTTGAAAATTTCAGTTGTGAAGTTTTAGTTTAAAATATACACTTTAAATTTGATTTTGTGAATAAGATGTCTTAAAAATCTAAGTATGGGACAATTATTTCTTTTAGTTTAAAAGCTTACTTGACACCTATCACACAGTTGTACTGACACATTATTCATTTCATATTTATGTTACAGATATTTGGTCCTGACTCCGGTGAGAACCAGGACAACCGCTGGAGTGTCTCCTTGAGAATGGGATGGGTGCCCAAGTGGATAAATATAAACAAGTAGTATTTTTAAAATGTAGAATGTGTGTGTGAGAGTGTTTGTAAGATCATTACATCGACTAACTTGTTTAATCAAAGTAAAGTGCCCATTCGCTTGACATCCAAATATGGATTCATGACTCACGATTCCTGCTCTTGCCTTCTCAAGGAAAGCCTTTACTTTTTGGTAGCCTCTATTTGGGAGGCTGGAATAGTGCCTGAACTCAGACCAGCAGCATCTGCTATGCAGTGGAGGGTGATGATCACTCTTTAGAAACTCTGAATGTCTCCATTTTTGCTGTCAGACAATATGTCAATCCTACCTTTCACCATCTCTCATGTGACCTTTTAGATAACCTCTACCCTATTCTGCAACCTCTCAAAATCTTTTCCCGTACCCCTGCCCAATCGTATTTCCCTCTGTCATAGTGTCACTGGTGTAACCTTTTTAAAATACAAATCTCAATGAGTAACCACAATTGTGAGCAACTTTAAGGCCTACCTACGTATTGCCCTCAGGATAAACAAAAAGTTCTCAACTTTTATTCTTACCAATTAAAAATGTTCTCTCTGGGGCCAGCCAAGTGGCTCAGTTGGTTAAGAGCTCGTTCAAGAGTGCAATCTGAGCTCTAAACAACAGCAGTTCAATGCCCAGCCCAAGCTGAGCTGCCATTGAGCTGCCAACAGGTGGCAGGATGGCTCAGCTAAAAATATAAATAAATAAATAAAAATGCCCATTCTGCAGGTGATACATTTTTTCAATCTCAAGGAATACTACTCCCAAATAGAGGCAGAACCACTGATTTGGTTCCTTTTACCTCATTTTGGCATAATCTCTCTTTTGAGACTCAAATCCCTTTACATGAAAAAAAAAGTTTTATACTATTACAGTACCACCAGTGGTGTAATAAACAAACCTATTAAGGAGATGGTCAGGACTTTATAAGCAATGATAAAGATGAATAGTGTAAAAATGTCTCTAAACCATACCAAAAAGTTAGCTCTTGCCAGAGCAGCCCATTTAACTCTCACCCAACCCTTATTCCAGTAGCCCTCATCTCCTCTACTTACTCCTTTTTCCTATGTCATTTACTGCTTTCTGACATATTGCACAATTTACCTTTTATGTGTATGACATCTTTTGTGCTCTGACAAGGTAATTCATTAGAAGACCACAATCCTCGTGTGATTTATTGACTTAGCCTATGTGCCTACATGGGTCCATCTTCTTGGGGGTACTCAGTTGCCGTTTATTGAGTAAGTCAAGTTCTTAAATTGAGGACTTCATCCTAATAGAAGCACATGAATGAATTAAATTTGATGGCAAGAATGAGAAAGAAAAACAAGGTGTTAACCAAGGTCCTGCGTCTGAAAATCTACCTCCCAAAATAGAGGGCAGGGAAAGATCCAAGAAAGAGGCTGCCACCACTCCATGTAGTGATTAATAGCTTATTAAGGGAGACTCACATATGAGGTGCATTGTTGGCAGCTGCAAGATGAACCAGATCCCTGTGTCGCTTGGCAGGCACCAGAAAATTATACAGGGCAAGGGATTGGAGACAGGTAGGAGTATGTGACTGCTACCAGGTACAGAAATTACTTGACATGGTTGACTGGCTCAGGACAACCGGACCAACACATACCAGGTGCAGGGGACGAGTGCAGGTTTATGTCAGGAGGAACATCGGTTAGGATAGTCTCCAAGAGGGGTGTACAGTAAGCAATTTCCCCTCTGGCCTGGGTCCAGCTCGTAGATCAGGCAGCAGTCACAGCTTGGAACAGTCTTCCACATTCCACTCCTGGTGACCGGCTCTTACAATCTCAAGCACCCCCGTCTTCCGCAAGGTGCCCTGAGTGGTCAATCAGGGGGCTTCATTAGCAGGGAGGTAGCTCTCTTGGTCACCAGTTAGCTGCACTGGAGACACAGTCCACAGCAACAAGATAGACACATTCAAGAAAAGAGACAGGGCCGGCCAAGAGTGGCGCGTTGGTTGGGAGCTGTCTGTCCTGGATGCGCATGTATTTCAGAATGTCCTCATTGTGCAGCTGGGATGGTGAACAGCGGCTCCACCTGGAGTTGGGCTGCTGTGATTCCCCGTGATGGCACAGCTGCAGCCCCTGCTGCAGTGGGCTACCATGGGCTGCAGTGAGTGGCCGGCAGCCAGCGTGAGTGGCTGGCAGCTGGTGTGAGCTGCCAAGAGCCACTGTGATCATCTGTCCAGAGGCCCGCGACCTGATCTGCCTCACCTGGGAAGAGTGCAATGATGATGCCAACATGGGCCAGTGAAGCAACGTCCACCGCAACTAGACTGAAGAACAAAAAGACAGCAACTTGTCTATTCCCCTTCCCCGGTTCCCCAATGCTGTTTCCCTCCCCCAATTCCCCAATAAAATCTTAAAAAAAAAAAAAAAGAAAAGAAACAGACTAAAACCATCCAAGTATTGGTAACAATGATTTCCACCATGCCCCCAAGACCCAAGGTCACTTAGGCTTGGGGTCGGATAGCCTAAAGCATTCACTTCAGCTTTTCTGTGTACTAGTAAAGAAGAGATTTGGCAGACTCATCTGGTATGGAAACAACATTCAATTTGGATGGTGGTACACGTGCGCGCTCCCCCCCCCCATGCGCTCACCACCCTTCCCCCCAACTGGATGCCACAGGGACACCAGAAGTCTAAGGTTGGGAAGACAAAAATTTAGTAGGGACTCAAATGGGGAGGCCTTTTCCTATGGGAATGACACTTGGAGCCTGATCTTTACATATTAATGTAGCCACAGCCTTGGGAATCTGGCCAGGTTGTCTAAATCATACATGTTGCCTAGGGGAGGTGATGCTCTGGTGTGAGGAGGCAAAGAGGAGGGGACTATGCCAGACCACCTTCTCCCCTCTTAAATGGTACCGCAGACACTGTTCAGGTGTATCTCATCTCTGCCCCTTCCACAGCTGGGACCAACATTCAAGGGTCACTCACTCCCTTTACTGCTTTTGTCATAATGCCCCGCCCATGCCATCTGGGGTACTGAAACATCTCATTCAAATGGCAACCCCACCTGGGAGATTCCAAGAGCTTTAATTTGTTTTACCAGTCCTTTTTGCTCTTTCAAAAATGGCCAGCTGTTTTATTCTCCAGTCCCAGACGTGCCCCTTATATTAAAACAGTATAAGGGGCAGAGGCATTGTGCTAAATGGGATATTGATGTTCACCAGTACCCCAGAACTCCCACAAAAGCTTGTACCTTTCACATTTTCTGGTATGGGGGAGGCTTGTGCTTTGTCTATGACAGCCTTCAGATCACACCCAACCAGACGACTCCCCAAACCTTTACTACGATACCCAGACCTTGAATTTCCTGTGGATTCACTGCCCATCTCTGTTGTAGGTGATCCAGCAAAGCCTGCAAGGTTTTCTGCAGCAGAGACAAATCTTCACATGTTAATAATATGTCATCAGTGTACCGAGTCCTTTTCACAGAGGTCGGAAGGAAAACAGTGACCCGTCCCGCGCCACCATCCCATGGCACGTGATGAGGTTGTGGAAAGAGACTGAGGGAGCACTTGGGTCCACCATTGCGCTTCCCAGGTAAAAGCGAATTGATGTTTGCACTCGACAGATATGGTGAAGAAGGCATTGCCAGGTCCAACACGGCACCCTACCGCCAAGGACCACGGATGAAGCGTCCAGTATGGTGGCGACACCTCATTCCGTCCCCTGCAGCCCACTATTTCCTGCAGGCGGGTGCTGGCCTTCCTACCCGCCACACTTGGCTGTCAAAGCCGCAGTGTGCAGGGCGCACAGTGCCCACGCGATGGCGCTCCGGGATTATTTCCGCTGTTTCCCGTTTCCTCCCGGGAATCCGTGTTGCCTGATTGCGACACCAACTCTGTGTGAACTGAGAGGTTGCCGATTGTTCGCGCACATCATTTAGTGTTACGGAGAATAATTATTTCAAAACAGATTCGCTTGGGCCGGCCGAGTGGCGCGGCGGTTAAGCGCTGGCTTGGGAAGACAGCGGCCCCGGCTCGGGTCCCACTTATGAGGGCCAGTGACACTGCCCTCAAAAAAATAATAACAAAACAGATTCGCTGCACAACGAGGACAGTCTGAAATACATACGCACCGAGGACACACAGGACTGAGACAGACCTGTTTGAAAATGGGAATGGAAAAACGACGCAAAAGTTGAGCTCCTTCGAGCCGGATTCGAACCAGCGACCTAAGGATTACTTGAGAACACCCACCACTACAGTCCTCCGCTCTACCAACTGAGCTATCGAAGGGAGCGCGGTAGGAGTTTGTCTTCCGCGCTTACCGACTCTGCGCCAAGGTGGCAAACGCGCGTGCTCGCGGCCTCGGGTATCCGTGCTGTTGACAATATTTTAAAATTATTTTTCTTAACACAAGTAGAAAGTAATGTCATTCAAATACTGGTAATTTTGCAAATGTAAGCTTCTTATCTAGTTTTCTGCGACTGTCTGACGTTCAAAATGGCTATTACTCTGCTGTTAATGAAATGCGGCCTCAGGACCCTTTGTTCTGCGGCATATTCCATTAAAGATCGTTACATTGTCATACAGGGGAGCCAAACACAGGACAAGTGGTCCCCTTGCACAAGTAGCACATTGAGATCAGGTTTCGTTCACTCCTCTAGAACACCAAGTTTGTTTGTTTGTTTTTCTGAATAGGAATTAAAAGCAAGTTGCTGATCACTTCATTTGGACATTAACCTCCTCAAGTCTTCATGAAACATGTATTGTGAGAAGGGCCAGTCTGAATGAATTAAATATAAAATTTTATCTTCTTTCCAGCCCCATTGACTGAATAAATTATCTTATTTTATAGGTGTATTTAGTATTGTCTATTTTGTCAAAGTATGCTTTTCGAAAAGTTAAATGCATGACTCATACAAATGTAAAAAAAGTATTTGTCAAAAGATGTGTTAATGAGAGAAGCAACAGGATGGTAAAACTGGTTCAAAAAAGCTGGAAGAGTCTGTCCTTCGGATGACTTTTCCATCTTCAGTCTTCACTTATTCCAATATCTCTGTACCCAGACCTTTTTTTGGTGGATATGGTGCTTCAGAATCACCTGAGAAACTAACCTGTGCAGAGCGCACGTTCTACGGAAGACCAAGTATCCAAACAAAAGGACAGAGAGATGCGTTGAAAGGTGGATCAAAACGAGCCGCCCAACGTGGGGCTCGAACCCACGACCCTGAGATTAAGAGTCTCATGCTCTACCGACTGAGCTAGCCGGGCACTCACACTATAGCTTTTCCTAATTGACTACCGAAAATAGAAATTCTTCTTGGGCCCACTGAGAACACCGGATTCTGGATTGTTTCTGTTTTATAAGCAAGATGCATGAAACTCAAAGGAACACTCCCTGAAATTATTAGCATCCATTCCACCCATTTTTACTACACCTTCCCCTTTTACTCCGTGTTCACCAACCTATAGTGCAGACCACAGAATGTTTTGGGGATCCCAGAGTCGGAATCTCCGAATATGTCAAGTAACCCCAACTCTGGCACTCCCAGCGCTCCACATCTGGTTGCCAACGTGACTCAGCGCACAGCCCCGGGGTCCCAGGTCCTGGAACCCAGATACTCCCTGGGAGCTCTGTGCAGCACCCTCTCGGTGTCCACCGCCTGCCAGCTCTGGCCCTCTTGCCACCCTAGGTGGATATGGTCCTAAAGAAAATTTCTGCTGTTTTCTCCCTCCTGTTCAGGCCCCTTTTGCTTGTTTGTTGTCCGTCTCCACACTCCAGGCTGATGATACACACAGAAAAGGGTGGGAGGGTTTCCACTTTTATTTTAATATAAAATACTTGACAAACACTGGAACATAGGATCCAGTGATTTTTTTGGTATGTTTTGTTTACCACTAACCGCAAACGCTTATTGAACATAATGGAGGCACAACACCTGCTTCATGAGTGTACCACGGGACGCTCCAGGAAAGAGAATCGGCCCCTTCTCAACAAGGACGCTGAGCCCCATGTCCTGAGCGAAAGGGGAATACTCAACGCTGTCCTCGCGAGGAAATGACCTACTCCAAGTTTTCCAACACCTCAATTCTAGAGTGCGGAGTTTTGTTTTTTTCCACTTAATCCCATGTCTCTGATGTGGGGAATGAATGATGGATGACACTGAACTGAGATGTGGGTCTGTCATCTTCCTGTACGTTTCATACGATCACAACTGTGGGGGCGGAACTTCAGGAAGAAGCGGAAACATTTGCCATTGCAAGAGTCACTTTGGACCTGATGAAAAACTGAATACAAACCAAAATGGAAAAGTACATACTTGTCTCTTTAGAGGAGTTGTCAAATTACGTGTTGGCATTAAGTGCAAATTCAGCCTGCACATTTCTATGTGAACGTACAGCAGTTTAATTTTGTTGAATGGCAGAGGTCCTCCCATTTCTGTTCTGTGAGAAGTTTAGCCCTATGATAAAAGTTCAGTAGAGCAACAAAAGGTGGACTCGTCTGGAATTTAAACCCAGAACCTTTCGCACCCTAAACGAGAATCATATCCCTAGACCAACGAGCCCTGCGTCCCCCATCTTCCCTGACTATTTTAAGTATTTAAAATACTTAAGTATCTGTGTTTTGTACGTTTCACGTATTAATATGTATAACCATAAGTGACATTTTCTATTTCTCTCCCAACTCTCCCCTTCCCTTCTCCTCCCCTTCTCCCCACCAACTCTACCGCTCCCTCCCTTTCTGTTTTGAAAAACAGGTCAAGGTTGCTCTCAGAAGTTCCCCGGATTTTCCCGCAACCCAATCCTCTAAAGACTGTATGAAACCTCTTTCTCAAAGGTCGCTGACCCATCCTAGAGAAATCTGTGTCTTTCTCCGGAACTAGGCTCATAGGCTGAATTTTGACAAGATCCCTAAGTGCCCAGCAGCTGTAAGCTCAGGGCTGACCCGGCCCCCGCGCGTTCCCCAAACCCACTTGAAGATCTTGCTCGATCTCAGTATTTTCCACGGAAAATTGTGAAAACAGATGAAGATTCAGTCAGCAGGATATGAAACTGGAAGGTCGTGGATAAATAAGGGACATGAGCTGCACGAGGAACAAGTGGATACATAATCAGGGCGCTGAAAGTCTGTTTTGGTGGAGAATGAGGCTGACTCGAGAGGCGTCACAGCAGGAAATGACAGAACAGAGGGACAGGTCGGTGACGGACGGCGTGGTAGATCCTGTTAAAGGGCTTTCTTTTTTAACGTGAGCAGTCCAAATAACAAAGTGCGTTTCTCAGGATGGGATTCCTCCCTGGCCGTGAGTGTGAGTGACGATCCATCCCGATGGGGGCCCCGCTGAGCATCGGAGACGCTGGTCTCCTCTGCTCACACCAGCCCTCATTTCTGTCGCTCAAGACTTGGCTGGGTTTCATATACTATTTCGAGGAAAGTGTTTGGCACTCTTTCTCAGATGAATTTAGGAACTGAACTGCTAAGGTGTCTCCGGAACAAATGTCTTATGCTCTCCGCTGGCGAGGTGGGTGCTCTGGGATCGATGAATGGGCTTGTCAGCATCTGCGCAGACGCAGCAGATGGTCTCGGAAAAGGGTCCGGGACCAGGTTTTTCCTTCGCTCTGGAAAAGTATACGGGTCTCTGAACAAGGCGAGGTAATCGCAGTAAAAACATTGACCTTGGCCCGTACGGGGATCGAACCCGCGACCTTGGCGTTATTAGCACCACGCTCTAACCAACTGAGCTAACCGGCCAACTGCAAATTCTTTCTTCAATTGCGTTGAAGAAGAGACTCTCAATTTTGACGTTACTTTCTTGTGGCCAATAGTATGATGCATCCGAGCAACTGAACACGCCCACACCCAGCTGAGCTGCTTTTTTCCAACCTGGACCTAGTTTGCGTGCCGTGACCCGGCGACGAGGGGCTAGCAGCAATACGCCTACTCCCCTTTCTGTGTTCTCGGGCGAAGATGACTTCTGTCCTGCAGGCCAGCCAGACACCACAGATCTCCGTTAATTTATTGAGTCCCACACAATTCTCCAAGTTGCTACTTTTCGGCCTCTCCGTTGGACGTTTTTATCTGTCCAATTTCATTCGTTTCAAATAAAGATATCCCAAAATACTTAAAAGTAATCCTATTTACCCCATCTACATCCACAGTCCTGAGCACAGTGACTGCACGAACACCGTAAGACATTAGTAAAGAGAAGAATAAATGGTATGATTGGAAATTTTTAAAACGTAACGTCTGATTGTGTAAAAGAGGACTTGGAGATGCCGGGGATCGAACCCGGGGCCTCATACATGCGAAGCATGCGCTCTACCACTGAGCTACATCCCCTGCCCCGACCCGTTCTTGTTTGTTAGTCGTCCCAACTCTTTTAAGCCGATTTTATTTTCAGGCAATGGTAACATTTTTCTGAATGTTAAAGCTAAGTTTTCTTTCATGTATTTAGCAAAATCTTGATATGATTAATGGAACAACACCCGTCAGTATTCCAAGTAGCGGAAGCCTTGCAGCCATCACCCTTGACAGCGCTTAACCTAGAGAATGAAGGAAAGACCTAAGTACATGAGCAGATGACCAGTAAAAGCAGATCCCCACTCTCCGTTAACAGCTTATTCCTTTCCTTGTTTTCTTTTCTCCAAAGACGGCTGAAGCCCAGCAGAAAATCAAACCGTTCCCTCTGTCCGTCGACCCATATTTAGGTGTCCAATGTGCCGCGGAAGGTGTGATTCAATGAACCCGTTAAATCGCAGTGGCGGATCGGCTTCCTTTTGCAAGTGCTTTTTTGGGACCCAAATATCGAATATTTGAGCTATTTCTCCGGGAAGACTAGGAACTGAAAGCCAGAGTCCTGCAGTTCTTCACTGCTCTGAATTCTATACAGTCTAATATGTATCTCTGTACTCTATACATTGTAGGTGCACACTCGTACGGTATTTGTACATAGATTATTATATATATATATATATATATATATATATATATATATATATACATAATGATAGAATTTGGGGGACATTATACTTAATGTAACAGGGCTGACCTCGGTTTTAAAGAAAACCTTCGTTGTGGCTGTTTCTATATTTATTGGGGTATTAGCAAACATTTTTTGAATGACCAGCTGTGAATGGAATCACAGATGAAACCTCTAAAATCACGTTCACCTCCAAGTATATAGTGAAATTGACTATAAGTGAGATGGTAGGAAGAGTTGCAGTGTGGGCCCGGATAGCTCAGTCGGTAGAGCATCAGACTTTTAATCTGAGGGTCCAGGGTTCAAGTCCCTGTTCGGGCGTGCTTGTTTTCTTCTCTTGCCCATTAGTGCAATTTTATCTTAATGGTTAAGACAAAGGAAGGTGTTACTTCAACTCACAGGTTGATTTCTCTTAAAAAATGAGAGGGAGTCCTAAGCACATCACAGACTTCATAAACTAGGACCTGATTGGAAAATAGAAGGGCTTTATTCGAAAGGTGGCTGGAAGTCACAGCACATAAAACATTTTATCTAGAGCACAAATATAAGTTTCATTAACAATAGTCACCAGTTATCAAAGTCAAACTTGTTCTTCAAAAGCAACACAAGTGCAAAACTGTTCCTCCCTCGTCCCTACATCAGTGTGTTCCTTTCTGATCATCCCTGGGGATGCCCAAGTTAACTGGACAGAGTTGGTGGGGCTGGCACTCAGAACTCATGGCCTAGTGGCAGTGGCTGACCAGGACCAGTTTGAAGTTTAGTTTACCTCTGGACCCAGATATACCCGTGTAACAGCAACAACGCTTGCCTAAATTACCTCTTACTCTTTCCACATGCACTGCATTCTGACATCTCAGATTCTATCTTATTCTTTAAAATGCTGGGTGCTGCCCATTACATTAATTTCAAGTCCACCTCCTTGGGAAACACTGGGCTGTAGGGTAATCATACAGATGAAACATAACATATAGTACAGGGTGATGGGTGTTATGCTGCCTACTCCATCCCTTCCCCTAAATCTAAGACCACTGCCCTGGAGTGACCCAAAGCCTCAGGTCACCTGAGTGTATAAGTACCAACATTGTTCCTGCCCTGCTTCACAGCCCTTGATGGAGACGTCACTGGGTAATTGGCCAAAAGTAGAAAATTCACCCTAATGGATCCAGGAGATAACAAAGAAATTAGGGATTTCCTTGCTATTAAAGATTGTCAAATGAGCACAAAACCTCTTGTTGTACCCAGCAAATAAATACAGACCGAACAATTGTTTTGGAGTCTTTATTTACAGTCGGTGACTGTGAGTGGGCTCATGCCCTGAATAAACTCACAGCCCCGAAAAAGTAGGGTGAAGAGCTTATAAAGGTAAAAACTGCAAGCTGCTTTTCTTACAGTTTGTAGGTGGTTTCCATAGATTTCAGACAGTTTCTTGTAAGCAAAAGCATTTTACAGAAGCTGAAGGCTGGCATTAATTATGTAGGTGTCAGACCAGTGTGAGCCATATCCTGAGTTATCTAAGTAAGTCAGCTAAAAAGGGGTTTCTCTATATGCCGAGACTTAGAGAAAGTGGTGGCTAGAGGCTAGAAAGGGGGTCCTGTCAATTCAGTTATTTCATTCCCCACTCCTGTTGTGAATAACAGAATTCAAATCATTGATTCCTGTTTGTCCACTGGAAGGGGGTAAGTTGATTGGATTCTGAATAAGGAAACAAGACAGTTCAGGCGGTATGGTCCAACCAGGAGAGCAAGAAGAAGAATGACAAGGGGTTGATTTTATATATTAAAATCAGCAGAATTTTTTTTTTTTTTTACCTTAAATGATCTATAAAAATTATTAGGAGACATTAATTGGCTATAATGGCCCTGGTGTAGGTACTCTGGACCTCCCAATAATATTCATTGTTAAGGATCTGTACAGGAGACAGAGTAAAATCAAAGGGGATATGAAGGTTTTTTTCAGTCTTAGCTTTAGCGGGTCGCCAATGGGCTGAGATGTCCATCCTGTGTCTGCTGGCTTGAGTCAAGTGTGGTGGATCCAAGTCGGGATCTGGTCGACTTTCACCGCAGTTGGAGTGGTCAGGATCACCAGGTGAGGTCCTTTCCAAGCCAGTTGTAGTCTGTCCTTGACATGGATCTTTATGCAGACTGAGTCACCGAGTTGGATCTGGTGGACAGGCTCAGTGGAAAAGGGGAGGAACTTCCCGGACCTGTCAGTGTATCCCAGCTTGAGTGGCCTGTAGGGCCTGGAGAAACTCAAGCAATGACAGGCCAGGAATTTTAGCCAGGGGTTCGGCCGCTAAATGGGGAAAGGAGGTGGTGGCCTTCTAAATATAATTTTAAAAGGGGTAAATCCAGCTTTGTAGGGGGTACATCGGGTGGAGAACGGGTATGGGGAGAAGACTGACCTAATTCTTACTGTCTCTAGGATAAGTTTAGGATGTGTAAGAATGTAGAGATCTAATGTCTGTCTTTAATTGTCTGTTTAGTTTTTTTCTTCTTGAGAGATGTGATCCCCGCAAATTTTTTATGGAAAGCTGAGGGACAGGAGGACTCTTCTGTATCTGCTTCCTGCTGGGTAGGAGCGTAGAGTTGTCCCTACCTACTGGGGGCTCATGGAACTCTTACCCTAGCTGATCTCAGATGAGAGTAGGATTTTTTGAATTAATAGAGCAGGATCCCCAAGCCTTATTTAATTGTTGGTAGATCCTGTAAGCTCTATCTTTTAACTTTTGAGCAGTGTTTTTATCTATGTTAGACTGATTAACATAGAAACAACAGGTTCCTAAAATAAGCATAGCTTCCCCTTTTGACACTGATTATTGGGGGCTATGTTGATCTTTGGAGTCAAGTAGACTAAGGTGTAGGTCCCTGTCTAATTAACTAGGTACAGATACGACCTAGTTCTATAGAAGAAATCCAGGGCTGTAAGACAACAGTAGTAATGAGTAGCTCTGGTAGTTCTGTTTAAAGAGGAGCTTAAGGTCTTTGGCTCACAGGAACAGGAGTGACAATCTTTCTTTAGGGGGAGTCCTGTGGAGACTTAAATGAAATTAAGTTTAATCTGAGGGAAGTAGACCCAGTCGCTGACCTTCTGAAGCCCAACAACCTTTAGGGTGTTCAGAAAATTGTAAAGTTTTTTTTTTTGTTTTGTTTTGTTTTTCTATATAGGAACTAACTGGTTTGTTAAAGACCTTTCTCTTTAGGATTTCTAATAGTATTTGGTCCCTTATAAGTGTCTGTTGAACCTTAAGTTAACAACATAGGAGATAACAGAATTGAGGTTAAAACCTAAAGTTATGGACAGCAATTAAAGCTGTGTTTAGAGGTCTTTCGACAAAACTTTTTCAGAGTCCTTTTAAGTCTGATTTGTTTATTTTACATTTTCTCTTAGATATAGACCAATAGTAAGGAACCGGCTGAGTACTACAAGCCTAAATCTGGGGACTGTTTGTATCTTTACAACCAAGTAGTTTTCAGAAAGAAAAGTCCAGAATGAGCAGTGGAGACAGAATAAACAATTTTTATATTAATCTGAAAATTAACAGGCTTACCTGTCACATCAGGGTCATCCACGGTTTTTCCCCTGTGGTGAGAACAGCTTGGGAGCCATTGGGAACCCCAGGCCCATTAGTCAATCACAGCCACTTGTGGGGAGGGACTTGGTCCCTGCTCCCTTCAGAATAGGGGACAACCCCTCCTTTTGTTCCCTTTTGTAGGGAACACAGCTGTTTAGCAGGATTAGGACCCAGTGGTCTGGGCTTTCACATCCAAAAGTAGGCTCCTTTTACCTGGTGTTTCTTCTTCTCAGGCTTGTGGGGTGACCTGAAGTGGCTCTAGCCCTGGGATATCTATAACTGTGGCCAAAAGTCTGGCCTGTCTTTGGTCTCTCTGTTTCTCTGTTCCTTGTCTTTTAGTCTTGGTTGTTAAAGACACTGAAACAAATTCCTGGCCTTCTCTAGGTTCTGGGCCTGTTTTAGTGGGTCAGAACCATTAGAATACCCTGCCAGTTGGGGAAATATTAAGGAGGCTTCCTTATATTGGCCTATGGCTGATACTGAGGAATGTACCTGAACTCTACTGGCCTTAAAATATATAAGTCTATAAAACAGATAATTATTTTGATCATACAATTTTTGTTCTTTTGGTAAAATTAAGGCAGGTTAGTTAGTGTAACAATTAGGTAGTTATGAAATCCCTGGTAGAATGAATATAATTAACTCTATCCAATTAGAGACATTGACTATACATTGAGGTATCTGGACTTACAAGACTTCTGTCTCTCAGCCCTGACTAGATTTTTTTTGGAAAAAACTTTCTCCAGACTGAAATGGCCAACGAAATAAAAATCTAACCTGTTGCAGTACGCACCAGTTTTTTCCCTAGATAGGCTAGGAAAAACATATAAACAGAAGCTTTCCTCCCCTTAATCAGTGAGTACTCTAGTTTCAGACGCTCCCTCTAGGTTAGAGAACTGTATCTCTTTGTTTTAATAAACTTGTTTTTGTTTTTTTTGTTGTTGTTGTTTTTTAGCAACCACGATCCTGATTGCTAGACAATATGAAACATAGTTAAGAAATTTGTCCTGTTTAGGGGGGGGGGGGAGAGAGAGAGAGAGAGAGAGAGAGAGAGAGAGAAAGAAAACACTTAAAACTCTATTAGCTTACTTTTGATATTCAAATTTGTCTGAGTGGTTGTATTTAGCTTAACTATACACAAAACTCTCAAGATCTTTTGTAAACCTTTTATAACTTTCCCAGTCCTTCCCAGTCCTCTCTCTTCTTATTCTTTCAGAAATAAACATCTTTACTTTCTCTCAGTTCCTTAAAAAAATATTTCCATACCTTATTCTTCTTGAGACCATATATTATATATATATATATATATATATATATATATATATATATATGTGTGTTTTTGTTTTTTTTGTTTTTTTTTTGAGGGCAGTGTCACTGGCCCTCATATGTGGGACCCAAACCGGGGCCGCTGGATTCTGGCACTTAACCACCACGCCACTCAGCCAGCCCCTATATTTTTATATTAGAATCTATAACCTAAATCTTTAATTTTTACTGACAACCAGAAGCAAACAATTAGTATTTTTACTGGCAAATTCAGGAAGATATTGGTAACCTTAAAAACCACAGGCTGGTGATAAAACACAAAATTCACTTACCAACATATCTTAATCTATCTTTAACCATTCTGGTGACAAGAAGCTAGAAATAGATGAACTAAATAAAACTAAAATCTTAATTTGTTAATAGATGTTGAGAAACCTTGTGTAAGCATCTACACTACATGCAGTACCATCAGGA
This sequence comes from Aselliscus stoliczkanus, assembly GCA_033961575.1. Taxonomy (NCBI): domain Eukaryota; kingdom Metazoa; phylum Chordata; class Mammalia; order Chiroptera; family Hipposideridae; genus Aselliscus; species Aselliscus stoliczkanus. The sequence continues at coordinate 108,775,925 of CM066739.1, read as the reverse complement.
GGCAACAACACTGTATCACAAAACGGAATTATTAACAATTGTAGAGAAGTTCCAAAATCCCACAAGTGTCCCTATTGGCCAAGGTGTTGGGGTCCCGCCTGGGTTTCTTAGAGGGAAAAGATCGTTCTATTAGGTCCTGATTTTCCTCCAGTGATCTTTCCATAGGCCCAATAACAGCCTTTTTAGCCTTAGATTTGATCCTTTTTCTTTCCTCGGAGGTGAACAGAGTAACTAATAATTGTTGACAATCATCCCAGGTAGTACAGTGGGTATGAAAGACAGATTCAAGAAGATTGGTTAGGGCTTGGTGCTTTTCCGAGAAAGGAGGATTTTGAGTTTTCCAATTATAGAGATTACTGGAGGAAAAAGGGATATATACAAGAAATGGAGTCCAGTCTTGAGAGTCCCCGTCAGCTAGTGGTGCCTCTCGCAGTGGGAGAATGGGGTTGTCTGCAGTGGAGGAAGCACTCTCCTGGAAAGCTCGGAGGGAAGAGCTACCTACAGGTCTGAGGCAGGGACAAGGCAGTCTGACCTGGCTCAGGGGCCTGTAGAACAGGGCTAGGCTTCTGGGGTGTTTCCTTAGGAGGGGGAGAGGAACGAGTCGCCAAAACTTTAATGCTTATTTGTTTGGCTTATTCCTTAACCCAAGGGGGTGGATTCTGGGCAAGTTTGTTCTACAGATTTATATATAGGAATTGGTCCAGGTGGTCAGAGTCGTTAGTGACAATATTCTACACCCGCTGAGTGGCATGAGGGTCAAAGGAGCCAATGTCAGGCTGTCTGACACTAAAGAGAGGCCAAACGGTCTCACACAGACTACAGAGGGTTTCTTTTGAGAGGCTGGGCCCGTACTCAGTTGTGAAACCAGCCTCCTTCCAGTGGTCAAGGACACACTGGAGGGGAGCAGGGACCTTAAAGGAGGTTCCCCCCATTTCAAGAGGAAATAGGAGTGTGACAGTAAAGACAGTAATTAAAGACAAAATGATGAAGTAAGGGGGTGAAGTCCAGAGGGAGACAGGGTCCGGAGCCTGCCAACCTGTCAGGAGAAGAGGAGTAAATGAGACTAGGCAGTGAGGCAGAGACAGGGAAAGAAAGTTAGGAGGAGGATCTCATCTGGAGAGAAGTCTATGAGATCCCCCTGCAACCAACAATCTTTATATAGCCAATTAAGGATCCTACTGAATTAATTTCGAACCAAGCGAGATCTCAGCACAATTCAAACATAAATTGACTAAAATGACTGGACAAGGGCCCAAGACTTACACAGAATACAGAATAGACTCAAACACAACTTCTTGTCCCACTGGTCCTGACAAACAGGCTCAGCTTTACAGACCGAACAGACTCTCCCACTGGCATCCCAGCTCCAGGGAGAGGGTCGGGACATCGATGGCCACGTCTGATCTTAGGTCTCTGACTACCAGAAAGGACTAGTCCTACCCAGAACAGAATAGACAAACTCCAGCTAAAACACAAAACAGATAAACCCAAACTTAATCAAACATTTCTCATATATCCATACTCATTCATACAAGAAGTCAGTATAACACAAAACATCAAGACAGAGACTCACCTCTGGAGGCAGACAGAGAAACTCCAAACGGGTGACTGGCCATGCGGCATCCACAACTGGCTCTTAGGGGAGAGGAAGGCTGCCATGGGGCCCTGGAATGTCTTCAGGGGGTACCCTCCCATGACAGGACCATCCCCAGGGGGCCAGGCGTGGAGGCAGGGACAAGGCAAGTGGCCCTGCCAGTTTGTAAATCTCGCTGGGGCCTCCAAATGTTGTACCCAGCAAATAAATACAAACCGAACAGTTGTTTTGGAGTCTTTATTTACGGCCAGTGACTGTGAGTGGGCTCATGCCCTGAACAAACTCACAGCCTCGAACAAGCAGGGTGAAGAGCTTAGAAAGGTAAAAACCGCAAGCTCCTTTTCTTACAGTTTGTAGATGGTTTCCATAGATTTCAGACAGTTTCTTGCAAGCAAAAGCATTTTACAGAAGCTGAAACTGGCATTAGTTATGTAGGTGTCAGACCAGTGTGAGCCATATCCTGAGTTATCTAAGTCAGCTAAAAAGGGGTTTCTCTATATGCCGAGACTTAGAGAAAATGGTGGCTAGAGGCTAGAAAGGGGGTCCTGTCAACTCAGTTATTTCACTCTTGAAAAAAAGAACATCTCCTAACTGGACTGGTCAACCAAGAAAGGATTTGAAATTAAAACTATAAATAAAGCAGACAACACATGTTGTGGACAGCTAACCCAAGATTTCAGACCAGGCCTATATAATCCACACCTTTTTTTCCCCTTTTTTCCTTTTTCTCTGACTGTAATTCCTTCCTTCCTCGTAACTAATATGAGAAGCAAAGCATTCACTATAATAGTTATTGTTATCTTCCCCGCTTAACTTCTAACTATAAAGAGAAATCTTCAACTGACTGTCCTCACATACTGCCTCCTGTTTCAGATTTTTTCTTTAAGTTGAACTTAGCATTTTGCTATTTAAGAAAATGTTGCTATCATGAATCTTTGTTTTACACAGCCCAGTGTTATAAAGACACCACTCTGATAATGGTTACTCAACGCTTTGAGAGGATCAGTGAGGTTCACAATATTCATACGAGAAACTTCAGAAGGTGTTTGTTCTGAAGGAAACATGACAGCAAAGCCTTCTTCTGTGCTGGCAGCACAGATGCTGTGCTTGTTGCTCAGATGTGGCCTAAAACCCCTAGGAAACCACTTTCATTCTTACATGGGACAAGCCACACCAAGGCTGAGCCTTCCTGGTGACCAGGGACTGACACAGGCATGACATACCCAAAATGAGCCATCTGAAATGATGCTTTAATAATCTATCAATGCTGCTATCAAAAGGGAGGAAAATGTAAAAAATAATATAAACGGAGCCAGGGCTACCATCCCAGAGGAACTAGTTGCCTTGCACATCTTATGTCTCCACCTTTGGGTTATTAAAATGGCAATATAACTTTCAGATTGAGTCTAAAGCATCACTGTGCCCCAAAGAACTGTTTGCGAAGCTAAGTAGAAAGCAGATGACACTGGACTGATGGAAATTTGAGCTGGTGTAAAAAACATAAAATTACTGTTATCTACATGGGGAAAGGGGAACTTGCAATGTGCCAGGTACTGTGTTAAGCATTTTTGCAGGGTTTCTTGGGGATTGGTGAACTTGAATGAGGAAAATAAATTTTCATCTTTAAAATCTCTAGCCTCTAACTGACATTTAGCATATCCTTCACCTATGAATGTAGGCAACAAACTAAAATCCAAAGAGAAGTACCTGTAGCTTTGTCATGAAGAAAAATATCACAGACATTTTCATTTCACAATACAGCTGTTACAAAATATCTCTTATGAGGGCCTGCCAGAGTGGCGCGGTGGTTAAGCAATGGCTTGGAAAGCCAGTGGCCCCGGTTTGGGTCCCACATATGAGGGCCAGTGACACTGCCCTCAAGAAGAAGAAGAGAAAAAAAAATTCTCCTACTTATTTCAAAATTACAGCTGTCATAAGACCGGTCTTGATATTTAACACATTATATTAATAAAGAAGCACACATATTTTTATATCGGAAATTATTTTAATTGTTTGATAACTGTTTTGTAGTATAATTTTTTCCAAACTTAAGAAAAAAACTATTCCTTTTTAAAATATAATCTCGAGACAGGTTGGCTCATAACCTCCATCATGAGGCCAGACGGCTCCCAGGCACCTAAAAAGTTAAGCAATCCCGCCCGGAAGAGACCTCCCGGTGCCGGCAGCTCCCCTCCGCCCGAGCTTCACGAAAGGGGACTTTAGGTTAGAGCCCGGGACCCGAAGCCAAGCAAGGTCCGCTAGGGGTCCGAAAAGCAATTTAGGGAGAGAACTTCACAGTAGCAGCCTCCCCAACGCCTGGGAATCAGGATGCAATCCAGAACAGCCTAGCGCGAGGGGACAGAGAGAACGCGGCCCTCCGAGCAGCCTCGAGGGGACCGGAAGTGCGACCAAGCAGTGCGACTGGGGGGGGCGGGGACGTCAAGTGCTCGTCCGGCGGCGTCATGCGGCAGTTCTGGTACGGCTCACGCAGGTGGTTTTGTGACGAGGGGGAGCCTTTGGAGGTTTGGGTGGGTAGTGATGTCTGTCTCGAGAGGATCACAGTGACCACTGTTGAGAACCGAACCAAGAGGGACGGGACTGGATACGAGGAAATAAGTGTTCCTCTCTCTTCTTTCCAGCGCTTCCAGGACCAGTGCCTCAGTTTTGAGGGTTAGAAATTTGATTATTGAGAACTGATCACTCAGGCTGTTTCATGTCAGACAGCCAAATTCTCAAAATATTTGTAAACCGGTATGTTAATTTATGAATTTACAGATTGGAGTGTGCCTAATGGATCAGCAAGTAGGCAAGGAGGTTTAAAGCCTGAGTTATGGCTTTCTGATTTACTCTTCCCCATTTCAGGAATATTTTTGTCTAAAAAATTAGCATCCTTGTACAGAACAGTATTCCTTATAGCTTTATGTTGCTGGAGATACAATAACACTCTTAATTCCATATGACTACTTTCCGCCTGGAATTTATTATCTTTTCTTCAATGGACATTACAACTGTTTAGCTTATTTAATATTGTTACTTGCATTTGATAGTTTACTAATGGTATCTTGGGAAATTCCTTAATCTGCCCAGAAACACCAAATTATTATTATTTTTGGATGGGTTATATTTGAGATATATACCAGTGATGTTTTCAACAATAAGGAACCTTCTAGGCCCTTGGAGGAGTTAGAGACTTTGGTCTTATTCTGGATTTTCCCACTCACTGTATGACCAAAGGGCAAGTTATTTAATCTCTCTGTGCCTCAGTGTCACTAAATGTAAAATGGGGATAGTAATATTGAATTCATTGGGTCACAGAAACAAAATGCATGTAAATCACTGGGCAGTGTTTGGCAAACAATAAGTACTTAAGAAATATTTTGTAAAAAAGCTAATATAAATTAGGTATGCATTTATTTTTTGATTCAACAAATTTACTGAACATTTACTATGCACCATATTCCCTTAACATCTTTACAATGTTATTACTCTTACTAGAAGCCTTTTCCCACCCCTACGCCTTGCTGTTTTCATTTTACTATTTGTCAGAATGCCCCAGGAAGCCCTCCCCTAATACTCCTTCATGCTCTGGCATCAGGGTTAGGTCTCCTGCGCACTACTGTGTGGTGACTTATTTGTCATTTGACTTTGGACTCTGAGAACAGAGAATGATTATCTTTAATCCTGATCTGTTTGATAAAATGAAATCACAGATAAGTGTTTGTTGTTTACTGAACAAAATGGGGATGGGTATACTTGAGCAGAGGAAGAAAAATACACATGATAAAGCAGAATTTCCAGCAATTCAGTTTTGACAGCCATCTAACTGGTCTTCTTCCTTGAACTCCTCCCCCCTTACAGCATATTGCCCACGCCTCAGCCACACACACAAACAACTTAGATTGTGTCACCTCTCTGTTCAAAACTCTAATGGCATCCCATCACCTTAAGAGAAAAATGACAGCCTAGAGAGTCGTCCATTTTCTCGCCCCTGGTCATCTCTGCAGTCATATCAACTATCACTCTTACCCTCACTCCAGTCATTTCTGCTCCCAGTTGTTCCTCAGCATGCTAATCACATTCCCATCATCTCTGCATTTGCTTCTCCCTCTGCTGGAATGTTTTCCTCTCATAATCATGTCTTGTGTTCCTCTACTTCATTAAGTGCTCTGCTGAAATGTCATCTCATCAGAAAAGACTTCTCTAACCATCTTATCTAAATAATATTCACTCACAGTTGTTTATGTAAGATCCTTTGTCACATAAATTTTCTACCTGCACCCACCCCCACTAGAACATAAGCTTGGTGAATGGGGAAACTGTTTTGTTTACTGCTGTACACCCTCCCCGCTCCCCAGGCACTTGGACAATGCCTAGCATTAGAAAAAGGAAAAAAGGGTATAAGAACTAAAAAAACAAAATTCTGTATATATACAGAATCTATGGTTGTCTATGTAGAAAACCCAAAGAATACAGAAATATAATAATTAGTGAGAGTTTAGGAAGGTTGCTGTATACAAAAATAAACATTAGCTAAAAACAGAAAATGTAGTATCTAAAAATATGCCATATAAAATAGCATCAGAGAGTATAAAATTTCTAGGAAATATTAAAAGATGTTTATGGAGAAATTATACAACTTTATTAAATGGCATTTAAAAATCCTAAATAAATGGGGTTATACCATGTCCATGGATTGAAAGACTCAATATTGTAATTTACAAATTCAATATAAATCCAATAAAAATTCCAACACTTTTTGTTTTGTTTGACTTAGAACTTGTCAGTCTAATTCTAGAAGTTATATGGAAGAGCAAATGGCTAAAAACAACCAAGACATTCCCAAGAAAGAGAAATTTGGTGGAGGTGGTGGAGGTGGTGGCTGGATCTGTCCTGAGATATCAAGACCAATTTCTAAAGTTGTAGTACTCAGGATTGTATAGCACGGCCATAAGGTTAGACAAATTGACCAGTGAGTCAGAATAGAAATACCATCGAGAGAGAGACACACACTTGTCCAGTGAGGAAAGGATGAATTTTCTAGAAAATAGTGCTGAGATAACTACGTATCCATGTGGTGGTAAAAAAATACATTGAGCTTCCATCTCATACTTTTCACAAAAAGCAGTTCAGGGAAGACTAAACGTAAATGTGAAAGCAAAACTATACAACTTTTACAAGGCAGTAAAAATAGCTTTAGGAGTTTGGGTAGGAAATGATCCCCCACTACCAATTTGTATCCAGCTTTATAAGATATTTTTAAAAACAGTTACTTTCAGCAGGATATGGGAAACAATACATAATATTTTACAACTTCTAAACTCCCCTCCTCAAAAAGTCAACAGTTTTCTGTTGCTGCATTGAACAAGAAAATTTTTCAGAATGGTAGACATTTTACATGAGGCTTGTAAGAGCTTTTCACTCATGTGAAGAAAAAAAACTAAAAACTGCAGGATTCTCAATGGGATGATCCACCAACCACAAACAGAAATCTTGGCTCTTTTGAGCAATATCATCTTGATGCCATCACCAAAAAGCCTGAGTATTGTTCCCCAATGCAGCTGATTTTAGGGGTGCCAAGACTACATCATGACTCTTGGTTTCAGGAAGTCAGGGATATGCTGATGGCAGCAGGAAAGGATATGACATGAGTTTTGCTTCCCCACACTGTAAAGGTTCTGAGCCAAAGTGGCTGACATGTGGACAAAACCACGGGTAATCTTCAAAACCAAGGTCAGGAAATCCTATGTCCCCCATTTCATTCCAGCTTCTGAGACATTCTATTAGTGGCATTTGCCCTTTCCACAAAAGACAAAAACAAAGTGTCCTGTGTGCTAACATTACTTGAAAAACTCCTACAGTTTCATAAAACTTGATTTAAAAATAGTAGTCATTAGAAGTACGGAACTGTCACAAAGGTCCACTTCACTTGGCACCTTCTGCTTTCTGTGGCTAGGCTGTGGCATCAGCTCGGCTTTTCGCAGGGTCCTTCTTCCCATCCTTGCCACCATCTGCTTTCCCTTTTCGTCCTTTGGGTGACTTCTCCCCCTTCTTTGCAGGGGCCTTTCTAGGCCTGGGCTCTGGTTTTGGAGGGGCAGGTTTAGCAGACAACCGTGCTGATCTCCTCTGTGGCTCACACTTCACCTTCACTTTGTCACCTATAGGATCTCCTTTGGCCTTTCTCTTGGGCATGGTGGCAGCAGTGCTCGGCAGGTGGCTTTGCCAGTCCAGGGTGTTCCTCTGTCTTCCTCACACTGCTCCTAGAAAGATCTTTTTAATAAGACCCAAAAAGTGTAAACCATAAAGGGAAAGATTGGCAAATTTAACTACATTAAATTCAAATTTGACGCTATTAAAATCAATAATTTGTGTAGATCAACAAGATAGCCTAAAAATGTAAAAAGATAAGTTACAAGCTACGCAAAAGATATTCATAACACATATAACTGGCAAAGAATATATTAAGACTTCCTACAGATCCATGAGAAAAGGACAAAATGAAAATGTTTTTTAAATGGGCAAAAGTGTTAAGCATTTCTCAGAGGAAACAAAAATGGTGGTGAATAAGCACATAAAAATATGTTCAACCTCATTAATAACATGGGAAATGCACACTAAAATCACAGGATAAAACATTTCACACCCATCAAATGGATGAAAACAAATTGGAAAAAAAAAAGATGATCTTGTCTCTAAATTGCTCTAGAGTGTTTTGTTTTGCTGACCACACCATCTAGATTAGTGGGCAAACATGGTCCTTTTGAAGAAAACATGGATTTGATTTTTTTATATTCCTTGGTTAAAAGCAACCACCTATAAATGGTGCTGAAACATCAAATTATCTATTTTTCTCTCCATATTTTCAATTTGATGAGCATTTCTGGAAACTTTACATTTTCCTTTCTTCTGTGGAACAGAGGGAGAGATGAGATTAATGTACAGAAGAGGGAGACACCTCAGCAGGAGTGTGCCTCAGTCAGTCATCATTTCCTTTGGTACCTGGGAGGGACTTTAGGAACACGGGTTAAGATTGAGGAGAAACAGTTCTGCTCTCAGGCTTAACACCATTCACTAAAAAGCTACAGGGCCCTGCTCTTCTGATACCATACTCCCCTAAATATTCTGAATCACAGGGGCCAAAAGTCCCTGTTGCCCCCAAGACACACTGCAATTCTACTGACCCAACAAGACCCGACCTACTCTCAGTTCTAACACATCCTTCCCTAGACATTACATGAATTTATCCCTAACTGTAGCCCCCTTTTTCTCTTTCCCAAATGTACCACTAAAGAAATGTTTGAACAGCTCTTCAAGAACAAAGGTTTTTTTTAAAAATCCAAATTTGTTAAGTAATATAATACCGAAGTTACAGAATTACAAATACTCTGCCATGCATTCAAAAGAAAAAATTATTAACTGGCAGATAAATGTTTTAAATAATTTTATAACTTTGGGAAATACAAAGATGCGTCTTTCAATGGCATTACTAGGGAAAGAAATTATCAAGACATAACCGATAGTGGGGTTATTTTCCCAAGACATGGCAACAATTTTAAAGTTTTAGGAAGCTAACAATTCCCCTTTGTTAAAATAACGCTTCCAAGGACAAAATTATATTAACTGAGAACAGAACAAATTAGTGAAACTTTTGAATCACTTATCTCCATGTTGTAAAGAACTGGACTGAAATTCTTGTGGAAGTTCTCAATAAGTCTTCATTTAAGGAGATTACTTCTTTCATAATGAGGTATCATTCCCTCAGCAGCCTCAGGGGAGAGGGAACATCTGCTCCATCCTTTTCTTAAAATCCTTTTGTTAGCAATGAAAACTTGCATTGTTTCATTAGAAAAAGATCTATGAAGTTTAAATTAACTGGTAGAAATACTTTAAAAAATGACTCATAATGAGATTAAAAGCAAAGAACATATCTTTACAGTAGAAATATGCAAATGATAAATAAGATGAGGAAATACAGGTGTGCTAAAATCTGCAATCCAAGGAAAGATGCCTTGGGAAAAAAACCAAGCCTGCTGACACCTTGATCTTGGACTTTCAGCATCTAGAACTGTGAGACAATAAGTTTCTGTTGTTTAAGACACGCAGTCTGTGGTATTTTGCTATGGAAGCCCTAGCTGACTAATACAGGGGGGAAGAGTGTAAAGACCTTAGTAACCTAAGAAACATCTTGGATAAGATTAATTTTGAGATTTCACACAACTCTCAACATCTTTCTTCCATGTTTTTTTTTTCTTTCATCATGAGTCTGTCTCCAATGTCCATGGACCAAATCTCACCTCATCCAATACTCTCCTACTCCAACAACACAGGCCAGGCACATTTCAACAACATCCTTTTGCTCCTTTGACTGTTACTGAACTGCGTTTCTGGAAGATAGTTCTAACTTGGGATCTAGTCTCAACCCCACCCCAGCCAGAAGGCCACCCTCTTCTCTCTGCCTCTTAATTAAGGCAGATGGGGCTGTAAGAAGTTTACTAACAGGAAGCTTAGTAAAGAGAGAATAAGGTATATAATTAAACAGTAAAATAAAAGAGGTGCAGTGTGCTACAGGGCAAGAGGTTACTTGATGTCAGTCACTCTCCCACCTTCCATAGGAAACAGACAAGGCCGGCAGCCTGAATTTTCATTTGGGGTTAATGAGGGTGTACAGAACCAAGCGACTCACCTTGAAGCTAATCTGCCACCTTGACCCCCGAGTGAACCGGGGCCCTTGGCTCCTGTCAGGGGTCTTGGAATGAACCAGAGCTCAGAGCTAGTTTCCCAAGCCTCACTAGTTCTGCCTCTGGAGTGGGCTCTGTGACGTCATCGAACTTCTAGAAGTTCCGACGCAGACCTCGCGGCACCGGCCCTCGGACTGCTCACAACCCTTTCCCAGCCCGCAGACCCACAGCTTTAGCTCTGCAGACATGTGGTCTCGGGGTGGAAGCGGGAAATAGGACCACCCCGCCGCCGCCCAAGACTGGGTTTCTGTACTGTCTCCTATTCAACTCTTGAACCCATAAGCTGGACTTGTCTGCCTGGCCTTCGCTCTCCCGGCGCCTTCCGCGATCCGGAAGAACTCTGCATACTTCGTCCTTTCACCAAACTAGGAGTTGGGGGTAGGGTGAGAAAGGGCAGAGCTGCAGCGGCATTTTGCCAGTGAGCCACAGGCTTCCAAACCAAGTGTCACCCATGTGCACCTGGTGGGCGGGGGCCACGCCCAGCCTCCCAGCGGAGGCACTGCAGTCCACCTGCACCGGAGAGTGACTGAGGATGGATTCGTCGCCGCCGGCCGGGACTCTGGCCTCCCCTCAGGGCACCACATGAACTCGCTCGTATTTCTGAGTGGTAGAGAGAGGGTTTTAAATAAAAATATCTTAGACAAATTGCTACTGAGCACGTGCCCAAGAACAAGGGACCCAGTAAGATGGTAAAGGCATGGCTTTCAGAGAAGTTGTGAAGACGGAAGAGTAACAGGGCTGGGAAAGGAAGTGGCACACAAGCAGCCTGTTTGGACAAAAAAAAAAAAAAAAGGAAAGGAAAGAGGAAAAGGAAGGGGAAGGGGAGGAAGAGGGGAAGGGGAGGGGAGGAAAGGGAAGCGGAGAGAGGAAGAAAGAAAACGGTTTAGCTAAGCGTTGTCCTTTCTTTTCTTACGGCCATAAAAACGTCACGTTCACATCAGGCATTCGAGGGGACCTGAGCACCGGGATGTGAGAGCTTCGGCTTTTCTACTGACCGTTGGAAACGGTGATGGAAACACCAGTGACGGTGACGATGGTACATCTACGAGGACATCCTGAGGATACAGCTGAGGCTGTGATGTTAGCTGGAATAATAAGTCTTCCCGGAAAAGCGCTTGATTGATACAGTGAACGTGGAAGCCGACCCCGTACACCACAGAGGTCAATGTCAGCAGCCAAATTTAGGGCGCAAGTCCTGCTGTAAACGGCGCGCCGGTGAGTTTCCTCAAGTCACGGTCCTGTGGGGCGTCCGCAGTTGGTCCATTTCTCAACTTTGAGCTCTTTCTGTCTTTCTGGCGGAGAGAGCAGACGGCCACAGTGGAGGAATGAACATTGGGCCCTTCTGTGTCCCCTCAGTGGGGGTAACTCACAGGTGACACCTCGAAACTCGAGGACGGAGGGACGGCCTGACGTGACCTTTCCCCCATCTCACGCCCCGCCGCGGACCTGCGACCGCGCCGACCCCGCGGTCCAGAGGAGCACTCAGAGCGCAGGGCCAGGAGCGCAGGGGGCGCCGCCAGGGCCACACAGCAGGAGGCACCGGTGCTCACCCACCGGGCACGCGCCCTTAGGCTCCGCACTCACCGAGTCTCCAGGCCGCCCCCTCGGCGGGCGGGCCGGCTGGCCCGAGACGCGGAGCAGCCCCGGGCCGGGGCCCACCCACAGGAAGGCTGGGAGCCGAGGATGCGCTTCCGGGGCTCGGGCCGCCGTTCAGCGGGGCCGGGATCCGCAGCTCCCCTCGAGTTGTGAGTCAGTCTCGGAGGCCCCCCAGACACTATACCCATCTCAGCACCACCGCCCGGGGCAAGCGTGACAAGGAAAGGAGGAGAACATGTTTATGAGAGCGTGGAAATTTAAAAAATGAATAAGATATTTTCCAGGAATTCAGTCCATAGGGACAAAAAAAACTTGTTTCCGCCCGGTTTCGAACCGGGGACCTTTCGCGTGTGAGGCGAACGTGATAACCACTACACTACGGAAACACAGCAACAGCACGTAACAGAAGTGGACACTTCCATAGGTGGAGCTCGCCCCCTGCCACTGCGCCTGCGCCTGACGCGGCTTTCTGCCGCTCCGTAAGACCTGCAGTGGTGTGAAATCAGACCCTTTCCGTTTATACCGGAAATGACCGGATGCGGGGACACAGAAGAGAGGTTCTAATCGTTACAAATAATCTATCATTATTACTCATTAATATGAATCGCCACCTTTTAATTGCTTCCCCTTTGCCTAAGATTACTTCACACGCCACCCTCCGGCCCAGTTACTCGCAGGGCGAGAGTGCTGCGTGGACAGCACTCGCTCCTCCACTGCTCCTGGTAGCGCCGCTCCCTGCCGGGTATGCACTTTCCACTGCACTAGCTCCTCCGTGGTCCGTGGAGGGAAGAAGTTAAGAGGTTTTAGAAAAAAAAAAAAGAAAAAAAAGCCACCCGCCTATCGAGCCAGCCAGGAGTCGAACCTGGAATCTTCTGATCCGTAGTCAGACGCGTTATCCATTGCGCCACTGGCCCACGCAGTAGCCGTTTTGCAGTGGGCTTTTCTTCATCAGAAACAGGGCGGCGGCGCTCGCCTGGAGCCCCATCCCTTGCTATATTGGCAATGGAGCTGAAAGCCTGGTTGCCGCACCCTCCCCGGTCCGCAGCGCCCAAAGTCCAGGTGCACCTTTCCCCTGCGCACAGGGTAATCTGACCACCAACCATTGACTAGGTAGGTCATAGTGGGTCGTCAGGCCCATAACATTTTAGTAAACGGTTATCTTGGCCTTAAGCAAGTCCTGTCCACTGTCCTTGTACATCTAGGTTCACACACCCTCGAAATGCCAGAAGCGATCCTCTTTTTCAGGCTCCTGAGAGGGGTAACTACCCTCCAAGGAACACATGTTCTTAACTGTCTTGCACTCTGCTTTCTCCCACCTTCATGCAATCTTTCTTACCTTCCTCCCTTAATTCCAAACGCACAAAAGATACTGCAAAACTGTCATTTTCCGGACCACTTGATATCTTGCTTGCCAGCAATGTCGTGAGTTTGGCTCAAATATACTCAAAAATTCTCTACAGGTTTCGAATTTCTGAGCTCTGGCCTTTTCCTTGACAATTTTTGCTAGCAGAGGCGAGCCCTAGCATCACCTCTCCTCCCCAATGCATTGTCTCACCCATATTGCCGTCAATAAATAAAATGATGGTGATTAGTGCTTGGAGAAAAGCAAAACAAAAATCGGGAAAGGAAATAGGAAAGCCCAGTGGATAATGTACGGACGATAGAGAAATTAGGGTATCGAGTAGAAGAGGGATCTGGAATCAGGGCATCTCCAGGGAAAGGCCTGGAGCTGGGAGCGGACTGGGAAAGGTCTAGTAACGTGGGAGCGCTGGTGCAGACTCAACGGGAGGGGCAGGAGACCGGGACTTGACCTCCCGCCTCGCAGGCCTTTGTAAGAACTTTGGCTGTTTCTGTAAGAAAACTGGAGGCTGTTGCATGATCTGACTTTCTTGTCTCTTCTTGGATCGTTAAAATGTTTTGATTTCAAATAATTACTAAGCAAGACTCTGTGCTAAGCACCCTCTTGCATGCTGCTCTGACCACAGGGCATACATCTCAGAATCGGACACCTTTAAAAATTGCCGCCAGCTCTCACACATATGAATGCTCATTTATATGTTTTCTTAGGAAGCACATACGTGTCTTCTTATGTGTGCGATTCAGTCTCTCTCTATTTCTGAGAAGGAACCACTATCCCCATGACTGGTGAGCATTGTAAATAAGTTGAGGGTACTAAACAAATGGGGTAAAATTGCCTGACATTAAGAACATATACATTGAAATTAGAAAATATGTGTTTTCAGTTGGTAAGGTTGCAACAGTCTGTAAGAAAAATACATATGTTCCTGCATAAATATTAAAGTAGACCTAGTTATGGATTCTTCCTTAGACAAAAGAACAGGGGTCTTCTGAATAGGTTTTGTACGGGTGTACCCCCTAAGGCAGTTTGGTGGTTATGGATTCCATCACAAAATAATACATATATATATAATAAATAGATAAGATTTCAAAGTTAAACCAATTATATTGAAATATGTTATCAAATATTAAAAATGTATGAAATAGTAATATTCATGTTCCTTTATTAATGCACTAAATACTGAATATTAATGCACTAAATACTGAAATTTCAAAGCAGTAATGAGCATAATGATATTTTAAGAAACTTGCAATGAATCAAATTTGATTTGAAAATATTTGTGATTTCCAGTAGTAGTAAAGTCAAAAGTACAGCTGTGATTTGTTGCCTCTTATATTCATTGTAATGGAAGAAAATACAAAAGCTCAGTTATTATTAAGTAGTCAAAATAAAATGATATTATCCTATCCAAGTTCATAGACTTGGATAGTTTCTCTCCCAAGCATGTGGAAAATGGCACTCTCACGTTTCTTTAAGTTATTGTCAGCATCTGTGACACAGTGATCTGTTGTACCTTCTCCAGTTTCAGAGATGTGGAACAAAACAACTGTGAAGGGCCTTTCCATGGTCCTTGATGGTCACAGTGGAAATTGAGCAGAAGATAGGGTTCACACCCAGATTTCTGGAAATGATAGCTCTACATCTCAATTTTTTCTCGAGACTTGTCTCTGGCTTGTTAAACAACTCCCAGAATTGCTGTGCAAATTTTGACGGCTACCAGTCAAAGGACACCCCAAGTCAGATACTGTTGACCCTGCCGCTTTCTGAATGTCTGCCACAGTTTGGTCAAAGCCATACTAAGTGTGGCTGATTATATTTATGATTATATTGGTTCCAAGCACACTAATAATGTGCTCATAATGTTAAAGAAATAGGTGCTTATTTTATGGAGTCTCAATTAGACAGCATGTTGAGTTCATAGACTTTCACTCTTTTTATGAAAATAAGAAATCTAGCACAGTCATTCCCCACCATCATGTATGTAGGCCGAGGTAAGTGCCAATGGCTGCCTTATAGTGTGACAGAGAGATCCTTCAAATACAGGTACAGTTTAGAAATACTGAAATGTTGATTTCGTGACAACAGATATCAAGCAAGACAACCAATCATAGTTACAGGTTTCATTTGGGAAGATACTTTCACAGCTATGTCAACAATTTGTAAACTGCTTAGAATGTCACTAAAGTTCTTTGTTCAAATTTTATTTCCAAGGACAGATTAATTTTACAGAGAACTGAATACGTTGGGAACAGTTACAAATACAAAAAGCCCCCAACGACAAAGTAGACATTCTTCTATTGCTCTCAATTTGACATCTTATCAAAACAGACCCTTTGGACAAGTTTTAGGACAAGAAAGAGTCTCTCCCTCTGTAGTTGCAGAGGGGAGGGAACCGCTTTTTCTTCTCTTTCCAAGACTAGGTTTTAATTAGGAAGCTTTGTGTTGTTTTTAAAGTGCAATTCTGGAATTCCATAGGCTGACATTATAAGCTCAAAGCAGGCAGATGGAGCCAATTTTGCGGAAAGACACCGGGTAAAGAATGACTGGAATTTTAATTAAAAACCGTGAAGTAGAGAACCTAATAGAACAGTACTTGGTGCTGGAAGTGTCCTGGTGTCAATGTGTCACAGGACCCGGAGGCGTGTTTTTCCGTGAATGTGGCCTGTGCCGGCGCCGGTCCTCTCCCTCGCCGGTGTGTCTCTGGCCCCATGCTGCGCGAAGGGGGCTTAGTTTTCCTACAGCTTCGTTGTTTCTTAGGTCTTTGAGGGTGAAGCGGAGATTAATTTTTAGGGGCTGGCCAAGGGTCTGGGTTGCTGCTGACCCTCATAACAAGAAAACAAATACACAGAACAAAAGCATAGGTATTTCCTTTTCTCTGTCTATTGGAGCGGAAGCTGCTGTGTTGGCTCCGTGGCTTAGCTGGTTAAAGCGCCTGTCTAGTAAACAGGAGATCCTGGGTTCGAATCCCAGCGGGGCCTTTTTGTGGTTGTTCATAAAAACAGATTTACCCTAATTTGTGTCTTTGTAACCTGGTATTACATTGGGTTTCTTTTTAAAAAAGAAGTGGTGAGGAGACAATTCCAGTCACCGGAGGTTTTTGATTACTTGGAATTTTGCAATAGATTATGTAAGAATAATATTCACTATCCAAGTTTTGAGTTAAAAAATGGAACATCGCATATTAATATTTGTAACTGTACCTATTGGTGCTCAATTATAAGCAGGCTGAAAATCAGAAAACTTGAATTTGAGGGATATTTTTGGAGAGGTCACTAAACATGAACGTCTGTGTGTCTAAGTCACCCTCTTCCTGGGTCCTGTCTGAATTGCAAAATTTGTAAACTGCCAGACCCTCATGGTCTGCAATTCGATCTTGCTGTATGTCAAGGAAAATGTTACACAGCTTAATAATGGAGTATGTAGGAAAATGTTTAATTATGGTACCTGATTTGTGGTGCAAAGAGTTAGATCCGATCTGGAAGTCATTCTGTGTGAGTAGGTGGACACACTGCAGATCTCTATGCAACATTGAAAAGCAGTAGGCCTAGATATGGTCTTGATGTGCACAGCAACATAGATAAATCTCAAAACAGTAAAAATAGAATGAGATATACGACACAGTGTAATTTATGTAAATTAAAAACGCAAAAATACATGTTCTATAAAAACAGAATTTAAAAGGTGGCCTTTCCAGTTATTTCTTTTGGGAGTGGGAGATGGGAAATGAGATTCGGAAAGGGAACTAAAAAGGAATCTATAGATGAATAAAATAAATGAAGGGCCCTGCGGACCTCAGTGATGATAACAGATGATAACATTCATATTTAACTCCTTAAATGTGAATGAGAGAGGTGACAGGCAACTAAAGGAAATGAGATTAAAACGGCTAGAACTTCAACCGTCTTCCACACTGGGAATACGGGAAACAAGTCAAAAACAAATTGTCAGGAGTGGGATTCGAACCCATGCCTCCAGGAGAGACCGCGACCTCAACGCAGCGCCTTGGACCTCTCGGTAATCCTAACTCAGTGAAAGTAATTGCTGCTGAAATTTTATTTCTGTATCTACCTAACCACTGTTCAACTTTTTCTTCCTTTTTCGAGATGTGGGAATCTTCTTAAAAGGCGAAATCATCATTGGGTAAGCGGTCCCGAAGCCTACTTAGGGTGGAAGCGCGATATGGACCGGGGTCGCCGGAGCCGCAGGAGTGCCGATCTAAGGGAAGTCCAAACTTGTAGAGAGTTTTCATAAGGGTTTATCTGAGTCAAACTGACGACATTGCCGGGAAGCAAGAACTCAGATGTTCCGGAGAACGTCAGTTCTGCTGTGTCTTTAATGCATTTGGAATTAAGGAGGGAAGGTAAGGAAGATTGCATGAAGGTGGGAGAAAGCAAGGTGCAGGACAATTAACAAGATCATGTGCTCCTTGGAGGGTGATTACCTCTTCCAGGGGCCTGAAAATGACGATCGCTTCTGGCATTTCAGGGTGTGTGAACCTAGATGTAGAGGACACGGTTAGGTGAGTCAGGACCTTAATGGGAACACAGCATCTTGTCTCCACTCGTCGGAATTCTAGTTACAATGACGGCACTCATGTTGCTGGAATTGTCTTGCTTGATTTGGCACTTCCTCCTGGGAGGTGTCAGGCTATGCCAGATAGTGCTGGGGAGCCTGGCACCATGGGTCTCCGACCCCTCCCTCCTTCCTTTTGGCTGCAAATCTCCCTGGGGCCAGTACCCCTGGGGATCCCTGTAAAAGGCCAGTGTGTCTTGCTGCTTGTTCTGACCTTATCTAGCTGTACATTGATGCTTGATGGTCTTTTCTGTATGGGTGTTGTATTGCAATTAACAGTTTAAAATCAAAGATCAGTAGTTTTTGTACCTACTAACCTAGACACAGGCGTAGCTTAACTTCTGCAAACACACCTACCTGAAGGTCAGGTGTGACCTACATGGGGTTTTATTCCCACATGTTCATAGTCAGGATCCTGGGTCAGAAATTACTGACTGGATGTCAAGGAACTTAACTGAGTTCAAGGTTCCCACACAACCAGAACTGGTCAATTAACTGCTTGGAGGAGTTTAGACAATTGTTTCACCTCTGTTAACCCCAGGAACTGCTTTCTTTGACACCTTCCAGTTTCACGTGATGTCAGTTGATGAAATATAGTGCTTAATCCCTTACATTAAGCATCAAATCCCCATCCCTAGGGAACCAGTCGGATGCAAATGATCAGTCCCAGGCAGACCAGTCCTGCTGGACATTTTGAGGACAGAGTCCAGCCCTCCCTGTGATTCCGAGCTGAACTCCAGATTGACAACCACTGGCTTAAAGTACAATAACCTTGTGACTCTTAACAGAGAGGCTGCTGTCATGTCAGCAGGAGGTGACATGTGAAAGGTCTAGATGATGCCTTTCGGAATGTTCCAGTGCAGTGGTTCCCCCCTGGGGAGGTTTGTAAATATACCAGCCCTGTCCCCACCCCAGAGCACTTGAATTGGAATATCTGGGCTTTCCACCTGGCAGAGTATCTCTCTACCTGCAGGTGTACCCAGGTTTGAGAGCATTGTTTCGAGTTTAGCTTTAGAGAAAGGCTGACTGTGTCTTTTAAGGATGAGCATTTGAATATGTGTCCAGGCCTCTGTGGTCCATGGCTGTAGCCCAGCATTTGTAAAACAAGGAGCAGAGGTTTACAGTGGATGAGTGTGCCCGGGAGCTGCATGGGGGTGTCTGGAGATGAGTCACTGCAGAGAGCCTGGGATGACTGCCACCACTTTCATGAGAGGCTGGTGCCCTACTGACCTGGGAGATAAGATGCAAACAGCCTGTAGAGAATTAAAATCTGATTATCGGCCTGGGTGCATGGGAGGAGGTGGCACATCAGCATTTTATGGAGACAACTATGTATCTCAAGGATGCACATAAACTTTCAGGGTTCCAGAGGGCCAGCCACACCCGATGTCATCACTGGGTAAAACCAAAGAATGAATCTACATAATTTAAAGGCTAGAGCATGTGAAGAAGTGGAAGCTTCATAAGACGACTCCTTGCCCAAAACGTACGGTACTTCTTTTTACCTCTTTGTTCACAAAGTTGGCCCCTCAAGAATGAGTGTGCCGAACAGTAATGAGAGAGAGAAATATCATGAGGGGTTTGAGCTACATAAACACACACACACACACACACACACACACACACACACACACACACACACATTTGAATAAGGAACTATTGTGGCTAAAATATGAGTTAGGTCTAGAGGAGGAAAGGGAGTGAATGTGCCTACAAATTTCTTGAGACGAGCTGCTTTCTAGTGAATGTGCAGTGTTTACCTCAGTCAGAGGATGAACCATCTCAGGCCAGAGGAAACAGAGCCTGGGGGAAAATCCCAGCCTTCCTGCTCACCAACAGGTGATTGGAGCCATCACACATGTCTGTACCATAGTCTCTTAGCTACGCATGCTTACTTGTCCCCAAAATGCATTCTGCACACTGCTCACGGTCTGGGGGCACGTCTCTTGAAGGGTTCTTGGCACTTCAGCTGAGACATTCTGCTCCAAGCACATGTATATGTAGAAGTAAATGTTCTTCTGTAGTCCAATTCCAGAGTACACATGAATTGCCCGGGATGCAGTTAAAATGCAGCTTCGGCTTCTAGAGGTCTGGGCTGGGGATCAGGGTTCTGTGCTGTGACAAGCTGGGCCAGGACCAGCGGAGTGGCAGTGCTCCAAAGTGTGCGTGGCATCCCTGTTCCTTGTGTCCTTGGGGTGAACCTGTCCTCTGTGGTGAATTTGAGTGGCTCAGATGTGCTTGGCAATAGTTCAGCCTGCTACTGGCAATGGTGGAGCAGAAGGCTTTCTGGGGCTGTTGGAATCTCAGTGTCACCGATGTCGCCTCAGGTGACTAAGACAGGCTTTGGCAAAGCGTTTCACATGGCGGCATTCCAGAAGATTCAGGAATAAAGCCAGCATCACCAAGATAATTTCCTGCAGGTGCTGGTAGCTGGTGCCAGCTGGAAAGGGCGCCCCCAGGCTCAACAGGTAAGTTCTTCCTCAGGGGCCTCATGCACAGAGGCTGGAACTAGGGACAAGGAAGGACACAGAGGTTTCCTAAGAAGCTACCACCTGTGCCTGGTGGGCATTTTCCTTGAAGATCATGGGGAAAAGGAAGGGGAGAGGAGTTACAGAGCTGGTTAGAACCCGTGACATGATGTGACCATGTTCCCTCCGCTCTCAGTGGGTGCTGTGGCAGCTACATCTATTCTGGGTGAGGGTCCACACACACATTTAGGATATACATTGCACAGTAAACTGGCAAAGCAACAGCCTGAAGTTCCTTGGGCCTTTTACATAAGTTGGACTTTGTTTTTCTTTGACTCTGAAAGTACAATCTGAACTCAAATGAATGCTTGTAAAGCAGGGATAAGTGATTTCTTCTCTCAGGAGTACAGTGTGGGATGGGTGGCATGGAGTGGACAGTGTGGGGTGAGAGGCAGGGGTAAGGAAGGGAGGGTAGTGGGGACTCATATTCTGTCTCTTGGGCAGCAGCGCTGGTTGAACTACATTCAGCTCACAGCCCCTGTGACTGGACATTCCCCATCCTGACTTGGGGCCATGTAGAGGAAAGTGGGCATCTCCCTGAGCTACCAGGGCCTGTCAAGTGGGAGCTGTAGAGCCTTCCCTTTGGAACAGTGGTGTCAAAGATCACCCACGTTTTTGGGTTTTTTTCCAATAATTTTCCAATTATTACCATTAAACATTTCCCAAGCTCCCTCCTCCTGGAAAAATATCTTTAAAAATTGAGTTGGGTTCACTCACATATACCAGGAGCAAATTACCTTCTCAGTAGTGGAAATGGAATCACCATCCAGAGGCTGAGGGTGGGCACCACTGGCACAGTGGCCTTCTGGTAAGTGTCTGGACCCTCATGGGGGTCCTGTGACCACGGACCATGGCCATCAGGCCCTGGGAGGAGTTTTGGATAAATAGAACCTCACTGGTTGGACAGCAGCATCCCCACACAGATTTTTTTTCCTGTTTGTGTTTTGGTTCCTTTTGTTGAGGTAAAGAAAAGAAGCTGCAGGTGCTACTTTCAGCAATCAGACAGACTTATTTATTAGGGTAAGACCATGGGTGACATCTCTCCCCAAAGCTGGAAAAATACAATGGAAGTGGGAGGTATGAATTTTGCAGTCCATTGGCGAGACAAGTCACAGGAATACAGGAAAATGCAAACACAGACAGAGCATTGAGGGGACCCGGAAGAGGAGCACATCGCAGGAAGGCTGTGTGAGGAGGGGCAGAGGGTATGAGAGTTGACACTAATTGGACATGTATTTGAGGGGTTGTGTTAAACAGGACACTGGGATGAAGGCTGAGGGGGCGTGAGGCTGAGACAGGGGCTGAGGAAGTGGTGGTGTCACTGAGGGATGGTTCCCGGAAAGGCCTCTGATGTGGGGAGATTCTAGCTCATGAGCAGGAAGAGAACAGGGAGCTTGTGGAGTCCACAGAGTGAGGCTGGACCGACCCCAGGAAAGGAGCAACAAGTGGGCACAGAGAGCGAAGAGGGCCTGCTGCGCGATCAAGGTCGTGCGCATGACTTAGAGCTTCGTCTAAGTTGTGCTCTGCTGTCACGCCTTCTGTGTGACTCCTAGCCTTGCGCATTTCATCTCACTCCCCACTGCCAGTTGCTCACATCCCAAAGAAGTAGGGCTAGTTTCCTCTACCCTGTAGAACATGGCTTGGAAGACCTGTGATACAAGCCCTAAAAAGCTAGGGGCAGGCCTGGGTCACCTCACTTTCCTCCATCACAATGTCCCCTCCAGCTTCCTTCATGGGAGTTCAGCCTTGGACCTTCCATTCCCAGAACACTTTGGGGTTTCTGCTTGCCTAAAACTCATTCTTCACATACCCTATTCTGGAAACCAGAGTGTGTCTGTCATAACAACATGCCAACCTAACTAACCCATCTCCATCCCTGAGCTGTCCCTTCTGGTTCCTTTCAAGTCCCTCCCTGTAGGATTTGGCCTCAAGGGATAGGAGACCAGAAGCAGCTGAAGAGTCACCTCCCTGACCCCTGAATACCAGGCAAGAAACAGATTAGGTCCTACACCCCACACTCTGTAGCAGCAGCAACACAACCTTCCCAGGATGAATTGATCCCTGACCAACAGGAAGAAAGGGGGGCTGGTGAAGCTGACAGCTGCAGCCTTGGGGTAGTGCAGAGAAGGGGCAGAGCAAAGAGAAAGAGCTGTTGGGATAGTCCTTAAGGTGCCTCTTGGCTGGGCTGGGTGGGGATTAGTTTAGAATGGAGGGTGTCTGTGTCCCCAGAGGCCACATCCTCCCTCAGGGGGCACAGTGGGATCTCCTTAGAAGGGTCCTTGACATCAGCAGCTACTGTGACTCCCTCAAGCCCATCAGTGGTTGGGCAAATGGTCAGGGGCTTTTTACCACAAGACCAAAGGCAGAAGAAGGGCCGGAGGGGCCCAGAGAAAGAATTGTTGGGGAAAGAATAGATATGGGAGCCGTCAGTCATGTTGTAGAAGGAGATGTCCCCTGAGTCATAGTCCAGGAAAATTCCAACCCGGCGGGGGTGTCCTGCCAGTGGGAGAGGGGTCCGGAGTGGGGTGAGGGCCCAGTACCCATTTCCATACAACTCCACAGCCCAGAACCCATTCTCGGGAATCATGGGGTCAAATCCTTTCTTCACCACGTCCTCCCTACACACCCCAACTGCCCAGTCAGTCCTGTCTCCCACCCCCACCTCCCAGTAATGTGTCCCCGAGGTGAAAGCCTCCCGACCCAACACGCAAGGCCAGGAGTCAAATCTTTCTGGTTTCTCAGGCAGTTTCTGACGTGAATCTTCCAGCCGGACAGATTTGAAGTTCTCATACAGGAAGAGGTGGGGGTGGGCGGTGTCTGGATCCAGAGTCACATCAACTAGTCAGAGAGAAAGTGAATGTGAGCATAATGATGTCAGAGGTTATGTCTTTCCTTCTCCAAAGAGTCAGGACACCCGTTTCGGAGCTGACTGGCCTCCTTGAAGTGGAGCCGATAGCCCCCTTGTCCATTACCAGCCACAGGGTGATGTATGAGCTGAAGTCCCCAGTGCCTAAGGAAACCCTGTCAGAGGCTAGCCACCTCCCAAGGACCCTCTCTTTGCCTCAAAAAAGAGTTGAGGCCATTTTCCATCATCTTTCCCCTCCCTATCCTCATTACTAAAATGCGTTAGTGTTTTTATATCTGACTATTGTAGGACTTTGAATCCCTCGGGGACAGAGCCTCAAAGCTCGTGAGATGTTCAGAGCAGCTGACCTGTGTGCACCGTAGCCTTTTTCCAGTCTGCAATGAAAGAGAGAGAAAGAGAGTCACTGGCAGGTTTTATAACAAGGGTGAGAAAACCTTGTGGGTGAAATAATGACAAGAAGATAGAACTTACTGAGCTGTTCCAGGAGTTTCTCTGGAAAACAAACAGACATGCATAATGACCTTCTGTAGTAGGCATGAGGGAGGGGACACAACTGGTGTGAGAAACACACAAAGGGGTAACTGTTAAATCATGACTCCTAATTCCTGAATCATCATCAACACTGTAAAACAAGGATTCTGTTTCATTTTCTAAGGAATATGCCAGAAGTTCCTACTGGGAAACCGAGTTAAAAGTGAGGATTGAACCTCAGGTGAGCACTGAACAAACATCGGATTTAATATCTTAGTTAGAATTGGTTCTGACTCCTGCACCCAAACCCTAGTTCATTATATTGAGTATCATTGATTTTAGGAGCCTCCTAACCCCCTCTGACTTTCCGAATTCTAGAGTCAAGCATCTTCCATTGGCAGCCATCCTAAAGGACTTGGACCAACCTCACTTGGAAGCACTCCTGACAAGTAGCCTGGGATTCTATGACTTACCTGTGG
Source organism: Aselliscus stoliczkanus (assembly GCA_033961575.1). Lineage (NCBI taxonomy): Eukaryota > Metazoa > Chordata > Mammalia > Chiroptera > Hipposideridae > Aselliscus > Aselliscus stoliczkanus. The sequence goes on along the minus strand of CM066739.1, from coordinate 108,751,724 downwards.
AGCTGAATTCACTTTTCCTCTGTCGGGATCTTCCCTTATAGAGCCTCCAGGTGAAGAATATAGACCCAATGGTGAGAATTCCTAGGACCATCAAAATGACAGCCACAGCCACCATCCAGGGAGTCAGCCTTGGGAAGAAGGGAGCTAAAACAGAATTCCCCAAGAAGGACATTTGTTGAGAAACTTTGAGCCAGCCCAGCTCTTCTTTCAAAGGGGCTTAAAAGAGGGGATGACCTGGAACTCTCCCCTCATCCCATGGCCAAGATAGTCCCTCTAGCGCCACTCAGCCTTTCAGAAAAAATTGATCTTAGGTAGGAGAGAGCAGAGAAAGAGAGAAGTGAAGATGAACAAGAGTCATGTGGGGACAGAACCTGTGAAATAATGACAACAATGCACCAATTCATGTTATTATGGAAATTCTTCCTTAATCATCAGTGCAGGGTGGGAGCCAAGAAGATGAGGAGACTAAATAAGGAAAGGGAAATGTCACTCTATGTGCAACAGAATGGGACACGCAATGACCAAAGAATAAGGAACAGTTTCTGCCTTGACCAGAGGTGGCATTTGGGGAATCATGAAGAAATTTACTTTCCTGAGGCCCCTGGAAACCTAGACAGAGCTCTAACATGGGGTGAGAAGGAGAAGGGAGCAAGGGAACTGGAGAACTAACCTAGTCTTGTTTGCTCAAGGAGAGTCTCTGGACCAGGAAGTCCCCCAGGGACAAAGCTTCTCTCTCTAAGATACATCTTCTAAGGTGGGAGATCTGGAATTTCTATGAGGTCTAGGTAATTTATGACTTCAGAGTCTTTACTCTTTAGGTGAAGTTTGTGGGGCTTCCTCAAGTCCGTGGGCAGGAGTTTAGGTGGGGAAAGTAGACAAGTCTGCCAAAGGTCAAGCTGGGCAGGTGTACCAGATGATGGCCCTGATGCTGTGTCACATAGAAACCCGGCCTTGGTTTCACTCACCTGGTATGGAAATCTCTACTTCCTTCTCCTTGCCAAGAAGGGTGTTCTGGATACAACAAGACACATTCTTCACAGAGGTGTCCCTGATGACCACGGAAGCCACCACAGCAAACAGGCCTTTTTCATCAGGATTCCTGGACTCGGACATGGATGGGAATGCCTCTCCCCCGGGAGTTCTCCACTGCACCTGGGGCTCTGGGTACCATCCCACTGAGGTGCACTCCAGCTGGGTCTCCCCACTCTCTTGAAGATCTATATGGATGTGAGGATCAGAGCCCAGAGCTGTGGAGAGAGAAACTGGTCTTACTCCTTCAGTGGGCACCTTTTAGGGAGCCTTACAACCATAGAGCTACAGAGTTTGAAAAAAAGGGACATGGGGAGTGAGAATGAGGGGGACTCATCTCATATTTCATTATACAAAGAAACTGAGTTATAAATAAAAGGAATTTCATAACCTTATCAGAGACAGATGCCATATTGGGATTTAATGTTTGAAATGTGGGCAGGAGTTTGAGGGGCAGACATGGAGTACTTGTCCAGTCATCAGGAACAGTAAGATCAATGGCTAGTGGTTGATCAGTGTCTAGGCTAGGAGTTGCAGAGATGGGAGGGAGCTCTGTGTTGGAAGTATTATGGGAAGGCTTTGGAAAGGAGGACAACTAGGGTTGAGTGTTTAAGGATGAACAGAGGGAGTATTCTTGAGGAGAAGGGGGATTGGAGGTCCTTTGCACTGAGATCATAGCTGATTATTTAAATTTCCTTTACCTGTGACATCTTCCCTCCCCAATTACATCCTAATGCAAATCGGCATCTTCTTTGCTTGTTTGTTTAGCCTATTTATTTTCTTGACAATTCCACAGAAAATACCAAGCTGCAGAAGGGCCCTTAAAACACATGTCCACAGCCATTGGTTTAAATCCATATACTCCATGTCTGTGTGTATATGTGAGAATATGTGTTCTTTTCATGAAAAGGGCTACCATTGTCAGCAGATTTTCAAAAGTGTCTATCACCCATTTAGGGTACAATGACAGTTTCATGCTATTAAATCTCTAGGGTTTTGTACATGATGCTGCTGCAGGGGCACCCGGTTACAAGGCAAGTACCCAGATTTCCCCAGGTACTTTTTAAACTTTATCTTTATTTGAATATATACATGAAAGGCTATATATTTGTATATCATATAATTTATAGCAGCCTGAGGTACAGTAATAATATCTTACAAGTGTATAATGCTTTTAGAGTTGACAAATTCTCATATATTGTCTGATTTTGTTTCATTTTTGCAAAATCTTGTTGGGTAGATGCTTCCCCAGTTGTTACAGTAGGAGACATAGCTCAGAAAGAGACATGCTTGCCTCAATGCCCAGGCAAGTGGGGAAATCAGACCTCAGCACTCTTTCCTCCTGGAGGCTTACCTTTTTCCTGATCATTACACCCTGAATTTTGGCCTGAAGCAAAAAGGGAAACCAAAGCAAAGCCTATTCTAGGTGGATCGAGACTGTGAACAAGCAGCCATGCTGTATGATCTTAGGAGCTCAGTGGACACTACCGCATGGAGCAGCCCTGAAGTGTGCAGGGGACGATCACCAGAGCCCACTGTGATGGTGAGAAACAGGCTCCGCCTAAACGTTCGATTCTGGGACTCAGTCAAGTACATTATGGTGTAGCCATTACGTGCTACATTGATTTAATTAATAGAACGAGGAAATGTTTACCCCATACTTGATGGGAAAAGGCAGGAGACATGTGAAATAAATATCTACAAGAAAGAATTCGCTGCTGTCTCTCCGCTCTCAACCAAGCCCCCTTCCCACTCACCCCAACTCTAGGCCTGTCAACCCCTTCCAACCTAAAAAAGATTTGGGGACTGATCTGCCGGTTTCGAAAGAAAGAGATCCCTGGGAAGATGTATGTCGCCGGGAGTCACGGACAAAATCACCCCGGGGTCTCACCCGCCACCTTCAGGCTCATGCTGGCCTCTCCGTAGCTGTCGTTGTGCCTGAAGAGGCACCTGTACTCCCCGTCGTCCGAGGCCTGGACCCCGCGGATCCTCAGGGCCGCACGGCCCTGCGCGATGTCGTCCCGCACCAGCGCGACTCTGCCCCGGTACCCGGCCATCTGCTCCGCGTCCAACGCGCGCCCATCCCGGTGAACCAGCACCGCGGGCGACAGCTTCTCCCGGAACCACCGCAGCTCCATGTGAGCTGCGCTCTCGGCTGGCGACAGGTGACAGGGCAGCTCCGCGGCCTCTCCCACGTGGACCAGGATGGGCTCCGGGGGCCCGATCACGTCCAAGTGAGCTGCCAAGACCAGGAGGGTCAGAAAGGATGTGGAGGGCTGACCGAGACCAGGCTTCCGCCAAAGGACAGTCTCTCCCACCGTTTCTCTTATTCACGGACTCAGGGGAAGTCGCTAAGGGGGACCAAATGGGATTGTTTACACTGACTGAGAAATCTCTGCCCTGCAGTCCAGGGAGAGACGGGGGAGACCCACCGGAATCCAGCCCGGGCAGCTGCAGGAGCAGGAGCGCGAGCACAGCCCTGGGGAGCCAGGGTTCTGGGAAGACCGCCATCTCTGTCCTCCGCTGGAGTCCGTCAGGAGAGTCAGTCTAGGAGACCAAGGCACAGGGGGCACGGGGTCCACTGTTGTCCCCAGCCTCCCAAGAACTCTATCCCACTCGGAATGCGCTAGTCCTTGCACACCAGGCCTCGTCCTGCCTTGTCACTCAAGGCAGCCTTCCAGTCCGCGCCGCCCACCTACCACCCCAAGTCTGGTCCCATAGAACATCAAGGAGACTTAGGAGACCGAAGCTGTGAGACATAGGGCCTGTCGGGGAGGTGCATATAAATGAACAAATCTTGGAACTACTGCCCACGAACAACCCTTCTGTCAAATACAGGAATTTGGTATTTGCATTTAGAGATGATACTAAAGATAAAGGCATAGGGTACAGGGGAGTCCAAGGAATGAAGTGGAGGAGAAAAGAGGAAAAACTGGTAGGAGACAGAACAGGAAAGGAGAGCTGAGGTGAGTAAGGGGTTGTAGAACAGAGGGTGTGGGACTCGGGAGGAAGGGGCCTGGGGGAGAGGGAACGCCCCCTGGCTGCTGCTCTCGGGCTGAGAGGAATCGCAGATACTGACCTCAGATGGTGGAGGAAAACGCACCAACAAACCACTGCTACCAAGTGAGAAGGCTGATTGTGGCACCAGGGGCAAAATTAAAGCCAGCAGGAGAAGGAAGAGGGAAGTGCTCTGAGGAAAGCCTGCCCAGGCCCCCACGTATTTACTTTGGAAAGCAAAAATCTTCCCCCAGGAGGAAGGTCTGTGGATTTGTGGTCTGCAGCTCAGAGATCAGGATGTACATCGATGGGCTGGACTAAATATAAGGGGACAGAGTGAACAAGGAAGGGGGTCAAGAAAACAGTAGCATGAGAGGTGAGACCTGGGGACACTTACTTCACCTCTCCCAGCCTCTAGCTCTTTATCTCTAAAATGGGAATATTGTTAATAACAACCTTTTCCAGAGGTGCTGGGAGGATTACATGAGATGACACATGGAAACTACTTCGCATATAGTAGGGATTTAGAGGAGTGTAACTTGTTATTCTACTATTATTTACGTAAGTTGAAGAATTAAAGCCAGGCTGGGAATAGCTCTGTAGAAATCAGTTTTCAGGGCCCCAGAGTTGACTCCCTGAAAGCAACTCTTGAGGCCTGCAATTCCTTATTTGGGGCTAAACCTTTTTTTATGGAAAAATTTATAAATACAGGAAAATATTTTTTTAAGTAGAAATCACCCATGTCACCAGCTAATGATAGCCTATATTCACATTTTGACTTATTTCCTCCCAGCCTTTATTTTATGCTCATGTACAAAAAAAGAAAAAAGAAAGGATTGATGAGGCTCTTGCATATTTTAAAACACTGTTAACAGCTACATAATATCACATTGTAGATTCTTATAATCCCCAAGATCGTGGGACGCCTTGAGTTTTGGCCTATTATAAATAGTGCACTTCACACATTAGTCTTTATCCACATGTCTGATAACTTCCTGATACACTTTCTGGTAAATTCCCAGAAATATAGTCATGGTGGTCAAAGGGTATGCGCAAATGGCCAAATCTCCTTCCTGAAATGTATCAGTGATGTCCTCACCTAATAACCCATTGGCTCTGGGGGGAAGTTAATCCTCATCACTGATGGGCCGGTGGGATGGATCCAGTTGTTATCTTACTGTGTATTTATATGACAGTGAGGCTGGCCATTTTTCATATTAACCATTTAACATATTCTGGAACTGAGCTTTTCAGGCCAATTGCCCATTTTTTTCTAGACAGATTCTGGTGCTGTTTCTTATCAATCTGGTGCTGTATGAGCTTTTTATAAATTGAAGCTGTCAACTCTGTATGACGTTTGTGGCAAAAACCCTACACTATCCCAGTTTATTCTTGGCCTTTTAATTGGAATTATGATTCAGACCAACAAAAGACACAATTGCCCAGCTGACCCAGCAGACTGCCAGGAGAATGGCTTCCCAAAGGCAAATCTGGTCATGTCACCTTGTGATTAAAAATCCCTACCCGTCTCCTAGTGACCCCAGCACCAAGTTCAGGCATTAAATCTGGTCAAGAAAGTGCTGTAGGATCTATGACCTCCTGCCTCCTTCCCCTCAGCCTCTTCTCCCTTTCCTCCGACAGCCCAACCACCCACTGGCAGAATCTGGGGGGAGATGTGGTTGTCTCAACCTACAACACCCTCTCAGGCCCGGAGGTGGTAGTGCTGTCACCCCTTCGTGGCAGCTGCCAGTTTTGCAGGAATTGTGGGGGTGCCCTGAGGGACAGCTGTGGCTCCCACTCCTGGTCTTGTCTCTTTTGCATGTGGCTAGACCAGGCTAAGGCAAACAGCTGGGGTGAGTGGCATGGATAACACTCTAGTTCATGGCTTGCTAGTGAGCTTTGTGGTGAGCTGCTGTTTCCTGGGGGCACACGCTGTTGGCATGCTGGGAATAATCAAATATGACTAATGATATGTTTCTTTTCTTTCTTTTTTTGAGGGCAGTGTCACTGGTCCCCATATGTGGGACCGAACTAGGGCCACTGGCTTCCCAAGCCAGCGTTTAACCACCATGCCACTCGGCCGGCCCGATATGTTGACATTATCACATTGACATAATTCCCCTATTTACCAAGCCTGTGTTAATTTATGTGCACTGTACCCCCGCAGACTTGGCATATGACAGGTGGAGGGGGTTGAAATATGGCCTGGGGAGAAGAGGTTGAGGGCCCTGTGAGTGGTGAATTCTCTGAGTCATATTCCTGGAAACACTTTTGAAATGGAGGGTTCCTAGAATGAACAGGTGGGGCAGTCAGGGATCATAGAAGAGCCAATAAAGTGAGGTTGGATTGAGCAAGGGAGAGAGGGGAGGAGACAGGGTGGGACCCACATTGTCTGGACCACTCTGAGCTTTCCCCGGTGTCTACCTTATTGCAGCCTGTCCTTGTCTCCTGGTGGGGCAGAGCCCCCCACGCAGCGTTACATTCACCCTCTGGACAGGCTCGAGGAAACATGAGAATACAGAGTTTAGAAGTTTTAGGAGCAGGCCATGAACTTATTCACATTGTTTTCCTCTTGTCATAGCTGTCACTCTTGTTCCCTTTTCAGACCTTGTCTGAGTTCTACCAAAAGCAGACCCTGAGAAAAATAAGGAGGCAAGTCATTTATCCGGGATATGATTCCAGAAAACACTGAGGGAAAGTGAGGAAACGAGACAGGGGGGAGCCAACAAAGAGTGTGATGAGAGCTGGGTTACAGTGTGGGCACCTGGGGCTTAACCTTGCTGGGGGCTCTCTGAGAGATTGTGTGGAAATGGAAGCCACCCAACACAGAATTATCACTGAGGGATGAGAACACAGAAGGGTTTATTCACAATCCAGCCCCTCACTGGCTGAGTTTCTTCTAGGAAGAACACCAGCTGGGGGGACGGGGCAGGGGGTGGGGAGAGTGAGCGAGCATGAGCAAGCACTAGCGAGAGCAAGAGAGAGAGAGTTTGCCAGTGAATAGGAGAGATAAGAGAGGAAGGGATGAGGAGAGAGGAGAGGGGAGAGGTGGGGAGGGGAGAATAGGTTATAAATGTGAGATTCAGAAGGCATCTCTCGTTCTCCAAAGAAATGAGACATCATGCTAGTAATTGTCAGTATCCTCAGAAGACCTTTTCTTTTCTTTTCTTTTTTTTTTTTTTTGAGGGCAGTGTCATTGACTCTCATATGTGGGACCCGAACCAGGACCATTGGCTTCCCAAGCCAGCGGTCAACTACTGCGCTACTGGGCTGGCCAGAGAAGACCTTTTCCACCTGCAGCCTCCACTCCCCACACCTGGCCCCTACACCACTCCCCCATACCAAACCCTTTCCAAATTATCAGCTACAAATTGGTGTGCCTTCAAGTTACTTGGGGGAGGAGAAATGGATTAACTAACTTTATGGTCACATTCCAAGAGACCTGAATGTCTCCTGAGGAGAACAGTTTACCACCATCTCTCTTCTCACCCTCACCACTAGGATGCTGTCAGTTTTCACTTCTATGTATCCTCAGGCTTTGAACTCATGGGAGGCAGGAGCTCAGAGTCCCAAAGAATGAAGAGCCACCCAGCTGCACAGTTGTACTTTTTCCATTCTGTAGGAACAGAATGGTTTTATTGCCTTGTTGGTAGAAAGATGAGGGGAGACCCTAATTTCCCATGCCTAATCCTGTCCTGACAACCTTTTCAGTAAAAGGTTATCTTGGCCTTAAGCAAATCCTGTCCGCTGTCTTTGTACATCTAGGTTCACACACCCTCGAAATGCCAGATGTGATCCTCTTTTTCAGGCCCTTGGGAAGCATAATCACCCTCCAAGGAGCACATGCTCTTAACTGTCCTGCACCTTGCTTTCTCCCACCTTCATGCAATCTTCCTTACCTTTCCTTCTTAATTCCAAATGCATAAAAGACACTGCAAAACTGTCATTCCCCAGAGCATCTAAGATCTTGCTTCCCAGCAATGTCATCAGTTTGGCTCAAAAACACTCTTCTGAAAATTATCTACACTTTTGGATGTTCTTACATCAACAGATATGAGAATTCTGCCTTCTATTGAGCCAGGCATAATATTTGCAAAGCAAACAATTCCACACAACTCACTAACATTTATTTTCCTTTGCAAATAAGTTATTTTTCACAAAACATTATTTATATTAGCCTGTAATCAGTTCATAATTTTCATTTAAATATAGATTAATAAATACATTTTAAAGCCTTTTCAATCCAATATAATAAATATTGGCAGATATAAGCAAAACAAACGAAAGCTCTTTGGGGTCCTCAGTAATTTTTAAGTATATAAATACATCCTGACAAGAAACTGGACACCGCAGCTCTCCCCATGGAGCTGGACTTGTGACTGACTGGGTTCACTGCTCCACTGCTCTGCCAGGACCTTTTACCTTAGGCCACTAGCACCAAGATATGACTCCTTGTGTACTGCAGGGGCACCTGAGCTGGCCAGGTCCAGATGTCTCCTTGTCTCTCTGTCTGGGGAGTTTCACTGTGTGGGCTGGACATCTTGGGTGTGAGGTAGAAATGGACCTTAAGATCCTGGGACCCCTTGGCTATCATGGTGAGGCTTAGCCATTCCAACAGCCCTGTACCCACCCCCCAACCCCCAGCTCTCTTCCTCTGTCACCGACCTCCAATGTGGTGCCCCCTCCACTTAGAAGACCCTGGGGTTCTCTCCATCTTCTCAGACCCCTATGCCCTCACCCAAATCCACAGTGTCTGATGTCAAATCAAGTACCATGCTGAATGTGTCACCCTGACGTTAAAGCAGGTTTTGGGCCTGTCACTTTCTCCCACTCTCTTCTTGGTTGGGAGCCATGTGGCAGCACTAATTCCCTTGAAATGGGCTCCTGCCCCATGGTTACAAGCAAATGAGCTACTAAAGCAACAGTCCAATGAGGGAGAGATGGGGCTGGGGCCTGAAGAGGGTGTGAAGAGTGCCTCTGGAGGAGTCTTATGTGACCAGAGGGAAGGAGGGCTGCTTTCCTCTGGGGCGCTGTGCTCCGCCAAGAGATGGCCAGAGCTTCTCTACCTAGCTCTGAAGCCAAGGAATTGGGGCTGGTGGCGGTGGCGGCTCCCTGGCCTGTATAGGACCAGGCCACCCTCGGGCACCGTGATCCCATAGGCCCCTGTGAATGCTGGGCAGATGAAGAGGGGGCTGTCATCAGACCCCAGCCTGAAGAAGGGTCTCAGAGGCCCAGAGAAGACTGAACGGGGACACGTGTAGAGGTGTGACCTGTCCCTCATGTTATAGAAGGAGATGTCCCCAGCTTCGTAGTCCAGGAAGACACCTACCCGGCGGAGCCGCTCTTTCAGAGGAAGGATCTTCTCAGGGGAGCACAAGACCCGGTACTGGTTTCCGAACATCTCCAGGGTCCAGAAGCCATTTTCCGGGACCAGCAGAGCCTCCCCTTTCCTCTCCACACTGTCCCTACAAACCCCCACGGCCCAGACCATCACGTTTTCAACCTCCACCTCCCAGTAGTGCCTCCCAGAGGAGTAGCTCTCCCCGCCCAGGACACACGGCCGGCAGTCGAACCTCTCCGGGTTGTCAGGCAGACTCTGCCTGGAGGGGCCCCGCCGCACGCTTCTGCGGTCCTCTGCCAGGAAGAGCTCGGGGTGAGCGGTGTCTGGGTCCAGGACCATATCAGCTGCGGAGGAAGTCTCAGGTTTAGGCCCGAGGCCACAGAGAGGGCCCCCAAAGCTGGGGGAGACCCCCATGGGGCGGCTTTTCCCATGAAAGTCCCTTGACCCTGATACCAGGCAGCTCACAGACGGAGAAGTATTGAGGCTGCACTTCTCTAGCCTGAGTGCTGGGAGCTCGTTGCTTCAGGTAGAGGATAGCTGGGGCTCTAAGAAGTGAGAACGTTTAGCAAATGAGCTGAATTAATGGCTCCCACTTCCTCTCCATATTCTTAGATCTTCGCTTTTTTCTATTTAAGACATACAGTCTCTGGGACTGTCTTTAGATGGAAACTTTCCAACTTGGCTTAAGCCAGCGGAAGCCCTGCCCACTCCCTGCACCCCATGAAGCTGCACAGGTGCTGGGCAATGAAGGGCCCTTCATGGGTCCTCTGTGTTATACCAGCTTAACCAGGTGACAACTGACTTCAGTGACTACCAAAGTGCCCTTCAGAGGCTAAAAAAGGAGGATAATGTCCCCCAAAGCCAACCTGCTGCCTGAGAGGTGTGTCTGGTGAAAGGTGGGGGAACTATTTCTATCCAGTTTTACTTTAAAAACCTGGGTCTAGGGCCGGCCGAGTGGCGTGGTGGTTAAGCTCTGGCTTGGGAAGCCAGAGGCCCCAGTTTGGGTCCCACATATGAGGGCCAGTGACACTGCCCTCAAAAAACAAACAAAAAAACAAAAACAAAACCTGGGTCTGAGGTATGGCAGATGTGGCCTCTCCGGATACAGGAAATGCTTGTGACCCTGATATTCTGCAGACCTCTCCCATCTACAGTTATCCCTGAGTCAACCTAAGCTTCTATTGTGTTAAAGTGGCCTTCTCCTTTCCCCATGATATGTCTGACTGCGACAATTTTGAAATTCACTTAAAGAGAACAGGTGCAAGTACCATGGTATCTACCGTATTTCCCCCAAAATAAGACTGGGTCCTATATTAATTTTTGCTCCAAAAAATGCATTTTATTCATTTATTCATTTACAAAAATCTACATTTATTCAAATACAGTCATGTCTGTCTGATGATCTTCATTGGGGCTTATTTTGGGGTAGGGCTTATATTACAAGCACCCTGAAAATCATGCTAGGGCTTATTTTCCAGCTAGGTCTTATTTTCAGGGAAACACGGTAGTAAGGCCTGGATTCTTTGGTGCCTTTGAGCAGAAGGTGACAAATCATAAAATGCAAAATGGTCATGAAGATACGCAATTGGATTCTGTGCGTTCCCACGAGCCCAACCCCTCCCCTCCAAAGCTGGACATAGCATCAGTGTTCTCCTGGGGCAGGAAGGCATTTCTGGCCCTGTTTGTCTACCTGAAACAGTTTTGGGGGAACTTACTGCCTGTCCCACACATGGTGCTTCAATTGTGCAGCATCTGTACCGTCTCCCAAATTATAAATAGCTAAGCCAATATCATTTTCTTTCAAATTAATCCAGGATCCAAAGGGCAACAACTACTGAAATGTAACCTTTGGGGAGGTTACCTTTGTGGTCAACCTCTGGTAGTCATGGATGAAATTATGCTAAAAAAGAAAGGACAGTGGGCAGAAAATTAAGAGTTGACTAATAGCTACAGGAATTCCCTGACAGAAGCACAGATGTCCTGTCCCAGAGAGGGGGAATACTGCCAGTGAGCTGGCCCCAGGCCCTGCTGCCTGCCCCCCAGCCTGCACCACCAGGGTGGGGGGGATGCTGCCAGTGAGCCAGCCCCAGCCCCTGCTGCCCCCAGCCTGCCTTAGGCCCCCTTGTTCATTTCCTCTCATGTGTCCTGTTGACTGGCTAGTGGGGAGAAAGCTCAGGATCTGAGGGGATGTCAGAGGCGCTCACCGGCATGTAAGATGCTTCTTCTCCATCCTGCAATGGGACAGACAGATAGGTGAGCTTCACGAGACAACGGTAACCGAGCAGAATACAAACTGTGCATGGAGTTGTCAGGAAATGCTAAACTTACGCAATTCTTCTTGAAGTTGCTCTGAAAAAAAAAAAAGAAACAGAAACAAATGAATGTCTTCAACAGAAGAACTAGAGAATTTGAGTCTGGATTAAACAATGAAGGCCTAGCACTTTCTATGAACCTGCCATCTCCCTTCCCCACACCCAGGGAATTATACAGATACCAGAAATGATATACGACCAGGTGGCTGGATATTGTCAGTACTTATTTAGGTTTGCTTTTGTTCAACAATATAGTGCTCTCTGTAGCCATTTGCAGAATGGGTGAAAGTGAGCTCCAAGGGGTTAAGACAAGGATGCCAGAGCTCCAAGCCCTAGCTGCTGCCTCTTCATCCTCTCTGTTTCCCAGGCTTATAGCTGCCCGAGCTGTGTCCTTTGAGCAGAATACAAACTGTGCATGGAGTTGTCAGGAAATGCTAAACTTACGCAATTCTTCTTGAAGTTGCTCTGAAAAAAAAAAAAAAAGAAACAGAAACAAATGAACGTCTTCAACAGAAGAACTAGAGAATTTGAGTCTGGATTAAACAATGAAGGCCTAGCACTTTCTATGAACCTGCTATCTCCCTTCTCCACACCCAGGGAATTATCCAGATACCAGAAATGATATATGACCAGGTGGCTGGATAGTCAGTAATTATTTAGGTTTGCTTTTGTTCAACAATATAGTGCTCTCTGTAGCCAGGTGAATGGATTCAACATTTGCAGAATGGGTGAAAGCAAGCTCCAAGGGGTTAAGACAAGGATGCCAGAGCTCCAAGCCCTAGTTGCTGCCTCTTCATCCTCTGTTTCCCAGGCTTATAGCTGCCCGAGCTGTGTCCTTTGAATGACAGCGAACTGTCCTCCTGCTCTTTTACCTTTATTAGACATTCTTTCTCTTTTTTCACACGTTCTCCCTAGTTCCTTACGTGCAATTTCTTTGTCTTTGTTTTCAAAATCTTTTTCCATTGACAGAGTCTCTTTTTCTCTGTAGAGTTTCCTGATGAGACAGATGCTCCCAGTGATGAGGAGGAACAGAGTAGGCAGGGTGACAGCCAGGATCACCGTCCAGGGAGACGTGCTGGGAATAAAAGGTTCTGGAAAGAGGGCCAGAAAAGTCCCACGTAGTGAGAAACGGGGGACCCAGGGTGAGATCGCCTCTCAGGATGCACACCTGAGGAGCTTCCTCAGGTCCCTGCTCTTTCAGCTTCTCTTTCAGAGACCCCAGGTGAAGAAAAAGACGTTGGCTCTGCACTGGCTCCTCCCCACCCCCCACCATGGTGGCCAGGGCTGGGGGTTGATGAAGTTAATTCATATATTGGCACCCACAGAATGGAGTCCACCTCAGTGGCCCAGGTCACAAATCTATACCTAAGTCAGTCTGCACATACGTAAGGGAAACCACATTCTCAAGGAAACCTAAAACACCAATTCCGATCCTTGCCCTGGGAAACAGGACCTTCTGGCCTTAGGAGGAGACCCCAAACACCTCGCCTGTCACACCCGGCTCTGCCTCTGTAATCCTTGCTCTTGCCCAAAATCCCTCAGGAAGAGTCTCCACTGTTGGCAAGACCCTGCACTTCCCTGATCCAGGGATGGTTTTCCCTTGAACACAAGATGTCAAATTCATTTGTAAATTGTCTTAGTTTTGTCATTTCACAGGGCCTATGAGGTAGAAAACCATAAACACCTGGACTCCCTGTGGGCAGAACCAGCATGGATAAAAGCTAACCAGAGCTGCAGTGTTAGCACAGCCATCATCCTGGTAGAAGCCACCATTACTCTTGCCTGGAATACTGCAAAGCCCTCCTTCCTGCTTCTGCCCACATCCTGTGCAGTCTGTCCTCAGCACAGCAGCCCAAGTGAGATCATGCTATTTCTTTGCTCAGAACCCCGCCACGTTTCCTGTCTCACTTAGACTAAAAGCCAAAGACTAATTGCCAGACATGCTCCTGCCGTAGGCCCTTTGCCTACGCTGTTGCTGCTACCTGGCTTGCTCAGACCTCAAATATCTGCATGGCTCATTCCTCACTTGCCCAATTGCCATCTTTTCAGTGAAGCAGTCCCTGACCGTAGTATTTATAATTATAACTCCCCATGTCCCTAATCATCCCCAGATGAACTTCTCTACAGTGCTTATCACCATCTGGTATAATACAGTTTAACGAATTATTTCACTTTTTGTTTTAATTATCTTATTGATTACTCTTTGCTGCTCTAGAATGTGAGCCCTGTGAGGGTAAGGATCTTTACATATCTTGTTCACTGATTTCTCTTTGGTATCTAGAACAGTGCCTTGAACATTTGTGATTCTTGCTAAGTATTTGTTGAACGAATTTATGAATGTCTGTAGCTAGAGTTTCCCCAGCTTGGAAAGTTGCACGGGTGGGAAGAGAGGCCTCAGCATACAGCACCACTGGTACAGACAGCCGCCTGACCATATCAACCTCTATGTTGTATGATTGTTCTAAGTGTTTAAAACTTGCTGCAGGATAAGAATCACAGCAGGGGGGAAACTTTCATATTCACCCACAGAGAAGAAGCTCTGACTTGTGTGTTTTGAGACTCTCTGATGGTCCCTTGTGACAAGGGGAGAGGACTCAGCTCAGCTGCAGCCTGCGGCTCTTCAGGGCTCTGGACCCTTGCACCTTGCCCCCCGACACCTGCCCCGGCTCCAATCTGTCCTCTAAGGATCCTGCAATCACGCAATGGGCCTCCAGAGGGCAGAGGACTGACCTGGAATGAAAATCACGGAGTCCTTCTCCTGGCCAAGCAGAGTGTTGTTGACAGAGCAGGTCATGTTCCTTACGGAGCAGTCCCTGACGATCATTGCCATGGTGACCCTGAAGAGGCCATCCATGTCCTCGGTGTAAGCCTCCTCCAGGGCGGGCACGATCTCACCATAAGGATCCCTCCACACTGCACGGGGCTCTGGGTACCACCCCACGGATGTGCACTCCAGTCGGAGGCCCCCATCCTCGTGGCCCTTCATTTCAATGAGGGGCTGGGAGCCCAGGCCTGGAGACAGAGAAACATGTCTAAAATGTCTAATTCTAAGGCATGTTGCTGATGAAGTCCCTTCGATGTCTAAGAGGGAGGGAGCATAAGAATAACCTGTAATGATTGAGTGTTCTCCCCTGCTCAAGGCTGCAGCTGAGTTCAGTGTGTGCTTTTCCAGACTGGATGGCCACAGCTCAGGGGAGCAAACCCACTCAGTGGATGCTTGGGCAGGAGGGAGCAGCCCTCCCCCATTAAAAGGATTCTAGGTAAAACCCTGCCTGACGCATGGGCCTGAGGTCTGGAGAGAAACTTGCCCCAAGAGTCACACTGTGAAAAAGCAACCAAACAAAGCTCAACAACGTACCTGCCACTATCAGGCGCATGATGGCCTCATCATAGGACCTGCCCTGCTGGAAGTAACAGTGATACACGCCGTTGTCGTGGGCTGTGACGTTGTGTATGGTGAGCACCACGCTGCCCCGGCGGATGTCCTCGCTCACAAAGGTTGTCCGGCCACGGTACTCCTCCATCTGCTCCTCTGTCCTCTCTCTCCCGCCCTTGTACACCAGCACTGCTGGGGAGAACTGAGACCGGAACCACCGCACCTCCATGTCCTCCGCACTTTTCTCAGGTGACAGGTGGCAGTGAAACATGGTGTCTTCTCCCACCATGGCCAGGATGGGATTGGCTGGCCCCACAACAGTAAACTTGGCTGTTCAGCAAAGGGGAAGAATCAGCTGGGCACCAGCCACCCAACGTCTCAGGCAGGAAAGAAAGAGGCTATTCCAGGGGTAGACATAGAGGCTCCCTGGGCTGAGGACTCTGGGGGCCAGCCAGTAGCTGGCTGGGGACAGCAGGAGATAACTAGTAGGGTATCTGGTGAGGCTGCTAGAGCTTGGTGAAGAAACGCTGAGCAGCACACACCTAGCACCCTACAGGACCTGGGCTTACAGAGGTTTGCTCTTGTTCCCCAGTCTAGCCCAGGGACTGGAGTGTAGTAGAAACTCACACTGTCCCGTGTGGTAACCACTAGCTAGTCCCAACTGAAATGTGCTGTAAATGCAAAATACATATACAAAATTTGAACATTTGGAATAAAAAATATTAACTATCTCGTAATATTTTACATCAATTAAAAGCTTAAATGGCATTTTGATTATTTGGGGTTGTTTGCATTTCTGCCCCAGGCATTCGTTTAAATTCAGTGAACAAGTGCGGAATGAAAGGGTGAGAGCGCACCGCGGTGGTCCCTCTTCACTCCGCCTGTGCGCGGAGGGGAAGCAGGGACTTTACTGCGTTGACAGAAGTTCTCCTACCTGAGACCAGTGCAGAAAGGCGCAGGAGGGAGTAGAAGAGCAGAGAGTCAGACCAAGAAGCCGCAGACTTCATAGCACCTGGAACGAGTCACCCAGGAGGCGCAGGACCGCAGGCTGGGGTCGCAGACGCGGAAAAATCAGCCAGAAGACTTGGCACCACAGTTCTGATCTCGGTAAACTCCCTTGTGACCCTGTTGGTGCATTGGAGCCCCACTTCTGTCCTGGACAACCCTTTCTCTCCCGACTGATTGACTCGTTGAACATTCCATGGAATAAGCCAACATACAACGATCCGCCCTCCTCGGCTCATGTCTCGGTCAGAGTTGAGTTTCTTCAGTTGTCACCTGATATTCTTCCACACCCTCCTCTCTCCTTCTCCCGGCCTCAGGCTGTGCGACCCCAGGTGACGCCAGGCGTGGAGCCCCCCGGAAGCCCCTCTCTCGGACCCACCTTTCCCACCCGGGTTGCGTCCCCCAACCCGCCACGCCCGGAGTGGAGCAACCTTCCGTTCCTACCTGCCAGAATGAACTTCTGCGTCTTCCTTCCTCCGCAGAAGCTCAAAAGACGATTTTCTGGTTGTCCCACTCTCTAACCCGTCCATGAGCACAGTCGCAACCGGAGAGCAAACCGTCCCTAACGCGGAGAAGAAAACTTTTTCTCTTCTCCCATCAGTGGCTGTGCGCTGCTGGAGACCCGGGACCCAGCGTCCTCTGTGATCAGAGTCCCAAGAGTTCCAGTGATGGTTCAGAGTCCAGGATTGGCCGGCGGCTGGCCAACCAGCCAATGGCATCCCTGAGCCTACTCCTCACCAGTTGCTAGGTCGAATACACAGAAACTGTTGAAGCATTAAAAACCCCAATTATAAATAACCTTTTGAGATTACCCTTTTTAGTTCTTTTTTCTCTTTTCAAACGCAGAGTTTTAAAATTAATTTTTAACTTTTTATTTAATTTTTTTTCAAAGCCTTGTGATTCCCCGCAGATTGTGTCTAGCGTCGCTGCTAACCACGATGAGGGGTGTGTGTGTGTGTGTGTGTGTGTGTGTGTGTGTGTGTGTGTGTACGCGCAGAGGTTGTGGTGAAAGTGGGCAGATGATGAAATTAACATAAGCAACCCTTGTCCTAAAGCCAAGGAATCTCTTTCAAGTTGCTGGGTTTGGGGGGGTAGGCGGCAGGCAAGATTGGGGGGGATGCAGGAAGGGGTTGGGAGTGGAGAATGAAGCCAGACTGACAGCGGCAGCAGCTGTTCTGGAGACCTTGTCATTCATTCATAAACCATGGAGTGCGAGATGCCAGGATGCTGTGAGAAGCCAAAGCCCTTCCCCTCAGGTAGGTGGCAGTCCAGGGCCTGCAGGAAGATGGCAGCGGACAAAGACTCTGGGTGGGCTTCTCGTCCGCCAATCCGTGGGCTGGTTGAGTGCAGCGCCTCCTACACCCACAAGATGCTCCCCTCCCTGTCCCACAGACCCCAATCGGGATGTTATATAGATTTCTTCTAGACTAATCTTCCCAAGGCACATTTGTGAACATTTCCCACAAGTGCCTAAATGTGTCTTCCAGTTCCTTTCTGACTCAATTCAGCTCTGCAATTAGCATACTAGCAATGGCTCCATGGGAGCCTTTTATGCCACTACTGCGACCCCACAGCCAGCACTCTTGTTCCCCAGGCCATGACCTTCTAATGAATTGTTCTCCGCATTCCATTTCCGTCTTGTAAAATCCCACCCAGCCTTCACGTCCACCTCCTCCAAAAACCAGTCTGGATGTCCCCAGCCTGGAGTGTGCTAAGCTTCTTCTGACTGCCAGTAAGGAATGCCAACCTCGGCCCCCACTACAGGAAACTCAATTCTACCAACAATCAATGAGTGATAGACAGCTTCTTCCCTAGACCCTCCAGAAAGGAAGAAGCCTGCAGACACTGTGCTTTCAGCCAGGGGAGATCCCGGTTGCACTCTGACCTATAGAAATGTGAGATGATAAATGTGTGTTGTTTTGGGTCTCAAAGTTTGTGGTAATTTGTTACAGCAGCAATAGAAAATTAATAAAGATTTTATGAGAAAGTTGCAAGGAGGTAAACTGTGAAACTGTGGTGAATAAACTGGGTGCTTAAAATCTAGAAGCAGCTCAGTTGAAGAGTGAAGACTGTTAACAAACTTATTTAACAAATGTAACTGGACAACCACATGCCAGTAGATGGGGTACAGCGGTGAACAATAATAGTGGCTTTCCCCCAGAGCCCATCAGTTGAAAGGAACATCTGTTATAATTAGAGGTGGAGTGTTCCTCTACTGGAGATGGAATGTAGAATGTGAGAAAAATTCCACTGAGGTCATCTAGCTTCCTTTCCTCCCAAATTCATGTCCTACAGATGACCTATAGGTATGACGTTGGGCTTCCTAGAAACTTTCAAAGTAGGCCCATGACCACGCATCACATTGGCAGGTGGGCACATGTGCCCATTATTGGCTAAGACTGGGCCTGTAGTCCCTCCCAGCAGGACAGCTTTCTGTGTGAACCACATAAGTCACTTACCTTGGTCATGCCTCAGTTTTCACACTCTCCAAATGAGGCTGCCTCTCAGGGTTGTTGTGAGGGACAGCAAGTGAAGTTCCCTTGAAGCATATCACCCAGCACATTTTATCTGTAAATAGCTACAGTTGTTCAGGTCCTGCTGTCATCCACCAGCTGAGTTACCTCTGGAGTGTTAATTCACTTTTCAGCCTTCTTTCCTATACAAAGGTAATAAAATGGTACTCACCTGTCATATGGAAAAACTGAATTAATATTAGTGAAGTGCACTCAATGTACTCTTTTGGTAAATATTTTATTGCTGTGATGAGTACCTGTTCAGGATGAGGCCTTCAGCTCCAGACTGGGCAGGGAGAATCAAGGACCTTACTTCAGCCTGAGGGTCCCTGTACCATCAGTTGAGCTGGGGGACTCAGGGGTCTCCAGGGAAGGGTCAGGCACTAGGTCAGTTGCAGGGGAACCCCCCACTTCTTTATGTGCTGGGCAAATGGTCAAGGCCGTGGGGTCCAAAGTCAAAATCCTGAAAACAGACCACAGAGGCCCAAGGAAGAACATGTGTGGGAAGGTGTAGTGATGTGATCCATCGATGGCATTGTAAAATGAGACCTCCCATCTTACAGTCCAGGAAAACCCCCACTCTCTGAGGAGGGCTGGCAACTGTCAGTTTGGTGTGGGGATCAGTGAGAGCCAGGTAGTCACTCCCCATAGACAGCCCCATAGTCCAGAACCCATTCTCGGGGGTCATTTTCACCCAACAATGTTTCTTCACATTCTCCATACACACCCCAATATGCCACTCTTTCCTGTCCCCCACCTCCACCTCCCAAAAATGTCTTCCTCACGTGAAGCTCTAGCAGCCGAGCACACAGTAGTGCCACTGAAATCTCTCAGGCTTATCTGGCACACTCTGTCATGCTTTTGCCCCTGCAGGCTCCTCCGGTCCTCGGAAACAAGGAGGATGGGGTTTTCAGTGTCTGAATCCAGAGTCACATCCTCTGCAGGGGGTTCAGGATGGTGGGGGGTCAGCTACTCTTCTCAGACCAGAGCCTCAGTCTTCGAGGTCTGGGTCTGGTTGAGGAGGCCCGAGCCCAAAGCAGGGTGTTCCCAGACTGCCCTGGATGTGACCTTTAACAA
The DNA here is from genome assembly GCA_033961575.1 of Aselliscus stoliczkanus. Lineage (NCBI taxonomy): Eukaryota > Metazoa > Chordata > Mammalia > Chiroptera > Hipposideridae > Aselliscus > Aselliscus stoliczkanus. The sequence continues at coordinate 108,732,074 of CM066739.1, read as the reverse complement.
TGCCAAGAGAAACCCAGGGGTCTTTGGGGGAAGGGAGGGGGAGGGCATCTTGAGCTTGCTCCTTCCTCCTACCTTTTCTTGTTTCCCTCCCTAGGTGACTGCCCACCAGTGCTTTCATCACAGAGATTTAAATTTCAGCCTTTGCCCTACCCTCCCAAGCTGAATGACTTTTCCTTCTCTGCAGTCTCTTTTTCCATAGACCCAGCTATAGAATCTCTTTGAGTCTCAATTTGCTATTTGTAAATTGGAGATAAAAATACCAATCTCTAGGGTAGAACAAGACAGCATGTGTTGATATGTAGCCCAGGACAGGGTGTGCAGTGAGCGCTCTCTGTGGTAAGGATATGGGCCAAGCTAATAGTGCCCCACACACACACACACACACACACACACTGGGCAACATTTTTTTTTTTTTTTAGTGGGCAGTGTCACTGGCTCTCATATGTGAGATCCGAATCAGGGCCGCTGGCTTCCCAAGCCAGCTCTTAACCACTGAGTCACTCTGCCAGCCCAGCACACTGGACAACTTTTAACTTTTCTTTCCTATAGAAATTGTAAGTCTCCTCTTCTCTAGTTTCTTGGCCCCTGGCTTTGATTAATTAAGTTTCTAAATCCTAGATAAAAGATTGCCCAGGTCGGCTGAGTGGCTCAGTTGGTTAAGAGCACACTCAAGAGCACGAGCTGAGCTCTGAACAACAGCAGTTCGAAGCCCAACTAGAGCTGAACTGCCAGTCGGCCGGCCCTGAAATGACCTATTGATATGATAATATCTGTCTTCTGATATGATAATATCTGTCCTCTGTGCATTCTTATCAGTAAGCCTTGGCAGAGGAGGTTCTGTCTCTTAAGAGGTGCATGACAATAACCTCATGGGACCTCTGGTAATGGCAGTTTACAGGTGTGGGTGATTTGGTCCTGAACTATGGTTTTGGGTGTGAGACACACAGACCGAGGAAGCTACACTGACCCTAAACTAACCTTTGCTTATGTGTAGAATAATAAAAGGAACAGTCAGGCCCGATTGATTCGGGGCTCCAGTCCACGAGGCTGGGGTCCCCTGGCCCTGAACTGTTTTCTCTCCTATTTTGTGTCTCTCTCTCTCTCTTTCTTAACCTTTCGCCGTCCCTTCTTCACTCCCACCTAGCTCAGTCGTGCGGGAGGCGACACACTGCCCCAAAGACCTCCCCACTACCCAAAACTTCCCCTTTGCATTGTAATTATCCACCCCTATGGGGAAACAAATGGGTACAAAATACCTGACTGGATTAGACCCACACCCATGCAGTAAAGGCAACAACCTTCATTTCACGTGGGCCTCATTATACCATCATTATAATATCATACATATGCCGGGAAGTTCATTAATATCATTATAACAGATTGAATTCTGGGAAGGAGCATGCACACTCTAAAATCATAGGTGTGAATCAAGTCGTCCCACACCCAGAAAGGAACAGCCCATTCTAGAGAAAGAAGAGATAAAAACTCCAAGTCTTAGCTAGTCAGCACCTTTTGTTCTTCTTTAGCTCTACCCGCTCCAAACTCTTTGGAGTGTACTTTCTCTTCTAATAATGGCCCTTGAGCCATTCTCTACTGCTCAGGCCCGCTTCTGCTTCTTTGAAATGTATTTTTTTCTTCTAATAAACTGTCCTTTTCTGCAACTTTACCTCTCTGGTCTGCGTCTCCATTCTTCAGTTCCACCAGACCATGATCCCAGTACACACATCAAAAAATTCTGTTTCAGTAATGGAGGCCATGCCTCTTCTGTGCTCCCAGATCTATCCCCACCTCTCTCCACCCTTTTCTGGGCCCCAGGAATCAGTCCAGTATGGACATCATCACTGGGCTCCCTTGCCTCTGGTTATCTGTTGAGCTTGGCCAAGGAGAGGCTAGCTGGACTGGAGAGAGAAAGGGCAGAGAGGCTCTTTTCCCACTTCCTCCATGACAGTGTCCGGTGGTGATGCTCTCACAAAGCATGGCTGCTCTCAGGCAGCCCTCCTTGAGCTACTGCTCCCTCTGGGCTCCAGTAACTACTCCCCGTCCCTCTGACTTCAGGCCTATGGGTGGTGACAGCTCCCCCTGTTATGAGTGTGGGGACACCACTCACTGTTTGTTGGTTTCCCTTAACTCCACCCCTGCCTTTGTAAATAGTTCCTTCTCTAAACCCTTTTCAACCATTGTGTAGATATGGCTGTGAACAAAACCAGCTCCATCTCTGTGTCCTGATTTCTTTCATCTTTTCATGATGTGACCTTTGAGCAACCTCACTGTCCTTAGCAAGCACACCAAAGCCTTCTGATTGGTGATTATGTGTTTTCCTTACACGATGTAGCCATACACAGCTGAAATGACAAGACAACTGAGATATACACCAAACTGGTGGCAGTATGGATTATAAACACTCATCCATCACAAGGCCACCAGGAGGTGTGGCCCCAGCTCGAACTGTACTGTTAGTCTTGTCAATCATCAGACCCTGAGTTATATTATTAAAAAAGTACTGTAATGGGTGTGTTAGTGAGAATATCTGTGCAAACTGTGGTCATTGGTCTGCTCCCACCCCTCATCCTTGTGAGTAAATTACCCTATAACAAATTTTGTTATGTTCTATGGAGTTGCCTGCATCGTTTTTCGGTGTTAAGAGACATTGTTACTACGGCTGCCACCACACTTTTGTCCCATCATCAGACCACCCCTTTTGAACATGCCATCTCTTTCCTATGGGTGTTTTGACCAATACACATTTCTTACCTCATTCAGTCTTTACCTCAACCCTCATATAGTAGGAATTACCATTATCATCTAAAAATGAGGAGACTAAAACTTCAACACATGAAATTACTTGAGGACACACAGCAGCAGGAGGTGGCAGAAGCTTGGGCAAGACAGACCTTTCGCACTGCTTCTGTGCTTGGTTAAGTGACAGCTTACTCTCCTGCAGTGCTAGTCTCTGTTTCTGTCAGCGCCACCCTTCATGCGGCTTCCTTCCCATGAAGATCCTGGGAAGCCAGGACAGCAATGATCCTGGTCCCCTGGGCTCTCAGCAGGAGGGGCTCTGGGCAGGGGCACACCTTTGAGTCACCCACCTGGAACTCTCCAGTCTTGGGGACTTTTGTTCCAAAAATGTCAAGATTTAGAGAAGAGAAAGGGAATGCAGTCCCTCAGCTATTGTCCTGGGGACATACAGTGATTCACTCACCAGGTTGGAAGAGAGGGAAGGAAGGAAGGAAGGAAGGAAGGAAGGAAGGAAGGAAGGAAGGAAGGAAAGAAGGAAGGAAAGAAGGGGACACAGGTAAGCATGGTCACTGCGCCTGCTCTCCCCCCAGTTCTCCTCACTAAGCCTTTTATATCTTCCCTCTTCAGTGCCTCCCAATGGTCGGCTTCCTTCACCTACAGCTCTGCCCCATCAGTCATAAAACCTCTCAAAACGTGCGCCTTCCCTTTACCACTCTGAGAGCTTTGCTGGGGTGCCCCGTGTTGGGAGTCAGCGTGTGTGTCAGCAGGGTGGGGACATTGTATCTGAAGGTCCTCTCTGAGGCTCCAGAAAGTGGGGGGAGATACCCACCAAAATGAGCTCCTGGGCTGGATCTGATTGCTTCTCACCCAGCAGAGAAAAGCTTTAAACACTTTGTACACGTGTGCCAGGAACCCACAGAACATCAGGGTCACTCACTTGCATAGGCCTGCGACTTCTCCCCACCTATATGGAAGACAGGTAGAGACATCACCTGAATTGCCATTTCTCTTCTCTTTTACTTTTGCATCCATCTAATCTTTTTGGACCCCCTCCCTCCACCTTCTCCCTCTGCCTACTCAGTCCTCCCCTCCCCACTCCTCAATATTATGTCTGGGACATCAGTTGTATCTAATGACACTGCAGGTCCTGTGTACATGCTCTCCTAGCCAGCACAGGCACATCTGTTCTGTGTGTATCTATACAGCAGTTCGTCCTTCTCCCTAGTTTCAGTTACCTTCTGTCAGCCTCGGTCAGAAAACATGAAGTGAAAAATTCCAGAAACAATTCATACATTTTAAAATTGCACACCGTTCTGCCTGGTGTGATGGAATCTTGTGCCTTCCCGCTCCCACTAGCCCCATCGGTGAGTCCTCCCTTCCTCCAGCGTGTCCACGCTGTAGACACTTCCTCAGTCCTGTGTTACCAGATCAACTGTCGCATATTGCAGTGCTTGTGGTCAAGTCGCCCTGGGTTTACTTAATAATGGCCCTGAGGCCAAGAGTAGCGATGCTGGCCATTCAGAGAGCCAAAGAGAAGCCGAAGGGTTCCCTGAATATCCCGGGTGCAGGCAGCCCAGCCCTTCCGTGGGGAGAAACCGAAGCCCCTTTTTCCACGGAGAAAATCCGCTGCCCGGCCCCGCCCCACCCCACTCCCAGCATCCTTATTTCTGCCCTGGGCGCTTAGGGGTGAGGAAAGGGGCTGGAAAATTCCGAGCAGAGTCCGAGATGGAAGCGAGAACTCACACGCCAGGTACTGGACCTTTCTCCATTCTGCAGGGAGGAACGTGAAGAGTCACCGACACGCATAAGAAGGGACCCCAAGACACAATGGGGCCCGGGAATCGGAACTTACAGAGTTCGTCCTGCAGCTTTTCTGGAAATAAGCAGAAAGAAAAGCACTGTCCTGGGGATGGAGGGGCGGACCTCTGGAAACAACCCACGCCAGGGCAGGGTGGGTCGGGTATCGGGCCCTCCAGACTGCCCTTTCTAGCTGCGCTCCCGCTGCTCCTCCGCCAGTGCGGCTGCTTTCTCCACCAGCGTCGCTGCTGTCTCTGCCCGTTCCCTCTCCTTCTCCCCTGCCACGGCCTTGTTTTCCTTCTGCTGTCGCCACAGGAACCACCCCGTCCCAACCAGGAGCCCCAGCAGGGTGGGCAGGGTCCATGCGAGGGCCGCCATCCCGGGCATCGCCCTTCAGAAGGGGGAGCCTGCAATGAGAGCCTCAGCCGCTGACCTCGGGAGGGGTCAAGGGGTATCTCGGGACCAAGTGATTGTTCTCGTCCCAAAGTGCCCCAGGACTTGGGGTGACAGGTCGGTAAACTCCCACCATCACGTAATACTATTACTTGTCTGGAAATGTCTGCTTCTCACATGGAAATGGGTCAAAAAACATATACAAAGTCATATAAGTCTCCCATCCGCTCCCTCCTACCTCCCCTCAGTTATAAGCTTCTAATTAGCTCAATATGGTGACTGAGAATGTGAACTTTGGGGCTGGAGGGCCTGGGTTCAATTCTGGCTCTTCTACCTGACTAACACTGTGACCTTGAACTAATTCTCTAAGCCCTCTGTTCCCATATTCTAATCTACAAAATGGGGTAACAATAGTACCTAACTCATGAGGCTAAAGGCTTAAATGAATGCTTACCAAGTGCCCCACACATAGTGAGTGCTATGCACGTGTTTATAAAATTAAAAAAACATATTCATAAATATATTCTTATTTTTTTCTTGTTTACACCAAAGACAGTGCTCTGTGAAAGCTGGTCTGCACATTTTTTTTTTCTGTCAGTCGTGCCTCTTGGCAACTTTCCATGTCAGCGCAGCCTGTGTCTGTGTAAGTGCAGACGTGAGAGTTCCCCTTGGAGGGCATCTGCACCGTTCCTAACTTTGTGCTGTTATAATTAATGCTACAAGAAATAGCCATTTACATGGACCATTTCATACAAATGCAAGAACATCTATCAGATATATTCCCCGAAGTAGGATTTTGGATCAATACATAAGTGTTTGGATAAAGACTGCTATAGGGCCCCCAATAGAAGTTGTGCCAATTTATACCAAAATTATACCAAGTTATACCAACAAATTTCTAAGAGTGACGGACTCCCATAATCCTGCCATCAGAATGTGTTATCAACCATCTTTGTTTTCTTTGTTTTGTTTTGTTTTTGCCAGTCTCATGGGAGGAAATGTTTTTGTTTTTGTTTTTTTAAGCTGAGCCATCCTGCCACCTGTTGGCAGCTGAGCGGCAGCTCAGCTCTGGTTGGGCTTCGAACTGCTTTTGCTCAGAGCTCAGCTCGCACTATTTTTTTTTTTTTCAGGGCAGTGTCACTGGCCCTCATACGTGGGACCCGAACCAGGGCCCTGGCTTCCCAAGCCAGCGCTTAACCACCGTGCAACTCGGCAGGCCCTCAGCTCGCACTCTTGAGTGAGCTCTTAACCAGCTGAGCCACTAGGCTGGCCCAAGAGGAAATGTTTTAATACAGGCTGGCCCAAGAGGAAATGTTTTAATACATGTTTCCCTATTGAGTGAGATTGGACATCATGTCATGTTTTACTTTCTTTTCTGTGAACTGATAATTCATGTCCTTTGTTCAGGTTTCTGCTGGGTTGTTTTATATTTTAAGGATATTTGCTCTTTCTTTAAGCTATGGGTTGTACAGATTTCCCCCCATTTTGTCATGTCTCTGCTTGAGAATCTGATCTTTACCATTTCTCCCCAACTCCCATGGCCTGTCATAGTTTGTGGCACACAGGAACTGCTCAGTAAATGTTTGTGACATAACAGCTTTACAGTAGCTGGAAGCTCCCTGTCCCTGCTCTGTGCCTTACGTTCACAGCACACACCCAGGTCAGCAGCAGACAATCAAGTCCTCATCCCAATGGTTGCAGCGCAGTGCAGTGTACCTGAGGCCAGGCAGGGCACTCACCTACAATGGAAACCCTGATTGTCTTTTCCTGGGCCAGCAGGGGATTTCTGATGACACAGGAGATCCCCTCCCCAGAGCTTCCCACAACGATCACGGATGCTGTGGCAGCATACAGGCCCGCTCTGTCTGCAACCAGGGGTGCTGCCACAGCAGGCAAGCTCTGTCCCCTGATATCTCTCCACTGTATCTGGGGCTGGGGGTACCAGATGACAGATGTGCATTCCAGATGGATCCCTCCATCCTTATAATCTTTCACTGCAATGTGAAGATCAGAGCTCAGTGCTGTGGAAGGAAAAAGGAGCCTGAATTACAGGAAGCCTCCTGTTTCAGTGAGTGTGGCAACAGGCATGGATTCACACTCACATAGGAGTTTTCAAGCAGTTTTCACTCAAGAACAGCTTACAATAGTGTGCTGCTGGAATGCTGTTTTCAGGATATGGCTGCTACTGGACAGCTGCTGAGCCCTCGTGCTGGATCCAGCCAGATCTGGGCAATGGCAGAGAGTGATTCCTGAAAAACTCTTAAAGACTGCCAGGCCCCTTCCCTGTGCCCCAAACAGGCCCTCGCCCTGCCCCGGGTCAGCTTGTGAGGCGGCTCCCCTTATCTGGGGTGGGTCTGCCCAGGGCCCTACCCTTTCTGTCCTGCCCCCCAATAGGCCTTAGCCCTGGCCCTGTAGTACAGATGATATGCATAATCCTTGTCTTGCCTCATATGTACGTTCCTTTAGTAAACTCTTGATGTAATTAATGCAGCCTCTTTCTTCAGTCTCTTGACACAGGGAAATTTTCCTAACACATAGTTATAGAGAGGGGAAAACTTCATGGGAGAGAACTATCCCAGGACCAGGGACACTGGAGCTGTTACCATCCACCCCTAAACCGCTAAACCCAAGGGGAGGCCAGAGGAAGCCTTTTGAAGACCTGAAAGAACAGGGTCATGAAGGGAGGGCTTTCTTAAGAGGAGCTGTGATCTCCAGGAAGGAACTGTAGCCAGGACCCCCTCCTTCCATCCTCTGCTATGGCTCCCCGTTGACCAACCCAAGCAGAAGCCACAGGGCAAGGGAGCACTCCAAGAAAGAAATGCAGCCCTGCTGCATGGACATTGGCCTGGCTTCCTGTGGGACGTGAGCAACTTCCTGGAACATCAGGGTCAGACAAGGGCACTTAGTTACTGCTATGGGTCAGGACAAAATTGAGACTGTTCAACAATTGGGGTTGAGCATAGAGGAAAAACGGACAGTGTCCAAGCCACGGCAGTGACCCAACCTCCCCTGTCCTGCTGTACATGACCGCGGTTCTGTTTCCAGTCACAGCCCCGCACCTCCCTGACAGTATCTGATCCTGAGCAAAGCCCATTTCCATCAGCTTCCCCAAAGCCCCTCATACAGCCCAAATTCCATACCTAGTCTTCCCTGACATCCTCTCACTAAGATCCCCACAGCACCCACAGATGTGTGTTCTCCCTCACTGCAACAACAGGTGTGCTCCTAGGGGCTGGGGCTCCAGGACACTGGCAGCACAGGTGCTGCCCCTGGGCTCATCGCAGCATGCACCTGGAGAGCCCACAGACACTGTCTGGGACACAACTATGTGCCAGTCACTGGAGAACAGCTTTCTTGTCCCTCCTATCCCTGACTCCACTTCCCTGCTTAGATCCTGGTAGTAGCATGAGGGAGTTCTTTACTTTATACAGGAGGGACTATCCCTGGAGGAGAACCTGTGACTGGCAAGGGCCCCAGAGAAACAGAGTTGGAAGGTGGTGGACGCAGCTGCTAGTGAGCAGCCAGAAGTGCTGAGCCCAGAACAAACCCTGGGCTTACCTGCAACCTTCAGCTCCACCATGGCCTTTTCATGGAAGTCGCCATCTTAGAAATAACAGGTAGTTTCCACGGTCAGATGCACTGACATTGTGAATCCTGAGTGCAGCCCGCCCCATAGTCATCTCCTCTCTTGAAATCGAAGTTCTCCCTCGATACTCTGTTATCTGTGTGTCTTCCTTCCTACTTGCATACATGTATATGACCTGCCTGAGTGTGGATTGCACCCACTTCAGCTCCATCAGCTCTGCGCTCATCTTTGGCGACAGGTGACAGGGCAGCTCAGCATCTTCACCCACCATGTCTAGGATGGGTGCAGGGGGGTCCAATCACAGCAAACTGAGCTGGTCAGCAAAAGGGGGACACTCCATTAGAAGGAGCTGGGGACTTCAGGGTAAGGGGGTGTCCCAGGCAGGGAGGGTGAGGTAAGAAACACTTAGAGAGGAACTCAATCCTAACAGAAGTACAGTTTGTCTTAATGGTGTGTGCACCTGCAGTCTGCATGGACCTTCCAGATAGGGGAGGAGTCAAAGGTGTTCTGACTGGCATTAGGCATCATAAGTAACTAACTGCTTCAGATCCATAAACACAGAACAGTTCCCTACCTGAGCAGGGGGTGAGCAGCTGAACCAAGGCAAGGTAGACAGGGAGGTCGAGCAGAGGGGAGTCCAGGGACCTCACCACCTTTACCTGTGATACAGAGAAAGAGATACCAGAAGGAGCTGGGCAAAAATGATGACCTGGAAGAAGATGGAGAATTCCACATCGAGACCTCTGCCTCTCCAGGGCCAAATTGGGGTGGGACCACTACTCTTTAATAAGTGGTGTTGTGAAAACTGGGCAGATACATGCAAAAAAATGAAATCAGACCATTTCCTTACACCATATACAATAATAAATCTATCAAAATAGATAAAAGACTTAAATGTAAAACCCGAAACCATAAACAAAACATAGGCAGTGAAATCTTTGCAATTGCTCTTAGCAAAATCTTTTTGGGTGTATCTCCTCCGACAAGGGCAACAACAACAAAAAATAAGGACATGAGACTATATCAAACTAAAAACTTTTTGCAGAACAAAGGAAAACCATCAATAAAATGAAAAGACAACCTACTGAATGGGAGAAGATATTTACAAATGATATATCCAATAAGGGGGAGGGGTAATATTGAAAAAGTATAAGGAACTCACACAACATCAAAAAAAAAAATCCAATTAAAAAAGTGGGCAGAGGGCCAGCTGAGTGGCGTGGTGGTGGTTAAGCGCTGGCTTGGGAAGCCAGCGGCCCCGGTTTGGTCCCACATGTGAGGGCCAGTGACACTGCCCTCAAAAAAAAAAAAAAAAAAAAAGTGGGCAGAGAACCTGAACCGATATTTCTCCAGAGGACTTACAGATGGTCAACAGACAGAGATATGTGGGTTGGAAATCCCTTTATGATTGGACAATGTGTTGGTTATCTACTCTCCAATTGCAATATATATAGGTTGGTTCAGATTTCTCTATCACAAATAATTCCGTAAAGAACAACTTTTCTTTCTTTAAGGCACTTCTCTTCAGAGAATCTCTTAGAACACATTCCCAGAGAGGAGAAATCAGTTGAGATAATGAGTCCTTTGGTCCTTTCTGACCTCAGTAAATTCCTAGAAACATGCAGTTGTCAAGTTCCTTCATTAAGGTCATCTCCCTCCCACCAAATTTCCAAATGCGGGGACCTTACCTTTGTCCTGCTTCCCAGCCTTCCCCCTGAGCTCCACATTCACAGAGCCACACTTTTCCCTGAGGGCTCACTCTCAGTTTCTCAGTCCCTGTACTAACAGGGCCTGGGGCCTGGCTTTTACCAACCAAATTGCCCTATTCACCCCTTGGTATTCCCCATTGGAAATCACAGAACAAAGGCACTCAAGAGTTCTCCATTATAGTTGAGTTTGCGATCTGAAGAAAAAGGGATAATGAAAGAAAGCCTGCACACTATAAGAAATAGTGCTAGTCTCTCTTTGAAAGAACTAGTTTTCTGATTGGCTTAGAGGGGGTGTCTCATCAGTTGCTGGGCAGAATGCAGCGGGGAAAGGTTAAAATGAAAAGTGACCCTGTATTGTATAGTACACAATGAAGAAAGGTTCCAGCTCTGATTCCCACACTGTTTGCGTCTGTGCTTACTTATTTGAATCATACCTGGGTATGGATGTATATAATCAGTATTTCATTATATACGGATTTTATGGTTTTTATATCATAATAGATCTATTAGCAGAACTAAGCAGAACAATTAACAGATGTTAATGTGTGAGGAGAGGAAGATGTGCATTAATTAAATGGTTACTGTGTCTATTTGCTAACATCTTTTACAGCAGAGCCAAATGAAAGTATGAACAGAAAGAAACCAGGCCCTTGCCACCTTTTTTGGCATCTCTGAAATTCAGGACTCAGATCCATCCCCAAATGATATAATTGTCAGGTTTCCAGAGGTAGTGCTGCCGGTGACTGAGTGTCATGTTTTACATTGTCCAGGAATGTCCTATTTGGGGCGTTGCTGACATGTTTCACGTGCCCTCTGCGCCTTACCTATGCTGCATTTGTATTTTCACCTGTATTTGCTTCTTCTCTGCCAGAAGAAGTCTGTATTCTCTGAGGTTAGACGAGATAGGATGTGAATGCATTTCTGGAAGGGGTCTTTGGCACACAGTGGATCTATCTGTGGCCTGGGGCCCTGGAGACACTTTATTTGGGTCTAAAGATGGGGATTGTAGTCCCCAGGGCTTTGATGTGACCTTGCCTGATGGAATTTGACTAGATACCTCTGTCTGGTAGAGTTGGCTGGTCATTTGTGCAGTATCTGTTCCCTGCTTCTTCTTAGCAATCAAACCCAAAACCAAACTGCAATCGACGGGAGCGGCTGAGGGACTAAGTTTGATTCAATGATTTGTAGGTGGAAGTTGTTGGGTTGCCTGTGCTAAGTAGAAGGACTTTCCCTGAGGGGCAGGAGAGAGAGACACCCATGGGTAGGTGGTGGCAGCACTGACGAAGCAAGGGCACCCAGGAGATAGAGCAGGGAAACAAGAAAGGATGTAGAGTTCAGGGCTGGGCACAGGTTTGAAAGATCTTTGGGTATCCATGATGTGCAATAAATCAGGATAGAAACATTTATTGAACGAGAAGTCTGTTTTAGATTAAAAACAAAAATTCCAATTTAGTCACCATCCACTTTCTGGGCTTTTTTCCAGCCTGAAGTAGAAGAGACACCTCAGGAGATAACTGCATGGGAGAGCGTATCCGTCGTACACAGAGAAGAGGGGCGCATGGAACTTAGCTCTCTCTGCAGTTTCTCTGCAAAAGAACAAGAAATCATCAGTCTCATCCATGGTAGAGGAGCTATGTGTGTTGGGCAAAGGCCCCCTGGGACACATCTTCCTGGGCTGTATGTACAGTGAGTCCGGGAACTGCCCCAGAACCAAGCAGGCAGGCAGGCAGGGTTACAGGTCTGTGAAATGAGTGGAGGAGGGTCAGTGGTGTTGAGCAAGGAAGGGCTGCATTAAAGACTTCAATTAAAACACCCCCTGACCACTCATCTTTGTCCTCTCCCTTCTCCTCCATCCAAGGAAACGGTTGCACAGTCTCCTTTGGCCCTCACTGCTCCATCCTCTGAACACCTTACCTCTGGCATTCTCCTTCTTCATCCCAAGAAGTTTCCAAATGACACAAAGAGCACCCAGCAGGAGTGAACGAGGGAGAGTAAGGAGTGAGTGATGAGTGACAAGAGTGACATCAAACTGTCCCCAAGGAAAGATCCTCTGGAAGAGGGAGCTGGAGCAGGAAGTGCTGAGCTAAAAGGGCTGAGGACGATCCCCAAGGGGAAAGGTGGGACAGGGCCCTTAGATTCCTGGTCCAGCCTGGTGGTAGTGAGGGGCCAGGCTGCAGACTGACTCCCATACCAAGAAGCCTTGAAAGTCATTGTGGGGGGGAAAAAAGGCTCTGGAACCCAGTGTTAGATCAGAGAGGCACAAATCACTCCTGATATATGGAACAGAAGCTGGGACCAAGAGGAATGGGCAGGAAGACACAGTCTGAGACCTAGCTTCACTTTTGTGCATAACATTTATCATGTTATAATCGACTTATACCTTTGTGTATTATCTGTCTCCCTACTCTAGAACAGAAGTTCCATAGGGGCAGAAATGTTTGTTTTCTCTTCTGTTGGAGTCCCAGCACCTGAAACAGAAGGTAGGTAGGGTTGCCCCATAAAATACGTTGTATTTTTCTTTGTAAATTAAACAACCTTAAACATAGGGTACTCTTAAGTAAATATTTGTGGAATGAATGAATACTGTTTTCTGCTCAGAGCTTCAATGGGGAAACACACACCAAGCAAGGCAACGGGCAGAGAGGAGGGGTTTGGGAGGCAAGAGGGGCTGGGTTCCACCTGTAAGCAGAGACTCTTGTGTCTGCTATGAGCCAGACACCATGTTGAGTGCAGAGCTGGGTAGGAGGAGGAGAGAGAGAGTCCTGTGCTTCACGGAGTCCCCTGGCCCCCACTCATACCTCCATCTCCACCTACAATCAAGGCTCAGAGGCTCACATTTCTCTGCTCCTCTGACTGACTCAGGCTTTGGGTCACTTTGTGATTCAGACTCTGGGTGTGTCCAGGGTTTAGTCAGGACCCTCCAATGTCTGCAGCACCTCAAACAGGTGTTCCTGTCAGAGGCGGGTGGGTATTCAGGAGCTGGGTATCGCCTTTGGCAGGGTTCCCAGGACTCCAAGCAGAGTTGTGTCTGGCGGGGACACCTGTCTTTGTGCTGCTACAGTGCTGGAACACTTCATGACAGGGATGAATGGTTGACTGTGCATCGCTTACCCAACATCTGTGATGTAAAAAATAGATTTCAGAGAAAGAGACCAACTCTAGAGATTGGCCCATGCAGACCTGCACTGCTCATTCTCACCACAGTCTCACCATGTGGTGCTCACACTATCTGACATGAAGCCTTTGAGCTCAACAGGCTGGCTGGCTACATCTCAGGTGTGTGGTTGGGAGAAAGCAGGTGACGAACTGTGGGCTCTGTGGATAGAGAACAAGCTGGAGAAAAACCACTCTGTATTAAAACACAACCAAAAATAAAGCACAATGGAGGACGCATCTGCTGAGCACTTTTACATCTTTGGTCCTTCGGGATTTATAGAAGGTAGGGAACAGTGGGGATGGGGAGCTGTCACTGGGAAGCAAGTTCAGGTGGGCATGAATTCAGAGAATGTGTAACTTTCTTCTTAGAAGAGAACTTTAATTGTGGCAGGTAGAATGGATAAAACTACTGAAATGAAGCTCAGGAAAAGATATAGGTCCAGTGAGTCGTCAACTATTAATACCCTTAGGACACTTTGGTGGGATAAGTGCTCTGCAAGTTCGCTTCAGAATCTAAACATCTCCTGGACTGTGGCAGCATTTGAGGCCGCCTGACCCAGCACAGACCATGCTCCTGACAGGAGCACAGCATTTTAGTTGAATGTGAGCTCTGGGCTTATACACCTGAGCTCACATCTGGCTGCACAGCTTCAATGGCTGTGTTACCACCTTGGGCATATTATTAATCTTGCTAACCTCTTCCACCAAATGGATTGAGTCATAATGAGACTTCATAGGAGGGCTGAGAAAGTGGAGCAAGGGTGTGCGTGTGAAGCATTTGGAACAGTCAGTGCCCGATACCCAATGCTCAGCAAGTATGAGCCATCACTCAAATAACTCTTACCCCAATTTACCCAATTACCCAATTATGTGGTTCTTCATCAAGCTCTCCCTCTAGATTGCAAATCCTTGAAGGGAGAGGTGCCTGGGCTGGTAATTCTTTTTTAGCTGAGCCATCCCGCCACCTGTTGGCAGCTCAGCTCTGGCTGGGCATCGAACTGCTGTTGCTCAGAGCAACTCTTGAGTGAGCTCTTAACCAACTGAGCCACTCGGCCGGCCCTGGTCATTTTTTATTTGCCCTCCTCTCCCCCTCCCTCCACCCCAGTCCAGTCCCTATGTCTGTCCAGTTTGTTCAGGCCTCAGGCTGACCTGTGAGGACTGCATCGGCAGCCTTTGCTGTTGGGGTTGGGGGGAGCTGCCAAGAGGAGGCAACAGCAGAAGACCCAAAGGGTAGAAGGGCCAAGACTCCAGGAGTCTGTTCTCCCAGCTCGCTCCCCACTGGGCCCAGGTGACAGTGGTTGCCTCCTGCTCTAGAGACCTCAGCTGTGTTGGGGCCTTCTACTGTGGCTACAAGTCTCATCTGCTTTGAAAACGCTTTCCCTTTGCTCCTTCAGATCCACTGGTGGTGGTTCCTGCTGTAACCCCAGGGTATGTCACCATTCCTTGTTGGTGTCCCGTAAACCTTCCCCTGACCTTTACAAATGGCTCCTCCATTAAACCCCCTGAAATGGCCTTTCTGGACTGTGCCCCATTTCCTTCCAGGACTGGGATTGATCTGATCATTTATCTCACTCATTTGGTCATGTCTTCAAACGTCACCTCATCCATGAAAGCCTTCGTTGATCCTTATAGCCAGAAAACCTCTCTCCTTCCTGGGGATGTTTAAAATATGTTATAAGGCAGGAGAGGAACCTGGAACTCCACTAATCCTATCAATTCAGGCTTTTAGGGCCTGAGTCTTCTCAGAATTCACAATATCTCTTATCCAGTCCAGGTCCCTTCCTTTTCTCCTTTTCCTGTCGCAGAAAGCAATCGAGGCTAAGGTGCTTTAACGGACTTGTCCAAACTCTTAGCTAGTTGGTTTCCTGGTTTTTAGCTAGTGGATTTTTCCCAGTCCCAGGTTGCTCCAGCTTATCTAGATCTGGAAGTTTCCCAAGGGAAACAGACCCTGGTCTTAGGTATTTGGAGACTGGAGTTGGCAGTTTTGCCTTTGCATTCAGGCAGAGAGGCTTCCTGTCTGAGAATCCATTTCATGCATGGAAGATACAGGCAGCCTTTGATGTGCAAGGGTAGGGGGCCGTGGCACAGGCAAGGAACATGTGGAGATGGATTCATTGCACCAGACCTGCCAGGGAGGGATTCCGATCCCAATTTTTGTCAAACATGAGGCTGGCAGAAGTTGAATGACTCAGCTAAATTCACTGGGCTAGGGAGCCATGATTCCAGGGTCGCCCCACCTGCCCCACCATGGAGCCTGACTCTGCAGCAGATTTGGGGTCTGCCTCAGCCATCCACACTGACCCTGAAGAGTAGGACCTCAGCTCAGACCAGCCAGTCAGAGGCTGCCTCTGCTTCTGCTCAGGCCTGTGAAGACCACAGGCAGATATGATCTTTTTTTTTTTTTTTTTTTTTTTTTGAGGGCAGTGTCACTGGCCCTCATATGTGGGACCGAACCGGGGCAGCTGGCTTCCAAGGCCAGCGCTTAACCACTGGCCCGACCACCGGCAGATAAAGGGAGCAGGAGAGAAAGTGCCAGCCAGATGAGAGATGTCACACAACAGTTCAAAATTCCTTGGCTAAAGCACAGGCCACAGGCAGTGGTCCCTTTCCTGCCCCAACAGATATTATTTGCCCAAAGAGATAACATGAAAGGCATAATTCCTTTTCTTGTTCTCTGTCCCAGGCTTTCAGCTGTACTTTCTCCACAGAATGTTCCCTTGGTCCTACTTCCTGTTTTCCAGCATCTTGGCTTGAGTGACAGGAAATGATTATTCTCCATCTTTGTTGCAGAAAGGGCACATTTGGGTCACAGGAACAGGGGAGCCTGACCCAGAGGCCAGGCAGGGGGGCACAGCAGCCCCTCTCTGCCTGGAGAGAGGTGAGCATTGCAGATTGAGCAAACACTGCTGCTTCCAAGGGCCTGCTCTTCATTTAGATGCATAATTTTATATGTTTTTCTTAAAGAGGGACTCAAAATTGTATAAGCTTCAGGGCCCCAGAGGCACATTTTGGAAGGAAGAAAAGTGATCACCTCCTGAAGGCTTTGGCCCAGAGGTGACCACCTCACTTCCACCCATATTCCGTTGGTGAGAACTGGTGTATGGGCCAGACAATGCCAGGGATGCTGGGAAATGTGTTCCCTGGCTGGACAATTAGTTACTGTTGATAACTCTATTATGGGAGGAAAAAAACCTGAATTTGAGTGGACAGTTTTCTCAGCCTCCACAGGGAAAGCAGTTACTCAGACCACACAAAAAAAGCAAGTATCCCTTTCTAACTATTTACGCTGGGAAGAGCAAATGAATGTTACAGACAGTGTCTCCTGCTGTTTCTGTTTCTCTCTCTCTCTCTCTTTATTTTCCAAAAGAGAGGCACCCGCCAGAAATGCTTGCTAAGCTGCAGGGAAAGCAATGCTTAGCCAACAGTCAGAGCACCTGTAAAGGCTCGTTCCTGCACTGAAAGAAGCAAGTACCTTTAAACCGTATTTCTGTGTGTTTCAAAAATAGACTGTACCTGAGGCCAATCTGTGGAATTTGAGAAGTTTGTCTTCAAGATATCTAGTCTTCTATTGGTACTCGGTTGCTGATGCCAGGGCCTGTTGACTATATAACTCTATCCCCAGGCAAAGCCCTTATCTGGTTCACATTTGCACCCTTGAAGGGATGAAGTTAGTGACAGGGGCAGGGACTCAAACCAGGGGTTGAATAAAAAGAGAGACAGAGTTAGAGGTAGAGACGCAGAATTTACCATCATTCTTTACCTCAACGACTCATTTGCTCTATTCTGTTACATTGCATCTGAAGTCTTTTTTATGTCTCTCTCGTCTGTCTGCAAGGGGACTGGAGTGCAGCCGGTCCCGGTGGGTTCCCCTGCGCTTGGCTGAAAAGGCTGGATTCTAGGCTGGGGGTGGTTTCGGGTCAGCTCCGCAGGTCTCTCCCTCCTAGGCCCAGGAACTACAAGACACATGCTACCCCTCCTCCTCCTCATCCCTCTCAGACCTTTGGGTTCCTACAGCCTCTTCCTCCTTGGGTTACTCAGGTGCGAATCTTTAGGCTTCTCCGCCCCCTAGTGGCCGCCGTGCATCACCGCAAGTTGTGTGCCTGGGAAACAGCGTCCACTTCTCATTTCCACCCCGCGATTCGGTCTCAGGCCCTCACAAAGCTGTGTCCCGCCAGGTTTCCACATCTTTGTTTAATGTACTCTCAAATTTTTTTTTACTGTGACCCACATTAAGACATACATTTTATATTTAATGCAGGACACACATCCAAATTTATATATACTGTATGCACTTATAGTTCCATTCTGTTCTATTTGATTTTTTAAAATGTTGGTCATTACGCAATATATTGATTTCATAACTCATTAATGGACCAGGACCTACAGGGTAAGAAGTATTGCTCTATGATTATTATATTGTGGCATAAACATAATGCCCCAAGTCCTGTGGGACTCTGCTTTTGTACCTAACAGACAGGATTTTGAGACTTGAAAATTTACCTTCAAATTGTTATTTTTGATATGGATTTTTAAAAATTATTTTGAAAACTAAAAATATACTTATTTCTTTGCATATGAACACTGTAAAAGCCCTCTTATTTGAGTATGAGGCAAAGCTAAGAGTTTTCTGATGCAAAATGATAAATACATACATATCACTACAAACCACACACCTATGTGAAATCATTCTATAGGTTACATTATGTTTCCTAGGGCTGCACAAGGTGCCACAAACTGGGTGGCTTTAACAACAGAAAATTATCAGCTCAGTTCTGGAGGCTGGAAGTCTGAGATCATGGTCTAGTAGGGTTGGTTCCATCTGAGGGCGGTGAGGGGGAATCTGCTCCAGCTTCTGCCCTGACTTCTGGGGATTTGCTGGCATTCTTTGATATTTTTTGGCTTGTAAAAGCATGGCCGTATCTCTGCCTTCATTTGCATATGGTGTTCTGCCTGAGAAACTTGTCTTTCTACCTTTTCTCATGAAGAAAGAAGCTGGGTCAGTCCTGTGTTCCTGCTAAATGCAGATCACAGAAATTCCACTTCAGTTGTCTGTTAGGAGGACCTCTCTTGAGTTAACACAGCTGTGATACCATCTCCTCTGGAAAGCCTAATCTCTGAACTTTAATTTAATATTTTAACTACGAGTGAGTGAAGGAAGAGATACAAAGTTAATGAGAGTGGTAGGTGTGGGAATAGGGTTGAGGTTCAGAAGACCTAAGCTCTAGCACTCCAACCATCACTAACTGATTTCATACCCTTTGAGTGTCGATCGCTTTACTGGTGTGAACAATAAAGTTTTTTCTCATCTGACAAAAAGTTCCGAGGATATGATGATGAGGCACTTCACAGCCATCCTCCCTCCTTTTGGTGTAAAACTAAACACTATTCTAAGACATATCAAAATTATATGAAATTCAAATTTCAGCACCCATAAATAGGCTTTACTGCGACGCGTCCATTCATCTATGGCTGCGAGACAAGAGGACTTATGACAGAAACCACAGGGTCGGCAAAGCCCAAAATATATAATATCCGGCCCTTTGCAGAAAAAACGTTCCATATCCCTGGGCGAGAGGAAAACATCTTTTTGTAATTTGTTGTTCCCCATGATGTGTATGCTATTGTGAACTAAAACATCGTCACTAATATCAGGGATCCCGAAGTGGAGTCAGAAAGTCACTGAAGTGAGACTTACGCACGTTCGCGCCCAGATGAGACTGGGACTTTTGGACTTTCGTACTTGCCGTAGAAGTACATTCCGGAATTCGCCCCCCTTTGTTTCCAGCATGCGATTTTTGCGTTAAAACTTCTGGCTTTCTTTATTTCCCAGGTGGAAACAGGAAAACGAATACAGACAAAGCCAGCTATCAGACCCGGGGTCCAAAAGTCAAAATAACCAATAGGGGGACTTGGTGAGGGGTTCTGAACACTCTCTTGCTTGAGGCTCATATTGGAACAGGGCATTAGCAAAACCGGGTCTGCAAGGCCCTTGGGGATGGATCATAGGTCTCCAGCTCTAAGAAAGAAAAGGCTACACATGTGGCTGCGAAATAAGGCAAGCAGTGAGAGAAGACACTTCATCATCAAGGTGCGCGAGCAACGTGTTACTGAGACTGAATAACAAGCTAATTTTTAAAATGGTATCCAGACTTGCTTCCATATAGGCAGTAATGGATTATAAACAACCAGGCAGAAATCAGCTGTGCTGTGAATTATCATTAAATACCAACTAAAGCGAATAAAGAAACTTCTGTGAGTTAAAGTGTTTCACTGAGTTTTTAATTTCAGTTGTCGATTCTAGGTCCGTCTGCATCTCTGTTTTGTCAATGCCTTCCTATTTTAGCTGCAACCTGGAGTCGTAGCCATTTTTACTCTTTTTTTTTTTCCTTTTTCTTATTAAAAAAAGTAATTCTAACATCTGAAATAAGACAATTCATTAAATTCTGTTTGATAATATCAAACTTTATGGAAGAAACTAACTATTGGCAAATGTAAGTTTTACAACAATCTGGGCCGAACCAGGCTGGTGATGTGGGCAAATGCATTTAAAGATTTCAGCAAGCTTTGTAGTGATAGTAATTACACCAACATTTATTGAGGGCTCCCCGTGTGCCAGGTAGGCACCTCTCTAAGCATATTTAAGCTCATTGAGATCACTTTGCATGTATAAACTTAGAGGAAGCCTATGAGGTGGGTACAATTATTAGCCCCTCTTCATAGGTGAAAAAAGTATAAATTTCAGTTTTCAGTCAACAGCTGGTCACCACGAATTAATTCTCTGACACCAGACCTGCAGGCGACTTTCTCTCTGTGAGCGGCTGCAGATCCTCCTAAACCCTTGGTCGTTTATTTTCTGAACGCCCGTTCATCTCACCTCCCGGGCTGCCCGCTTCCAACATCCCTCAACCAGATCCCTAAACTCTTCCATTCGACTCCGAAGCGACCGACAAAAACAACAAAAATCCCCAAAACGTCTGTTTTTGATATAAATGGAGAAAACTAGGTCAGAAAAGGAATGAAATAGAATAGGAAGAAGTGAGAATAGAAGCAATTAGAAAGCAGAGAAGCAGAGAGAATCAGGGAGTGATTGGACAAGGCAGCCAGGCAGTCATAATTACTTCCTCACCAAATACCGAAAATGAATCCCATAGATTAGGTTAACAAATGAAACAGCCTGGGCCTCGAGGGACCTCGTGGCGCAACGGTAGCGCGTCTGACTCCAGATCAGAAGGTTGCGTGTTCAAATCACGTCGGGGTCACTACTTTTTAGTGCCTGTGTCGATGATATGGAGGAAGAAAAACATGCCTTTCCTGCTTTCTCCGACCTCGAATATCCTCGAAATGCCTTAAGTAAGTAAAATAAAGATAGGTACACACAGGAATACACAATATTGCCATTGGATTGGGGGGAGGCTTATTTCGGGGCTGGTACAGACGTTTTTACTCTTTTATTGCAAACGTTCTAAATTTCACTTTTCACCAACTCATGCGTATTCCCAGCCCTCCCGGCCTTCTCTCCACTCTCACTTCTGTGCTGGAGGATCCTCTCTTCATTCACGTCTCTCTCCAACCTCGGGAAGCTACGCAGACCTTTCTCGGGCTAGCCTGGTTTACCTGCTGCACACGTGGGTCAGCTTTTCCATGCCAGAAATGTTACATAGCAAGCAGAAAACCTAAACACAGTTGGGTGTTTTTGTCAAATTGAGACTATAGGGAATGAAATATTACACTAGGGCATGTCCTCTGGGCCAGAAGCTCCGTGAAGCCCCTAAAGCTATGTTAAAATAAGAATGTTCAGGAAAGTGAGTTTTTATCTCACCTGGGGCTCGAGACCCCCCCTCCCAACCCCCCCCCCCGATTATGAACCGTGGCATTACAGCATGGAAGAAAGGTAAGGCACGTTTATTTCATGAGTTTATTATGTTGTATAACTTAGACATTTGGGGTATCAACGGGCATTTTATTACAGACGGAATGTACATGTTCACATAGCACACAGTAACAGATGTTATATCTGACCATGCCTTTGGCATCAGTGAAGTGTTTCCACAATAACTTCTTCTCATTTCTTATTAACCCATTTTTTAGGAGTTAGTTCAGGACCATGGCCATCATATTACAAAAGACAGATTATTGCTTTTAGGGGGGGAAAAATCATATTTAGATCTGTAGGTTGGGAAAACAAAGGAAAATCATCAAAGGACAGAAAAGCCAAGTTCTAAGAGTAGCGCAGTGGAAGCCTGCTGGACCCATTATCCAAAGGTCAAGGGATAAAACCATCCCCTACGAGGCTATTTTCAGTCCCTTTCCTCCCAAAGAATTCTGCCTCAATGTGAGGTTCTTCCTATAGTACAGTTATCATGGGGACCTTTGGAACAGGGAGCAGAGGACTGTTTGTTTTTGTTTGTTTGTTTTATTACAAATCTTGTGAAATGTCTGATTCTTTAAATTATGAAAAAAGTATATTTAAAAAAAAAACCTGGGGCACGCTGAGTGGCGTGTTGGTTAAGCGCTGGCTTAGGAAGCCAGCGGCCCCGATTCGGGTCCCACATACGAAGGCCAGTGACACTGCCCTCAAAAAAAAACAAAAAAAACAACCTAACAAAATTTGCCATTTGCCATCTTCTTTAATGAGGTGTCTAAGTGTTTGATCCATTTTTTTAAGCATATGAAAAGATATTCCATATCACATGTCATGAGAGAAATGCAAATTAAAACAACAATGAGATATCACTGTGCACCTATTAGAGTGTCCAAAATCCACCAAATGTGGAAAAAATGTGGAGCCACAGGCACTCTCACTTGCTGCTGGTGGGAATGCAAAATGGTACAGACACTGGAAAGATAGTCTGATGGTTTCTTATGAAGATAATATAGTTCTACCACATGATACAACTGTACTCTTTGTTATTTGCCCAAAGGAGTTGAAATTTATGTCCACACAAATATCTGCACATGTATGTTTACAGCAGCTTCAATCATAATTGCCAAAACTTGGAAGCAACAAATGCCCTTCATCAGGTGATGGATGAGTAAACTCGTGCATCCAGACAGTGGGATATTTTTCAACATTATAAAGAAATGAGCTACCAAAGCATGAAAAGACGTGGAGGAAACTGAAATGCACATTAACGAATGAAAGAAGCCAATCTGAGAGGATACATATTGTAGGCAAAACGGTGGAGACAGTAGAAGGATCAGTGGTTGCCAGGGAGTGGGGGAAGGAATATAAATAGGCAGATTTATTTGTGCAATGGATTTTTTTGTGCAATGAAAACACTCTGCATGATATTATAATGGTGGATACATGTCATTACCCATAGAATGTGTAACACCAAGGACACACTTTAATGAAAACTAAGGACATTGGGTGATGATGAGGTGTCAATGTAGGTTCCTCAATTATAATAAATATACCACTCTGGTGGGGGATGTGGATAATGGGGGAAGCCGGGCGTGTATGCCTTCCTCTCAATTTTGCTGTGAACCTATAATTGCTCTAAAAATTAAGAGAGAGAGAGATGCTATCTCCAAGACTGGTCAGTTTTGAAAACGCTTTAGCTGTGTGATTTTAAGAAAAGTTATGTATATAAAAGAAGAGTGGTGAACTATATAGCTGGAGCCTATATTACTAACACTTTTTTTATTTTGTGTAAAAAAATATTATAAAATAAAATTAAAAAAATAAAAAACTTTAAAAGTATATAATACATAAGTCTGGGAAAGACAAATTGTGGAGCTTCAAAGAGCACAAACGTAAGAACAGGCTACCCTGGTATCAAACCTGGGATCTTCTAGATTTGCAGTTAGACGCCTTACCCATTACACCACCAGCCCATTCACAGTTCATACTTTACTCATGCTTATGGAAAAAGTAGTGGAGTTACTGTGTTGCTCTAAACATGAATATTGTTTCTTTGTCTCCAGGAACCAAGATTTCGAATCCCAAAACCTCAGAATTAAAACAGAAGTTCTGTTGGTTCTCTTGCCTCTTACTCTGATGCAGAATGATGCTATGTGGGCAGAAAATAGCTGAATACATGAAAAACAACCATCGTAGTCGGCAGGATTCGAACCTGCGCGGGGAGACCCCAATGGATTTCTAGTCCATCGCCTTAACCACTCGGCCACGACTACAACTGTGAAAGCTCTCTCAATGTCCTTCATGTTACCATATATCATTGGTTCTACGCAGCTTCAGGATTAGTAATAGGAGAGAACGAGAGGACACCGCATACCATTCCTGAAACTGGAAGGCAATTAACGAACTTCAGTTCTAGCACATGGTAAACTGAGAATGCCTCTTTGGATCTTTTCTAGAAAACAAATCAGCGATATGTTGCAATAACTTTAAAAATTCTCATATTTTTGCTAGAGTAGGGAATTTATCCTCAATAAATAATGTGACAAAGATGTTCCTTACAGATACCCTATGTCTTCAGACACCTAATCCAGTGCCTGGAATATATAGTAAGGGCTCCACAAACGTCAGCTGCGATTGTCACCATCATTTTAAATTCAGAAAATGGGGATCCATCAAACTGTTCCACAGGACAGCCTGTTTCCTGTCTCTTCATAAAGCTAAAAATAATTTAAAGCAGCAGATAGAATATTTTTTGATGAAATAGGAAAGAAATATTTTCCAGTAGAAAATATTTCTGAGAACCAGATCCATTTCACTGCATGGGGCTTTTTCTTACAAGGGGAAAGAGAATTGTATATGATATTCTGTAGATAATCATTTTAAAATATTTGCAAAGACCACTTTCAAAGCAAGAACAGAACCTCAGGATCTCCACATTTCTGAAACCACCCAACCATTGTCACATCTCATGCTTGTGTATGCATGTGGGTGCATTAATGTGCAGGTAAGGGATTCTTTATTTCACCAGTAGTTCCATTCTATGAACAGAAGAAGGACAGGGTATAACTGATACACCACTGCTTATGTCCTGATGGACTGAAAATCATCTCTAGCCCAGACCTCTCTTCTGGGTTCCAGAATATACAATTGTCCTAGTTATTTTTTCGCATGTCCACAGGCATCTCAAAAGCAATACATCCCCAAATGGATATTGCATCCTGTCTACCCAACTTTGAACCTCCTCCAACAACCCAAATTTTTGACAGGAGCACCCAGATCCCCAAACCAAAAGGCTTAGAGCACTCTAATCTTCTTCCTTTCTGACTCTCACAGCCGAGTGATTACCAGGCTTTCAATTCAACCTCCTGGTTATTTCTCAACTCTTCCTCCCAAGTCTCAGGCGCATTTTCTCAGATCAGGTTTTTGCAGTTTCTCATAGGCATTATTGCAACAACTTTTTAGCGGTCTTTTGGCCTCCTGTCCCTTGTCCCTGAACTGACTCATGAATTTCTTCATTCTTTCAACCTTTTTATTCTGAGCACCATCACGTGGCAGGCAATTTGCTAGGTGCGGCTCATTCAATGACCACTCCTTTGAGTGATTTCTGGAGTAAACAATTTCAAAAGTGGACATCTACAATTGAGTGTGACAAGTGAGAGGGCCAGACTGCTGTGCTAGCCTGTAGGAGGGGCCCTAGATCCCAGTCACCAATGTCTTAGGTGGTCACCTGGAGAGTCACTCATTGGACTCCAAGCTTGGTGAAGAGCGGTTCCAGTTCTGCCTTCATTACCTCTGAATGAATAAGTGGGTACTCAATAAATACATGTGGAATGAATCACATTTAAGCTCAGATTTGAAGGATGTGTGGGAGTGAGCCCAAATGGAGAGGAGGGTAGTATTCTAGACCTTGACTCCAGAGACTGAGAGAAACTGTAGAAAGTCCTATGTTGCTGGAGCATGGCGTTTCAGAGGGGTATTGGGCCGGGCAGCAATGGCAGATAACACCGGAGGTGCAGGTTAGGGCAGATTATGTAGGTGGGGCCATGTCAATGCTAACTGCTGTGTTCATCTGAGAATGCAAATCTGACTGTGTCCCTTCTCTTCTTCACAGGTACTCTGCACCAACAGGGCAGGTCACACATGGCATAGGAGGCCCTCATCAAAGGCATCTATCTACCTTCTCAGCTCCCTTTCCGGCCACTCTGTCAGTGAGCCTGGGGCTCCTAAGGCAAGAAGGGTCTGCCTCTCCTTACCTGGCCTGGTTGCTCCATGCTGACCGGTTGTCTCCTTGGAGCCCTGTGCACTTCCCTCAGGGCCTTTGTTTAAAGAGAACAGCTTCTATCAAGCCTTTTTCTTTTTAATCAAATTTTTATTTTGAAAAATTTCAAGCATATAAAAAAGTTGAAAGAATAGGGAATTAGCTGAATACCCACCACCCATATCCAACAGTTAATATTTGCCATATTAGTCTTAACACCTAAACACATGTCTTACATAACCCAAGTACCATTATGGTGACTAAAAAATCTAATATCCAGTCCTCATTTAAGAGTCTAATATGTCTTTTGCAACCAGTTTTCCTAACCAGGATGCAGTCAAAGTTCATTCACTGCATTTGGTTGTAATGTTTCCTTAGTCCATTTGAGTTTAGAGTGGTCTCCCAACTTTTTGTTGTTGTTGCTGTTGTTTTCATATTGACTTTTTTAAAAGCTCCAAGCCTTGTAGAATGTCCCACATTCTGGATTTGTCTGTTTCCTCGCAGCAAGTTTTAATTTAGTCTTCTACACTAACCTAGAAATCTAAATGATTAGATCTCTTTAGTTGAGTACATTAGGTTCAGGTTGAAATTTTTGGGCTTGACACCGTGAACTTGACCCAGTACTTCTGAGCACGAGAGAAAACGGTGGCCCCCGTTCTTTCTTTTTCCCTTTGCAATTACCAAGTGATCTTGGGTTGGCGCTGTGACGCCTCGCTTCCCGATCACCTTTTGCTCAGGGTTTTAAGGTTGCTAAGGCTTGGGCTGAGTCTGTTGTTTCTCTGGGGATTGCAGACGGTGAGTTTCTAACACTCCCATTTCCCTACATTTGTTGCAGGGGACTTTTGTCAAACTTGCTGACTGTTTCCTGCCTTTCTCCGCTCCAGTCTTTCCTGGGGGTTCCCCCTGACAGCTGCACAAGACCCCGTTATATATAACACATGGAGTGCAGGTGGGTGGGCGCTAAGTCGTGCTTACGCGGCTGTGGGGCGGGAGGGACGGTCCTGGGAGACGTCAGCAGCCCCTAACGTGGGAGAACTCAGCCGTCTGTCAGAGTTCTCAAGCTCGGGCGGGCGTGGAACTCGCTCCGACCCCGGGGATCCGTCCCCAGGACCCGAGCTTCGCGCTGCAGGCGGCGCTGAGACGAGCCACAAGGCCGGCCAGCCGGCGTTGCTAAGACGCGCGAGGGCACTGCTGCTGGGTCGTGTACCAGATTCTGAGCAGCGCTGCAGCGAAGAACGGACTCGTGTAGTGATATTGTGGAGAGACGGGGATAAACAGGTGCTTACAGGGACAAAAAACAACAAAACAAAGGAAGGGGTGTGGAGGAGAAACACACGAAGGACGAGCTGTTAAGTTTAAAAGTGGAGACTCCTGATTCCTGACTAAGTGCAATAATATAATGACCACCACGCACGGTCTCTTGAAAAAGAAATCATAACAACCACGAAGGGATTCGAACCCTCAATCTTCTGATCCGAAGTCAGACGCCTTATCCATTAGGCCACGTGGTCCTGTCCTGAAGTGGTAGCTGTTTGTGGATAATTTGTTGAAAGACGATACCGTCGTTGCCATAACTGATAATATGGTGAAATTGTTGCAGTAAGCCAAGGTATTGCCAACGCCTCGAAAATCTTACAGTCTGACTGGGGAAACAAGCTGAACCTAGAGGTCAAAAATAAGTAAAGTGACAATGGATATAACCACCAGGAGGGGGACGTGGTGCCCCAACGACTGATTTACCTTTTGATGGGAATCGGGGAGAAAGGGCCACAGGAAGGAAGGAAGGCACGCTCGAGCTGAGGGCTGGCTGACGGAGGCAAGACAGAGCCGGGCTGCTTTATATACCCAAGGCACCGCTACTGCCCGGTAGGGCTCCAGGTAAAGATTGGGGGTTAGATACAAGGATTTACTTCTGCACCCTCCAAAAATGCCACTCAAAACAACTCAAAAACATACATTCAAATAGGACAAAAACTTCGGGAGAGAAGATACTCCAAGTTTTGTAATCTGGAGTGATGGTTGACTTGCCAGACCTGAGAAAGCTGCCCCTTAAACAAGCAGTGTGGGAGGAGCAAAGAGGCAGTGGGATTACACCATAGACCTCATGGTTAGCCCATGCCAGGCTCAGGAACTGTGCGCAGGAGCTTCATCTGCAAACTGCCTGCTAGGGGCTGAATTCTGTAGTCCCCACTGCCCACCCCATACCCCCAGACCTCAGAATATGGCTGTGTTTGGAGATAGGGCTTTTAAAGAGGTAAGTAAAGTGAAATGGTCATATGAGTGGGCACTGGTCCAAGACAATTGGTGTCCCAATAAAAAGAGATTAGGACGCAAACACACACAGAAAGACCATAAGGAGGCACAAGGGGAAGACAGTCATCTACAAACCTGTTGACAGGGTTGAATTCGGACTTCCAGCCTCCAGAAATGTGAGAAAATAAGTGTTACCTGAGCCACGCAGTCTGTGGTACTCTTATGGCAGCCCTGGAAGAAGACGGGAAGTTTACTTTCCTGAGACAGCCAAGTATCAAAATCTCTAAACTGGAGCGGAGATTCTCAAACGTTTCCCCTGGAGGGCTTGCAAAAGGATAACTTCCACTTGGTTTGCGGAGCTTATTAACCCAAGGAGGCTTATTTTGGGGGTCGCAAATTCTGCTCCTCTTCATCTGCTCCCTTTCAAGAGTTATCAGTTTTTCTGGGTATCTCCCACGTGTATCTGTCGCATACATGTTAATACACTTCTGCTTTTCTCTTGTTAATCTGTCTTTTGTCACAGGGGTCCCAAACAAGGATCAGAATGGGAGAAGGAAAATTAAGTTTTTACCTTTCCTACAACAGCTTCTGTCCCAGAAAAAAAGTGAGTTACTCCGGGGAATGAGATTTATGACGCTCAGCTTTTAGGGCAATCAGGGATTTCAGGGAGTTAAATGTCTTCCATTCAAAATAATTTCTTTTTGTCATAGTGGCTTATTTGGGACCCCTTCTGTATGATAAATGTATTGATCAAGATGACAAATGAAAGGGATTTAAGAAAATCGTGAGGAAAAAACATGGATTCTTATTGTTTTGTGTAGTGACAAAAATATAGTTATATAAGGATAACTGAAGAACTTTCAGATGTAAGGCATTGGTGGTTCAGTGGTAGAATTCTCGCCTGCCACGCGGGAGGCCCGGGTTCGATTCCCGGCCAATGCAGTATTTATTTTTTCCTCTAATTCCAAGGACAAATACTCTCAGTGAAATGTCATAAAGAACACTTTAAAGGAACTGTGCTTCTGGCATTGGCGTGTGGCTGAGAAGGGAAAGTTAACCTATCTTTTGTAGTTTCATCTTTATAAATTATGCCTATAAGCATGCGTTTGGTTTTTCAAAAGCCTGGAACGTCATTCTGATCAAACTCGAGCAAACTTCGATGTTTCGGAGGTGACTTCTAAGCCTGTAATATTTAGAGGTGGAGTGTAGCCAAGTACGGACATCAAGTTGCTGTTTCCATTCTTAGAAACAGCTAGAAATCCCTGATTGTTAAGTGTCACCATATGAAGGTGGAGTACGACACGAAGTACTCGTTCTTATACCTTGAGCAGAGTGGCGCAGCGGAAGCGTGCTGGGCCCATAACCCAGAGGTCGATGGATCGAAACCATCCTCTGCTATGTGTGTTCATCTTTTTCGAACTCAGATTTTAGGAAAATCAGAGAGGGCCTGCCAACCACTGCTGGAGGTATTCAAGAATCCCCCAGGGAACTTCTTACAAATACTTATTTCCCGTCCCTAACTGAGGTAAACGCTACTTGTCACTTCTGGCGAGTCTTGTGACTCAGTCTCAGATTTGGGGAGCAGCACAACTGTAAAGGATCGGAAGGTGAATCTAGTCCCTCTGTGTTGTAATTTGCGGTACGTTCTCTAGTCGACACCTCGGTCTTGCGAAGCTTCACCGTTTTACCATGACGACAGGCACTCCTGAACAATTATTAAACCAAAAAAGCAGTTTGTAACGGGACAGATTTTCTTCCTCATGAGAATTTATCTACATCTCCACCCTAGTCGTGTAGTCGTGGCCGAGTGGTTAAGGCGATGGACTTGAAATCCATTGGGGTCTCCCCGCGCAGGTTCGAATCCTGCCGACTACGGGGTCTCGTTTTCCTTCCAGAACACCTGCTGGATAAACTGGGAATTCAAAGGCACACACAACAACGCGAACAGTGTGTTTTCCTGGTTATTATGTTTCTGCTTAAAATTGGAAGCAGGTAGTTCCACTCCTCAACTATACCAGGAGGTATAGGAGATCTTTGAAAATCGTTTTGGGAAAACAACAAGGAATTCTGAGACCACTGTAAAGCTGCTCAGGCTTGAGTTCCTTTTAAATTATCTCCCTATCCGAAATCCAACTCAGGTCTGACATCGGAAACCTTGCCTGCCTCTAACTTCTTCCGCCTGATGCTCTTCCAAAAATGTGGGTATACCCAGGACACCACCATGTTAATCCTGAGCGTGATTGATGCCTTGGAATCAATATCTCAAACAGAAATTTTCAATCTTTCCTCCTCCTTTACCATTTCACTTCGGAGGCCAGATTGTAGAGAGGGAGTACCAGAAAGAGAATTTGCAAAACTGCTTTCAGATAGATGTTGGGTAAATCTTATTTTTTTAAAACTGTTTTGCTCACTAAAATTCTTTCTATTGTATACACACACTACATACATGAGTAAATATAGCAAAAATTATCTTTTGTTGTACTTGCAATCGATCCGTTAGAAAATGCGGAGAAGCCAAAAGAAGGAAGTAAAAACACTGAAAAAGGTAAAAGTTTTTTCTTCAGCCCCGAAACTACCAGGAAATTCCATTTTATATTTAATTTTTTTCTTCTTGCGTTTTCTATTTCATCCACACCCTAAGACATTAAGCGTTGACATTTTCCTCTGTAAACCCATAGGTAGAAAACCTTCACGGCCAGATTAGGAATTCAGGAAATGCAGTTTTGATTTGGCAAGGAGCGCCGGTACTCAACCCTCTGTGAGCCTGAGAAAAATTTCAAGCAAACATGAAGTCTGTTAGGCTTCTCGCCCAACGGGGCCATTGTGTTTCTTCCCCGGATTCGGTTCAGGGAACGTACATTCACCAGACACATCCAGGAAAGAAATCCCCAGAATGAAGCCCACGTGACATACTTGTGAACCCGTTTGCAAAAACATGTCAGGCAGTAATGTCTCGCGGGCCCCATGGTGTAATGGTTAGCACTCTGGACTTTGAATCCAGCGATCCGAGTTCAAATCTCGGTGGGACCTGGGACTTCTTTTAGTGCCTTCCTCAAGGCTGGAGACATACGCGCACTTGCATCTGAACACCTATCTCATCCTACTGTCCTGCACAACAGCATCCCCACGCCTCCTTCTAGATCCCCATCTGCCCTTTACTGTCCCTCCGCCTCCACTGGACCAGAGTCCCCTCAGATACTGGTAAATTAGATTTTCACCTGGATGTCTACGTTTTCACGTTTCACATCCCGGACCTGAATTCTTTGTTCCGGTTCCATAAATTTCTAACACAAACTGGGTCCTAAGAAGTCCTCAGTGCGTGGGAGTCCAGATGATCGTGTTTATCTTTGAGTCTCTACTGCCTGACACAACAGGTTTTTAAATTAATTAATATTTTAAATTAAAACTACAGTTCACGAAATATTACACAATGAGAAGCACCGCAATAAGTATCCTTAGATGTCACAGGCTGCTTGGGGTTGGCTCTATGGTGTAATGGCTAGCGTTCTGGGCTTTGAATTCCGCGACTCGAGTTCTACCCTCGGTAGGGACCTGCCTTGGTCTTTGCGACCCCTTCCTCGTTGCGTATTCTAGTCCCCAGTGCGTTCTATCTAGTCCGTGCATGTATTTTTTTCCACTCGCGCTTTCTTCTCCCGATGTAATTCCTTACTCTTTTCTAGGACTTCTGAAAAGTATTCTATTTAAGTCACTTTTGTGTCCTTGTAGAATATTCATGCTTTTGACGTCTACTCTTGTCTGGGGTTCCCCAAGTTAGATCATCTTAAGTTATTTGGGTACTCAGGATCTTAACAGTACATGTGTCAGAGTCTCTCCCACACCTTCTTTTGTCTGAAGCCCTTTCAAAATGCTTGGGCTTGAGGCAAAAATATACATAAGAACTGCAGTAGAAAGCTCTCATGGAAGGCCCCTATGGTTAGCACTCTGTACTATGAATACAGCAATTAGAGTCCTAGTACTCCTGGGACCTCAGCAGCATCTTGGTGATTTCCCCTCTGTGTTCTGCTTAATCATTAGCTCATCTTAGAGGTGTACATGTCTGGCTGCAATTGCTGCCAGTTTCGTCCAAATTAACAAACCATTCAACATAAAGCCACTGACTACAACAAAACTGTCTTGAATTTGAGCCCTACTCCCCTTTACACTTGGTGTGCCTTTTTGCCCAGTTACTCCGATCTTGGTAAGATTCCAGGCCCCTGTGATTAAGAGTTTATGTTTTGCAGTCCCCAACTCAGGCTCTTTCTTTCCTGGAGCCACTTAAAGTGTTCCATCAGCTTCCAAACACTAACACTGTCCTGAAGAAGCTCCTATGACACAGAAGTGCAGCTGTCGTGTACATCTTAGAGCCTCCTGTCCACCCATTAGAGGCTCTGTTCAAACTCCTGAAGCTAATGTGTTGCCTATGTTATTTTGAAGATAAGCTGATCTATTAGGAACATACGCTTTCCGTGGAGACTCAACTTCAAGGGCCTCATGATGTAATGGCTAGGATCTGGATTTCAAATCTCAGAGGACTTGTCTCAGCTTTGGCGACCTTGCCTTTGAGTTTTCCCAAACCAAGGGCACATGCTGGTCTGTACAGACAATCCCCTAGACCTCTACTTCCTCCCGCATCAACATTCAGTGCCTTGCCTCCCTCTGGCTGCTGAACATTTCCAGGCAATGCGATTCTTCTGTCCAACATAAACAGTCTCACAGAACAGGAGCATCAGACAAGGTCATTCTCTGATTGTGATGAAGAGACAGAAACAAACAACAACCAACCTAACAACAACAACAACACATTTCATAAGCTTATCTAAGAACAGATGATAAAAGTTGCCTGCAAACCGCAAAAATCCCAGACATCTATCAACTAACACGAGGGACCGCTAGTTTTACAGATTTAGCTTCAATCGATTCTTTCCTTCTTCTAGATAAAATTTTTATTAAGATACTGAATCACAGAATTATGCCCTCCCTTCCTGAGAGCCTTCAACCCAGGACAAAGCATGGTTTTCTTGAGCCTTCCCCAAAATTATCCACATAAAACAGATGACTACAATAAGGACATTTTTTCTTTTTAAGTTGAGATATAATTGATTTTTAACATTAAGGAAGTTTAAGGTGTTGATTTGATACATTTATATACTGCGATGACCACAGTACCATCAGCTAACAACTTCGTGTCACACAATTATTATTATTATTATTTTGCGGTGAGAGCATTTAAGATATAGTCTCTTAGCAACTTCCAAGTATATAATACAGTATTGATTACAATCAGTATGCTGTGCATTAGAGCTCCAGAACGTTATTCATCTTCTAATTAGCAAGTTTTGTACCCATATTTCCCCAATTCCTCACTTCACAGCCCCTTGTAACCACCATTCTATTCTCTGTTTCTGGGAGTTCGGTCCTTTTTAGATTCCACATTTCTCTTCGGAAGTGTATTTTGTCATTTTTATTCAGGTCCACATCTTTGTTCTGTCCCCTCCTCCCCCAGAAGAAAAATAAAAAAGCAAGAGGACCATTTATATGAGCAGAGACATCCTTTTAATGAAAACACGCAATAAAATAATAGAAATTGCAAAACAGAATTTTGCTGTGTAAGAAATAAAATATCGGGTGCGGGGGGGAGGGGGAACAAAACAAAAACACAAACCACCTTGCGGTTGACGAGGTGGCCGAGTGGTTAAGGTGATGGACTGCTAATCCATTGTGCTTTGCATTCGTGGGTTTGAATCCCACCCTTTTCGGATATGGTCGCACCCCAGGCGTCGTGTTTTAGAGCGGTCGAGTGGCTGTTTTAGAGCTTCGTGAACCGGGTGTTAGGAGACGAACATCTCTCAGTACCGAATCCTGAGGAGGCTAGGAATTTTGGGTCACACAGCAAGTGTGGGCAGCGGCACTCCTGCCTTCTTCTAACAGTGTTGCTATACGCAACACAATTCCCCGATTTTCTCGAAATGCCTGTTACCCCCGCACCTCGGCTCAGTTAAGCCAGAATCTAGTGAGTGCGTCCAGTGGTCCGTGAGGTTGCAGGCACCACAGGTGATGCTAATGCGCCGGTTGGGTTGAGGACCATAGGCCACACTCTTCTCTTCGCTCTGCCCCAAGTGCTCCCCTGTCTTGGCGGTTTTGGCCGAATATACTTTTTGCCTTTCAAACTCTAGGCACGTTTCCAGGTCCAGGGTTCCCTTTCTTGACTCCTTATCAATCTCTACCCTCGCACCCTCCCAAGCTCCAGGTTCTAGCTTTGTCGGCCTCCAGGAGCAGGCACTGTCCACATCCTGTGCCTTTGTTTATGGCATTCCTTCTGCCAGGACAGTGTCTGCTCCCTTCTAGCAAAATCCTTCTGCAAGACCCATATCAAATGTTCCGTCCCGTGAATCTGCCACCGGAGCATTAGTCGCCTCTTTGAATTTTAGTTGAATTAATTTAAATCAAAGATCTTTTACAAGGCTCCAGCCTGTTCATTTCTCCCTTTTTTGATCTGTCAAGTGCGTCTTAATTTTAGCACATAATCCCATAAAAATCTCACCTGTTACAGGTTTTCACCTTATAGTAAACTATAGCGAGGGGCTGTGTAAACAGTGTAGAATAACAAACTTTGAAGGAACAGTAAGAGATTCTCTCTCTGAAACTTCCCCTCTATCACCTGTCTCTATTTTACAGAAAAGGAAGCTGAGATCGAAATCAGACAAACCCAACCTTTCTTTAGTAAGACAAACCCAACCTTCCCAAACCCAACCAAGCTCTTTTAAATCAAGTGGATGAGATAATGTGGTCCTTCCAACATATTCAAATCCGGCAACTTTTAATACCTGGAGAATTTTTCTGAAGTACACTTGTCATAAGCCAATCTCCCAATGCCTTATTAGGATGGAGGCCTAAGAAACCCAAATTTTGAAGCAATGTCTGTTTTTGAATTTTCCCTAACAATATAAGGCTTATATGGTATATGTGGTTTCAAAGATGGACTCATTAATCCATTTAATCTTGGAAATGAGAACTGGTGAGGCGGTGATCCAGAATGGAAGCCAAAGTGGAGTCCAGGAACTGGGTGATATGCTTTGTACATTTTGCATTTTCTCCAACAAAGATTCAGAGATATTTGATGCTATGGACGCCCGAGCAGTCTTACCCCTACCGCCACTCCCTTCCCACTTTACCTTCTTTGAGAATAAAGTTCTAGGGGTAGTACCCTTTTATATCCTTGTCTCTCCAACTTTGTACACTGTACAGTCAACAGATATTTATAAAATAAACATTTAAAGGCATATTGTGTGTGTGTGGTGGTGTGGTGGTGGTAGGGGAAGGGATTGAAACTTCACCCAGGCAGAATATTTGTCACTCATCCAGGGTTAGTGACTCTTGTGATTACACATCAAAGGATGATTTTAAACGTGCCAATCTCCCCAATGTAGATCCTGGGGTAATTTTGCCTCTGTCCCTCACCTCTTTCAAATTCAAAGGGTCTGTGTTTTCCTTAATTACAAAGGAGAGAAGGAAAGAAGAATACATTAAGTAGAAAAGAGCTAAGTCTCTTGGTTCTCTCTGTAAAGCTTGGGCTTTACAGATGGCTGCAGACAGGAGATCAAAGAAAGAGGCCAGGGAAAGGAAGAGTTCCCTTGTTTTAACATTCATTGCTTGCACCTACAAAACTACTCATGGTTTCCACAGTTGAACCAGCATTCAGATCTGAAATTAAGCACCATCTGTTTCACTTGAAGTCAACAGTTGAAAATTGCTGTTTCTTCATCCTAAATTATTATTAAATTCAGTTCTGTAGGCACAGAGATTGTGTTTTGGGAAATTTTATGCAGCTATCTTCTCTGTTGCTGTTTGCACACACACTATGTAAACACGTGGCCCGTTTTAATGACCTCAGTATTTCAGTTCTGTCATCTAGGATTGAACACAAGCTGTTTTCATCCTTTTGATGGCAACACAACCAAAGGAAGAAAGGAAGATGAAAAAGGAGGGGAAGAGTGGAAACCAGCGGCAGCCAGAACTTGGAAGGACACATGGACTCAGACTAAGAAGTGAGATGCGAAGAGAGTGTGGTCTCCAGCAAGATAGCAGGAAAGAGAAGCAGCCTGTCTTCCCCTGTGCTGGGATTCAGCAGCTGGAGAGAGCTCAGTTGTCAGATACGAATTCCCTTTTCCAACTGGCCCAGAACAAAAATATGAAACTCAGGCGGGCAAGATCCAGATTTGTGGAGGTCTCAAGCCCCAAAATTATCGAACGGCCTTATTTCAGTTGACTTTCAGCCTCCCTCCAGCCCTGACACTAGTTCTCTCAAGGTTTTTGAAAATGACATCTTTGAAGTAGAGCGGGAAGAAGATAACTGGGAATATACAGGTGACAGGTGATTTCCGATCCCTACATGAAATATGACAGTAAATTTTTATTGAAATGCGCAGCAGCTAAATTAAAGTTAACCACGAAGGGATTCGAACCCTCAATCTTCTGATCCGAAGTCAGACGCCTTATCCGTTAGGCCACGTGGCTCCTGAGGAAACATTCTTGCTGCAATGCTTAGAAAAGTATAAAGAGCTATCTGAGTACGACAAGCTACGTAATAGCAAAAAGTCACATGAAGACACAAAGGCGATGGCGCCCGCGCTTCTTATCATTGGAAAGATGGAAACTCTAGATTAAGTGGGTCATTCGGAGCCTGGGAGTCAGGTCTGAGGAAGAGTAGGGAATGACAATCATTTCAATCTTGTAGTATATGGGGACTCTATGGAGAGAAAATTTACGACTCTGGAGCAGAGAAGCTGGAGTTTACGGCACCTAAAATATGCTGAAGTATTCTATATTGTCTGCAAAGAGGGGTATTTTTAAATAAGTTAACTCAGAGTTTCTTCCCTATTAATACTCACCCATATTCACTATTTTCAGACTTTAGGTACTTGGGACGTCTGCCTACACAACTGCCATAGAGACCGCACCCGAAGGCAGTTTTACTAGCAAGCAGCATCTGTACGCTTGTCTTCGACATCCCGCATGGGTACAATGCAATTTCCCCCCCTTTCATGCTCTTCTGGTGCTTTCTCTGATTGTCAAAAGGCGACATCAGAGGACTTTTCACACTGTGTCTCTATCCGTGTGAAGAAGAGAATGCTTTTCTTGGCGTTTAGAGAGGTCCAGGGCCGTTACTATTATTTGAGGCTTCAACATACTAAGGAAAAACAACAACAACACTACAGGAGGATTACAAAAATTTTTACTGCTAATTACTTTTACATTTAATAGATGAATCTACACAAAAAAGTATTTCAATAAAATCATTGTATGGACACGATATTTATAGAATTTATAATGTTCTGTAGAGTGCTTGGCCGAATAATGCGATATAGATTTAAAATATTTTGGATAGCCTCTTTCATCCTTGTCAGTGCATCTCTGTGAACTCATGTACCTCGTTTGAAGATAATGCTAGCAATGTACACATAAGGCATTGCCTTCATTTTCTTAGGGCCCAGTCTTTGGGAACGTTGGCTCTCCTGCTCATTTATCTTGGCTTTTTTTTGTTTTCTTTCCTAATTGTGAAACTAAGCTACAGAATTTTAACTACAGGGAGGACGAAAGAAAGGAAAACAAAAACCCTACTCTAGCAGAGGATGGTTTCGATCCATCGACCTCTGGGTTATGGGCCCAGCACGCTTCCGCTGCGCCACTCTGCTTCTCGATGTCGAGCCCTTGCTAATAATTCTCTTAAGTGTGTTCAGGAGCGATTTACAGCCTATTTTAAAAACAGCTCGCCGGAGGACGCCTATGTATTCATTCCAACATCTTCATTATCACAACTTGCCAATTCAGAATCAAAGAGTTAAAACTGAATAGAGAAGTAAACATTAACACACACTTAAGATACTGGGCGCAGAAGTGAGGATGGCTAGGTAATGAAATGAGAATTACAGGAAAATACACCGGAAAGGGACTCGGGCTTCCGTGGGGGGAGAATTCTTCTGAGGACTCGCCTTCGGGAAGAACACCGATCTGGTTGGGTTTTTCTGGCTGGGTGTGGGGAGAATGGGTCCCACAGTTTTTAGACTGGGGCGTGGGGGGAGGTCGGTTGGAATGGCTTTGCCGTAGCAGCAGGAGTGCCGGCGTGGTGGAAAACGTGGGGCCGAGGGACCTGCGTTTCCACGAAGGTGAAACCGAGGCTGTTGTGCGACTGTCTCCAAGCAGAAGATAATCAGTGAGAAATGTGTGAACGTAAAAGGGGCTGTACAATAATTCAGTGACCGACAGTGACCTCACGGGGACCACAAACCCCTAACGGGCAGGTCATGGTGTGTCGTCAGGCACCAGCCCCAAAACTTTTTGGGAAGCTTGACGTTGGGAAGCAGAGTGGCGCACCAGCTCCAAAACCAGCCCCAAGATAAAACGTTATCTTGGCCTTAAGGAAGCCCTGTCCACTGCCCTTTTACATCTAGGTTCACACACCCTCGAAATGCCAGATACGATCCTTTTTTTTAGACCACTGAGAGGGGTAACCACCCACCAAGGAGAACATGCTCTTAACTGTCCTGTACCTTGCTTTCTCCCACCTTCATGCAATCTTCCTTCCCTAATTCCAAATGCACAAAAGATACTGCAAAACTGTCATTCCCTGGAGCATCTGAGGTCTTCCCGGCAATGTCGTCAGTTTGGCTCAAAAACACTCTTATGAAAACTCTCTACAGATTTTGAGGTTGTTAGATGGACTGTTTTCTTGGTTTTACGAAGTAAAAAAAGTTCCGGAAATTCTCATCCAGGGACGCAGGACTTGGTGTGTTGTGAAGGGCGGGGACTCCAAGCTCCTGTGATGTCTTTTGGTGCTAGGCCTCAAAGGCGTGGCCTAAGGCTGAAGGAAGTGCTTGCGTACCTGAGGTGTTCAATTAGGTCCGCTCTCCGCACATATAAAGGAGTTGCCATAGCGCCGGAGTTACTCGACACAGATCTGAACGGTGTTACGATGTCTGGTCGTGGCAAGGGTGGTAAAGGCCTTGGCAAGGGTGGTGCCAAGCGCCACCGTAAAGTGCTTCGTGATAACATCCAGGGCATCACCAAGCCCGCCATCCGGCGCCTGGCCCGGCGCGGCGGCGTCAAGCGCATCTCTGGTCTCATTTACGAGGAGACTCGCGGGGTGCTCAAAGTGTTCCTGGAGAACGTGATCCGGGACGCGGTCACCTACACGGAGCACGCCAAGCGCAAGACGGTCACCGCCATGGACGTGGTCTACGCGCTCAAACGCCAGGGCCGCACCCTCTACGGCTTCGGGGGCTGAGTCTTAACCCGCAAGCTCGCTTTGTGTAAAACCAAAGGCCCTTTTCAGGGCCGCCCACTATCTCGGGAAGAGTTGTGCGCAGCTTTCGTGCTTTTGTGTTACTGATTGTAATTCAAGTGCTGTCGTTTGTCTTGACCGATTCCTGCGGGCGGAAAGGGGTCAACTACAGTTGTTAATCTGCGTGGGAACCCAGGAATGATGGCACCCGTCGTCCATCTGTAAGAGGCTTCTGAGGAACCCCGCAGTAGTATTAAGGAAACCGGAAGGCTCTCCGCCAGCTCTGGGCTTCCAATAGAGAAGCTAAAACTCGAACTCCTAATTTTTTCTCGGGCAGACTCGCCATCCGACCCTTGTCCCTGAAACACATGTCACAGGCTGTGGTGCCGGCGAGGAAGCAGTCTGCAGTGACGCGAACTTCTGGAAGCGCCGACGAACTCATTAGTCCGGGGTGGTCCAATATACGAGCAAACTACAGAAACTTGCGGAAGTGCTGCCGGTCCCCCACAGGACCCAGATTAAAAATCGATATCGCCAGCAAAACGCTTCGTATTGACTCCTAATGTGTTTGCCCCAAGCTATATCACCGAGAATCGTTACACTTTGTCCCCTCCGCAAGGCACCGGGCTGAATGCCGTCACCCCTAAGCCTGGGGTCCTTGGTGTTAAATGGCACAAACTAGGCCTTGCTGATTTTCTTTCTCAGGTTGGGTCCCTCCCTAAGCCTAAAGCCAAGCAGTTTGTAAGTTACCACTCCCTGTAAGTTAACCAGACCCGGATCCAGTGTTCTAACCCGGGTCTTGAACTTTGTGCCCCAGGGCCTAACTGCATGTGTAAAGGAGAAGCTCCCTCTTGTGCGCCAGGCTTCCAGGCGGCTCTCGGCCACCTCTCCTCCCTTTCCGCCCCGGACCGTCACCCATTTTAGCAACTTAATCTTTTCTCCACCAAAGGCCTCCCTTTTCTCAGGCTCCCACATATTTCCATAAAAGAATTGGCATCTTTTGATTTGCCAACCTTTTAAACCTCGTTGACAACGCGGCACTTACACACGCATTTTAGGTGCCGTTAAAGCTATCAAGCCAACTTTAGTTTTAAGTTCCGTTCTGGTGTTTGTCGGGCGTTGGAAGGTTGTCGGGTGTATTTTTTTGTTGCTTTGCAGCACACGCATAGTGTACTGGTGCTTGGTCATTTTAAAGTTTCAGGTGGCAGCGAAGAAGCTCGTGGCTTGTCAACCACCCCGGGAACCTTCCTTGTCAGTCCCCGGGCACTCCGAGTGGGAAATGGTGTGTGTATGGTTCCCGAGTACTAAGTGGGGTTCCCGAGTACTAAGAAGAAACTGCCCGCGAGGTGACAAGGGAGCTTCCTTCCCCGTCTGTGTCTCCGTGCTCAAAATGGCGGAGAGCGAGGGACAAAGAGCCCGCGCCGGACGGGAGGGGACAAGGGACAACAAAAGCGAGGCCGTGATTCCAGGCTGTAGCGCGAGCTGCTGTTCCCCGCGACAGGCGCCTGTTGTACCAAAGGCCCCGGGGGAAACAGACTGCAAACGCGGGGAGAGCTGGCAAAAGGGTTCAGCATACAGACGAATGTATTTCTAACTATAATGAAAACCTAAATATGAGGATGTTACTTAATGAAGAATACACAAATGTCAGCTAAACTTCATTATTAAGCAGACATGATGGCATTTTAAAAAGTATAGGGCCGGCCGAGTGGCGCGGTGGTTAAGCGCTGGCTTGGGAAGCCAGCGGCCCCGATTCCGGTCCCACATATGAGGGCCAGTGACACTAGTACCGTCAAAAAAAAAAAGAAAGAAAGAAAGAAAAAAGGTATACGTAGAGGCTTCAGGACATTTCATCCCAATTATTAAGTATACACTATTTTAAAAAAGAAATAAAATTTTCATATAATCACACTTAACTGAAACCAAATTCCTTACAAATATTCAGTTCACATTTAAAAAACCCCAATTATGCCCCAAATATCTTAGATCTACCTCTGAGCAAACCAG
The DNA here is from genome assembly GCA_033961575.1 of Aselliscus stoliczkanus. NCBI lineage: Eukaryota > Metazoa > Chordata > Mammalia > Chiroptera > Hipposideridae > Aselliscus > Aselliscus stoliczkanus. The sequence continues at coordinate 108,691,037 of CM066739.1, read as the reverse complement.
ATTAGCTCTGTCTCAGGTCTCTTACTTTTTCTCTGTTCTCTCCTTTACCCGTTTTGTTTTGTTTTTTGTTTTGACCATTGAGTTGCTGGAGATCTGACCTACATACAGAATGTCCTGGTTTGTCTTGTTGAGTGATGCGGTCGTTTAATTTTCCTTGACTTCTATGCCCTTCAATGTAGAAGTGATTTCCATGGGCTTGATTGAAATAGTGTTCATTTTCTTGTCAAAGAATAATTTATAGATGGTGTTATGACCTGAAGGGAACCAAAATTTTGCCACCCTGGAGCTGTTGGGGTTTTTTTTTTGATATTGATTTTAAGCTGTTTATTAAGAAAAAAAGACTCAGAAAGGACCTTTGACAATCCCCCCTTTCCTGCCCAAGAGATCCACAGAAAAACCTGCTTCCAGAAGGGAATCTTAGGATGTTCACCTTAGTCTAGTTTGAATTAAGTGTGGTAAATAAAAGGCCTTCAGGCTGGCCTGTTAGCTAGATGCCCTCTGTGTCTCATCACTTCGAGTTGCCCAGCAAGAATTGCCTGACATGTGAGTCCTGTTCGTCCTCAAATACCTGTGAATTGCCCATTCCCACTTCTAACTCTAATACTCCATCCCTCCCTCTCCTTTTCCAAAAACATCATATATATACAACGTTCCTTCATTATCTTTGGAGTTTTCATGCTAATGTAAATTCCTCATGCGCCTGTATTAAAAACCTGATTTTCTCCTGTGACTCTGTCTCTGTTAATTTGATTATTGGCCCAGCTGGAAGCACTTAGAAGGTGGGAGGAAGAGTATTCATTTTTTAGCCCCCATAGCACACACCATTGCACCATATCAAAGGCACATGATGTCAAGCTTATCCAATTTGAAAATGATAGATCAATCACAGGCTTAGGGTGATTAGTTCCATTGTAAAACCAGGTTTTTCCTCCTGTGGCCAGAAAGTAGTGTGTAGGGTGATATTTTGAGACTGGGACAAACAATGGAGTCATTTTAAAGCTCATCTATTTTAAAGATATAGACTCTAGTGCTTAAATAGACAAGAATCAGATGTGATTGGAGCTAAAGCACCTGTTTGAGGAGACAAACTTATGTAAGGATGTTAATTTAAGAAACAAACAAAAAACTGCTCACATACTGTGTACCAGGCACTGTTCCATGCTCTGGGAACTGGAGCAGTGGGTCTCTGTGAACAAGACAGTATTTTTACGTGCATGGAGCTTATCTTTTATACGGGGGACAAACTGAACAAGTAAAATGTATAGTGCTAAGTGCTATGAAGACCACTGACGTAGGGGAAGGCATAAAGTGTAGAGGAAGGAGGTGATATTTTAAATGATATAGTCACGGAAGGCTTTACCGATAAAGTAATGATTGGGGGAAAATTAAGAAAGCGAAGTGCCAAGACGAAGGAGTCTGAAGGTAGCAAGGAGTTCCTGTGGCTAGGCAGGGTGGGTGAGAGGGTGTGGGGGGAAAGGAGAGGCCTGGGACTCAATGGAGGTGAGTAGTTCCTGTGTGGTAACAGAACACAATGGGTTAGCTACTTGGAGTGTCAGAACCAGAGGAACACAAGTCTTGTTGGAAGAAAAATTTTAGTTTTGTTTGTGACAAGTAAAGGAGACTGGGGAATAATTTCCAAAGCTCTGTCTCTCTGAGTGAGGCTTATTTATTGCTTATTTACACTATTTTGTTCATTACATGTTGATTTCTTCTTATCAGTTGGCTAAACTTAACTGGTTGCCCTTCTGGTCTGCCATCCCTACCAAGGACAACATCTAGTAAGAACTGCCCAAGCCTTGGGACCCTTGTCCTGACTGACAAATGTAACATGGACTTTTAGTCTGAGTGATGTGGGAGCCATTGTAGGACTCTGAGCAGAGGACAGACATGACCTGACTTGTATTTGAAATGATCCATGTGAATGCCTGGTGGACAGTATACTGCGAAGGGGCCAGGTGGGGCAAGATCACGCTTGGTCACTCTTGAGAGATGACAGAGAGAGGGACCTGTGTGTTGCTGTTGGAGACAGTGAAAAATAACCTGATTCTGTTTCTATTTGGAAGGTAGGGTTAGTAGTTTTCTTCTGAGCTAGTGAGTGTAGGGTGTGAAAGAGAAAACATATGGATGACCACAAGGATTTTAGCCATAGGACCTGGGATGTAGGTGCCAGTTGCCAAAATGGAGAAGAAGATCCTAGAAGGAACAAGTTTTGGGGAGAATCACAGGCATAGTTTTGGACATGCAGAGCTTGAGGTCTGTGCTTATATCTAAGAAGATGCTTTGTAATAGGCAGTTGGATATATGAGTGCAGTTTCGGGAAGACGTCTGGGCTAGAAACTTAATTGGGAGCTGTCAGAACAGAACTGCCCTGAGTGTGAAAAAACCATAAGACTGGATGAGATGTCTTATAAAAGGGGCTGGTAATGAAGAGAAGTGGTTCAGGAATGGAGCCCCAGGTCAGAAAAACAAGAAATGTTTGCTCTGTATTCACAACATATGGATTCATAACTTACAATTTTACAAGCGCTTCCTTCTGTAATTATTTTTCTGTCCCTTTTTTTTTGTGTGATTCTCAGAACAAGCAGAATAAACACTATCCTTGTTTTACAAATGTGAGAAAATGTCCTCAATAATGAGTATGCGACAGAATTCGGATTTTCACTCCAGTAATGTGTTGAGGTCAGAGTCATAGGGCAGTCACTTTGGAGACCCAGTGACAGATACACACGTCCTGCCCCAAGGCATCCACCCTTGCCACATATTTATATGCAACTGTAGGGAGCTCTCTGGCCTCCTGAAGCCTCTTTACAGAGCTCTGCTGCTGTTTTTCTTCCCTTGGCTTCACCAGCTCCTGACCTGAGAAGAGGCACTTCAAAAACACTGTGTTTCTGTTCAATGGCTGTTTCCTTGCTGCTGTGGAGAAAGTGTTGACACAGTGATGTAGAACTGAAATTATTCTCCCAGATTTCAGTTTGACCCTTCGATTTGCCCTGGTCACCCAATGAGGATGAGAGTGAAATGTGCTAATCCCTGAGCACAGCCTTTAATTTTATTTATCCTGCCTGGTTCCCAGGAGGAAGCAGACCGGCGGCAGTGGAGCAATAACTGACCCACAGTCAAGAAACATGATATGCAGAACATAAACATTTACTGTTGCAAGTCCCCGGGACTTGGGGGTTCACAGCACTAGTAACCTGAGTGTAGTGACAATCTTAGATGGTACCTCATTTCTGGGAATTGCTTTTTTCAGAGATCATTAAGTTGCCATGTTGTCTGCCACCTGTGGCTAATGTTCCCTGTTTTCACAGCTGTGTCAAAATGTGTGACTATGCCTAATAATGTCACATTTATCTGTCTGTTCTTGGTTGAGGTTTGCTTTGTTGGCTGCCTTAAAAAAAAAAAAATCTATATGATGCTTTGCTGGAATGTAAAATATCAATACAATTTTCATTGTGTGAATTACTTCATAATCACTGTATTAATAGTATTAATAAGTGTGTGGATTGCTTAGAGTAGAATATAAATACTTAGGACATGTGAAAGTGAGAAACGGATAGTTTTAAATCTGCTTTAACCCTGCTCCTCTGATTAGCTGAGCAGATTCAGACATACATATTAATTTTGAAATGCAGTGATTTGAACAAATCAGTGGTCCGAAGTGCTCATTCACAGTGTGAGTTTGTGTTAAACTTTCCTCTATTCTGTGGAAAAATGGGAAAGCTAAGGTCAGTATAGTACATTTTCCTTAATATTAAAAACTAATTCAATTTATTTGGTATTGTCGGAGAGTGGGCCTTTCTCAGCGCAGAGTCCAGGTCCTTGGCAACTCAAGCAAAGAATTGAACGAGATACCAGAGTAAAGCAGTAAAATAAGTAGTTTATTAGAAAAGACAGTACATCCAGACTAGAGGATGGACTAAGGGCCCATTACCAAAGAGTGTAGAGGAGGCATATGCAAAGGTGAGGCTAAAGGGAAGAAGCAGCAGCAGAAGTAGCAGTAGCAGCCGCATGCTTCCCTCCCAGGACTTGGGGTTTTTATCCTTTTTCTCCAGGATGGGCTGTTCTTCCTGGGCGTAGGACCACTTGATTGGCCCCTGTGATTAACAAGAGGTACTGTGTAGGTGTGAGTGACTGGTCTGATCTAGTTGGATATTTTGCGCCCATTTGCTCTTCCCGCAGGGGTAGGTAATTACAATACAAAGGGGAGTTTTGGGTGGAGAGGGGATGTCCCCAGGTGGTCATACTGTGGGACGTGCAGGAATGCAGAGACCCAATGCCTGCCTCTAACTACCTGCCTAGGTTTTCCTTGAGAGACGTGATCCCCGTAAAATCTCTATGGGAAGCTGAGGGACAGGAGGTCTCTTCTTCTGTATCTGCTTCCTGCTGTGCAGGGGCGTAGAGCTGTCCTTGCCTATTGGGGTTCACGGAACTCTCGCCCTAGCTGATCTCAGATGAGAGGAAGGGGTCTCAAGCTCCACCTGGAAGACCGTGTTGGCTTCTTGCTTGTTGGGGTATCCCCTGTATCCTCAAGGCTCCTGAATGAGGACAAAAATATAAATCTATTAGTTCTTATGAAACTTGTGGCTATTCAGTCCATCACTCAGGTGGAGTCAGTTGTCTGAACACAGAATGGGTTTGACATTTAGCTTCCTTGCCTGGGGGATATTAGGAAGTCTCTGGCTTTCAAATAGTTATCTGAAGCAGGGCTAGGAGATTTCTATTGTTTCAGATTCAGGAACTAATTTACAAAGCAATTAAGAAGCAAGGGGGATCTTCCCTCAGAAAAGCAATCAAGGCCCAAGAGCCAAGAAACTAAAGAACTAGGGAGGAGACTTAACATTTTTTATACTTAACATTTCTATAGAAAAGAAAACATTAAAGTTTTTCAGTGGTGGGGGTTGGTGCTGCTCAGTTGGCCGGCAACAGTATGAAGGACCAAATTTATTTGGGATAGAGGTTTCTTATTTCTAGTTTATCCTTATTACCTTAGCGGTATGACAAGACTAATTTTTATGAAATAAGGTGGATGGCCACCCCACAGCAGTCTTTAGGTTATCTCTGGCTTTTCCTATTTTGGGAAGGATTGTGGTCAATAATTCCTTGATTCCCTTTGAACTTCCAAAGTGTAGCTGCTTTTCTGAAGACGATTCTTCATTCTGGCCAGATGCTACCATGAAGTCAGGCATAGGGAGCAGGGATAGAGCACACCAAGCAGCTCTGGTGTGTGTTTCCAGGATCCCTTCCTCAGAGCAACACAGTTGACTGAGGTTCTAGTGCAGCCTGAGACAGTCCCTGGAAAATGGGCCACCTGCCGCTTGAAGTGGCAGAGGCAGGGAAGTCTTCCAGCACTAGAATGTCCTCCAAACAATTCAGGGGAAAGAAAGGACTCTAAAGAGGGGTGTAGAGTTTTAGAAAGGGCCTGCATTGTTGTTTATACCACCTGAAAAGAAAGCCTAATTGGTGTTAGGCTTTTGGGCCCACTGCCTTGTTCAAGGCCTCAGAACTCTGAGATGCCAGTGTGGGCAGGACGAAGAGCACCTTCTGTAACATCAGCCAGAGGGTGTAGCCACACGATTTTGGAGGGCTTTCTCTGTGCAGACACTGTCCTCAGTGCCTTCTTTATCTGTGTTCGTTTATTGATCACCCCAGCAATGTCATGTTGTAGTTACTCATTATTATTCCCGATTTAGAAGTAAGGTAATGCTCACAGTCGGTTTAAGTTATTTGCCCCAACTCAGTATTCTAACCACCCGGGGATCCTCCCTTAAGCCATACTTTTGTTTCTCTGTATAAATACATTGTTTTTTAAATATACTTGAAATTAGCTTTGGAAAGCAAGAAATAAATGCCTTCATTATATGTGGGCTTTAGGGAATGTTCTTCACAAGCTCCATTATAAAATAGTCACTCATTTAATGTTCACAGAAATCTGTTATTGTAGGCATTTGTAGATAAAGACACATGCCTCAGGTTCACACTGCCTACTCCAAGGTTTCCCCCTTCACACCACAGTGCTCAGAAAAGTTAAACTCACTGCCAGGGGATCCTTACATTCCAAATCTCACTATATATGTGTATTTTTTAAAGAAACTTTGGTTGGTGTGAGGACTGTGCTGAGTCTTAAAGAACATGTGTACCTCAAGGTGAGTTTTGCGTTTCTCTTACAAAATGTTCTGTTTTCCCTTTGGGCCTGTTTCCTCATTCTTATGATTACAACTAGCCTCTCCCTTGAGAAACAAATCTGACAAATACTGTGGAAACAGTACTTAGATCTAGATAGAGGGAAATTCAGATCTACTTTATTTGTGTGTAAGGGGGCTACCCAACCTTAACTCCTCAGGTCATTCACCTGGAATGAGAGTTGCCTCACAGGTGACAGGATAAAATCAATGACATGCTAAGGAGGAGTACACAAATGTTAAAGTTAAGTCTTTGTAACCCTTCTCTCTTCAAGTCCCAGGATATAAAGAACTACGGACAGGGTCATTCTAGGACTCGGAGACCTGGGGTGGGAGGTGGTTAAGGCAGATGGATTATCCCCTCACCGCCTGGGAATTAAGGGTCATTGAAAATTTTAGGTAACAATGGAGACTTTCTCTGGCTTCCTCCACCACCAGGCTAGCCTGCTGCAGGTTTCTAATACCCTTGGACAAAACCAGACTAATAAATACTGGATGAAACAGAATCCACCATTTACCAAGAGATAATGCTTAGCGACATGCAACAACCCTGGTGAGAAACTGTGTAGGAGTGAGCTTTGATGAAAAAATGAAATTGAAAATGGGTCATTTACAAAGCCCCGAGGCAGTTCTAGATACAGAACCAGAATCTTGATTACCTTTCCTCTAATAATTCCCAAAATAGTTCAAGAAAAATCCAGATGCAGATTAGCTCATTGGGGACCTTCACAAAGTATGGTGCGAGAAGTATGTCTTGAGATTTCAATTATTTATTACACGCTAACAATGTATCAAGTCTGGAGTTACAGATCTTTTAAGATAATGTGGGTGGCTCTGAAAAGAGCCTTTCGGGCCGGGAGCAAAGCCGCCTACGTGCAAATCTACTTGGAGCTGGTGTACTTGGTGACAGCCTTGGTGCCCTCGGACACGGCGTGCTTGGCCAGCTCCCCCGGCAGCAGCAGACGCACAGCCGTCTGGATCTCCCGGGACGTGATGGTCGAGCGCTTGTTGTAATGCGCCAGGCGCGACGCCTCGCCGGCGATACGCTCAAAGATGTCATTGACAAACGAGTTCATGATGCCCATGGCCTTGGACGAGATGCCAGTGTCCGGGTGCACCTGCTTCAGCACTTTATACACGTACACGGAGTAGCTCTCCTTGCGGCTGCGCTTGCGCTTCTTGCCATCCTTCTTCTGAGCCTTGCTCACCGCCTTCTTGGAACCCTTCTTCGGGGCGGGCGCGGACTTGGAGGGCTCGGGCATACTCTAGATGACTCCAAACAATAACCACAAAACAGCAAGAGAAATACTAAGAGCGAAGCAAGCCGTGTTCGTTTTATATAGAATCTCGCATGCAACTTAGGGGGATAACTAAAGTCCTGCATGTGATTGGTGGTTATTCAGTGTAACGTCAAAAACTTAGCTCTGCCCAATCAGAACGCAAGAATCCAAAATTTGCATTTGCACTGGTAAAACTTAAGCTGCAATTTTAACCAATGACACACCTTTATTTTCGCGACCAGGAAGGTTTATAAAAAGTGCTGCCCCTGCACTTTGCCTACCTTCAGTGGTTCTCTGAAACTCATAATGTCTGGAAGAGGGAAACAAGGCGGCAAGGCGCGCGCCAAGGCCAAGACGCGCTCTTCGCGGGCCGGCCTGCAGTTCCCCGTGGGCCGCGTGCACCGGCTGCTCCGCAAGGGCAACTACGCCGAGCGGGTCGGGGCCGGCGCCCCAGTGTACCTGGCGGCCGTGCTGGAGTACCTGACGGCCGAGATCCTGGAGCTGGCGGGCAACGCGGCCCGCGACAACAAGAAGACGCGCATCATCCCGCGCCACCTGCAGCTGGCCATCCGCAACGACGAGGAGCTCAACAAGCTGCTGGGCAAGGTCACCATCGCGCAGGGCGGCGTCCTGCCTAACATCCAGGCCGTGCTGCTGCCCAAGAAGACCGAGGGCCACCACAAGGCCAAGGGCAAGTAGAAGCCTGGCTACTCTACGCCAGCTCTAGTAGGTCCAGTTCAAACCAAAGGCTCTTTTCAGAGCCACTCACTTACACAGAAAAAGAGCAAGCCACGAGTGTATGTTCTAATAACCTTAACAAGTTAACAGTCCGTGCCGATGATCACCAGCCCAATAATTGCTAGTTAGCATCTTGACTCCCCTGGCATTGCTGTGCTTGAATGTATTCCTGGGAAAAGGGGCTTTCTGGGAAAGGCTTATGTAATATGAGGGGTTTAGTAATTATTACAAGGCAGCAGTTAAGGGAAGTTTACAAGCCGTGGTCAGTCTTAAGGTGGACAGGTTGTCTTGTATTTGTGTTGAGCAAGTTAAATTTTTCTTTTGATGAGGAAAACTAAGGTGATGGAGAACTTGACTGGTTAGCAAGTATTATACACTGGGGGAAGTGAGTGCTGGTGGCAGCCATAAATGTCGCCAAGAATCGCTGAAGACAGCCAAAATAGAAACGGTGGCACAACGGCAGTCATCATGAGCAGTTCAGTTCGAAATGAAGTCGAATTTCATTTGGGGCCCTTTAGGGAAGCGTCGACATTTATTGTAGTTTGCCCATAACCCATGTGCTCGAATTTACCTCCAATTACCCAGGTAGCCCACCTAGGAACTTTGCCACATGGGTCAAAGGTTTCACTGCATAGGAAGTGGCAGTGAGGCTCCTCGGTTCAGTTAATAAATAATCACCTGAGGATAAAAATACAAGTAAATCTTCTCAGAGCTTGGTCCTTTGGAATCTTAGGCCGCATTACACAGAACTACTGGGTCAGTTCATCTTTCCAATCCCCAAGTGACTCCCTATTTACAGTGTGAAATGCATAGAACTGGAATATTAGAAAATTAGGTTTAGACGACTAACCAAGGGAAGACATGAAATGTGGAGCGATTTATTTGGATTTACTAAATCACTAATCTGACTCTTCAGCCAATAGTCTTGTTGCGCGGGACTTTTCAAAAAACGTACGGCCAATCAGAACGTTTCTGAGGATATATAAAGGATACCTCAGTCCTCGTTGACCAACTTAATACTCCCTTTCATTGTTTGAGAAATGGCTCGAACAAAGCAGACAGCTCGGAAGTCCACGGGCGGGAAGGCCCCGCGCAAGCAGCTGGCCACCAAAGCAGCCCGCAAGAGCGCGCCGGCCACGGGCGGCGTGAAGAAGCCGCACCGCTACCGGCCGGGCACGGTGGCGCTGCGCGAGATCCGGCGCTACCAGAAGTCCACGGAGCTGCTGATCCGCAAGCTGCCGTTCCAGCGGCTGGTGCGCGAGATCGCGCAGGACTTCAAGACGGACCTGCGCTTCCAGAGCTCGGCCGTGATGGCGCTGCAGGAGGCGTGCGAGGCGTATCTGGTGGGGCTGTTTGAGGACACCAACCTGTGCGCCATCCACGCCAAGCGCGTCACCATCATGCCCAAGGATATCCAGCTGGCTCGCCGCATCCGCGGGGAGAGGGCTTAAACTGTCCACGTGGTAGCTTCAGACCCAAAGGCTCTTTTCAGAGCCACCCACACTTTCAATAATGAGCTGTGACCCAATCTTTGATATCGGTCCTCTACACCACCGGTAGGGCTGCGCAGCAGTTGGTATTTAACCCTCTTGACTCTTGTGGGTGTCACTGGACTCCCGGCCCCTATCCACCTGAGTATATATATCCCAAGCCCCAATCCTCGATGCCCTAAACCGACCCTAATCTGTTGTGTCTAAAACATGCTGCATTTTTAGCGGAGTTTGTAAGCAGTGACATACGAGGTACGTCGCTCTGCTGTCACTGCTGCACCGAGAGGCCGGGCGTGAAGCTGTTCCCGAGAGTTATACACCAGCAAATCAGCTTGTTCCACCAAATAACCCTTACACAATGCTGTGCCCGCATCCTGCGTGACCAACTGATCAAATCACTAAAGCAGCACTCGAACTCGGCACAGGTAAGGCTGAGTAATCCCCTTATTTGCTGGAATTCCTCAGGAGTCATTGAGAGCAGCTCTCCACTTTCTCCAATCAAGACTGGGTTCTAAGCCGCTCTCGGGTACTACAGCATCTGGATTCTGTCAGCTTTGGCAGACTGCAGCCAAGGGAGCTCCTAGCGTGTGTGTGTGTGTGTGTGGGGGGGGGGCGGAGTGGGAGTGTCGGTAAACATTGGAAGCCCTTAAGGAGGATCGAAGTGAACAGTGAAAACCCAACTCCTGAATCACAGAGCCTGTCCTTTGTCAGTGCTGATTGAAGCCAAGTCAAAGGCTCTTCTAAGGGCTTTCTGAAGATGGGATTGTAATGGAGGCACTAAATCTTCTATTTTGAGATTTAGATCTCTGGTATCATTTAGTTTAAGTGTAATTTAGCTTGAGACTTGTTGAAACCTTTCTTTTTCTTTGCCTCTTAATTATTCTTCTTCCTATACATTTACTATACATACCACTTCAATGTTTATATTTACTTCGGCCTAGTTCAGGCCCTGTGACTTGGGAGAGGTTTCACATCTGTATGGGATTCACTCATAGCTCCAATTTAAATCTACATAACATATGCAAAGGTTGTGATAACCAGCTTAAATACATCTTTCCCAACCCCAACAGACAAACCGAACTCAATAGAAAATTCCACTATAGGCTGAAGCAATTTGCATCCTGGTTAGAAAATATAAAAGTTGAGACAGAACAAAGATTCGATGCAGTAGTTTCCAGCAGACTCTGCCCAGCCGACCCTCCTTTTACTTTAATAAATTTTCCTTCTATATTTCTACCTGAGTCATGAATTCTTTCATGGCTCGCAAGCGAGCAGACACAACACCCAGCTGTTTTGTTTTTTTTTTCTTTTTCAAAAAGAAGTATAATTTAGCCAATTCTGTGTACCAAATTTTGGGTTTAATGCATCTTGAGATTTTGAAGTTGTTCGATTGGGGACAAATTTGTTTCCCTAAGTTACTGGGTAAACTTGCTTGACTTTACTGGGAATGAATGAAACTGCTAGATTGTTTTTCCTGATATTTAACCTGACGTTTAAGCTGTTTCTTAAGCAGCCTATCTGGCTGGCAAATTTGTACACCGTAAGTGAGTAGGTTGGTTATGCGCCAGAGTTGTCTTAAGAGAGGAGCTTTGCAGACTAGTGGGAAATGGGATGTAAGTATGATTTTCGGGTGGGCGATGGGTGTTTGTTTTTGGCAAAAGGCTGAGTTGTTTCCTTGTGTTTTAGGTAGTTCAGAAGGGGCAGTGATCAAATGTGAACAGCTGGTTATATGGGCACACGGATTATGAAAGGTGAGGTGCTTTACCTACATAAGCTTGAATTTGGGGTCTGTTTTCTGTTTACTCCTAAAGCTTTGTTCCCACGCGTTTGGGCACTGAGAAGCTACTGCTACAGGGATGTCTATAATGCTTTTTCATGTCTGAAACCTCAATGTGCTCAATTCCCATCTATGTGCAAAGTTAAAAGTGAAACAGCCGTGGCTTTTCTGTGAAATGTTTGTCCTTTCCTCAGATAATAATGAGGGCATAGTTGATAATCAGGATTTCTAATGGGGGTATTGGAGGCAGAACTGAAGGCCTGGCCCGGCCCTGGAGGCTTCTACAGCCTGGGCACAGGTCATGTGGTTTCTAGCAGGCAGCGTGGGCATCGCTGAGCTGGCTACCAGTGTAGGGTCTCAGACCCCACCCCAACTATTCAGTCGGCATTATCCCAAGTTCCCACCAGGTTAGTCTCATGAACACTAGTGTAAGAATCCCATTTTCAGGGCCGGCCGAGTGGCGCGGTGGTTAAGCGCTGGCTTGGAAAGCCAGCGGCCCCGGTTCGGTCCCACACATAAGGGCCAGTGACACTGCCCTCCAAAAAAAAAAAAAAAAAAAAAAAAAAGGAATCCCATTTTCTAAATTGGCGTTTTTGGTCTCATCAGGAAAAGCTGCTGTCTGAACTCTCACCAGGAGTGTTTGCAAACTGCATGTTTATTCATGTCATCGATCTAAATAATCTTAAAGCAATTCCCCATGATAAGGTATACTTAACACAGTTTGATTTCATTATAGTTCGGTGGTCTCAATGTTGACCGCCCATCACAACAGGTATGTCTTCTGAATGAGTGGAGAGATTCACCAAGATAAAAGAGAGGACCCAGGCAGGCAGGCAGAATTGTAGCTTCTATGTCAGACAGTAGCACTTGGAATGTATATGAATCCAGTGGGGTGTCATTGGATTCGATTCAGCCTGACCTCACAGAAGGCTTTGAGTCTGATGGTGGGGGCCTTCTCCACATCTCATTGCATTTTCCTGAGTGCCCAAGCCCTGTGCTGACTGCACACAGCTCCATTTGTACTCCTAGCGGTGTCAAGCACTGGTCACCTCAAAATGAAAATTTGATTCTAGAGTTATATGGTCTTATTTTCCCCACCGAAGCAATTTTAGCCAGTATTTACAACTCATTTATGTTGTACTAGGAAGCTCCAGTGTGCTACTGAGGAACGAAGAACTCACCAGTTTCCCTCTTGTCTTATTTGTTGTTTTCAGGCATGAGCTGTGTGGCAGCGACTGCCACCGTTGTCCCCTGAAATTCATTCTCCTCTTATTTAATAATTAAACTCTACAAGCTTCTTTCGCAGCAAACTCATGGCCATGAGTTTTGGTCAATGGTATCTTAGAAAAGGTGAAATTATACCACCCTCAGGGTTTCAATAAATGGTGGGGGTATTACCTTGTCCTTTTCTCCTTCCTTCAGAACAGAATGCTAACATAATAGCTGGAGCTGGAGCTGGAGCCAACATCTTGGACCACAAGGTGGAAGGGACATATTAAGAATGACAACTGGAATGACAGGTGACAAATACCCTTAGTACAATGGTAGCCTCCCCTGCTGCTCCCTCCAGCCTCTCCCCTCTCCATCTCCCTTCCTACCAGTGATTTTTCTGCTGAGGGCGGTTTTGAGACCCAGTTTATGAGCAAAAGGGCCCAGCAGATGGGAGGAGGCTGTGTACTGGGCCTTGCATGTCTTAAGAGACCTAGCGAGCTAGCGAGCTTGTGTTCACCTCCAGATAACTTCAGTCAGATGATAGTCCCTAAGTACAAATGTGAGCTGTTCATTGTGATTCTTCTCTCTTGCTGTCTCTTCCCTTCACATCTGTCTTACTCCACCTTCCTTCCAAAGTTGCCACCAGGGAACTTGAAAAAGTAAGGTCAATTAAGCTTTTGGTAATGCGCAAACCTTTAGATTGATGCTTCTTCCTTCCGTTTGATCAGTTTTAATATTTATTTGAGATGAGCCTTGAGAACAAGGATCGTTTCTATACTGCTCACTGCTTTCCTTATGACCTGTCACTTTCAGGAACTGGACTCCCAATAATACATGAATGGACTGACTCCTAGTGCTTCCACTGAACACTGCATGTAGGGAGGGATCTCTCAAGCACACTCAGACCTGTTATTCTACTCTTCCCCAAGCCGGGCCCAACTCCACACATTACTGTCCCCCATATGCTTGTTAATCTCAAGGTATTGTGTAATTGAACAGAAATTGTCTTATTATTGTTCTCACCTGTTCTTCAAAGAAAGACTGCACATACCCAAGCAAATATATATTACTTCCAGAACTAAGTGATTAAACTAGTATTTCATGAACCCTTCGGTGCCAATATCCCTCCCAATTCCTGACATTTATTAGGAAATCCTCAAGCCCCTGTCTTCCATTAATCACCTAAGACTCAAATACCACACACAATGGCCCCTGGAAAACCTTGTAGTCTCACCAAATTAATGCATGACCTGCCCAAAATATTCAGTATAACAGCTCTTTACATGAATAACGTGGGTGGCTCTGAAAAGAGCCTTTGGGTTCAAGGGTGTTGCACAAGCACTCACTTAGAGCTGGTGTACTTGGTGACTGCCTTGGTGCCCTCGGACACGGCATGCTTGGCCAGCTCCCCGGGCAGCAGCAGGCGCACAGCTGTCTGGATTTCCCGGGATGTGATGGTCGAACGCTTGTTGTAATGCGCCAGGCGCGACGCCTCGCCCGCGATGCGCTCGAAGATGTCGTTGACGAACGAGTTCATGATGCCCATGGCCTTGGATGAGATGCCGGTGTCCGGGTGCACCTGCTTCAGCACCTTGTACACGTACACCGAGTAGCTCTCCTTGCGGCTGCGCTTGCGCTTCTTGCCGTCCTTCTTCTGCGCCTTGGTCACCGCCTTCTTGGAGCCCTTCTTCGGGGCGGGCGCGGACTTGGCTGGCTCAGGCATGATTACAGATTCCTCTAACAGAAAACCAGCAGACTGAAGATTTCCTCCAAAGCTGGCCTATATTTGTAGGGCATCTATGCAAATAGGACTTAATCGGCCTCAGTTCCTGATTGGATCAAATCAGCCAGAAGGAACGTTCTATGTAAGCAAGGTCTTCAAATCAACTTTTTGATTGGCTCTTTTTGAGGATGCATAGCCCTGGATTCTGTTTTCCCTCGGAAAGTTTTCCATTTCGAAACAGAAAAATTAAATCAATGTTAATGGTATGTATTTATGAACCTTGCGTCGCCCTAGATCAGGGCCTAAGTAGACAAAAAGCTTGATTGAATTTATTCCTCTATCGTTTCTTGTCAAATTATTTACAAGGCTGCTAATTCTATCGAAAAGAATACAGAAGTTAGTTATTCATTTGTTTTCTTTTGTGTCCTTTTTCTGTTCTTAGCAGTGTGTTCAGATTTATGCCATTGACGTTCCCACTTTGCTCTGATCAAAGCCGGTAACATTTAAGCCTTTGCAAGAATCAAAAAATGGTCACACTTGAACACAGGTGGGATTTTTCTATTTGTAGTCTTAGAAAGGAACATATGGAAAGGACGCACTGTTTGTTGGAAAGTTTGAAATCATGAAATAGGGTGGTTGTACTGGTAAAATAACATTTTTTCAAGGAACAAAGCTTTGATAAGGGGCAAAACTGGACTAATCGTTTACATTCAACGCGTTTTTGAAAACGTTGACGAACCCTGCAACTTTCACTTTCAGTTCTTCCCAAACTTAATTTCAAACAAGGATATTAAGAAAATTAACAAGGAGATTCAGGAAAGCCTAAAACATATAAAATACAGAAGAAATACAGGGCAAAAAAACCCCAAACAAACCCGGGAACATAACAGAGAAGTTCAAGATTTTCAAAAGTGGGAACTGGTAGCCAATCACAAAAATCTCGTATATTCATTCGCGTAAATTTGAAAAATGGGACCAATCAGGAGAGGGTTGCCATTATAAATATGAGGAAGGACAAGACAACATTCAGTTGTGATTCACTTCTGTGACTTGGTTTCATGGCTCGTACGAAACAGACGGCGCGTAAATCTACTGGCGGGAAGGCCCCGCGCAAGCAGCTGGCCACCAAAGCAGCCCGCAAGAGCGCGCCGGCCACGGGCGGCGTGAAGAAGCCGCACCGCTACCGGCCCGGCACTGTGGCGCTGCGCGAGATCCGGCGCTACCAGAAGTCCACGGAGCTGCTGATCCGCAAGCTGCCGTTCCAGCGGCTGGTGCGCGAGATCGCGCAGGACTTCAAGACGGACCTGCGCTTCCAGAGCTCGGCCGTGATGGCGCTGCAGGAGGCGTGCGAGGCGTATCTGGTGGGGCTGTTTGAGGACACCAACCTGTGCGCCATCCACGCCAAGCGCGTCACCATCATGCCCAAGGATATCCAGCTGGCTCGCCGCATCCGCGGGGAGAGAGCGTAGATTGCTTCAGCGACTGGTACAATAGTTTGACCCAAAGGCTCTTTTCAGAGCCACCCACCCTTTCAGTCGGAAGGGCTGTTAGCAAATTCCTAACATCAACCCCCCGACCCCTCCCACTCACCAAAAAAAACGTAGTACAGGGTTTGCAATTGCCTGTTTTCCTGAGTGTGTTTCACTAGCCTACCGAGTCCCTTCTCTGTCCACCTGAGTACATCTCAAGCCCAACCTTTCTTGACCTGGATTGCACATCCCACTTGTTTCTGAGGTACTGCGTGCTGCATTTTTTTTCCATTGTGAAACTTTTGTAGGTAAGTTTTAGGTGTACAACACAGTGCAATACTTAGACTTTTTACCCCTCAAAGTAACCCCTTCCAATTCGCAACTCCACTCCTCCCCCCTTATACGTATCTATTACAATTCCTTTGACTTCCTTCCACCGTGTAATCCACATTCTGTGACTATCTGTATATTCAATTATAGTTGGCATACAATATTATACAATATCAGTTTCAGGTATACAACACAGTGATCAAGCCTCCACTCCATCCATGAAGTGCTCTCCCTAAGAAGACGTGACTCACCATCTGACATCCCACAAAATACAACATGATTATATTCCCAGAACTGTCTTTCATATCCCTGTGGCAATGTTGTGGTTACCTGTTTATGCTGTCTAATTCCTTCCCCTTCTCCCTCATCCCCACCCCGCTGCCAACTAGCAACCCTGTTTTCCCTCAATATCTATTGGATTGTTTCTGTTTCTTTTGCTCATTCATTCAGTTTTTCAGGTTCCACATATAAGTGAGATCATATGGTATTTGTCTTTCTCCGACTGACTTATTTCACTTAAACACAATAGTCTCTAGGTCCATCCATATCATTGTAAATGGTACGATTTCATTCTTGTTTATAACGGAGTAATACTCCATTGTATAAATGTACCACAGTTTCTTAATTCAGTCATCTACCGATGGGCATTTCGGTTGTTTCCAAGTCTTGGCTATTGTAAACAGCGCTGCAATAAACAGGGGTGCATATATTTTTTCGAATTAGCGTCTTGGATTCTTCTGGGTAGATACCAAAGAGTGGAATTGCTGGGTCATATGGCAGTTCCATTTCCAGTTTTTGAAAATACCTCCATACTTATTTCCATAACGGCTGCACCAATTTTCAGTCCCACCAATAGTGCACCAGGGTTCCCTTTTCTCCACACCCTCGCTAGCACTCCTTGTTTGTTGATTTGTTGATGATAGCCATTCTGACCAGAGTGAGGTGGTATCTCATTGTGGTTTTTACTTGCATTTCTCTGATGATGAGTGAGGTTGAACATTTTTTCATATGCCTGTTGGCCATCTGTATGTCCTCTTTAGAGAAATGCCTCTTCATATCTTCTGCCCATTTTTTAATTGGGTTGTTTGGTTTTTTGGTGTTGAGTTTCATGAGTGTTTTATGCATTTTGGATAGTAACCCCTTATCAGCTACATCCTTGGCAAATATCTTCTCCCAGTCAGAAGGCTGCCTTTTTGTTTTATTGATGATTTCCTTTGCTGTGAAAAATTTTTTTTTTTTTTTTTTTTTTTTGAGGGCAGTGTCACTGGCCCTCATATGTGGAACCCAACCCGTGGCCGCTGGCTTCCGAAGCCAACGCTTAGCCACCGCGCCACTCAGCCGGCCTGCTGTGAAAAAACTTTTAAGTTTGATGTAATCCCGTATGTTCATTTTTTCTTTTATTTCCCTTGCCCGAGGGGATATACCAGTAAAAATATTACTCAGGGTAATGTCTGCAAACTTACTTCCTTTGTTTTCTTTTAGGAGTTTTATGGTTTCGGGACTTACATTTAAGTCTTTAACCCATTTTGAGTTTGTTCTCGTATATGTTGTAAGTAGGTGGTCAATTTTCATTTTCTTTGCACATGTCAGTCCAATTTTCCCAGCACCATTTATTAAATAGACTATCTTTGCTCAAATGTAAATTCTTGCTTCCATTGTCATAGATTAAATGACCGTATATGTATGGGTTTATTCCTGTGCTCTCTATTCTGTTCCATTGATCTATGTGTCCGTTTTTTATGCCAGTACCATACTGTTTTGATTACTGTAGCCTTGTGGTATGTTTTGATGTCAGGTAGTGTGATGCCTCCCACTTTGTTCTTATTTCTCAGGATTGCCGTGGCTATTCGGGGTTTTTTGTGGTTCCATATAAATTTTAGGATTCTATGTTCTATTTCTGAGCAAAATGTCTTTGGTAGTTGGATTGGAATTGCATTGAATCTATATAATGCCTTAGGTAGTATTGACATTTTAACTATATTAATTCTTCCTATCCATGAGCATGGTATATATTTCCATTTATTTGTATCTTCTTTGATTTCTCTCTTCAGTGTCTCATAATTTTCTGAGTACAGGTCTTTTACTTCTTTAGTTAAATTGGTTCGTAGATATTTTATTGTTTTTGAAGCAATTGTAAAAGGGATTGATTTCCTGACTTCTTCTTCTGGTAGTTTATTATTGGTGTATACAAATGCAACTGATTTCTGAATATTAATTTTGTATCCTGCTACCTTACCAAATTCGTTTATCAGTTCTTGCAGTTTTTTGGTGGAGTCTTTGGGATTCTCTATATATAGTATCATGTCTTCTGTATATAATGACAATTTTACTTCCTCTTTTCCAATTTGGATGCCTTTTATTTCATTTTCTTGTCTGATTGCTGTGGCTAGAACTTCCAGAACTATGTTAAATAGAAGTGGTGAAAGTGGGCAGCCTTGTCTTGTTCCTGATCTTAAAGGGAAAGCTTTTAGCCTTTCCCCATTGAGTACGATGTTTGCTGTGGGCTTATCATATATGGTCTTTATTATGTTGAGATAGGATCCCACCCACTATTCCCACTTTGCTAAGAGTTTTTATCATAAATGGCTGCTGGATTTTGTCAAATGCCTTTTCTGCATCTATTGATATGATCATATGATTCTTATTTTTCATTTTGGCCTGTAGTTTTGCTTTTTTGTAATATCTTTGTCTGACTTAGGAATCAGGGTGATAGTGGCTTCATAGAAAGAGTTTGGGAACCTTCCCTCCTTCTGTATTTTTTGGAATAGTTTGAAGAGAATAGGTACTAATTCTTTTTTGAATGTTTTGTAAAATTCACCTGTGTAGCCATCTGGTCCAGGGCTTTTGTTTGTTGGAAGACTGTTGATTACTGATTCAATTTCTTTGGCAGTAGTCAGTCTGTTCAGAGTTTCTGTTTGTTTTTGGTTCAGACTTGGTAGATTGTATGCTTCTAGAAATTTATCCATGTCTTCCAGATTGTCGAATTCGTTAGCATATAGTTGCTCATAGTATTTTCTTAAAATTTTCTGTGTTTCTGTGTTATCTGTTGTCACGTCTCCTCTTTCATTTCTGTTTTTATTAATTTGGGTCCTCTCTCTCTTTTTCTTGGTTAATCGTGCTAAGGGTTTGTCGATTTTGTTTATCTTTTCAAAAAACCAACTCTTGGTTTCATTGGTCTTTTGTATTGTTTTTTTGTTCTCTATTTCATTTATTTCTGCTCTGGTCTATATTGTTTTCTTCCTTATACTCCCTTTAGGCTTGTTTTAATGTTTGTTTTTTTTCGAGTTCTCTTAGGTATAAAGATAGTCAGTTGATTTGAGATTTTTCTTCCTTCTTTAGGTAGGCCTGCACTGCTATGAACTTCTCTCTTAGGACTGCTTTCGCTGCATCCCAGAGATTTGGGGTTGTGGTGTTTTCATTTTCATTTGTCTCGAGGTATCTTTTGATTTCCTCCTTGATCTCATTTTTGACCCACTCACTATTTAGTAGCATGTTATTTAGACTCCATGTATTTGTAAGCTTTCCAGATTTCTTCTTATACTTGATTTCAGGTTTCATAGCATTGTAGTCAGAGAAGACACTTGATATGATTTCAAACTTCTTAAATTTGTTGAGACTTGTTTTGTGGCCTAACATGTGGTCTATCTTGGAAAATGTTCCATGTGCACTTGAGAAGAATGTATATTCTGTAGCTTTGGGGTGAAATGCTCTGAAAATATCAATTAAATCCCGCTGGTCTAAAGTGTCATTTAAGGCCACTATGTCCGTGTTGATTTTCTGCGGGGAGCCAGCCCCTGCAAGTCCAGGAGTTCCCTCAGGTGGGGACGGCGTCAGCGAGGAAAAAGAAGAATGGAGACACCGGGAAGAGTTTCACAGGAGTGTCACAATTTATTATTACAGCATGTCCCTTTCTATAGGGGCTCTTAACAAATATTCCAATCCCAAATTACGTTTCACATACTTTTGATGTTTTGTTTTTCTTAGGAGTTTAACAGTCTTTACTTTTTTGTAACTTCTCTTTCCAGGGTACTGTGTGACCTGTTCTATGTTCAAGGATTCACTTATCATCTAAAGAGTGGTTACCATGACTACCTAGTCATTATCCAAATTCCAGCAGCTGAATATAATTGCAAAACTCACAGGGCGCAGACTTGAGCTACTACTAAAAAACTAGGAGTGTCTGTGTTTAGGGTAAAATTTATCTAAAGTCTATTCCTATGTGATTACAATACTTAGTAATAAAAGGAAGTCTCAAACCTCTCTTATCCTATGGAGGATTAAATATTATTTCAACAGAGGGTAACATCTGTTTCTCAGTCTAAGCTTCAATATCCGTTGCTACAGCAATGCACAAAGCAAAGAATCAAAACAAGGCTGTTGATTAACATGCCCCATGGTCAGTAAGCAGTCTCTTATCAGAATTCTCATGGCTGAGAGACCTTGGTCTCCAGGGAGATCCAGCAACATAGGCAAGTAGGCTCAACAACGGATGATATCACCAGTTTTTCACAGAGGCTGTCGGTTTCTCACAGACAGGCTGAGGGCCTATGTGACCAGAGGCCTGAGCCTGTTTCCAAGGGGCTTGAGTCCCCTTTTTCTCAGTCTAGGGGTCCCCAACAGGACTGAAGTCTGTCTTAGGCTGTTTCCTTTTTAGGAAATCTTGCCTGTCATTGACTTTCACAGCCAGCTCTTATTGGGGTACCCCAGGAACTTGACATAAATGCAATGAAAGTACTGTCTCCCATAGGATCTAATGTGGAGGAAAGGCACAGGGGTTCATAGAGACAGGAGATATTACAAGACCAACCATAAGGCAGCTCTCCAGACATCCAATGCTGAGGGTGGATATTTACTGTAATGTAACCTTGTCAGACATTGGGGTGCTGTTGGCTCTTAGCAATTTTCTGTCTGGAGGATCTGTTCATTGGTGACAACGGGGTGTTGAAGTCCCCTACTATGATAGAGTTACTATTGATCTCTGTCTTTATGTCTGTCAAAATCTGTTTTATATATTTAGGAGCTCCTATATTGGACGTACAGATGTTTATTAGGTTTATGTCCTCTTGTTGAATTGATCCCTTTATTATTATGTGTGGGAAGTTGATAGCACCCCAGTGTCTGACAAGGCCACATTGCCCTGCTCAGCACTGGATATTAGGGATGCTGCCTTATGGTTGGTCATGTAATATCTCCTGCCTCTGTGAACCCCTGTGCCTTTTCTTCTATAGGAGACAATATATTCACTACACTTGTGACATGTTCCTGTGGTACCCCAATGAGCTAACTACGCAGCCAATGACGGGTAAGATCTCCTAAAAGAGGGGAGACAACCCAAGCCAGGCGGTAGTTCCGTGGGGAACCCCTGAACTGAGATATTGGGGACTCAAGCCCCTTGGAAACTGAGGCACAGACCTCTGACAAACTCAGGCCAGAAAACTCAGGCCTGTGAGAAGCTGATGCATTTGCCTAAGGGCCCTACTGTGAATAGTCTCCTGGAAGATTAAGTCTTCAGGCCATGAGAGTTCCGGGTAAGAGGCAGCTCTAAGACATCCGCTGACCATGGATTTGTTAATCAGCCTTGTGTGAATTCCTTTGCCCAGTGCCTTGTTGCAGCAGCAGATACTGAAGCTTTGAGAAATGGATGCAGCCCTCTGTAGGATAAGAGAGGTGTGAAACCCTTTTGGTTGCTAGGTATTGTTATTTACAAACGAATAGATTTTAGATGCTTTTACCTTAAACACAGCCACTCCTAGTCTTTTGGTATAGCTCAAGTATACTGTGAGTTTTATGATTGTGTTTAACTGCTAGAATTTAGGATGATTTCTAGATAGTCAAGATAGCTTTAGTAAACATTCTTTAGGTGACTTACAGAAACCAAGTCTGGGTTTCATAGCAATTCTCATAATAAAGACAAGGTAATCCTTTAACGGAAGAGTAAGTCACAGTGCACTCTGGAAAGAGCACTTACAGGGGAGTAAAAGACTGTGTAAATCCTGAGAACTACAAACCACCGTTAATGATTTGTTGCAGTTTTCATCCTTGTAAATTCTCAATAAAAGCTATGCGCTGACCCGATTTGGGGCTCAGTCGTCTTTGGCTGAGTCCCTTGGTCTCGCTCCTATCTTTCTTCTGTCTCTTGTTTTTCCTTAATCTGCGTCGCCCCTCTCGTGTCCCACTCGCCCTTGCCACGCAGGACGTGACAATTATGTAGTGCCCTTCTTTGTCTCTTATTGTAGTCTTCATTTTAAAGTCTATTTTGTCTGAAATAAGTTTTGCTAGTCCAGCTTTTTTCTCATTTCCATTTGCATGAAATATCTTATTCCATCCCTTTACTTTCAGTCCGTGTGTGTCTTTTGATCTGAGATGAGTCTCTTGTAGACAGCATATGCATGGGTCTTGTTTTCTTATCCACTCAGCCACTCTGTGTCTTTTGATTGGAGCATTTAGCCCATTCACATTTAAAGTGATTACTGATAGGTGCATATTTATTGTCATTTTGTTATTTGTATTTCTTGTCTTCTTGGGTTAGCTTATTTTCCCCTTTCTTCTATTTAAAAAAGCCCTTTTAACATTTCCTGCAATGCTGGCTTGGTGGTAATTAATTCCTTAAGCTTATTCTTTTCTTTTTTTTTTTTTTGAGGGCAATGGTACTGGCCCTCATATGTGGGACTGAACCAGGGCCGCTGGCTTCCCAAGCCAGCGATTAACCACCGCGCCACTCGGCCGGCCACGCTTATTCTTTTCTGAGAAGCTCTTTATCTCCCCTTCAGTTTTAAGTGATACCCATGCTGGGTAGAGCAATCTTGGTTGTAGACCTGTATTTTGTGTCACTTTGAATATCTCCTGCCACTCCCTTCTGGCCTACTTGTTTCTGAAGAAAAGTCAGCTGTTATAGTCTTACAGGAGTTCCTTTGTATGTAACCTGCTGTCTTTCTCTTGCTGCTTTTGGGATTCTGTCTTTGTCTTTAAGCTTTGCCATTTTAACTATGATGTGTCTTGGTATGGGCCTGTTTGGATTCAGCCTGTTTGGAACTCTCTGCACATCCTGGGCTTGTATGTCGATTTCCTTCACCAGGGTAGGGAAGTTTTCAGTCATTATTTCTTTAAATACATTCTCAATCCCTTGCTTCTTCTCTTCTCCTTGTATTCCTATGATGCGGAAGTTCTTGCGTTCATGTTGTCCCAGAGGTCTCTTAAACTATTTTCATTCTTTTTTATTCTTTTTTCTTTTTGTTGTTCCAGCTGGGTGATTTCTGTTATTTTGTCTTCTAATTCGCTGATCCACTCCTCTGCTTCATCTATTCTACTGGTGATTCCTTCAAGTGTGTTATTCATTTCAGTTTTTATATTCTTTAGTTCTAACTTGTTGTTTTTTATGGTTTCCCTATCCTTCTTTTTGTCCTCGCTAAGTTCCTTAAACATTCTTATCATCAGTGTTCTAAACTCTGTCTCTGAAAGTTTGGATCCCTCTGTTTCATTTACTTCCATTTCTAGAGTTTTCTTCTGATCTTTTACTTGTGACATGTTTCTTTGTTTCTTCATTCTGTCTGTCGTTCTGTGAATGCTTCAATGTATTAGATAGATCACCTAGAAAGAAGAGAGAAGAAAAAATAATAATTAAAAAAAAGAGGAGGGGGCTCTCTGGCCTCTTTAATCTGCAGACCACTTACTCAGCAATAGAGAATCTCTGGGCGATTCTGCACCAGCTATTGGGGGGAAGAGCTTAATGTGTTATGCGCCGGCCTCCTTCTCAGGCTTGCAGTGAGCTTTTCACAATTAGCTGCTGTGTGCTCTGGAACCAGGCTCACTACCAAAAAAAAAAAAATCTTCACAGGTTGTTGCAGATTGTCCGCTAATGCAAAACATTTCCTGCGGAGATGTGGGCCAGGCACCAGGGGCTCAGGGTGCCTCTGGTAACAGAGCTCTAGGTGGGTGGGGCAGGCCCCCAAGGCACCTCCTGATGTGGTCAGCGGCCCCCACCAAGTCAGAGCAGTGTGCACTCTGCACCAGCAATCAGTCCACACAAACTCGCTAGGAAAGCCTTGATTGGATCACGCGAGTGCACAGCTCCCTGCCCAAGACTCTCAGGAAAACTCCCCATCTCAGCCTGTCCCAATCAACTGCTTGCAGATAAGGCTAAGCAGCCCAACAGCCAATCCCCAGCCTGGCAACACTGCACAAACAGTGCAGACAGCAGGGACCCAAGGTGGCTCGCAAACTCCTGAGTCTCAGTGAACAGACTGATGCAGCTAAGTCTCAGTGAACAGACTGAAACCTGCATTTCCCTGGCTACTCAGCACAAGCAGGGTGGGGGGAGGGGGGAGGGTGAATCCAAGGCCGCATGCGCACACACGCATGCACTGCTGCGCCCCTTTCACCAGACCAATGGGATCCCGGATCTGACCCTCTGTGGGAGGGCCCAACCCTGAAAAAATGGCGCCCTCCTGTACACCGCTCGTGTGCAAGCTCCACACCAGGGGAACAATGGTCCCAAAACCTCTAGCTTCTGTACCAAAGGTGCTCAGTTCAGTCCTTACCCACAGACTCCTGGGCCTGGCTCACACAGCTACTCCCTCCAACAAGAACTGGGTGAGTGCTCACTGGTGAGCGAACCCGTGTGCCGGCCCCACTGGTTCTCCAGCCACCCTGAGCCTCACCAAGCCGAGCAAAGAGAGTCCTCACTAATTTCTACTGCCCGCTATCATAGAACTCCTCTTCCTGGCAAAGCAACTCTGGGCTATTGAGCTTGGTGTGGGGCCGGAGGGTCTCTCCCCCAACTGGAGAAGGCTCCCTGCAGCTGGGGCATCCCTTACAGGGTTCGCCCTCTCTCGTCTGTGTCCCTCCCACCAGACTTGACATGCCCTCCTTTCTAGGTCCTTCATTTAGAGGTTCTGTTCATCTAGTGTTCAGGGGACTTCCAAGGTTAAATGTTGTATAAATTATTTGTAATTTTGATGTGATCCTGGGAGGCAGTTCAGAAAGTGACTGTCTATTCCGCCATCTTACCGGAAACCCTGCATGCTGCATTTTCGATCGTTTTCGTCGTGCTTGTTACTGGCAGCTTGGCAGAGCTCAGCACCCAGTGGCTGGGCCTGGAGTGGTGACCACGAGTTCCCACTAGGAATTCAGAACTTGTTAGTGCAAGTAACTTAAGCTCACTGCAGAATGTATCCCTAAGGTAGAACTCAGGCTTTAGAGATTCAGGTGAATATTCCTTTATTTGCTGGAACCCCTCAGTAGCCAGAGAGAAGCCCTCCAGTTTCTCCTAAGGTGGGGTCCTGAACCGCCCTCAGGCAATGCAGCGTCTGGGTTCTCAGCTTTGGCAGAGTGCAGTGATGGGAGCCCTCAGTCTGGGGGGTCAGTAAACACTGGAGGCCCTTCAGGAACTAAGTGAACAGGTCTGCACTTCAGGGACCACCCAAGACCCAGCGGATTCACACAGCTGGGCTTTCCCAGCAGTTTATTCAACAACTGCAGACTGGCTGAAGAAAATCTCAGCTACAGACCCCAGAAGTCAGATTCACAAACTCCTGGAACAGCTCAGTGCTGTTGTAAACTTGCAAGTGATAATAGCACCACAATGTGACTGTCAGGTGACTGTTGATTGACAGAATCATTAGATTCCTAGTCCTCATTGCAGCACTTCTGTACCTTTGACAAAAACTCATTTTTAGGTAGAAGGTAGGGAATATAAAATGAAGCAAGAAAGCTGGGCATCAGGTGGAGGAAGACACAACACTTTTACCTGAACGTTCTTAACAGCATTATTTGTAATAGCAATAAAGTGGCCACAACTTTGTATCTTTAGATTGATGCATGATCACACAAATTATTGCACTGACTGATAGAGTTGAATTCTATCTGACAATAAAAAGGGAGGCTATTGATATATGTAACAATCAGCCTGGATCTCAAGGTCATGTTCTGAAAACAGACCAATCTCAAAGGTTACATATTGTATTATTCCATGAATATAGCATTCTCATAATGATGAAACCAGAGATGGATAACAGGTCAGTGATTGACCCAGGATAGGGGAGAGAGAGGTGGGTTCCTGTGAGTGTAAAGGGGTGACATCCAGAGTTCCTTGGTGATGGAAACTTCCGCTTAAAAATGAGTTCTGGGGCTGGCCGAGTGGCATGGTGGTTAAGCCCTGGCTTGGGAAGCCAGCGGCCCCGGTTCGGGTCCCACATATGAGGGCCAGGGAAAATGAGTTCTGGCTCTGTGGTGGTGGTTCCAAGAATTTACTCATGGGAGAAGATTGCACAGGACCAACCTCACACACAGACATGTGAATGAGCGTGTATGAATACTGGTGAGAACTGAATAAGGATAATTATGTAGTATATCACGGTTAGGAGAAGCTGGGTTCAAAGGGCTTTATTTCAAGTTAATATGGTAAAAAAAAAAATCTGTAACAATTCTTTAGCAATTGCTACTTTGTATCGCTTAGGATTCTGTGGCTTGCTTAGCAAATGAAGGAGACTTTTGTCATATAAACAGTAGTTTTTTCTTGTTTTCTTCTTGCTGTTCTAATGGTGACATATCCATTGGCTGATTTGGTTCATTTATGTTGGCACATGATTTTGGAGATATTGCTGCCCCTATCTCAAAAGGAAATTGAGTTTCAAAAGTTGATTTTATAATCTCAAATTTTCTGATGGGTTCTTGGATGAGTTATCCATGGTGCTTTGGAAAGTGTGCTTGCTACTTCATAAATACACAACAGTAAAGAGAAAAAAAAAAATCACTGGCCCAAAATGGTGTCACTCATGCTAAAAGCCGAAGATACCAAATGTAGATTTCATATGGGGTCTAATTGCAATCCCAAACTCTCCCAGAAACATAATTAGCCAGGATGGAATTTTTTGATCCAGTACTAATAAGGCATTCTTTCATAGGAGCTCTCTTCAGCCATCCTCCCCACCACCTCATACCTAAGAGATGCAATCTGCATGATAAAACCCTCTTTCTGCTTTCTCCTCCGAAAAGATTCGCAGGCCTAAGAGTAAACCTTTCTTTTCTTTTGTTAATAGCTCCCATGCCCCACCCTTTTCCCTTTGAAAACTTTCCATTTTAGACCTCTCAGGTCACCCTTCTAGGTGCTAAATCGGATGTTGCCTAATTCATGAATTGCTTAACAAAATTAGATCTTCCAATTTACCCAGTTTAATTTTTTTTAACAGTACAAATCTGTTAACAATTTTTAAATTTTAACACTCTATTGCATTCTAAAGACATCATTGATATCTTAATGTTCTCATATACTTGCTCAGCATTTTTTTTTTTTTAAAGATTTTATTGGGGAATTAGGGGAGGGGAACAGCATTGGGGAACTGGGGAAGAGGAACAGACAAGTTGCTGTCTTTTTGTTCTTCAGTGTAGTTGCGGAAGACGTTGCTTCACTGGCTCATGTTGGTATTGTCATTGTGCTCTTTCTGGATGAGGCAGATCGGTCACCGGCCTCTGGATGGTCGCTCACCGCGGCTATTGGCAGCACACGTTGGCTGCCAGCTGCTCACGCTGGCTGCCGGCCACTCACTGTAGCCTATGGCAGCCGACTGCAGCAGGGGCTGCAGCCTACACTGTTGTTGGGGCTCACACAGCTCAGCTCCAGGTGGAGCTGTTGTTAGCTGTAGAGGGCAGCGTCACTGGCCCTCATCTGTGGGACCCGAACCGGGGCCGCTGGTTTCCCAAGCCAGCGCTTAACCACCGTGCCACTCGGCCAGCCCTTAGCATTTTTTTTTATAATGCAAAAATCTAGGGATGCTCACATTTTTATTTCTGGTACTAGCATAAAATCCGTTTGTGTAGCTTCAGAGTTTAGAAGAACTTTGCTGGAATTCCGTGAGCCAGCTCAGGGAACCACAGTCTCCCCTCCACCCTCTGTCCTATCAGAGAGGAATGGCATTAGCCCCTGGCAACTTTCATTCTTTTCCTCTTCAATGCCTCATTTTTTAAATGCATATGTTCAGTGTAAATGACAGCACTGGACATATGGTGTTATATGGGAAATGTTTTGAAAACCTTCCATGTGCTTTGGTCTGTCTGTATTATAAGGCTTTTGTTTTTAAAAACAGACGACCATGGTGATAGATAGGACTTTATTGTCAACGAACTAGGTGCCAATGATTTTGCTTTTACAACTCAGTTATCAACAGGTATTTGTCTTTTTTAGGGATAAGGCCACCAACATTCGGGTTAACAAACATGCCCATTAACAGCTTGAGAGCATCTACTGAGAGTCCAAACCGGAAGCCTGGTCGGGTTGCTTGGAAATTTCTTTGCCAGTTCCTGTTTCTTGGGATTTGGGCCTTGTTGCCTTACAGCTGCCAAACCCTTTGCCTCCCATGCACTAACCCTGTGTCAAAAGTGACATCTAGGACCGGCTTAGTGGGGCAGTGGTTAAGAGCTGGCTTGGGATGCCAGCGGCCCCGGTTCCGGTCCCATATATGAGGGCCAATGACACTGCCCTCAAAAAAAAACAAGTGACATCTAAGGGAGTGTCTTGGAATGCTGAGACCTGTTGGAATGATATCAGGCAATCTCCCTTATTGGATAGTTTCAGCACTGGGGCTCCATCCCCTGGGGTGATGCGTGTGTGAGGGCATAATTGTATTGGAGCACAGTGGGGACAATATTGAAAAACAGCCAGCAGGCACGAAATTTACAAACCATGGAAAATGCAAGTTTTACTTCCTTGTAAGATCCCTAATAAAAGTGACACGATAGCCCAGTTCGGGGCTCAGTCCAGCGAGGCTGCAGCCCCTTGGCCCCGCTTATAATCTATTCTTGGCGCCTGTCTTTCTTAACCCTGTGCTGTCCTTCGTGAGTCTCACCGCTCTTGTGCTGGACACAACAGGGCCTGGTTAAATCCTGTTCAGTTCCAGTGGGGAAAAGATCCAAGAATATGCATGGGATGGACTGATCTCTAAACACACACAAATGGAGGTAGTGTCTACGTGTTTGACACCCCTGATTAGAATTTCTTATTTTCTTACCATAAAAAGCTTCCAAACCCGTGTTTACTAGGGGCGGAGACTCAGGATGGCTTTCCACCTTCTCTGGCCTTTTGGTTTGAAACGAGGTCCTCCCACTTGTTATTTAAGAGGCTGCAAGCTGACAGTGTGGGCCAGTCGTGTCAGAGTCTGGTCCTCCATCATGTCTGGTCGCGGCAAAGGCGGCAAGGGGCTCGGGAAGGGCGGCGCCAAGCGCCACCGCAAGGTGCTGCGCGACAACATCCAGGGCATCACCAAGCCCGCCATACGGCGCCTGGCCCTGCGCGGCGGCGTCAAGCGCATCTTCGGGATCATCTACGGAGAGACCTGCGGGGTGCTCAAGGTGTTCCCGGAGAACGTGATCTGGGACGCCGTCACCTACACGGAGCACGCCAAGCGCAAGACGTCGTGGTCTACGTGCTCAAGCGCCATGGCCGCACCCTCTATGGCTTCGGGGGCTGAGTCTCAACCCGCAAGCTCGCTCTCTGCAACAAAACCAAAGGTCCTTTTCAGGGCTACCGACTGTTTCTATGAAGAAGCTGACACTTGACGCTCTTGTCCAGCGAAGCTTATCACAAAACCTACCACTTCTAACAAGTGGGTTCTAAACGAGACGTTCTTAAAAACAAACAGAAAAAGGTAACATGAGTCATTTATATATAGTATTTGGCCCTTGTAGAAAAAGTTGTGATGTCTAGGTTTTCTCTTGCATGCCCATTTAATAAGAATTATAAGTAGACAGTTCTAGTTAAGTTGTGCATAGAACAAGCTAATTTCATCCTCAAAGCAAGCCTAAGAGACCTCAGTATTACAATCAATTTTAGAAAGGATAGATGCTGAGGTCCCCACTGTGTAAGTATAACTTGTCAATGCCCACACACTGGAGCTGAGGGTAGAAGCTAGTCAAGCCCCAGGGAGCAGTGGTGCTTCTCGGCAGTTTCTGGCTAACAGTAGACAGTGCTGCCCAGTCTACCTGCCTGTGGTTGTGGGGTGTTAACTTGATGCCAGGTAGCCTTTGTAGGGGAGTCAACATTTTACCTGTACCTTAACTTCCCTTGCTGGGCCTGAGAGTTAAGTTAACATATGACTGAAGGGGCACAGCATAGGCCACCCCAAAATGTGTTACTTTGGCTTCTGACTTACTTAGGGCTGAAGACAATCAGGACACAGCAGAGTCAGGAAAAACTCCTTTATCTTCCTAAAAGGATATAGGTGGGTGGCCTGTCCCAGAAAACTGGTTATAACCAGAGATAACTTATTTGAGTGACCCACCTACAGGTGGGGCAAACGTCTGACCAGCAAACACATCTGCCCTTCTCATCTTCCTGTGAATTGCCACCCCCCTTTCCCCTCTTGGAGCCCCAGAACCCACCCATTCCTAGCTCAGGATGGTATATAAGCCGCCATTACCTGACTGCCTTTGGGTCTCATATTTATGATGCTCTTGTAGTTACACAATGAAAATTTTCTCCTGTTTATGTTTCATGTAAACTTGATTATTATACCAGTCAAAGAACCCAGAGGGAGGAAGGGAACTTTTGTCTGTCCCAACAGGACAGATTAACAGGAGAAAAGCATGGAAATGTATTTAATATAAATGTTATGAGATGGGGCATCTTCACATAGAAATGATGACATTTGCCAGTCACTCGGGTCTCTGATTGCAGTGGGTTGTAGGGCTGGAAGAATGCATGTGGAAACCTGTCAGCAATCTGTGGTCACTGACATTGATAGGACCAGAAGGCTGAGACAAAGCTTTCTGCTGCCCTTTTAGAGTCTCCAGCTGGGCCTGAGGATTACATTGACAAAACAGATTAACAGAAGAAAAGCACACATTTTATTTAATATTGTTACAGGTACAGGGGAGTGTTCACTGGGAAGTGAGGATCCCAACGTGGTTAGGCCTAAGTGCTTATATACTAGGTTGAATAGAGTAGTATTTGTGAAATAGTAACTAAAATATATGGGGAGACTGAAGGAAGATAAGGGTGATTTTAACAAGGTCTGTTAGTACAGATTTCTCTCAGCCTCAAACCCCTGTCCCCCGCCCCCCCAAATCTCTAGTGGTAAGAATGTTCTTTTCTTTCTGGTCCAGGGAGGGTACATTTCCCATGTGATATTATCTGCTTTCAGAAACAAAAGATATCAGAGCTCCATTTTTACATTTGGTGTATTTGAACTGCCTTTAACTCAAAATAATCCTTATGCCAAAGTGGCATATTTTGGGGTGGCATATACTACTACCTTTCAGTTGATAGGAATAATAAACAGGGTCACATAGTAGCAGAGATTAAATTATTAGTATGAGTTTGGATTTGGCAATTAACAGGTCAGTGGTAACCATGGCAAGAGTATTTGTTAGTGAGGTCTTGGTGCCCAAGTCATTGTCATGAAATGTGACTCCAGATTATTCAAACCTTGGAGATTTGGTACAATGGGAAGGATGTAGTAATTGATAGGGGTATGGATTAAGTTGAGACACCAAAATATATTTACATATGGAAGGAAGGAGCCAATAGAATATTAAAATTGAAGATGGGATATCATTATGGTTAGAGTAGGATGAGCAGCCAATTTATTATCCAATTAAGTAAGCTATTGATAGTGGAAGATGGCTTCATTTATAACTAACCTAAAACATAACAGGTACAGACGGAAGCTGTCCCTGGTAAACTAGGGTGTTTTCACTTTGCATTTAAGTGACACAAATGCAAGTCCTTAGGTAGGGAAAGGATTTCAGACACAGGTGGGAGAGTGAGCATTGGATGGTCTAAAGGCTACTTCTTTTGCGTGGCGGGAGAATGATGTAAAGATGCAGTCAGGTCTGACAGAACACAAAAAAGGACGTTTAAGTTAAATTATCAAAATTTTGGAGGAAATCTGTAAGATGATCCAAGTCATACTCGAGTTCCCCGTCTTCAGGAATGCACTGGGTTAAGACACGAGTTTAAAATGTCTCTTCCACTCCTGTCTTGAGTTCCCTACCCTTATTCTCCACCCAGAATCGAAGCGTTTCCCGCAGGAGGGAGCTTAAAGGCTTGCGCGCCCTCTGATGGACACAGGTGCCGAGTCTGCGGAAGCCCCTGGGCAAGTGCATTTCAGTGCTTCTGAGATACCATGAAACAGGTTAGGAAGCTGCCGCCATTCTAAAACAAATTTGCTCTAGGTGGTTAAGGCACGAACCCCCGAAAGCGCGAGCCTTTCCCCCTCCCCGCCTTTGTTCTTTGATCTCACTTCAGCCGCCATCTTAGGCGATGACCGCCCGGTGGGAAAATGTCCAAAAAAAACCCAGCAACCCCCGGTTTGGGAAAGGGACTTGTGTTAAACGTCAGAATCGCAACAGACCACCGCCATAAAGTACCAAGTACTACCTTCAAGCTCGGCTGCTAGCAACAGCCCTTCTGTGACCAGATGGGTGCCCCTGAAAAGGGCCTTTGAGAACCAGCCGGGAACATGAGAGGGAGCGGCCGGGACGCTTAGCCCCCGAAGCCGTACAGGGTGCGGCCCTGGCGCTTGAGCGCGTAGACCACGTCCATGGCGGTGACCGTCTTGCGCTTAGCGTGCTCCGTGTAGGTGACCGCGTCCCGGATCACGTTCTTCAGGAACACCTTGAGCACCCCGCGGGTCTCCTCGTAGATGAGACCAGAGATGCGCTTGACGCCGCCGCGCCGGGCCAGGCGCCGGATGGCGGGCTTGGTGGTGCCCTGGATGTTGTCGCGCAGCACCTTGCGGTGGCGCTTGGCGCCGCCCTTCCCGAGCCCCTTGCCGCCTTTACCGCGTCCAGACAGGACTGAGAGCGAATGACCCTCCCACTGCTGTGCTGCTCTTTATATATCACTATGTCGCGCGTTTCAGGAAACTGAAAGGCCAGGGGGCGGGGAAAGCCACTGGGCTTCTGACTCTTTCCTGTTTCCTCGTCGGGGTCGAGTCGCTGTTTTCTGTGGCCTCTAGTTTTGAGCCTGTGGGTTATCGGAAATAATTGGTCTCCTGACCACTATTATCATTTATAGAAAGGAGGCAGTAACGCTACTCTTGTCTACAGAAGGGCGAGACACCAGAATGAAATTGATTTTTAAATGTGAAGATTCTTCTAAAGATATACGTATAATTAGAACTCTAGCAATACTTATTGAATTTGGCTGATTTTGGAATGTGCCTGTTTGCAGAGCATAATAATATACATCGTTTTCAACATCCTAAGGGGAAGCTCTTGGAAGGGGGTCAATGTTAATTGAAGCTCGATTTTTTGGTCCCAAGTTTGTAAAGTACTGCTTGCGTTGTAAAAAGGAAGAATCCCAGGCTTGGAGAGCTCCAGGGATTCTTGTGCATAGTGTTGTTGGGGTTAGAACCGAGTCCTTCTGTGTCGAGTCTTATGACCTCGCTGCCTACCAATCTATGCCAGTGTGGCGATGAACTGTTTGCAAATTTATAAAATTAATAAAAATAATAAACTCTGTGAAATACTGTCCAAGTAAAAAGAGTAACTGAAGTGATTTTCTACACACAGATGATAGAGGTGCATATGTCTGACAGACAAATGCCAACATTTACTCACACTCCACACTTCCACACAGAGTGCTTTCTATGTACTACAGAGGTGATGAAATAACCCTTCTCTCCTAGTGCTTAGCATTTAAGCAGTCAAAAGATTAATCATTTCCTGCAGTCAGAACCTCTGGCACAGATTTTAGCAGACTTAGACACAGTGATCTCCCATGCTCTCCTTTTTGAGAACATGACCAAACAAGAGTCATTGATTGATTGACTCATCCACCTCTTCATTCATTCATTCATCCATCCATCCAACAATTTAGGGTCTACCACATGCTAAGAGTGGTGTATAAATACCAAGTGCACAAACACAATTACACACATTCTTGTAAAGAACTCAAAGTCAACCTGAGGGGGAGGGGTCAGCCACCAGCCCACCGTGCCGCCATTTTCCGCCTGGTGGTGAAGGGTGGTGGTGTGCCCCAGCAGCTGTAGCCCATCATCGTGGGCATCACCGGGGAGCTTGTTAGACTTACAGAATCTGCTGTAAGTATAACGA
Source organism: Aselliscus stoliczkanus (assembly GCA_033961575.1). Lineage (NCBI taxonomy): Eukaryota > Metazoa > Chordata > Mammalia > Chiroptera > Hipposideridae > Aselliscus > Aselliscus stoliczkanus. The sequence continues at coordinate 108,656,791 of CM066739.1, read as the reverse complement.
CCCCAAACCTACTGAATTGATATGGCATTTGAACAAGATCTCTGAGTTCTTGTTCACATACAAGGTCAAGTTTGCATACAAGATTGCAAAGAATTGCTTTAAAGCTGTGCTCTTCCACATGTGTGTATTTAAATCAAACTTAAATAAAATTGAAAATGCATTTCTTCAGTTATTCCTGGCACATGAAGCGCTCAGTTAGTACATATCGGTAGTGGTCATCCATTTACAGTACAAATACAGACCATCTCCTGCACTGCAGTAAGTTCTGTTAGGCTGTGTTGAGATAGGGAATTTCTCGTGAAGAACTTCCAGAAGAACTAGGTAGGGAATGTGATGGGTGTCGCAGAGGAAGGTGAAGGATGGAGTCTTTTTGAAGTATACTAGAAATGAGCCAACTTCTGGGTGTACTAGATATTACAGATAGAGAGAGGGACATGTAAAAGTGACTTGGAAGTTTGAGATAGTAGTGCCCCTTCTAGGTAATAAAATTCACAAGATATAGCTGTGCTTGGAGTGGAGTTTCAAGTGGGAACATGTCCGCAGGTGAGACTGATAGGAAATTACAATAGATGTGATTTCTCATGGTCCTTCTGAACACATTTAGTTCTAACACAGTGCCTTATGTGCTACATAGCCCTTATATTTTCTTTGCCCTTTTTGGTACTTATTCAACATAGCCACCCTTCCTCTTAAACCTTGGAGATTCACTGAGTCTTGGAACACTTGTGCAGCCCATGCGCATCGACCTGGTGCACTGGGCCTGTAGATCCCGGTCACTCATGATGCTGAGAAGGCGTTAATAGCACAGGTGAGTGAAGAAGTCATGAGTGAGATGGTCATCACTTATCTAACGGTGGTTTTCTCAGTTACTTTTTGCATCTATAAAATAAATGGTTCGAGTCTTAGTAGAGTGGAAAACCCACTGTTTTAAGATATGTACAGATTTAGAATGCAAAAATAACAAACACAACTTTTTGTGAGCTACCAAAGGAATAGGTGAACTTCTTCAAGTGTACAGTCCCATGCAGTGATCCAGTGTTCCAGAACCTTCTCTCTACAGCCACAGCGAAGATAATTGCCTGGGTCTCAAGCAATAACAGTAATTATATGCAGCACCGCCCCATCCTTCTAGAGACATCCAGAGAAGAACTTTTCAGGTGAAAGCAGTTATCTCATTTTTGCGAAGGACAGTGATTATCTACAGATGGCCCTTAGTCCCAGTATCTTCTCAGTTGTTTGGGACATACATAGCCATGGGATCCAGTAAGAGTTGCACTAGAATGAAATGGTGATATGTGCCATAGAAAGAACTTTTCACCCATTTTAAATCAAGTATAAGTAACGTAGGCAATAATTCCAGCAATTATACAACTGATGCTATGACTACAAGAATGGCCCAAATAGTAAACTTACAAACATCTGAACATTAATTGTATCTCTAGGTCTAGATAACTTTAGGCTCTGAATTTAAACGGAAAAGGCCTATATAATGTTTGTGGTCATTGCTATTCACAATGTACCACCAAAACCACCGTCCTAGACACCCATACAATGCCTGTCAAGGAGGAGAGTGCCCGGGACTCAGTCCCACCCGCTTACCTTTTAATAGTGTTTGTGTTTGATGTATAACATAGTCTCTAGTACCAGACACATGATTGCAGATTCACAAGAAATGGCTATTTGAAAACAAGTCAAGCGGGCTGGCCGAGTGGTGAGGTGGTTAAGTGCTGGCTTCGGAGGCCAGTGGCTCTGGTTCGGGTCCCACATGTGAGGGCCAGTGACACTGCTCTAAAAAAAACAAAAACCAAACAAACAAAACAAGCTAAGTGTTTTTTTTTTAATGGAATTAGCTAAATGTGGAGAGAGGATATCTTTAAAGGTAATCGTTTATCTTGGATTTATGTGGGAAAATTATCAAATGACTATGGAATCCAGGCCAGAATGACTAGATTTTTGGAAATAAAGGTATTTGATAGAGGAAACAAAACACCCAAAATGCTTTTCTTGTTCATTTAACAAAGACAAGGTATAATTTCAGTATCTGATTATTTGAATAATTTTGTGCTTAATTATTCAGTATTTACTGAATTCCATGAGCTCTCTCATGTTGCAGACTAAATGAGATGGAGTAGTAAATAAAGCCAGTCATGTTTGCTATGAATTTTTGGGTCAATCCCTTAGGTGGACATATTCAGCCAATTAATTTAGGTTGTGACAGCTTAGTTCATATTTTGTTAGAAAGAACCCACAGAGAAATAGGAAAATCCAGAAAGTGATTTACAATATTGAAAATAAAGTAAAATCAAACTTGTATTTAAAAAGTCATTTTGAAATATAGGAAATATACACAAAATTCTATGCTCAATATTGGAGAAAAAAAATCTTATGGGTAAGGTGTGTGTTATTAATTGACAACTTCGAAGCCAGAGGATTACAAACAGGTGATCTTGTGGGGTTGGTTCTTCACCTCACAGCCTGGAGGTTAATGCAGAGCTACCTTTCTCTGGCTTTTTCATGATTCACTTTTTCTTCTTTGCAGATGGGGTGGTTTGTCTCCAATGCCCATTCTATGTCGGAAAAATCGATGTTACTACTTTTGAAAAGGAAATTGGTGACTCTAGTTAGAACTGATTATCTAGAAAACGGACAAAACAGCTTCGCCCCCATCCTTAAAATGTTCGAATCACCACAACACCGAGATCAAACTCAGATTCCACAATGGTCAGTCAAATACCCTGAAAAAATATTCCATCTTTTCCAAAATAGCTGTCCATCGTGTGTGCAGTTTTCTCCCCGGGTGCCAATCCACACCGCTCAGTGCAAACAACCTGGGGGAGATGTGTGCTATTGCGCACGAGAAAAAAACGATTTTCCTTGTATATTTGCATAAAACTGAGTTTGTTTACACCCATGTGCAGAGAAAAGACTGTGCAGAATTATTACCTGCAGGAAAGATTTGCAAAGGAAACATAAAGAAAAGGTATTTTTAAGGAAAATCTGAAAGTTGTCTGAGTTGGACTGAAGTTTTAGAGGGACTTGGGGGAATCAGGGAAGTTTCAGGGTGCCGGCTTTCAAAGCAGATAAAGCCCAGAAGGCAGGCCTGGAGCCAGAAGACTCGCGGATCCATTTTCCCCAAATCCCTAATTATTTTGTGCCCAGATTTCTTATATTTTTCTTCTTTTTTAAAGGGCAAGAAACACAGCCACCCGGCAGAGCGGAAGAGCCTTCTGGGCCGCGCAGTGCACGGAGCCCTCAGCCAATCACTACTCAGCGACTCGCTATATAAACCCCCGCCGCCCGCGTGGCAGCACGTCGCTCTGACACTTCAAGTCTCTTTTTGTCTTTCCTGACAAAACAGAAAAATGTCAGAGACTGCTCCAGTTGCACCTGCTACTCCAGCACCTGCGGAAAAAACACCTATGAAGAAAAAGGCTAAGAGAACGGGCGCGGCTGCCAAGCGCAAGGCTTCCGGGCCCCCAGTATCTGAGCTCATCACCAAGGCCGTGGCCGCCTCCAAGGAGCGCAGCGGCGTGTCGCTGGCCGCGCTCAAGAAGGCGCTGGCGGCCGCTGGCTACGATGTGGACAAGAACAACAGCCGCATCAAACTGGGCCTCAAGACCCTGGTGAGCAAGGGCACCCTGGTGCAGACCAAGGGCACCGGCGCCTCGGGCTCCTTCAAGCTCAACAAGAAGGCGGCCTCTGGGGAAGCCAAGCCCAAGAAATCAGGCGCCGCCAAACCCAGGAAAACTGGGGCGGCGAAAAAGCCCAGGAAGGCCGCGGGGTCGGCGACTCTTAAGAAGAGCGTCAAGAAGACCCCGAAGAAGGCGAAGAAGCCTGTGGCGGCTGCAGGGGCCAAGAAAGTAACCAAGAGTCCGAAGAAAGCTAAGGCTGCCAAGCCAAGGAAGGCGGCTAAGAGTCCATCCAAGGCGAAAGCCCCTAAGCTCAAGGCGACCAAGGCCAAGGCTGCAAAGGGAAAGAAGTCGGCGCCTAAGAAGTAAGGTCACTGCGGCAGGTCCTGCTTTGAAATCTCAAAGGCTCTTTTCAGAGCCACCCACTAATTTCAGGAAAAAGAGCTGAGCTTATGGGGACCTGAGGTGTGTATTTGCAGCGGGGGTGGAGCGAGGGGAGTGGAAAGGTGAGGTGACGTGGGATGGGGTGGAGACAGGGGAGGGAAGGATGGATTGTGAGGATTGTGTGCGGGATGTGCACGGCTCGGGTTTTGTTTTCATATGTGGGACCCGAACCGGGGCCGCTGGCTTCCCAAGCCAGCACTTAACCACCACGCCACTCGGCCGGCCCCGGCTCGGGTTTTAAGAAATCATACGTGGGCCGGCCGAGTGGCGTGGTGGTTAAGCGCTGGCTTGGGTAAAGCCAAGCGGACCGGTTCGGGTCCCACATATGAGGGCTAGTGACACTGCCCTCAAAGAAACCAAAAAACGACGTGATCTTGGTAACAGTCCTAGGAAAATTATTTGGCTCTTAAAAGAGCTTTCGGCTTGCGGGAGCACGGAAAGTGATTTAAAATCTTCACTTGCCCTTGGCCTTGTGGTGGCTCTCGGTCTTCTTGGGCAGCAGCACGGCCTGGGTGTTGGGCAGGACGCCGCCCTGCGCAATGGTGATCTTCCCCAGAAGCTTGTTGAGCTCCTCGTCGTTGCGGATGGCAAGCTGCAGGTGGCGCGGGATGATGCGAGTCTTGTTGTCGCGGGCCGCGTTGCCCCCCCAGCTCCAGGATCTCGGCCGCCAGGTACACTGGGTCGCCGGCCCCGACCCGCTCGGCGTAGTTGCCCTTGCGGAGCAGCCGGTGCACGCGGCCCATGGGGAACTTAGGCCGGCGCGAGAAGAGCGCGTCTTGGCCTTGGCGCACGCCTTGCCGCCTTGTTTCCCGCTTCCAGACGTATTAGAAGAAAACATTGGCTCTTTTTTTTTTTTTTAGGTGAGCCATCCTGCCACCTGTTGGCAGCTCAAGGGCAGCTCAGCTCGGGCTGGCCTCGAACAGCTGTTGCTCAGAGAAACATTGGCTCTTTAACGAGCCAATCGGAGGAAAGGGTAATTACCGTCTCTGGATGTTTCCCTAAATTTTCTTTACTATTGGTTTGCAGAGATCACTGAGCTAGCTATTCAGAACTTCCTGCTGGATGCTTGTGCATGGGTCCTGAGAAAGTACCAATTAGAGGTTAAGATATTCAATCTTGTACATACAGTGACGTAGGTGAAAAACTTGGAGATTTTTCATAGAGATCAATTTAGTTCTCTTTGGGGGGGATTATTCACGCTATTATTTTTCGGATAATTATGCTGCCACCTTGAGGCTAAGGGACAGTGAAGGTGTAAAGCTCCCCTCTGGTTGTTTGTAATTGGTCTTTTTCACAAGGTCATCTTGGCCTAACAGACAAGACATAGTGAGGGGGAAACAAAATAAAGAAAAACGTTTGGGAAGGCAGCCTGGTTGGTTAGACAGCTCCTGGAGTTTGGGTGAGCAGAGCAAAAAAAATGGACTGTAGGAGGATGGGTTCCCCTGGATGTCTGTTTCCACTGATTCCCAGACAGGTTTCCCTCCCCTCCTCCCCGAGGGAAGCCCACTTAATTTTACTTGACAATAACTTCAGTTCTACAGACCATTATGGGATGTGAACCTAGATGGGGAAAATCTGTGTGTTTTTTTTTTTTTTGTTTCCCTACATCTAAATACAGCTTAGCATTTATTCCAATTAGGTATGTAGGCACCTAATCACAATGGATCTTGCAGCATCTGTGACTTGCAATGAGGCCAAGCACAGATGATTTCCTATCACTTTGCAGTTACTGCAAATATCTTGAAATTTTATGCTCACTCTGAACCCTTGAAAGTGATATTCAGTATTCCACCTGCTGTTCCTTGTTACTTGATGTGTTACTAATAAAACTCATTATTAGCCATAGTCACATACACTGCAATATATTTTAATGTTGCTAACTTTCTTATCCTGTATGCTTTGAGTATTTGAAAACATTATTTTGAACAGGGTTTTCAGGTCTCCCCAGACAAGCCATAGAACCCACAGGACATGCCCAGGGAGCACTGAATACTCTGCTGTTGGAATACCTCTCACCTTATTCTTTTTTTTTCAGCAACCCCTATTGGATAATAATTTCTTAAATTTTTGTATTTTTACTTTGGAAAAGGATTTGGCACATAGCCTTTATGTCTCTAGCTCTTCTAAGCAGGGATTCAATGTTTCCCCATTATGCTGCATCACATTCTTTCTCCTTTTATGAAATGGCTTAGTTGAGAAGGAAGATTAGGATAAATGAGACATAGTTACTCAAAAGAATCTTTGAAAACAAGAGATACATTAAGTACGAAAGATAGGAAGAGAGCTGTGAGGTGTTTCATACCCAGAATGAGAGGCATTTGGTGAAGAGTGATGGGAAATAACAGGACTATGTGGGAAAGTGTCAATCAACAAGAGTGATCAAAATGACTATGTAATATCTTTAGTCTCTTACACTTTATGAAGCACGTCTGTGACTTCTGCACCATAAAGCATTTGCATTAGGTATAGTTAAAATGTTTGTTTTACAGTTAAGAAAACTGGTTTAGGATGATGAACTGATCAGAATCACCTTACTGGTGCTTGTCCAGAAAATTCCAAACGGGTTAAGAATATGTTTTTCAGAAAGTTTGAAACTACTGTTATGAAATCTTGGGCTCTTAGCACGAGGGATGCCATTTTGGGCCTGTGATTTTTCTATACCATTGTGCATTTATGAAGTACCAACCACACTGTCCTAAGCACCATGGGTTAACTCAACCAAGTACACATCAGAAAATTTGAGATTATAAAATCAACTTTTAAAACTCAATTTTCTTTTATTTATTTTTAAAGATTTTATTGAGCAATTGGGGGAGGGGAACAGAAAAGTTGATGTCTTCTTGTTCTTCAGTCTAGTTGCGGAGGATGTTGCTTCACTAGCCAATGTTGATATTGTCATTGCACTCTTCCCGGATTAGGCAGATCGGTCACCGGCCTCTGGATGTCACTCACCACGGGTATTGGCAACTCACACTGGCTGCTGGGGGCCACTCACTGTAGCCTATGGCAGCCCACTGCAGCAGGGGCTGCAGCCCACACCATCGCCAGGGCTTGCGCAGCCCAGCTACAGGTGGAGCTGTTGTTAGCTGTAGAGGATAGTATCACTGGCCCTCATATGTGGGATACGAACCAGGACCGCTGGCGTCCCAAGCCAGCTCGCAACTAATGCGCCACTTGGCCGGCCCTTTTTTTTCATGTTTTTTTTTTTTAAATTTATTTATTTATTTATTTATTTATTTATTTATTTATTTATTTATTTATTTTGAGGGCAGTGTCACTGGCCCTCATATGTGGGACGGAACTGGGGCTGCTGGCTTCCTAAGCCAGTGGTTAACGACCGTGCCACTCGGCTGGCCCTCAATTTCCTTTTGAGGTGGGGGCAGCAATATCTCCAAAATCATGTACCAACATAAATGAACCAATTACCAACCAAATGGATATGTCACGACCAAAAGAAAGCAAAAAACTTTTTATATGAAAAAAACCTCAATGATTTGATAAGGAAGCCATAGAATCCTAAGTGATACAAAGTAGCAACTGCTATGGAATTGTTTTTTTTCTTGGATAATTTGAAATAGAGTTCTTTGAACCCAGTTTCCCCTAATGGTGACATTCTACATAATTATCCTTTTTCAGTTCTCACCAGTCTTCACATGCTTTCATTTACATGTCTGTATGTAAATGAGGAGTGTCCTGTGCAATCTTCTCCCATGAGTAGATTCTTGGAACCACCACTGCAGAGCTGGAACAAAACTGTTCCATCATCACCAAGGAACTCCAGGTTTTACCCTTTACAATCACAGGCACCTACCACTCCCCTGTCCTGAGTCAATCACTAACCTGTTGCCCATCTCTGGTTTCTTCATTTTAAGAATGTTACATCAATGGAATAATACAACATGGAACCTTTGAGATTGGCCATTTGTCACTAATAGTTATGCCCTCAAGATCCAGCCTACCTGTTCCATGTGTCAATAGTCTCCCTTTTTACTGTCAGTAGGATTCACTTGTATGGATGTATAGGAGTTTGTGTGACCATGTGTCAGTGGAACTGGTAAGCTGTTGCCACTTGAGGGCTACTACAAATACAGCTGTTAAGAACTTCCAGGTACAGAGGTTTTTTTTTTGCTTTCTTCCACCACCCAATGCCCCCCATTTTGTTTCATTTTGTGTTCCCTGCCTTCCGCCTTACACTGATACTATTTGGCAAAGATTTGTAAGTGCTGCTATGAGGACTGGGAGCCTAATGATCCTTTCAATAGTCACGTGGGAATCATATTGTGGTATTATTATCACTTCCACGTATGCTTCAAGGTGCAAAATACTGCACTAAGCTGTTCCAGGAGTTTGTGAATCTGACTTCTGGGGTCTATAGCTGATGGTTTCCTCCAGCCAGTCTGCAGTTGAATAAACTGCTGGGAAAGCCCGGCTAAGGTTCTAGCTGGAACATGGGTGTTCCCTGAACTGCAGAGCCTTTGATTTCACTCCTGAAGGGCCTCCAGTGTTTACTGACCCCCACAGCCTGGAGGCTCTGTTTGCAGCTGTCTGCCAAAAGTGACAGAACCCAGATCCTGCATTGCCGGAGGGCAGTTCAGAGCCCTGCTTTAGGTGGAGAAAGTGGAGGGCTCATCTCAATAGCTCTTGAGGGGTTCCAGAAAATATGGGCTTGTTTAGCTTTATCTGTGCAGAGTCCCACTCATGCCTTAGTGACCGTATCAGCTTGTGACGCAGGATTCACACACATTGTGCACAGTGAGTGTGCACTTACTTGCTACACGATACTGAATTCTTGGCCTCAACTAAATTGCAATGCTTTGCGCACAGTTCTTTCAACAGAGCGTGTCAGTGGCTCTGAAAAGAACCTTTGGGTCTGAGGCTACCACGCAATGAGACATTTTACGCCCTCTCCCCTGGGATGCGGTGAGCCAGCTGGATGTCCTTGGGCATGATGGTGACACGCTTGGCGTGGATGGCGCACAGGGTGGTGTCCTCGAACAGCCCCAACAGGTAAGCCTCGCACGAGCTCTGGAAGCGCAGGTCCGTCTTGAAGTCCTGCGCGATCTCGCGCACCAGGCGCTGGAACGACAGCTTGCGGATCAGCAGCTCCGTGGACTTCTGGTAGCACCGGATCTCGCGTAGCGCCACGGTGCCGGGCCGGTAGCGGTGCGGCTACAGTAAGTGGCCGGCAGCCAGCATGAGCTGCCAAGAGCCTCTGTGAGCAGCGGTCCAGAAGCCAGCGAGCAACTGCCTCACCCCGGAAGAGCACAATGAGGATACCAACATGGGCCAGTGAAGCAACGTCCTGCACAACTAGACTGAAGAACAAAAGGACAGCAACTTGTCTGTTCCCCTTCCCCGATTCCCCAACACTGTTCCCCTCCTCCAATTTCCCACTAAAATCTTAAAAAAAAAAAAAAAAAAAAAAAAAATAAGAGCCCCCTCTGGCCTGTGATTGGCGAGCGCTCCCTTCCTTTTTCTGAATTCTTTTGTTCAGATGTTTCTGAGTTTACTTGAATATGTAGCATATTAACAGTGCACCTTCAGATAACAATTTCCACATGTTGAGACATTATGCTCCAGATTCCTATCATTATGTCGCGTACAGAGCCCACAGTCCCAACTTACCTCCAGACACAGAATTCCACCGCGATAAAAGCTATCCCTTTTGTGCGTTTTTAAGTTTTCTTTTGTTTCGTTAAAAGGGGACACCAGAAATCTAGTTTCACTTGTTCTAAGGTTTTGTGGGGCATAAAACGTGCGTGAACTATTGCTTAAAGTAAACCAACCTCTTTGTGGCAGCAATATAAAACGTTAGCAACCAGGTATAACAGAATATAAGCGAACTCCACAATATGATTGAAACACATTTCCTAAGTATTTCAGCTATTTCCAGAAAAAGTGGGTGACGGAAACAAGTCTTCAGTTTCCCAAATGGGACCGCTAAGAGCTTCCTGTTTAACCCCGAGTGCCAGCTGTTCTAATAGCATTTATTGCCAGTGAAACAAAGTATCTCTGTATCCGTTTTAATGGACTGATGGTAACTTTTGTTTGAATTGTAACTTTTAAGTGGATGGGTTAGTTTCACTTTTGTGGGGTTTTCCAGTACTGACATCTATCGACCAACTGTGGTAATGTCCCTTTCAACGATGGGCCTAATTTAATGAAATGCAAGCCCTTTTAAAGAAAAGGTGGGTGGCTCTGAAAAGAGCCTTTGGTTCGGAGTGGACCTACTGGAGCTGGTGGCGAGTAAGCTGGCTTCTACTTGCCCTTGGCCTTGTGGTGGCTCTCGGTCTTCTTGGGCAGCAGCACGGCCTGGATGTTGGGCAGGACGCCGCCCTGCGCGATGGTGACCTTGCCCAGCAGCTTGTTGAGCTCCTCGTCGTTGCGGATGGCCAGCTGCAGGTGGCGCGGGATGATGCGCGTCTTCTTGTTGTCGCGGGCCGCGTTGCCCGCCAGCTCCAGGATCTCGGCCGTCAGGTACTCCAGCACGGCCGCCAGGTACACTGGGGCGCCGGCCCCGACCCGCTCGGCGTAGTTGCCCTTGCGGAGCAGCCGGTGCACGCGGCCCACGGGGAACTGCAGGCCGGCCCGGGAGGAGCGCGTCTTGGCCTTGGCGCGCGCCTTGCCGCCTTGTTTTCCGCGTCCAGACATGCTGTATATTAGTGCTGTGAAGAGAGATACAGAGAAAAGGAATAAAAGAAATGTTCTGAAGGGAGCAACATGACGCCAATTATAGTGGTGAATGGAATTGTAAATCGAGAGATGGGATTGGTTAAAAATCATCACTTTATATGGCCAACCAATACGAAAGGAGATATGATGCAAGAAACATTTCCATGGTTTCGTCACTAGTATATTATCAAATCAGGTATGGATAATCTTGTTTCCCTTATTTGCATAGAGCGAGTATAAAGGAGGACATTCTAGACCTAGGCGGACATTTTAGAATCACTCATTCTCATTTAGTTTTGTTTCTCGTTGATATGCCCGAGCCCGCGAAGTCCGCGCCTGCCCCCAAAAAGGGCTCCAAGAAGGCGGTGACCAAGGCGCAGAAGAAGGACGGCAAGAAGCGCAAGCGCAGCCGCAAGGAGAGCTACTCGGTGTACGTGTACAAAGTGCTGAAGCAGGTGCACCCGGACACCGGCATCTCGTCCAAGGCCATGGGCATCATGAACTCGTTCGTCAACGACATCTTCGAGCGCATCGCCGGCGAGGCGTCGCGCCTGGCGCATTACAACAAGCGCTCGACCATCACGTCCCGGGAGATCCAGACGGCCGTGCGCCTGCTGCTGCCCGGGGAGCTGGCCAAGCACGCCGTGTCCGAGGGCACCAAGGCGGTCACCAAATACACTAGCTCTAAATGAGTGCCTGTACAACACCCTTGAACCCAAAGGCTCTTTTCAGAGCCACCCACGTTTTCAGCATAGGAGTTGTGGTTGCTATACACAAAATCAAACTTTCTAAGTATGATTTTAAAGTGATTGTCCTGTACTGTGTTGTCACCACCTTAAGACTTTCAGGCATTGTTGAAAACACGAGTGTTTTTTTTGAGGGCAGTGTCACTGGCCCTCATATGTGGGACCCGAACCGGGCCGCTGGCTTCCCAAACCAGTGCATAACCACCGCGCCACTCGGCCGGCACTTAAAAGTCATTCTGATGAAAAGTGAACAGGATTTCTTTTTTTTTGAAGATGGTTAGAGTAGTGGCAAAATACCCCATTGAACCTCACATATTGGCAGTCCAGGAAAAAAAACACCCTTAAGAGTGGTGGAGCTTGCATAAATTTGCTTTTATCCTACTCTTAAAAATCCTTGAAAGATTCATATTCTAGTTCCAGCACCATCTTCTGTGCCCTATCTTGAGATACAATGATAATGACAATGTATACTTGTGATTCCAAACCTACTTAAGGTTTTAAACTGCCATGAAGGGAATCCCGTGTGGAGGGATCGGTAGGAGTGGACATATAGGAGTGAACACAATGTTTGCATTTCAGCACAGGCCTGGAAAAGGTAATTGTATATATTGTGTATTTTATTTCATGAATAATAACCTTCCCACTCCCTAAACAACACATAAATGCGCACATGCACACACCACAGTGCACACAAAGAATATATGAACATTCAAACAAAGCACGAAGAACACAGGTAATAAGAAAGATGTTAAAAAAAAACCCAAAAAACTCAAATTGAAAATACCAGCTGGGGGCCGGCCGAGTGGTGTGGTGGTTAACCCAGTGGCCCCGGTTCGGGTCCCACATGTAAGGGCCAGTGACACTGCCCTCAAAAACAAAAAAAAAGAAAAGAAAAAGAAAATACCAGCTTGTCTCTGTGCTATATGAGAGATACACAACCACATTTGGCTTTCTTTAGTTCCATTAGAAATATCTAAGAAAGGACTTATGGGCTTCAGGAGCGTTCCTGAATTACCTGTGATTTCAATCCTGTGTCTTTATGTTCTTTCCCCTTTCAGAGCAGAAAGTACCGGATAGCTTTCTATCAAATACTAAATATACTGTCACCTACTGTGGTGGGCTGATCAATGCCACCACAAGTCTATCTCCTAATATCTAGAATTGTGAATATGTGAGGTTACCTGACAAAGGATGATTAAATTGAGGATGAAATTAAGGTTGCTGATCACCTCATTTTAAAATAGGGAGATGACCCTAGATTAGCCAAGGGAACACAGTGTAATTTCTGGGGCTCTCCACAATGGAAGAGAGAATCAGAAAACAGAACCAGAGGCAGTAGCATGGGAAGAATTTGGCCAGACACCTCCAGCTTTGAAAACAGGAAAGGGGCTAGGGAAGAGGGTAGCCTCCAGGAGCTGGAAAAGGCAAGGAAACAGATTCTGCTTTAGAGGCCCCAAAGAGGGATGAGGCCTCTGACACTGTGATTTTAGTTCAGTGAGATCTGTGTTTGAATTCTGATCTACAGTAACCATCATATTTTAAATATGTATTGTTTTAAGCCATTAAATTTGTGATATTCATCAGACCAGCAATAGGAAATTAATGCACTCACAGAACTTTAAGAATCATTGGTTAATGTATTCAAGATGTTGTTTAAGATTATAACTATGTATTTAAATTTTAATGTGTAACTATTATCAAAATTACTATAGATGCATGTAAATTCATCCTAAACATTTTAGTCTCACATAATTTTGCAATAACTCTAATTTTAACAGCAGCAAGTTATATTTCCATTTTTGCTAGTGCCTATGGTCTGATTTTAACAGCATAAATCTACTTTTGTGGAGAAGGACTTCCTCCAACCACTGCAGTATTATTACTTTTGATAATAATACTACTTCAAAAAGCTAGCCTTCATTATAGGTAAAGCATAGGAGTAATGATATAATTTACTTCATAATGTCTACAAATAACTCTATGAATTGTAAATACGTGTAAATATATTTATCATAATTATTGCAGTTGATTTTGGTAATATTGTCATTTTATTAATATAAGTAAGGAACAGAGTGTGTGAGAACTGAAATTCATTTACCTGTCAGAAGCCAAATTCCAACCCATGTCTTCTGATTTTATGCTGTTTCAAAGATGTATAGATAGAATTAAAAAAACAGTTCTATAGAAATCTATTGATTTCTGAACACTTTAGGTAGTTCTTTTACATAGGTTTTCTCCTCTATCCAGCACTAGGCTATGTGTCTTTTCTTGGTGTATTCCTATTCACCTTTCGTGTGTCCTCAGTCAGCCAAAAAAGAAGCCTTGGCCAGGCAAGGAGATGAAGCCTCAAAAGCCACAGGCCTGCAAGCTCCACACAAATTTCCTTCATGCCTGTCTCCTGCAATAAGCTTCATCTACCGGTGGGAACAGAGGGTGATGCCCACTTCTGAGATTGCCTTCCCTGAGAGTAAGGAAAGTGTCTTATGTGATTATCAGACTTCTGATGCTGAGAAGAGTGCAAGAGGCAAATTCTTAAACATGTAAAGTAGGAACAAGCTCTTTCAATCAAGGAAGGCTATGTGCGGTGGCCTCAGTGTCCAGCCAGAAAAACCAAAAAGTACTGGCTGCTTGTACAGAATTAATTTAATAAATGTTACACTGGCTCTGGAATACTGGAAAGCAAAAATAGACCTGTTGTTTGAAGATAAATAAAGGCAGCAGGAGCCACACGCAGGGTTTGGAGCACAGAAAAGTTATCACAATCTGGAAATTTAAAGGGGAGGCCTTTAAAAACCTTAGAACTGGGTGGGGATGCTTATAAATGTGATTCTAGAAATGTAGAATACAGACTGTGGAGTGAAAAGCCAAGCTGGAAAATTGGAACCAAGAGTGAAACCATAGCTGAAAGTTACAGGAACTAGAGTGACCTCCCAGCCTCCCCAGCTTTTCTTAGCCATGAAAGGAAATAGTGTGGTGTGCAGGAGCCCAGCTCATTTACCAGAGATAACACCCAAGTCCGGGGAGCACTTGGAGCTGGGACACAGGGCCAGCTTCACTGAGCGCCAGGGGCTTCCTGATTCTTTTTTTTTTTTGAGGGTAGTGTCACTGGCCCTCATATGTGGGACGCGAACCGTGGCCGCTGGCTTCCCAAGCCAGCGCTTAACCACCGCGTCACTTGGCCGGCCCTACCTTTTGTTTTTGAATGCACAATGGTTCAGCAAACTCAGGTGTCAACTGTGCTTGGAAGCACAGAAATCATTACAACTCGACGAGAATGTAAATGGCTCTGAAAAGAACCTTTGAATTGAGTCCAGAAACTGCGCTAAAAATGCTCAGCCAGGGCTCTAAAGGCCCTAGGCAAAGGACTGGGGGATGGGGAGTAAAAGTCTGACCCACACAAGACCTTGGGCGGGAGACACGTCAAGTCACCAAAAGGAACTCTCTTTGGGAGCGGGGGTGGAGTTTCAAATGCTGCTGCTGCCTGTTAGGGACACCAGTGTGATGCTTTACATGAAACGGAGACCGGTCATTTACAGCCCTTGTAGAAATTTCATGAAGGACTGTCACAAGCCCACGGCCCCTGTGAGATGTTTAAAAGGTAACCAGAAGCTCCGACAGCTTGGAGAGTCAGCCCTGGTTTTCAGCCGACGTTCTGCACTGCTGGGAATCCGGTACAGGGTGAGAGCCGAGGTCTCCGGCAGTCACCCCGCCAGCTCATTAAATACCGATCCCAGGACGCGGTAGGCCAGTGTGCAGCTCTTTATGGGAAAACGTGGGTGGCTCTGAAAAGAGCCTTTGGGTTCAAGGGTGTTGCACAGGCACTCACTTAGAGCTGGTGTACTTGGTGACCGCCTTGGTGCCCTCGGACACGGCGTGCTTGGCCAGCTCCCCGGGCAGCAGCAGGCGCACGGCCGTCTGGATCTCCCGGGACGTGATGGTCGAACGCTTGTTGTAATGCGCCAGGCGCGACGCCTCGCCGGCGATGCGCTCGAAGATGTCGTTGACGAACGAGTTCATGATGCCCATGGCCTTGGACGAGATGCCGGTGTCCGGGTGCACCTGCTTCAGCACTTTGTACACGTACACCGAGTAGCTCTCCTTGCGGCTGCGCTTGCGCTTCTTGCCGTCCTTCTTCTGCGCCTTGGTCACCGCCTTCTTGGAGCCCTTTTTTGGGGCAGGCGCGGATTTGGCGGGTTCAGGCATAGTCGGGACGACTCCAATCCAGATGGAAGAAAGAGCGAGAGAAAGTGAGTGCAGAGAACGGCGCGCCCTTTTTATACAGAGCCTCGCATGCAAATAAGGTGATAAACTGAATAGCTGTGTCTGATTGGTGGTTATTCAGTAACGTCAAAAACACTTAGCTCTGTCCAACCAGAACGCAAATATCTCAAATTTGTATTTGTACTAGTGAAGCTGAAGCTCCATTTTTCAGCTGATGACACGCCCTCTTTTTCGCGCCTAAAAAAGGGTTTATAAAATGCGCTGTTCCTGAACTTATGTCACTTTTAGAGAATTTTCTAAACGGAGAATGTCTGGACGCGGGAAACAAGGCGGCAAGGCGCGCGCCAAGGCCAAGACGCGCTCCTCCCGGGCCGGCCTGCAGTTCCCCGTGGGCCGCGTGCACCGGCTGCTCCGCAAGGGCAACTACGCCGAGCGGGTCGGGGCCGGCGCCCCAGTGTACCTGGCGGCCGTGCTGGAGTACCTGACGGCCGAGATCCTGGAGCTGGCGGGCAACGCGGCCCGCGACAACAAGAAAACGCGCATCATCCCGCGCCACCTGCAGCTGGCCATCCGCAACGACGAGGAGCTCAACAAGCTGCTGGGCAAGGTCACCATCGCGCAGGGCGGCGTCCTGCCCAACATCCAGGCCGTGCTGCTGCCCAAGAAGACCGAGAGCCACCACAAGGCCAAGGGCAAGTAGAAGCCCGCTTACTCGGCGCCAGCTCCAGTAGGTCTACTCCAAACCAAAGGCTCTTTTCAGAGCCACCCATCTTTTCACTAAAAGGGCTCGCTTGTTGCTTACGTGGCCCGCAAATTGAAATTGATATTTACCGCGGTTGAACTGTAGATGTCAGTAGTTACACACCCCAGGAACGAAAAACCAATAATGCACATCAAACTTGTTAACGAAAATGTTAACATACGTGCATTAAAACGGATACAGCGATTCTTTTTTTTTTCACAATAATTTATGCCATCAGTGTAGCCTGCCTACAGGGTTAAAATCCTGGAGAAACGATCGGGGAAAGACTTCGCAAGGCTTTGCTGACCGTGAATGTTTACAGGTAAATGTAGTTAATGACCTACAGAGCAATAAAGGGGCCTTTCAATGTTCTCTTCAAAGGACTTGTTTTGCATCTTAGTGGAATAAATTATCTGCAATCCCCACCTCTTCATCTCTTGGAAACAGGAATGCAAAACTACATGCCCTGGAGACCTGTTCTTTAGGCCAAGCTTAACGCAGGTTTCAGTGGTACTTTAAAAACCCACGCACGGGCCGGCCCAGTGGCACATTGGTTAATAGCTGGTTTTGGCATGCCCGCGACACCGGTTGGAATCCCACATATGAGGGCCAGTGACACTGCCCTCTACAGCTAACAAGAGCTCGACCTGGAGCTGGACTGTGCGAGCCCCGGCGACGGTGTAGGCTGCAGCCCCTGCTGCAGTGGGCTGCCATAGGCTACAGTGAGTGGCCCCCAGCAGCCAGTGTGAGTTGCCAATACCCGTGGTGAGTGACATCCAGAGGCCGGTGACCGATCTGCCTAATCCGGGAAGAGTGCAATGACAATATCAACATTGGCTAGTGAAGCAACATCCTCCGCAACTAGACTGAAGAACAAAAAGACAGCAATTTGTCTGTTCCCCTTCCCTGATTCCCCAATGCTGTTTCCCCTCCCCCAATTACTCAATAAAATCTTTAAAAACAAAATAAAAACCCACGCACACTGTAATCTTGTACCAATACCAGTCTGAGGATTTTTTTCTTAATCCCATTTCACACACGCCTCAGTGGTAGTTGTGAAACGTGGTGGAATGCTTTTAGATGAGGATGGTATAGTTAGTGGAAAGCAAACATGTGTTCATGGAGTTAAAGTATCACATGTGAAAGTACTTCACAGTTAATTGACTTGGGTTACCTAACGTACATAAACAAATTTAGACTCGCTAAAGTTACGTAGGAAAATCAAGACATACTTCGAGTAAAGCTCAAAAAATATTCGGCAATTATATCTAACACGTGCTTTTTTAAAAAGACCAACAGAAAGGCAGTTTTTTCTTTTGTTTTTGAGGGGGCCACTGGCCTCCCAAACCAGCGCTTAACCACCGCGTCACTCAGCCGGCCTAGAAAGGCAGTTTTAGGTGATAGAAATTAACAGTTTTATTCAGCAAACAAGGTACATCATTGTAATACTAAATTCTGCCCAGAAAAGGGAAAGAACATTGTAAAGAAACGACACAACGACAGTAGAGGCGAAAAGGGTTGAAAACATCAGAAATTGAAAAGTTGTGTGGGAGGAAGGAGTTAATTTTTAGTATAAAAGCAAGGAAGGCTCAGTGATCAGGAAGTGGCCTCCACTTCCTATACTGTACCCGCGAGACCTGATGGACAGATGCCCTGCCCAATCACAGCGGGCTTCCCATTATATATACTGGTGCAGCGGTCTAGCATGCTCTATCTTCTAGGTGGTTTTCTTAGATTCTAATGGCTCGCACGAAGCAGACGGCGCGCAAATCCACGGGCGGGAAGGCACCGCGCAAACAGCTGGCTACCAAGGCAGCCCGCAAGAGCGCGCCTGCTACGGGCGGCGTGAAGAAGCCGCACCGCTACCGGCCTGGCACCGTGGCGCTGCGCGAGATCCGGCGTTACCAGAAGTCCACGGAGCTGCTGATCCGTAAGCTGCCGTTCCAGCGGCTGGTGCGCGAGATCGCGCAGGACTTCAAGACGGACCTGCGCTTCCAGAGCTCGGCCGTGATGGCGCTGCAGGAGGCGTGCGAGGCGTATCTGGTGGGGCTGTTTGAGGATACCAACCTGTGCGCCATCCACGCCAAACGCGTCACCATCATGCCCAAGGACATTCAGCTTGCTCGCCGCATTCGCGGGGAGAGGGCGTAAGACTCTCAGCGCGTGGTATCCTCACCCAAAGGCTCTTTTCAGAGCCACCTACACGTTCTGTTGAAAGAGTTGTGAGCAAAATCCCTGGTATTAACCTTAAAGGGGTAGCACCGGGGCGCCAGTTGCCATTTTGCCAGTGTGCGTGTCACTGGCCTACCCGGTCCCTCTGTTCACCTGAGTACAGCCCAAGCTTGCATTTTTACTGCCGTGGCACACTCGTCCCCATTGCTCTGAAGCACCGCGTGTGCTCTGTGCTCTACATTTCCGGCTGCGCCCGTTGTGTTGTCACTGGCAGCTTGGTAGAGTTCGGTGTTGAGTCGTTGGGCCTGGAGTGGTGGCAGGAGTTGCCGCCAGTAATTAAGGACTTCTTCGTGCAAGAAACCTAAGCTCATTGCAGAATGTGTCCCTAATGCTGAACTCGGGCTTTGCAGAAAAAGCTGACTAACCATTTGCCTGCTGGAACCTCCCAGGAGTCATTGAGACCAGCTCACTTTCTCCAACAAAGACTGCGTCATTAGTGGCCTTTAGGTAATGCAGGATCTGGGTTCTGTCAGCTGGTGGCTCGTTAAACTGGCGGTCCATCACGGAAGCAGTGAGTAGATCTGCACTACAGGGAACACCCAAGTGCTTGCAGGAACTACAGACCGGCTTTCCCAGCAGTTTATTCAACTGCAGACTCCTGGAGAGAACTCTCAGCTACAGACACTAGAAGTCATTCACTAACTCCTGGAACAGCTCAGTGCTTTGCATCTTGAAGTAGACGTATAAGTGATAATTGCACTACAATGTTAGACTCACGTGACTAGTAAAGGGTTATTAGACTCCGAGTCCTCAGCTGCAGCACTTATGTATCTTTGCCCAAGTGTCAGTTTAAGGGGGAAGGAAGGGTACACAAAATGAAACAAAACTGGCAGTGGGGGGTTGGTGAAGAAACACCCCTCCCAACCCTGAAAGTTCTTAACAGATTCTTAAATTTACACACGTGAATCAGACTGGGCAATAAAAAGGGAAGCTATTCACACATGTAACAACCCGGCTGGATCTCAAGGACTTAAGACTCAGTAAAAAACGAGCAAACAAAAAAACTGGAACAAGCACGAATCTTAACCCAAAGGTTCTTTCCAGCACCAACTACCGTTTCTGTGAAAGACCGCTACACTGAAGCCTTTACTCACAAGAAGTTAAGAATAAACATTCCTGCTGTTCCCCCACTTCCTCAAAACAGTATTACAAGTTTTTTGTTTGTTTGTTTTTTAAATCAGATTAATTGGGTGGCTCTGAAAAGAGCCTTTGTGTTCTCAGATCGCCTCAATCCTTACTTCTTTTAGGGTCGAGCCTTCTTGGATTTGCCAGCTTTAGGCTTGGCCGCCTTGGGCTTGAGGGCCTTTAGCCTTTGCTGGGCTCTTAGCCGCCTTCTTGGGCTTGTCAGCCATAGCTTTCTTCGGACTCTTGGCCACTTTCTTGGCCCCCACAGACGCTGCTGGTTTCTTCGCCCTTTTCGGGGGCTTCTTGGGAGCGGCCGCCCCAGCAGCTTTCTTGGGCTTCTTAGTTGCCCCAGCAGCCTTCTTGGGCTTGGCCTGGCCCGAGGCAGCCTTCTTGTTGAGCTTGAAGGAGCCCGAGGCGCCGGTGCCCTTGGTCTGCACCAGGGTGCCCTTGCTTACCAGGGTCTTGAGGCTCAGCTTGATGCGGCTGTTGTTCTTGTCCAAGTTGTAGCCGGCGGCTGCCAGCGCCTCCTTGAGCGCGGCCAGCGACACGCCGCTGCGCTCCTTGGAGGCGGCCAAGGCCTTGGTGATGAGATGGGGCAGCAAGGGCCCGGACGCCTTACGCTTGGCGGCGCCGGCGGACTCGCGGGCCTTCTTCACTGGCGCCTTTTCCACAGGAGGCGCTGGGGGCGCGGCAGGTGCGGTTTCAGACATGGTTGTTTGTTTGAACAGCTGACAGTAAAAAAAATATATTAACTCTGCGAGTTAAGTGGTCTGGCTGGGAGCGTATAAACAGACAGCGGTGCTGCACGCTGATTGGTTCCCAGCTCACTTCTCTGGCTTGACAGCATCATAGTGTCAGTTCTGTTCGGAATTGTGTTTTTCACAATTCAGGAAAGCCAAAAAATTAAAATTTCCTGGGGGAGGAATGACACCAGTTATGCTCTACAATGTACTGGGACATCTCAAGTCTTGAGAGCTTCATAACTTTTTCCTCCAGTTATTATCACTTTGGCCTCAGCCTGTGTCAAATGCCAGGGACACAGTGACTCACAGGTGGGAGAGACAACTTGCAGATTTTCGTGTAAAATATACATGCGTCCCTTTGTATCCTCAGGGGCTTGCTCTCTAGGAATACTGGGTACCTTCCTGGCTTTTACCACAGCTCAGCGACTGCTCTATTTTCAACGAGATTTATCCAGAAAAATCTCTTTCATATGAGGAGAAATAACAGGTTCTTCCAGGATTTCTGTACAAGGGTAGTAAAGGTTCCTTGGAACAACAGCAATATCTGAGAGGAAAAGTCATGCTTTTGTCTGAAAAAGTTTGATCAAAGCTTGTTGTTGTGATATGGAATGTTAGCTAGTTTTGGGTTTCAATCATTCAACATTTATTTAGGATATCGCGAAATGCAATAGTCAATCGTTCTCTTGTCAGGGAAGCTTGGCCTGTGCTGCAATAGCTGATGGCTGAGTATATTCAGGAAAAGGCATTAAAGATAGTTGGACCCTTTCATGGGTGAAAAAAACAAAAAAGAAGTCTTTTACTTACATTGCTTCTTTAGGGGAGGGTCAGTTTTTTAAATGTTCAGAAGCTTTTGGGGATAGAGGTCTGTCATGTTTGGGAAAGGTAAACTTTGACAAAGTATTCAAGTAACATCGCTAAGTAATAAACACAGGCACAACACACACACTCATACACTTATACAGAATTTCTTTAAGAGAGGGAAATTAAAAAAAACAGAATATTTTATATTTAGTACTACCTTCCTTATTTAAGGAAGGATTAGGTTTATAGGAAACACTGCTTATGCTTTATGTTCAGTAAGAAACAGATTGATGCTAGTTACACAGGACAAAAGTCTCAAGGTCTGGGTGGTTCTCACTAAGTGCTCTGCTTGCTAAATATTAAAATATGGAACAGACTTTTGCAGACTCAACTGTAAAGGGATGAGCCTGACTGGAGTCCAACTGAATAAGTTTAGCCGACTTCCAAGAAGAAACCAACGTGTAATTAACCAAACAGTGGGTATAAGCAACGGCTAAGCTTCCCACTTTCTGAAGACAGAGCTGTGGTTTTGAATCCCCTGCATCCTTTACTGCAGGTAAAACTACCTAACATAACTAGGTCTGGTTCTTGAATAGATGACCTGAAGCAGTGAATCCCTTGAGTTCTGTTACAGAGTAATTTGATTTCCTTTCTCACTCCTCACACTGTTTGTCTGTAATATATTATGTTAATTTTGCAGCATGTACAAATCTGTGTATCACTAGAAATATAAAAGAAAGTAACACTGGGACCAGATAGAGCAAAACACATATGTGAGGGGAAGTCGGCTAAACTTATTCAGTTGGACTTCAGTCCTCGATTCCATGAAAATCGACAAATGATTGATTGCTTCATGTATAACATCCAACTCAGACATGAAAAAATAGGAAGTGCTAATAGAAATGAAGACCACAATTCAGATGGGTGAGAGGAGATGAGGAATTGGCTACATAGAAATCATTTTTACTTGGAATGTGTATTTGCTGGTTATGGATCTCATGTATCCCTAATCTTCCTAAAATGTTTTGATTCATTACAGTTGGTTTTCCACAGCATCAGCAAACAAAGAGCTGCCTCTTAGCCATCTAGATTTCGGACATTTCCCAAGTACACCCCCATTCTCCTTCATGGGTCAGTAAGGTGCCTTTGTGTAGATCATTCAGAAGTCTCGCCCTTCAGGTCAGTCCTCTTGCCTAAATGTCAAACTTACATTTCTGGGTGCATGCTGGAGATCTGCTAGTCAGCCTACCTACTCCAGACTCTCAACATGACCAACCTCATCTAAGTAGTTTCCAGTGAAAAGATAACCTGCCAGTTGATATCTCATAAGTTCTATTAACAACACCATCCTTTTGTTACCTGCCACACAGAAAAATTCAATTCTTCCGTTTTCATTGTCAGTATATCCAGGCCATCACCAAGTTTATTGAATTCTTCCTAAATTCATCTCTCCTTTTTTATTTCCCCCATCATGGTTGTAATTCTGGCTCTTCTGTTTCTTGTCTGGATTAGCTATTTTCACAGTCTTTTTATGGGCCTCTACCACCTCTCAGTCTCTCTGTAATTCATCCTCTTTATTGTTCTCAATGAAATATTCCTCCAGTGAGCTTGAGATTTTGATAGCCTGTGGTTTTCTAATTGAAGAGTAAGCACTGTAGCATTCAGAGTTGTTTCTGTGGTGTTAAGTTACCATTCTGGCAGGTAGTTGGGTAGAACAAGCATGGGCTTTGCAAACACACTGACGTGTATTTGAGTTCGGTCTTGTAGCTTATGAGCTCCATGGTCTTGGTCAAATCATCTAACCTTTCACAGTACATTTTTCCAGGTTTTTCTCCCCTTTTCCCGCTCCTCACACTATTTTAAAGTCAACATATACTTCAAATTGATCAAATGACATGCTTTCAAGTCTTTATATATATCATTCCCAATCTCTTAATGTGCAGGAGATCTCCACCCACAATCCCGCTTCTGAACTGCTACTGATTTCGTACTGTCTAATATAATCTGCTTCATGCTATCTGCAAACTTGTCTGCTTTCAAATCTTCCTAGTAGCCTGTAAACAAGGAAGAGTATGATGGTCTCATACATAAGACGTTTATGTAAAGAAACGTGCACAAATACTCACAGGGAGTCTGTGTGGAACTGGAACACAAACGTGTCCTCAGTCCAGTCCCAGTGCTTTATTCTGCCATTGTAGCTACTACCCAAAGGCTTGTTTTCTGTGCTACCACACTCTGCATAGGGCTGTCGACACAGCCGTGCCAGACACTTGTTCATTTTTAACTGAATGTGAGTCCTGCCTGACAGATTGGGGCCTTATATTTCATTGAAGGTGCAAAGCTATTAGGAAATAAGTAGCCTGTTCCAATTTCTACCAGTGAGGTCTGAGTGCCTCAAAAATGCCTCTTCTTAAAGAGTTTGAATCCTCACATTAACAGGCACAGAATTCATGTTGCAACAGGTACATTCCTATTAGATATGATAAAGGAATGTGAAACTTAGGGGACTGTCCCCTTCACATATTACAGAAATAAAACAATTCTTTCAAAAAATGACGTATCTAAATGAATATAGAAGAGAAACAACACAATTTATTATTGGGTAAGCATAAACAGATTTACTTACATGTAAGTTAGAACAAAAGCGACTACAGTTAGAGAAAAAAAATCTCACACATTTTATAGAGCAAAGCAGAAGAAACAACTGTATCTCCTTGGGAGACAGGGCCTATACCTTGTGACAATCTTTTGCATGTATTGTGAGAGACTGCAAAAGTAATTCTAGAGGTACATTTTTACTTAGTTACAGATTATACCGTCAGCACTTATCTCTACATCATAAAAACTGAAGACTGGCTTAATCCCTAGAAAAATTTCTCTCCATTTCTAAGGGAAGAGTGAAAACTCAGACTCATACTTTCTCCAAAAAAACTCTCTAAGAAAAGAAGAGGAAATGATCTTTTCTTTTTTTTTTGAGGGCAGTCTCACTGGCCCTCACATGTGGGACCCAAACCGGGGCCTGCTGGCTTCCCAAGCCAGCGCTTAACTAGTGTGCCACTCGGCCAGCCCAGAAATGACCTTTATATTGTGTATAAGTGGAGGATATCAATGCCACCTTACACACATCCGTCAGAGTATTGTAAGTAACCTGATTTTTATTAAGACATTGTGAACTTTCCTAGTGCCATTTTCTGCACAATCTTGACATCCAGAACCTTTCAGTGCAGTCAAGATTTCACAGAAGTGCAGTCAAGATTTTACAGAAGAGGGACTCTTAACCACTTTGTGTCATGGACTTTTTTTTTCTTTTCCTTAGATTTTTTTGGGGAATTGGGGGAGAGGAACAGTGTTGGGGAATCAGGGAAGGGGAACAGACAACTTGCTGTCTTTTTTTGTTCTTCAGTCTAGTTGTGGAGGACATTGCTTCATTGGCCCATGTTGGTATTATCATCACTCTTTCCAGGTGAGGCAGATAGTTCGCTGGTGTATGGACGCCCGCTCTGGGTGGCTCTTGGCAGCTCACGCTGGCTGCTGGCCACTCACTGTAGCCTATGGCAGCCCACTGCCTCAGAGGTTGCAGCCCACACCATTGCATGGCGACTCACAGCAGCCCAGCTCCAGGTGGAGCCATTGTTCACCATCTTAGCTATAGAGGCAACTAGGTGGAGCTGTTGTTCACCACCTTAGCTATAGAGGGCAGTGTCACTGGCCCTCATATGTGGGATCCCAACCCGTGCCCAGCTGCTCAGAGCTGGCGTCCCAAGCCAGCTCCTAACCAACACGCCACTCTGCTGGCCCTGTCATTCACTTTTTAAATAAAACTGAAAAAGCTTATGGGCCTCTTCCTGGAATAATGCTTTTAAATGTTTCAGAAAATATACATAGGATTGCAAAGGAAAACATTTATATTAAAATACCGTTATTGGGCCGGCCGAATGGCCCATTGGTTAAGAGCTGGCTTGGTTTGCCAGTGGCCCTAGTTCTGATCCCATATATGAGAGCCAGTGACACTGCCCTCTACAGCTAACAACAGCTCCCCTTGGAGCTGGGCTGCGAGCCCCAGCTACAGTTTAGGCTGCAGTCCCTGCTGCAGTGGTCTGCCGTAGGCTACAGTGAGTGGCCAGGAGCCAGCGTGCCCGGTCGACAGCCAGTGTGAGCTGCCAATAGAAGCAGTGAGTGGCCATCCAGAGGCCGGCGACGGAGTGCAATGAGGATACCAACATGGGCCAGTGAAGCAACATCCTCCGCAACTAGACTGAAGAATCAAAGGACAGCAACTTGTCTGTTCCCCTTCCCCGATTCCCCAATGCTGTTCCCCTCCCCCAATTCCCCAATAAAATCTTTAAAAACAAAATATTAAGCTTATCAAAACCCAAATTGGTGAAGTATTGACATATGTATTTCTTTATCAATACATTAAATAAGTAATAGTATTTCCCATATGACCAATAATTACCACAGTTTAGATGGAGTAATATGTTTAAACGATATTTTTGAGATATTGACAGCTGCAAATGCATCCTGATATGAATACAGCACAATTTCTGCCAATTAAACTATTTGTTCCTGCATTCATAAAGAGGAAATGCTTTGGTTCAGTTGGGGACAGTAAGAATAAAAATGGAATTTTTGTTCTATATACACAAGTTCTCAGAGACTCTGAATCTACATATCTCAGGTTAAGAATGCCACTCTGGAACCTCTTTCCATAGACTGTAAACTCAGCTTTGATGAATTTGGTCCTCCTCCTCACAGACCCTAGAGGAAAAGGCAACCTACCCAGAGTCAGCTGGACCTCCTCAAGGGAATGAATGATGAGTTAAATATTATTTTGAGGAGTCTCAAGGGAAATGGGGTCAGGGAACAAGTTTCCCTGAAATGTGCCACCCTGGCATACAAACAATTTTGAGTTGAAGTCAATTAAGCCCAACAATCTCAGGAAGAGTTTCCCTTTCCTTGTTAAAAAGATTCAGACAAAAAGACCTGCTGCAGGTAGGGAACCTTAGCACAATTTTCTTAGCATATGTTTAGCACATGTGAATTCAGTATGGTTGACAGGAAGTGTCCATGCAAAAGTCTGTCCACTAGATTTCTCTCTGTCCTATTGTTTCTGAGTTGCCTAGCAAGAGTGTGTTTGCCACTTTCTCTACCTTTGAATTTCCTATTTCCTTTTTGAAATCCCAGACCCATGCCCCACTTTCTCGTATGTCAAGAATGACATATATACAATATTTTACCTGTCTTTGGGATTTTCCTGTTTATAAGAATTCTCTGTATGCACATATTAAAATTTCATTTTCTCCTGTTAATCTGGAGGAAAATTATTATTATTATTTTTGAGGGCAGTGTCACTGGCCCTCATATGTGGAACCCGAACCGGGGTCTCTGGCTTCTCAAGCCAGCGCTTAACCATGGTGCCACTTGGCCAGCCTAGAAAACTATATTTTTTTATGATCCCACAGGTTTTAGCAAATCGGGATGCTATCATTTCTCAGGCATATTGAGGCAGGATTTCAGGGTCGCCATAACACTACAGTGTGACAATAATGTTGAGTGGCTGCTAATTTACAGATGTTACTTTAAACAATTTGCATAGGTGATCTTTTATAAGTGTCTTTTTTTTTCTCCCACTGACCCTCATCTGTGGGATCCGAACCGGGGCCGCTAGCGTCCCAAGCCAGCTCTTAACCACCTGGCCACTAGGGCCAGCCCTATAGGTGTCTTTTAAGAGACGTGTATTGGCTAGTTTTTCAAATTTTGGGAAATCTGAAAGACGAGTGTCAGGCCTCTTTATGGAAAGTGTATGAATTTTCACCTACTTAATGCTCCAAGTACTGTATGCAAACACATACACATATATCCATATGTAGGAGCATGGACCAAGGCCACTCCTTGGGTCGAAGGTCCCTTCATACTCAACAGTGGGTCTCCACAGGTCTGAACAAGGAACAAAGTAGAGAAGGGCGGGACCTAAATCAGTTCCCGTCACTGCTCTTCCTGTTTCCAATCAGGTCCGTCATGTCCCCATAAAAGGTCCGAACAGCGCTTTTCTTACCATTGTGGAAGAAACTCACAAGCTTAGTTCTTCACTATGTCTGGACGCGGTAAAGGCGGCAAGGGGCTCGGGAAGGGCGGCGCCAAGCGTCACCGCAAGGTGTTGCGCGACAACATCCAGGGCATCACCAAGCCCGCCATCCGGCGCCTGGCCCGCCGCGGCGGCGTCAAGCGCATCTCCGGGCTCATCTACGAGGAGACCCGGGGGGTGCTCAAGGTGTTCCTGGAGAACGTGATCCGGGACGCGGTCACCTACACGGAGCACGCCAAGCGCAAGACGGTTACCGCCATGGACGTGGTCTACGCGCTCAAGCGCCAGGGCCGCACCCTCTACGGCTTTGGGGGCTGAACCTGAACCCACACTAACTTTCTGTAGCAAAACTAAAGGCCCTTATCAGGGCCACCCATCCAATCATTGGGAAGAGTTGTCACTGTTTTCCTTTTCAGATGTTTGGGGTCTTTGTGATGTGTAAGTGAAAGTGTTTCACTTGTGCGTTTTGAAGCACTAAAGTGGTGCAACTTTAATTACACCAAGTTAGTCTGTATTTTTTGTATTTATGGCATGGTGGTATCCTGGGGATGTATTGAGGTGCAGACTTGACCACGTTGTTTACTGGACAGGTGATAATGCTGCTGGTCCTGCAATGTAAGGTGTAACTCCCAGCACTGTTAATAATGCCCTCTCTTTTGCCAGCTATCAAGGTGCTGATTTGTTCAAGGAGAGAACAGGCCAGAGGGATGATTGATCAAAGACTAAGGAACAGGTACCCTGATTTGGAGCTGAGGTACCCCACAGCCAGACTAATTAACCTGGGTCTGTTCGGGTACTAGAGGAACTTGATTATTGGTGAATCAATGGCAACTTCAATTTTGCTATCCTAACATAGTTTTGTTTTTTTCTGTGTGTTTAGCAATATATGGGCTTGAGCACTGGCCTGAAAGCTCTAAGGAAAGCTGATATCAAATGTACATTTTCTTGGTCCCTCTTCTGTGTTCCATGTGGCACCAAATAGCAGGGGTTTATTACATGCTAGGAATGAGTGGGAGGACTGTGTATTAGATTGTTCAGAGCTGTATATTTCAAGAGTAATTTCTCCCTAGGAGAGCAGTTCTTAATTCGTAGACCCAAAACATTTTTTTTTTGAGGGCAGTGTCAATGGCCCTCATATGTGGGACCCGGACTGGGGACCCAAAAATTTTGAGAATTTTCAAAATTACATCTAGAGATGTGGACATTTCATGAGGCTCATTCACCTTCACGGGCTGTGGTTAGCTTGCTTTTTTTGCGGGGAATCAGATGCACTCAAAATTACCAGGTAGGCAGCATCTGTATCTTCTGAGAAGTTTGTAGAAAGGAAGTTCCTAGAGATCCCCGGGAGCCACTGAAACAAACTGGGAGTGGGACCAGCAAGTTGTCCTTAAGTCCTGCAGGGACTCAGAGGCCACTGTAGTTTGAGAACCGCTGCTCTGTGTCCTCTGTACAATTCAGTACTTGGCCTTGATGTGAATGACCCTGGTGAACGGTCCTGTCTGCCTAGAAGGCCTTGTCTGGCCCTTTGCACCCTTTACCCTCTAATGCAGCCTCGGTTTCATCCAGCTTGCCTTTCCTCTAGGACATGTGGTCCAGGTAAGGCTGAGATCACCTCTAGCCTCATGTATGGGGTCCCCTGTCCCTTAGTAATAATTAATTTTGGGATGGCTATGCAGCCATGTGGGAAGCCGACAGCCCCCAGTGTCTGACAAGGCCACATTACCCTGCTCAGCACTGGATATTAGGGGTGCTGCCTTATGGTTGGTTGGTCATGTAATATCTCCTGCCTCTATGAACCCATGTGCCTTTCCTCCTATAGGAGACAATATACTCACTGCATTTATGGCAAGTTCCTGTGATACCCCAATGAGCTAACTACGCAGCCAAAAACGGGTAAGATCTAATAGAGGGGAGACAACCTAAGCCAGGCGGTAGTTCCGTGGGGAACCCCTGAACTGAGATATTGGAGACTCAAGCCCCTTTGGAAACTGAGGCATAGGCCTTTGGCCACATAGGCCTAAAAAAGCCAGTCTGTGAGAAACAGACAGCCTCTGTGAGAAACTGGTGCTATCGTTTGTCCTTGCCTGTGCATCTCTGAAAGGTTTCCTTGGAGACCAGGAGACCAAAGTCTCTCGGCCATGAAAGTTCTGATAAGTGGCAACTTACTGACCATAAGTTATTTTAATTAACAGCCTTGTTTTAACTCTTTGTTTTGTACATTGCTAGCAACAGATACTGAAGCTTTGACTGAGAAACAGATGTTACCCTCTATTACAATAACATACAGCTCTTTGTAAGATAGGAAAAGCTTGAAACTCCTTTTGCTACTAAGTATTATAATCACATAGAAATAGTTTTTTGCCCTACACTCAGCCACTGCTAAACTCTTGGCAATAGTTCAAGTATATGCCCTGTAAGGTAGCCATGGTAACCACTCTTTAGATGATAAGTAAAATCCTTGAACAGGCCACAGTGTACCCTAAAAAGATACAATTACAAAAAAGTAAAAGTTCTGAGTAAGGGAAAACATCATGGTCATGTAAAACATAACTTGTAATTAAGATAATGGTTAGAAGCCCGTATAAAAGGGGCCAGGCTTTAACAATAAAGGTGTGACATTCCTGTGAAACTCTTTCGGGTGTCTCCTCTTTCTTTCTTTCTTTCTTTCTTTCTTTCTTTCTTTCTTTCTTTCTTTCTTTCTTTCTCTCTTTCTCTCTTTCTCTTCTTTCCTTTTCTTTCTTTCTTTCTTTCTTTTCTTTCTTTCTTTCTTTCTTTCTTTCCTTTCTTTCTTTCTTTCTTTCTTTCTTTCTTTCTTTCTTTCTTTCTCTCTTTCTCTCTTTCTCTCTCTCTCTCTCTCTCTCTTTCCTTCTTTCTTTCCTTCCTTCTTTCCTTCCTTCTTTCCTTCCTTCCTTCCTTCCTTCCTTCCTTCCTTCCTTCCTTCCTTCCTTCCTTCCTTTTCCTCCCCCGCACTCACTCTCTCATTTCCTGCCTTTACTGTAACAAAAATTTTCTGTCTTTCGTATCGCCGATGCCGTGTCCACCTTCTTGAGCCCTGGTCAGCGGAGGCTGGTCCCCTGAACAGGCAGCGCTTTGGGGCTGTGAGAGCCTTTAACAGTGGAGACCAGTTTCCCCAACAGGAAATGGGAGGTGTTGATCAATAAACTATGTGTGTGGGGGGTTCGTGGTGGTGGGGGGATGGATGTGGAATGGGGGCATTTCAAGGAAAGAAAAGCAGCAAAGGTTTTTCCAAAAACTGAGGGGAAAAGAAAACAAAACCCAAACCAAAAAAACAATGGAGGAACAAAAAACAACTAGGAGAAAAAAAAATCCTCTGAGTGTGGTTGGAGGGTTAGGTGACAGCCAGACCTGGGCTTGGCTGTACAGGACTTGACATCCAGTGGGACTTCTGATTTTGTGAGTTGGGGGTGGGGGGTGGGGCTGGTGTGTGAAATCTAAAGGCTCTGAACATGGATAATCAGGACCAGGTGTGAGTTTTGTTTTGTTTTGTTTTAAAAACATTTTATTGGGGAATTACGGGGAGGGGAACAGCGTTGGGGAATTGGGGAAGGGGAACAGACAAGTTGCTGTCTTTTTGTTCTTCAGTCTAGTTGCGGAGGACGTTGCTTCACTGGCCCATGTTGGTATCCTCATTGCACTCTTCCTGGATGAGGCAGATTGGTCGCCAGCCTCTGGAAGGTCGCTCATCGTGGCTATTGGCAGCTCATGCTGGCTGCCAGCTGCTCACTCTGGCTGCAGGCCACTCACTGTAGCCTATGGCAGCCCACTGCAGCAGGGGCTGCAGCCAACAGTATCCGGGGCTCACAGCCCAGCTCCAGCTGGAGCTGTTGTTAGCTGTAGAGGGCAGTGTCAGTGGCCCTTATATGTGGGATCCGAACTGGGGCCGCTCGCGTCTCAAGCCAGCTCTTAACCAATGTGTCACTCGGCTGGCCTGAGTTGTTTTTTAAAGTTTTTTTTTATTGGGGAATTGGGAGAGGGGAACATTGTTGGGGAATTGGGGAAGGGGACTGGCCAAGCAGTTGTTCTTCAATCTTTGTTGTGGAGAACACCAGTTACCAACTGGCTTCCATCTGTCTTCCCATAGGTAGGTCGTGGCCTCTGAGCTCAAGATACTGTGTTCAATCTTAGCTGCGGGTCGGCGTAGCCACCGTCCCATATGGGAGTTGAACCAGCAGCCTTGTTGTTAAAAGCGAACACTCCATCCACTGAGCCATCGGGGCAGCAGCTCAGCTGAAGGTGCCCAGTTCATTCTTAGTTGTGGGTGGGTGTAGCCCACCATTGAACAGGCAATCATTTTTTTATTTTTTGGCTGAGTCATCCTGCCACCTGTTGGTAGCTCAGTGACAGCTCAGCTGCGTTGCAGCGTTCACTGGCCTATGTTGGAATTGAACCGGTGGCTCTCTTGCTCAGAGCTCTCACTCTAAGCCAACTCTTAACCAACTGAGCCACTAGCCTGGCCCCAGGTGTGTTTTGGAATCCATGATGATGGGAACTAGATTCACTATGACAGGGGACTCAGTCTCTTCCCAAACTAACATCAAGGTGATCAGGAAAGTTGAAAAGCAGTTGTAATTTGGTGATCTGAAAATCAGTACCTGTTATTTGTGTCTGTACCCTTTTTGAGAGAATAAAGGGGAGCCCCGAGCCTGGCTGGGAAGATTGTAGAATCTTCTTCAGAGGCCTCTAACAGCAATTCTTGGTGCGTTTGATATTTCCACTTATTGGTGAGGTGCTATCAACCAAACCTTTTGTCACCTAACTTCAGGAAGGAAGCTTCTGCTTCACAACGTTGCAGACAGGTGAGGGAAGAAAAGTTCTGTTTAGTTTTTGGGGTTTCATCTCCTCAGCATCATGTGTTCACAAACTACAGGCTTGCAGACCTCAGCATCCAGGGTACAGACATTAAAAAAGCAAGTCCTATTTTCACACTTTTTCGTCCCCTCTGTCCTGACCCACCTGGGGTCTCTCTTCTTCTCTTCCAGGCCAGATTGCCCCACAGTTACTGAGCTTGAGAAAGGCTGGAAAGACTGAGCTGGATGGGCTGGAAGGGGAAGTAGACAGTGACACGGGTGGAGGGGAGGCAGCAGAGCCAGTCCTTCGATTATGTGGCCACACTAATGAGGGGACTTCATACTCACAATTCACTGTTTGTGAAACGACTTAGAGGCTGGAGAGGATTGTGTGCTTTGCCATTAGAAAGAAATCTAACAAGGGCCTTTTTAAAGATTAGAAAAGAGGAATAAATCGAAGTTAAAATAAACATGGTTCCTGAACTGGAGAGCTGCAACTGCCCAACATAATGCGTTTGTAAAGAGCCTTCCATAAAAAGCTCAGCCAGGACTGGAAAGGATTCAGGCGAAGAGCTGCGGGATGGGGAAACTCAGACCCACACAGAAGACAATATGCCTGAGACCCAACATCACCAAGAGGAAGTACCACTTCTGGAGTAGGATTTTCTTTTTCTTTTTTGTGAGGGCAGTGTCCCAAGCCAGCGATTAACCACTGCGCAAATAGGCCGGCCCTGGAGTGGGATTTTCCAATGTTGCTGTAGTCTCTTAAGAGCAGCTGGGGTAGTGCTTTAGGTAAAACGGAGACAGGATACTTACAGTCCTTGTGTGAAGCTTCGTTAAGCGCCGCCACCAGCGCACAGCCCCTGTCATCTTTAACAATGTGACCAGAAGCCCCAAGAGCTTGGGGAGTCAGTCCTGGCTTTCAGCCTATGTTCTGCACTGCTGGGAATCCGGTACGAGGCACGAGTGTCAGGACTTAAGGCAGTCATCCCAGGTCCCTGGTAACGCTTTTTAGTATCACCATGACGGCTAACTAAATACCATCTCCTCTACAGGAAAGGCCAGTGCACAGCTCTTTATATGAAAAACGTGGGTGGTTGTGAATAGGGCCTTTGGGTTGGAAGCAAAGCTGCTGACATACTGAATCTACTTGGAGATGGTGTACTTGGTGACGTCCTTGGTGCCCTCCGACACGGCGTGCTGGGCCAGCTCCACGGCAGCAGCAGGCGCACGGCCATCTGGATCACCCCGAACGTGATGCTGAGGCGCTTGTAATGAGCCAGGCGAGATGCCTCGCCCGCGAAGCGTTGGAAGATTTCACTGACGTAATGAAGTCCATGGCACTGGATGAGATGCCGGTGTCCGGGTGCACCACATTCAGCACCTTGTACACCTATACCGAATAGCAATCCTTGCGGCTGCCCTTGCGCTTCTTGCCGTCCTCCTGCATCTTGGTCACCATCTTCTTGGAGCCGTTTTTCGGGGCCGCCGCGGAGTTGGCCAGCTCGGGCATGGTCCCGACGACTCCGACAAAGATAGACAAAAGAAAACAAATGGTGTGAGCTGAGCAGGCCGTATTCTTTTTATATTGAACCTTGCATGCAAATAAGGGGATAAACTAAAGTCTTAGGTCTGATTGGTGTTTATTTAGTGAACGTCATAAAACAGCTCTGCCCAATCAGAACGCAGAAGACACAAATTTGCATTTGCACTGGTTAAGCTGAAGCTGCAAATTTAACCAGTGAAACACCCTCTATTTCGCGCTCAAAAAGTTTCGTAAAAAGTGCCCCTTCTGCACTTTGGCCACGTCTAGTGAATTTTCTAGAGTCGGTGTGTCCGGAAGCCGGAAGTATGACGGCAAAGCGCCAGTGTGTCTTTACTTTTGAATCTAGTTGTACTTGTGAGCTTTGTGGGGGAAGAAAGAACTGAAAAGAAATAGGTGATTGCGGCCATTCACGTAATTCCGAGGTTAGTAGTTCCCAGTGTATGCACAATGCAGAAATACAGCGTGAGTGATATAGGGCAGGGAATAAAACCTCAGAAAGAAAACAAAGTTCGCACGCCTTGAAGGGGAGGTAAGAAAGGAAGGAATTCGTTAGTCACTATGGGTACAATCCTTCGTGTTGGATAGTGTTAAATACTCATTTTAGCCAGAGGAATCTTAGGAATAGTTCTAAAGTATAACTAGTGAAATGAGTTTTTAAAACTTAAAGTGAAAGTCTAATGTTCAATGCCCAGCCCGAGCTGAGCTGCCATTGAGATGCCAACAGTGGCAGGATGGCTCAGCCAAAAAAAAATTAAAAAAATCTAATGTTCAATAGCTTCATTTTGAAATATTATCCTCTTTGTCAGAAATCACCTTATCTAGTTCTTCCACACCCACTGGTCTGTAGGGCGGAGACCCCCTTAACCCATCCCCTGCAGTACATAGGGGCCACAGATGCAGGTGGCAGGCTGGCCCACAAAAGCATACATACCCCTGCATTTATGCCTTATCTTTGTTTCACCAAATAGTTCATTTGTTTTCCAACTTTATTATTGAGAAAGTCTGAAGATCTATCCAACTTTTATCATTTTTTCCTTATTTCCAACTTAGCCAATGTAGCAATTTTCAGGATAATCGCTAACTTGCTTTACACGTATTTATTTAATCATAAACCCTGGTTGAATATTACTATTTTGTTTTTCATTTCACAGAAAAAGAAACAAAATACATACCTAAAGTACCAGAGAGTGGATTTTTGTGTAACAAAAACAGTTTATCTCATCTTTCTAATTGATTAGATGCTGCTATTTTTTATTCAGCCCCTGATGTTACTTCATGGGTCCTTGATTATCTGTAGAGCTGCAAATCTCTAAGGAAGCTTTGGTTGGTCTCATGCCATTCCCCAGCTGGCTGCAATCCTGCTTTTCTAATACACATTCTCTGAGAGATCCTGTAATTTTCTTAATTGTAGCCTCATGCAGCCCCACTCTCCTTGGCCTGAGTCCTGGAGGAATGGGCTCTCTTGCCTTGCAACACCCCTATTTATTTTCACGAGCGTCTGCAGGTACTGTGGGCCCTAGGCCCTGTGCCTACTGTGCCTAACGGATTGTCAGCCCTGCATGCACCTGAGATGCAATTATAGTTATTCAAGTAGGAAATAATCCACACACACACACACACACACACACACACACACACACACACACATAAACGCGCACACAATCCTCACACAGTGCCCTGCTTGTGTGATGACCATAAATAGGGGTGGTGCAAGCAACGTGTCCAGGGGAGTTTGTTAGGAGGGGTGTCTTTAGTCATGTGAGGTGAGGAAATGTGTCATCTGAGAAAAACAGTCGAGAGAGGGGAAAGCAGACTATGGAGGGGTTGCCCTGCTTCTCAGTCTTCAACCTGCTCGCTTTTGTGTTTTAATCTGTGAATGACCCAGTGACTGTGTGGACTCTCCGGGTGTCCAGTGGCAGCCCAAAGACAGAGGCCAAGACAGCAAGGTCTCCGCATCAGCAGGCGGCGGGCGACAGGCAGAAGCAAGTGTCCCACAGTGCTTATGTAGAGTACCCATAACATGGGTCCCTCTTTTGGTACAGGCTGGGTGTGAGGACTGGCCACGTGGCCCAATGAGGAACCTGGCGTGGAGGGGTGTGGCGGGCTTTCCCTTCCATCCTTGAGTGTCCGTCCACACTGGAAGGAAGATGGCCTCTGACAGTTTTCAGGACTTCTCACTTTCCAGTTTAAATCTAAGCGGTTTTATGGGTTGATGTGGCCATTTGGTGTTAGCATTTCAGGGAAATGCCATGTCCTAATTTCAAGTTCAGTTCTGCAAGTGTGATCTCTGGACCAGCTTCACCAGCATCACCTGTAATAGAAATGCAAATAATGGGATATTACTCCTGATCTAGTGAATCAGAGACGGTATGGTGGCGCCCAGCAAATTTTGGTGCATACTCAAGTCTGAGACTGTCTTAAAGTATTGTTTCCCTTAATTCAGATGCTGGAGATGACCACTCCAATGTCAATCTAGTCAAATGACTGTGTTACCAAAGCCAAAACAGTGCTCAGGCTTTCCTTACTCTGACTTTGATGCCAGAAGATAAAGTGAAAAATAAATAAGTTGTACGTCTAGAAAGGGGAGATCTTAGGGGAGATATATATATATATATATATATATATATATATATGTGTGTTTTAATAAAATATATATAAAATATATATATATATATAAAATATATATATATATATATTTTAGGTGAGTCATCCTGCTACCTGTTGGCAGCTCAGCGGCAGCTCAGCTGGGGCTGGGCATCGAACTGCTATTGCTCAGAGCTCAGCTTTTACTCTTGAGTGAGCTCTTAAACAACTGAGCCACTTGGCTGGCCCTAGGAGAAATATTTGAATTAATGAATACATAATTCCAATTTTCCACAAATTTTATTAATCACATCCCATTTACAGATGTTTTCCCATCGTCTTATTCAGACTTCTCTAAGCAAAGGTAGTCCATGGGAAATAGGGAATTCCCAGGAAGTAAACCTGTAAGAGAAGTAAATTCTATTTCTATACTTGAAACAAAAAATAAAATGAGAAATCTAAAACACCTCGTTTGGGCTCTTCTACTCAGGTATGATCTCTTTTTGATGAATTAGTGTGCAGCAAACCAGGGTGGGTTGGATTTAGGAAGGAGAAACACACTAATCGGTCATTTTCAGGCAGATCAGACTTTTCATATTTCATAACTTCTATGGGCTGATTCAGATTTTCAGTTACTGTTCGCGTTTCCTTCTTCTCTGCATTCATATCTCTCCCCTAATTGAAGACATAACAAGGGTTTATTTATTAGGTGCCATTTTGCCATCCCCATTAGTATTTGCTATGCAACGAGAGGGTCCTTTTCGAATTTGCTCATCTAATGTGCTAGGAGGTGTCTCTGCTGCAGTATTACCTACACTTTAGTCATTATTAGTATGAACAAGTAATGAGTCACTTCATGCTTAGTCAAGAGACACTCCTGAATAATGTGACTTTGTTCCAAATACCACAAGCACCCTCTTGGGGTGGGATTCAAACAGTTCACAAGCTTATATTTTCTCCCCTTAGGTTTTGAGCTGAAGATAATTTGCGATTCTAATTTATATTTTAATTTAGTGACTACGGAAAATATAATTGCTAACAATTGCTAAGTGCTTACTAAATGGCTATAACTATTTTTAAGAGCCGTACATGAATTATCTTGCTCAAATCTTAAAAGAACTTTAAGAAGTAGTGTACTGCTGTTATTCGTGTTGTATCCATGAGGAAAGTGACTCCCAGGAAAGCTGAGTCACTCATTCTTTTGAACCATTATGACAACTCAGCTCTGGCCTCTATGCCCGCTGCATTGTTGGAATTCTTAAAGATCTACCAATGACAAAGGTAATAGGTCCAGGTGATCTTCCAGCTGATTTCTATCTAATCTTTAATGAATTCTTTAGAGCACTTTTTACTTTCAAACATGTAAAGCATAAAAAAGATGATGTGATGGTTTTAAAATATGTCCACAAATATTTTACCATCCTCACCTCGAAAGGTGGAGTCTAATTCCCCTTCTGAATACATGACAGATTTAAGTGATTTGCTTCTCATGAACAGAAAGTGGCAGAAATGAATATGTGACATTTGAAGCTAGGTCACAGGAGGAATTATGGCCTCTCTCTTCCTCTCTGTGATTTCTCCTTCTGATTGTTAAGAGCTACCATGTTTTCAAGAGAGTCATTTAGGCTTTTAGACAGTTCTACATGGCAAGGAACTGAGGTCCTCCTGCCACCAGTCCACAGAAACTAGTCTGGCCTGTGAGGGCTACTTTGGAAGGGAGGCTCCAGCCTTCAGGCAACTGTGGCCTATACTTACATGTTGACTCCTGCCTCATGAGAGACCGTGAGCCATAACTACCCAGCTAAGTCATTTCTGGATTCTTTACTCACAGAAACGAAATGAAATAAGTGTTTACTGACTTAAACTGCTCGGTTTTGGGTAATTTGTTATACAGAAACAGATGATTAATAGAGGAGAGTCCCACAATGGAGTTTTTGAAGCTTCCAGAAACTTAATGACAAAAATCTGATAAAGGTAACTCAAAAGAGAAAATCATAGAATGTATGTATGGAGATGGAAAAAAATCCATGTAAAATATTCAAATTGTCCAGTCATTATTTAAGATTATAATATAGCACAGCCAAATAAGATTTGGCCTAGGAATGAAGTATGGATCAACATTAGGACATCTACCTATACTTCATTACAATAGTGTAAAGGAGAAAAAGCACATGATTTCATCAGACGCTAAACATTCATAAATCATGAAAAAAAAAGGACAACTCTTAAAATAGGATCAGAAGGGGGGCGGCTGAATGGCGTGGTGGTTAAGAGCTTGTTTGGGATGCCAGCGGTCCTGGTTCAGATCCCACATGAGGGCCAGTGACACTGCTCTCAAAGCAAAAAAAAAAAAAAGGATCAGAAGGAAACTACATCAACAAAATAAAATTACACACACACACAGCAAGTATAAATCATGAAGTACCAAAGCCGAATGGATGAAAATGAGGAAAGGTTTGGTGATGTTTGCACGTCTAATATGGCAGTTTGTGATTTGAGCTAACACAACATGATAAAAGCATTTAACAGAAATAGTTATTGGAAGGACTAGCAAACATTTTTATTTCCTAATGATAGTCTTATATGCAATGAAAATCACAGTCCATTAAATATTGATTAGAATTAACAGAATTTGGTTATTATCGAGATACAAAATGCATGCAAATAATACATTACTCAGTGATTCTTCCCCCACAGAATTTCAAGCAGTGCTTCTGTCTGAAACCATCTGTCAGTGCAACAGGAGGGCAAATTCCTGTGCAAATCAGCATGACTTTGGTTGTGAAAATTCCTGGGCTTAGATCACAGTATCACACTGTGATCTCCTTGTTTTGTTATCAGTTTTTACTTTATTTATTTCTCATTACATGAGTAATCCATCAATTCTGACAAATTCTCAGCCATGATCTCTCAAATCTCTCATCTTCATCATTCTTTCTCGTTGTCCTCCTGATACTATGATTAGATGCACGTCAGGCAATTTTACTACTAATTCCAAATGTCTTGTATTTCTCTGTATTTTGAATAATTCTTTAAGATCGTATTATATAGTTCATTAAATTCTTCGGCTGGGTCCAACTGGGTATTAAGCCCACCCAGTAAGCTTTTAATTTTATTTTTCTTATAATTAATTGTATACACATACATTTCTAGAATTTCCATTTGGTTCTTTTGTGAAATCTGCATGGTCATTCTTTGTATTCTCTTATTCCCTCAACATAAATAAAATAGTCTTTTTTTGTTTGTTTGTTTAATTAGTCACTTTAATTCTGTTAATTCCCCCTTTTTTCTCCTTTTGTTTCCCCTGCCTGTTACTCATGTTCCTTGTCATAATATGTTTGGTTAATTTTGGTTGTGAAGCTGCTCACTCATGGGTAGGGATTTGGTGGGGCCTAATATGAAGTTTATTCCTTTAGGGGAGACCTGTTTGCTTTTACCAGGTACTCAGAAGTACAAAACAAATTTGAGATATTGCTAGATTAAATGCTCAGCCTGGGAGTTCTGAATCCCTCTGGGATTGATGCTGGAAACAAGGCGATGTGGAGGTGGGTTTGTGGTCCAAGTTCTCGGCGGTGGGACTGCCCTGCTCAGCACCTGGGTTCAGGGCACTCCCCTTTGCAGTCGTCAGTGGTGAATGTGGGTTCGTGTGTGTTTATTTCTAGTTCATCCTTCTACTCTGAGGATGTAGCTTTTGCTCTGGTGTCTCAGCTTCACAGGCAAAGGTTTCTCATCAGGCTCCTCCCAGGGCCAGGCTTTACATAACCCCCTAAATAACACAGCTCAGGTTTGAGTGAAAGCCAGCTGTGGTGCTTGGAGTTTCACACAGGCCAAGTAGGCTGCTGGACCCGAGGCCGCCTTAATTTCTTAGTGGTTCCTCACTGCTTTTAAGAATACCAAAAATATTATTCCGGATTTTAATTGTCTATCCAGGTACTCAGCTTGCCATTGTGGGGAAGGGGGAAAATGCCCCTTAACCCCTTCTGGTTCTGCTGGCTAAATAATCAAATTGACAGGAAACAGATTAACAAGAGAAAAATCAAGTTTAATTTCATGTGCACCGGGCCCCCCACATACATGAGTCAGAGAGCCCACATATGTGAGGCTCAGAAGGAAAGGGGGTTTGAAGTATTGAAGACATCCTAAGCGAGGGGCAGGGTAGGTGCCTGGGGCTTCCAAAAGATCATTGCAGGGTAAGAAGAGCAGATGTTTAGTAAATAGAAGTTTGCTCTGCCCTATACATGGGTCATTTCTGATAATCTATGGTTATGGACAAGTTGCCTAATTCAAGTTCTAAGTAGTAAAGGGAGGGGAAGAACTGTCTCTTGAGCCCAAGACTAAAATTGCCTTTACTTCAAAATAATCCACATACAACTAAGGCATGGATTGGGGCTGCTTATCCTAAGCTCCCCACACACAGTGTTTGGGAACTCTATACCCACAACCCAGGAATCTGTGTGTTTACTTGGGAGACAGTGAGGACTCTAGAATCTCATTCCTCCTTCAGCCAACAACACCCTCCACTTAAACTCTCCTTATCAACCAGCACTTTCCTCACATCCCCACCTCATTTACCTTCCCATTTTCTTAGAGAACTTTGAACTATTGATTTCTTTCCTTCCTGGCCACTCCCTCCCAGGTCCCCTTGCCTCTTTCCTGAGACTTATTTTTCCCACAATACTCCATTCCCCAGCAGGAAAAGTCCCTTATGACATAAAATGCTTCCCATCCCCTTTTTACCTCCCCTCCTTCCAGGACACTCTGATGACATCTGGAAAAGGGAAAGGGTACTAACAAGGGGGCCTGTACTGAGGTCATTGTCACCTATCCAGCCAGAGGACTTAACTCTGGCTGGGCTTTTCTCTGACAAAAGAATGCTAATTAAATAGGACTTTCTGGGAAAGAAGGATTAGTAACTGACAGGATTTGAGCGAGTCAAAGATGGGTCCCATTTCCTCCCCCTCTGTGCCTGCCCTTCAGTCGCAGCATAGGCGCCTCCTCTCCTTCCCTTATTGGCTTCTCAGTTTCATGAGGATATTGGACGAATTGCAAACCAACCAGAAAAACCTCCATAATAACGGCCATTGTTTTCAGCTTTTCAGTAATACATACCTATATGGTTAAAAAAACGAGCTGTGAATGGAACACAATTGTCACACCATGTTCTGTGCTCGCTGAGTTGTCATCGCCAAGTACCTGATCAATTTGGAGACCTGCGCACGGAAACGAGTTATAGACTTCAACTGAAATTTTTATTCAGTGAAGATAGTATGTATTGTTAAATGGTTAATGGCTCCAGAAGTATACTTCTCCACGCAATTTATAGTAGCTATTGTTACTGCCTGAAAACCTTGCATTTCCTACGCCGCTCTAATGGAACATTAAAAAATGATACTGTAGCTTTAAAACCGGCATAGAAATGTGGCAAACATTGAAATGGTTACAACTCATTTGCTGAGAGCATGCGTGGCTCTGAAAAGAGCCTTTGGGGTCGGAAGCAAGCCGCTTACATGCGAGTCTACTTGGAGCTGGTGTACTTGGTGACCGCCTTGGTGCCCTCGGACACGGCGTGCTTGGCCAGCTCCCCGGGCAGCAGCAGGCGCACAGCCGTCTGGATCTCCCGGGACGTGATGGTCGAACGCTTGTTGTAATGCGCCAGGCGCGACGCCTCGCCGGCGATGCGCTCGAAGATATCGTTGACGAACGAGTTCATGATGCCCATGGCCTTGGACGAAATGCCAGTGTCTGGGTGCACCTGCTTCAGCACCTTGTATACATACACTGCGTAGCTCTCCTTGCGGCTGCGCTTGCGCTTCTTGCCGTCCTTCTTCTGCGCTTTGGTCACCGCCTTCTTGGAGCCCTTCTTCGGGACGGGCGCTGATTTCGTGGGCTCAGGCATTAGAAGTTC
This sequence comes from Aselliscus stoliczkanus, assembly GCA_033961575.1. NCBI lineage: Eukaryota > Metazoa > Chordata > Mammalia > Chiroptera > Hipposideridae > Aselliscus > Aselliscus stoliczkanus. The sequence continues at coordinate 108,614,509 of CM066739.1, read as the reverse complement.
AGAAATAAAAACACAACAGCGAGCAGTTGATAATCACCCACAGCGAGGCTATGGTTATTTATAGATGCTGTATTCAAATGAGGCTAGTAAGATTTCATTTCTGATTGGATCAGTCTTAGTGTGTCGCCACAAATGAGAATAAATGATTGGAAGTGTGGTCTTTTCATTGGTTATTTCGCTGCTCTACTTGAGCCAATCAGAATACCTATACGCAGCTACCCATAACTATTATAAAAGGGTCATTTCAAGCTACTGCACTATGTACTTGCGAGAATACAGGGAACTTTTAAACTAGGCGCTAGCTGTAGGATTGTGGTTTGGAAGCAAAACTTGCTCGCTGGGAAAAAAAACCCACGCAGCCTGCCTTCTACGCCGTAGGTACCTAGTTGACGTGCAGATGTCTTGCACGCAAGGGTTGGTGAGTGCCACACTATCTTGCCCCCGCTTTCTCTGAATGGAAGACCCCAGCGTAGCGAACCGCTGTGCGGCACGGCAACTTTTTGCCCGCCTTCTAACATGCTACGTAGTCCCTTGTTAACACGCAGTTATTTAGGGTGCTGTGTCGGGAGCCTGTGAGGTAGACTGGGGTAAGAGCCTGTTCCCCCATCCTACTCTCAGAGCACTAACGCCAGTAAGGAACCTGCAGTCCCAAGGCGCTGGTAGATGCCACTCAACTCTCCCAAGCGCAACAGCTCGTTCAGAAAAATGTGGGTGGCTCTGAAAAGAGCCTTTGGGTTGTGTTGAGTTTCTAACAGTTGGCCAAAGGAACTTCCTACTTCTTCTTGGCTGCCGCCTTCTTTGGCTTGGCAGCCTTAGGCTTTGCGGCCTTTGGTTTGGCTGCCTTGGGCTTCACCGCTTTGGCCTTCGCTGGGCTCCTAGGCGCCTTCTTGGATTTGGCGGCTTTCGCCTTAGGGCTCTTAGCCTTTTTAGCCCCGGCAGTAGCCGCCGGCTTCTTCGCCTTCTTCGGGGTCTTTTTGGCACCCTTCTTAGGGGTGGCCGATCCCGCAGCTTTCTTAGGCTTCTTTGCCGCCCCAGCAGTTTTCCTAGGTTTGGCGGCGCCCGTCTTCTTAGGCTTGGGCTTAGCTTCTCCAGAGGCCTTCTTATTGAGCTTAAAGGAGCCCGAAGCGCCGGTGCCCTTGGTCTGCACCAGGGTGCCCTTGCTCACCAGGGTCTTGAGGCCCAACTTGATACGGCTGTTGTTCTTGTCCACATCGTAGCCAGCGGCCGCCAGCGCCTTCTTGAGCGCGGCCAGCGACACGCCGCTGCGCTCCTTGGAGGCGGCCACGGCCTTGGTGATAAGTTCAGATACCGGGGGCCCGGAAGCCTTGCGCTTGGCAGCTCCAGCTGCCTTGCGAGCTTTCTTCTTTACCGGCGCCTTCTCAGCGGTGGTTGGGGCGGCAGGCGCTGCGGGTGCGGTCTCAGACATGGTGCGGGCGTGAGGAGAGAAGTCGAGCCGGAAGTGGAGGCACTGGCAGGGACTCGGTCCGCGTCGCTGCGCCCGCGCGTTTATATAGGGCGGAGCTGCGCTGTGATTGGTGCGCTGTCCAGCCCGCCTCGCTGGCAGCTGCAGAGAGTCCTCTCCGATCCCGAGTTGTGTTTGTTACACCTCAAAAAATGCCCAAAATATGAAAATTCCCTCCACCGAATGGCCCGGTTTTTCTCAGAAATTGATCCCCGAAGCCTCAGGCTTCACACAGGTCTGAAATTATGAGGAAAGCTCGAAACTTTATGTCAAAAACCGGCAATATTTCCCGCCGTGCTCGTCAGATTTCAACTCAGAGAAACAAAACTTTGTATTTTCTTGGTAAATTATAAACCGATCTTTAACTGTGGAGTTTTCTGACCTCTTAAGTATGATTCTCCAAGTGGTTAGCTCCTCATATATCCAAAAATCATGCCACTGGCATTAAGATTTTTATTACAAATCTGCGCTTAAGTGAGGGAAGTAACACAGTCTCCTCGGAGAGTCCTGTCTATTGAGCCGAGGGCATTTGAGTTCATCAAACTGGTTTACTTTGATGTCAAAGAAATTATTGCCCATTTGGGGTCAAATTTTGGAGCTGTGGGACGTCACTCCATGCAGCATGGTTTTATTTCTGTCTGCGGCACCTGGGTTTTTAAATAATTCCTTAAGATAACTTTTCCTTTCTGCTCCCAAGGGTTGGGGGCGGGGCGGTTGCTTCTCTTCCTCTGGACAACTGCTCCCTGAGTTAGATATCCAGAACTCAGGATGTTTGGGAAGGAAGCGGAGACCAAAACATAGGGTACACAGAAATGGAAAATGATTCATTTTCAAATCACCTGCAGATGGTGTCCATAAAGTCAGTGGAAGCAGAGGTGCCCTTTGACGGCGCTGTGGGCCTTCTTGCTGAGTACTTTCAACCCATGCTTCAGGATCAAATTGTAATGTGCTAGTTAGACTTGAAACTCAAGCGTTGATCATAAGGGGAAATAAGTGAGAAGTGTAGATCATAACATATGTATTCCCATCATTACAGAAACCCAGACCCTGTTATTACTGAATAGCTGAGGAATGACTAGTCCACACACCAAACATACTTGAATCATTAGGAGGGTGGCCCTTTGCATAACGGAGAAAACGAGTTACATGTAGGATTGAATGACAAGTTCGGGTTTACATCTCAGAGGCAGCACTTCGAGGGACAATAGAAGTTAAGCCATTGCCCTCTGAAGACATTCTTTGCAAGGTTTCTGAAAGTGTGGGCTCCTTTAGGTGGTTGTGCAATCAGCAAAGAATACATGTTGGCAATGAAAACCTAACTAAAGGGATTATTCCTGGAAAATAGTCTGGATAGATCTGTCTTTAAAAACTGCAAGCTATGTACTTGAGAGACAAAATCCAATTGCTGGCTACTGCTAAAGGTGACATGATACTCTTCTGTGGGTGCGGCTGGTTGTAACACTGCCTTGGACATCACCTTATTTTTTAGTTCCGTTGCTCAAAATCTTCACATACAACAGACCCTATTACTGAAAAAAAAAATGAGAATACAAATCTTTAATGCAACATTAATGAGGTGTTTTCAAAATAGTCTTGAATTAATGCTGAAACTGGCATATAAGTGATATAAATTATAGATTTCTCAAACCTTAATGTGTAAACATTTTCAATGTAATTAGCGCATGTTAGTGAAAAATAAATATGCCCTGTGGTATGCATTAAAATAAAAAGGTTCCAAAACAGACCAACTGATAGTTATCAAACTAGGGAACTATAAAAACATCAAACTAGAGAAACTGATTTGATCTCAGCACAATGGGTTATCTCATTTTCAATTGACAAACAAAATCACTCCTGTAAATTGCTTCTATTTACATAGCAAATTGATGTTTTCTTTCAAATGCCTCACTTTATTCTGTGTATTTCTTACTAATGACTTGGGGAGGGGGAACTTAAACTTTCCAATTTTGGGGCTCTTTCAACTCACCTAGGCTCATCTCCTATGGTCTAGTGTTGTTTTCTTTGAATAAAACTATTTGATGGACTTAAAGATGACATAAGGACCTGCCATTATTAAATCAAACATTTATTTGATGCTCTTCTATGGTGAAATAGGAGTGACACTAAAAGATTCCACTTTTCCATTGCTCTGTCAGCTCTGCTGCGTGCATGTGTTAGGATGCGTGCATGTGTTAGGAAATTAAATGCAACTGAGTAAATCAGAAGATCTAATTGGATTTGTGAAGCAATGCAAGAATCAAGCAGCATCCCATCTAGAGGCCAGAAGAGCTCGCCAAAGAGCTGTACAGAATGGAAGGATTTCATAGAGAGAAGGGGAGCTCTTAGTGAAAGGAAAGAAAGGTGTATTCTTGGTCAGGGTCATCTTGTCTTTGGGGGAAGAAAACGGGAGTGTTTTTAACATCCAGGTTGCCTCTTCTTTCTTTGGGGGCGGGAGGGAGTTGGGGATGCAGAGGGCACCATAACAGATGACCTGACAGGTACTTCAACAGAAAGTTCGATACTGGTTGATTAAGTTGCTGAAAGTGTTTGAAACTGTAGTTAGATTAGGTATACAATCTAGGTTTAGTATCATAGGCTTTTAGTACTAGTGATGCCATTTGGGGCCTGCGGGTTTTCTTTTCCTTTAACAACTCTATATGAGGATTCCAAAGTCTTACACCACATGATTCTGAACCAATCCCTCCAGTGGGCTTTGGAATCTCAATATTTATCAAGTTCCTTAGGTTCCTCTGATGCACAGCCAAGTCTGGGAACCACTGGTTCTCTGTGTGGAATGTTTCCTGTCATGGGAGTGTCCCTGGGGGTTTCTGTCCTTGCCCTTCTGTGAGCCCTTCTTAAAAAAGTCCATGTTGGATGTGGTCACAGGTTGCGAGGGTGGGGGCAGCAGCAATCCAATTCCTGCCCCTTGGGTTCACACCTAACTGGGCACTACAGTGGTCTGGAGAAGGAGAAAAGAGAGTAGTGGCCATGGAGGGCAGGCGGAACTTTGGTTGCGTGTGGACTACTGGCGTTCCCTAGTATGGCATCTCCACCTCATATACCGTCTTAATAATTACCTTTCCATTGACTGGTTACTTACTGTTCTGTGTGTTACTTGCATTCTCACTAGGTCAATGCTTTGGATAGTATTCTCACGTTAGGTAGGGCGACGTGGGCTTACATGGGTTAAGGATCTCTCCTGAGAAGGCTGCTGGTAAGAGGTGTCTCCAGGCCGCCAGCTCACATCTGTCTGACCTCAAAACATGTTCTCTAATAAACAGTGTTTTTCAGTCAGCAGGTCTCAACCATCAGGAAAGGTTGTGAAATCAAGGAAGTGTCACAAGGCCAGAATGTTCCTTTGTTAATGAGCTAGAATAAACTATAAAATACCAGAGCCCAGTGGACAGTTTCAGTTACCTACACAGCTGGTAGGCTGTATGGTGGGTGTCCCACGGAAAAATGCAGTTCTCACTGCGCAGGCTCAGACAGCCAGTGTGAGGGGAGTTGTCCTCCTGCGATTGTAGTCTTGAAATATTCTCAAGTGTATTAATCTCTGAAGAGCTGAAAAGGTAATTTACTGTTGCTGACCTTTTAAAAAGCCTCGAAGGAAATTTGAGACATGGGAAGTGAGGAGAATTCCGTGTACATGTCCAGTTGGACATGACAGAAGTTGTGCTAAGAGAAAGGAACAATGTAATTTACAACAACAAAAAAAGGGCCGGCCGAGTGGCGTGGTGGTTAAGCGCTGGCTTGGGATGCCAGTGGCCCCGGTTCGGTCCCACATGTGAGGGCCAGTGACACTGCGCTCCAAAAAAAAAAAAAAAAGGAGAGGGACGCTTCTACGTGGTTGCTTTTCCTTCATCATTCTGGGTTCAAAGCACTCGATTCTGGACTGTGATATTTTACTACGTTACCATGACTGCTTTATCAAAGAAGACAGAGTTTGGGGAAGAGGTGTTTTTTGCTAAACAAATGAGCCCCTCCCCAGCTTCCTCACAGGAGCAGTGATATGGTGGCACTGGGAAGACAACCTCTAGACTTCTCCTTTCTGGACATTTTAAATAGGCATTTTTTTTTAATTTTTTTTTTTTGAGGGTAGTGTCACTGGCCCTCATATGTGGGACCTGAACCGGGGCTACTGGCTTCCGAAGCCAGCACTTAACCACCGCGCCACTCAGCCGGCCCTAAATACGCGTTTTATTTTGGCTTTTGATATAGAGCATATCCATAAAACTTTCCTTTTAAAAAAGGTATATATTATCATAGACATTATTCTTTTTATTTATTTATTTTTTAGAGGGCAGTGTCACTGGCCCTCATATGTGGGATCCCAACCGGGCACACTGGTGTCCCAAGCCAGCTCTTAACCACCTAGCCACTCTGCCGGCCATAATTCAGCAATCAAAACTGTGGGTCGCATACCCAGGGTTATTCATGGCAGTATTGTTTGGAACTGTAAAGCGTTGGAAAAAACTTTATTTTCCACACATAAGAGTGAGGTTGAATAAACAAAGACTCACCCCCATGTGGAGTGATAAGAAGATGAGTGAGAAAGGTCCTTGAACTAAGGAGTAAATTCCAGGATATATGGTTAAGTGAAAAACCCAAGTGTAAAAGAGTATCCATAGTATAACACCCCTGTGAGGGAAAGAAGAGGATATAAGAAACCACACTTTTCTGCTCATTTGTACAAAAGATATACAGGAAGCTTAACCAAAATCAAACAGACAGGTTATCTATGGGGGTTGGGTTAGAAAGGAGTGGGAAAGGGAAGGAATGGGAACAAAGTAGCAGGAGTGAGGAGGGAATGGCAGTTCTCTGAGTCTGTATTTTTGTATAGTTCTCACTTTTACTACTATAGTAATGTTTCCTATATAAGTAAAATAAACAAAGTACCATATTAACAGCCATAGGGATGGGAGAACCCAAAATAGAATACAAGCACTAACAACTGAACCAAACTGTATTAATTTAATAACATAATAACACTGAAGGCATTGAGGAAGATAAAAACCCAAGTAACTGTGGAAACCTGCGGGGGACCAGCCCCCGCTGACCAGGGTTCAAGAAGGTGGACACGGAGTCGGCGATACGAAAGACAGAAAATCTTTGTTACAGTAAAGGCAGAAAAAAGAAAGCGGAGACACCGGAAAGAGTTTCTCAGAAGTGTCACACTTTATTACAATAACGTGTCCTTTTTATAGGGACTTTTGACCATTATCCAATTACAAGTTTAAATTCCACATGGTCTTGATGTATTTTTCTCTTAAGACCTTTAGTCCCTATAATTGTTCTCCTTAGGGCACACTGTGACCTTTTCTATAATCCCATCTATAATAATCTCTTTATGACCCAGACTCAGTTTCTACATAATCTGTAATCCTGGGTGTGAATACTAAAGAGAATCTCACTTTTGATATTTAATTTTGGCTTAACTGTACTCTCAAGACTTATCACAAACCTTAACAAAACATACATTTTGTAATAAAAACACAGGCTTCAAGGGAATACAAATTTGAGGAACACATGTCTAATCAACAGTACTTTCAGATTCACCAAGCCCACTAAAGTCAACCTGCATGCCCCTCAATATTGGGCTACACGGCCCTCAACATCTCCCCCTTTTTTATTATTTAAAAGGCACGCCTGTGACCCCAGGCGGCTACGAGCGACAGTGCCTGTCTTAGGTGTCCCGACAATGAAATAATAACCTTACCCGTCATTGGCACTTGATCCTCTAGCGATCAAGCCCTGTCTTAGGTTGGTTACGTTCAAGTGGGTCCTTACCCGTCTCTGGCTAGCCTGTCCTCGCTGAAGATTAGGGGTAGTGGGGCTAATAAGCAGGTGGCTAAACTTGAGGCTTTGCCTTAAGTTTGATCTTATGTATATCGGCTTGAATGTCCAACATTTGTTTAAGAAAACATCTAATGAGGACGGGAGAGTAGGCACAGAACCAAACAGAACACAGGCAGATACATTAACAGAGCGACGAATTGAAGTACAGGGAGTATCTGGTCTACAGACAGTTACAGTTTGGAAGTTTTTACCCATTGCTCCTGCAAGTTTCCAAAGAAAGTTTTGTTGATACTGAGTGTCAGTTTTCCATATTCCAGCAGCCAGTCCCCTTGTCCAACTCATTTGGTTACTTTGAGACCAGTCCAGAATGTACCGATCCACTCCAGGAATGTTGTATCTCACCGGCATGTTACCATGGCACCTTTTCCAGGGGACAGCTTCAGTACTAAGTCCGATTTCCTCATCACACGGCAGAAGTGATTGTGGCATTTTTGCTTTTACCTTTTGTCCTCCAGACCAATCACCTAATGAATTAAGACGAACATTCCATCCTATCTGGGAGTTACTAGTGTGTAGAGTCACATAAGAACTACGTAAGCACCCAGTGACCGATACATTGTTTGAAATGCAAACAGGCAGTCCCGTGCCATAACTGGTATAGTTAAAGCCCTTTTCCGTTTTCCAGTCAATGTGACCACTGGATGGCAGTCCTAAAGCATGAGTGTTATTAACATACACAGGAATCTCAGGTCCCTCCCAGACAGATGGATGGAGAATGGGTGGATCCGGTACGTAGGCCCAAAACGTTTCTCCAAGGGCCGATGAGGGGCACATCAGCAGCATCAACAGTAGCAGCAACATTGCGTGGCTGGAGGTTGTTGATGTGACGTCCAGCCGTTAAGGATTTTTCTGTGAAAAGAACACAAATACATCCTCGTCCCCTTATAATTATCACGGGGTCGGGAGAGAAAAATTACTGATAAAATTGTTTAAGGGGCCTTATTGTAAGGCCGTATTAAGCGATCAGGAATCCAAATAGGTGAATCAGAGTCTTGTGGAAAAACACAAGCATATCCTCGTCCACAGGTAAGAAGGACATCCGGCCCTTTCCATTGACCAGTTAAAAGGTCCTTCCACTGAACGAGGGGCCTGGGCTCTGTGGCCTCCGGATGCCAATGTTTATACATGTTGGAATGTCCATCATTGTCCACATTACAGATATTAATTACAAACATTGCATGTTGAAGAATTTGATGAGGTGAGCTATATTTAAACTCCCCCTCCTGTAATTTACAAATTTGAGTTTTAAGCGTTTGATGAGCTCTTTCAACAATGGCTTGACCTTGTGGGTTATAAGGTATACCTGTATGATGTTTAATTTGAAAGCTATGACAGAATCCTTGAAAAGTGTTAGCTGTATAAGCTGGGGCATTATCTGTTTTTAAAGCTTTAGGAATGCCCAAGTAAGTAAAACACTGAGTTAGATGTTGGATAACATCTTTAACCGCTTCTCCAGTGCGGGCTGAAGCAAGAATCACATGAGAAAAGGTGTCAACACACACATGAACATAATTAAGTTTGCCAAAAGTAGGAACGTGTGTGACATCCATCTGCCAGAGGGCATTAGGTACAAGTCCTCTTGGATTAACACCTTGAACAGGACTAGGATGATGAACAGGACAGGCAGGACAATCCCGCACAATAGCTCTAGCAGTTTCTCTAGGTATGTGAAATTGATACCGAAGTGCAGTAGCATTTTGATGATGTAATGCATGGCTTGCTGTAGCATCTTCAATAACAGTAGCAACAACTGGTCTTGTTAGAGCATCGGCAAGGCGATTGCCTTGATGTATTGGACCAGGGAGGGCAGAGTGTGCCCGTACATATCCCACAAAAAAGGGAACAGATCTCTCATGAATTAAATCCTGTAGCTGTTGTAACAATAAAAAAATGGTTGTTTTGTGATCAGGCAGGGAGGCTGTTTCTATATGTGGAAACAGTCTTACTATATATAATGAATCAGTAAAGAGATTAAAAGGCTGATCTGGCAGATGTTTAAAAGCAAAGATCACCGCCAGAAGTTCAGTTTTCTGTGCTGACTTTTCAGAAGTACTTTGAACATGTTTTTCTTCTCCAATTATTGTGACTGCGGTACCATTAGAGGAACCGTCGGTAAAAACTGAAACTGCAGGTGGAGGGAGTGGCTTAGCCTGTGATCTTAATGGGAATATAACTGGATGTGTTGACATAAATTGAAGGAGAGGGTGATTAGGCAGATGATACTGAATCTGTCCCGTAAACCCTCCGAAGGCAATTTGCCACTCATCATTGAATTGAAATAAAAGTTCAATTTGTTCCTTTTTATAAGGAAGGACAATGAGTTGAACATCTTTGCCAAATAATTCTATGCTACGGCGACGCCCTTTAGCTGCCATAGCTGCAACTTGATCTGTATAAGCAACAACAATCTTTTTTGATGTGGTGGGAAGGTGTAACCACTCCAAAGGTCCACTTTGCCAAAGGCATCCAGTGGGAGTATGGGGCGTGGACAGAATGATTAAAGCCCAGGGTTTAGAGTAATCCAACCGTGTTAAAAACTGGTGATTAATTGCCTTGTTAACCAAGGTAAGGGCCCTTTTGGCCTCCTCTGTTAACTGTCGAGGAGATGTAGGATCTGAGTCTCCCCGCAGAATATCAAACAAAGGTTTTAAATCTTTGGTTGTCAACTTTAAAAAAGGCCTAATCCAATTTATATCACCCAAAAGTTTTTGAAAATCATTTAAAGTGTTTAAAGCATCAGTCCTCAATTCTAGCGGTTGATGGGTAATTATTTCAGTATGAAGTACTCTTCCCAAATAATTAAATGGGGGATGTGTTTGAATTTTTTCCGGTGCAATTTTTAAACCATAATTTTGTAAGGCAAGGACTGTAGATTTTAACGCCTCATGAACTACTTCTGATTGTTTGTGGGACAAAAGAATGTCATCCATATAATGAATGATATATACTTCCGTAAAAGTTTGCCGCACCTCTCTAAGTGCCTGACTTACGAACTTTTGGCAAAGAGTAGGACTGTTTTTCATACCTTGAGGCAAAACTTTCCATTGAAATCTACGATAAGGTTCCTTAAGGTTGGTAGATGGGAGACTAAAAGCAAATCTTTTGCAATCTTGAACAGCTAAAGGAATGGTAAAAAAGCAGTCCTGCAAGTCAATTACTATGATAAAATCTCCCTTAGGAACGGCGACAGGAGAAGGGAGACCAGGCTGTAAAGCTCCCATGTCCTCCATTGTGGCATTAACAGCTCTTAAGTCTTGTAAAAGTCTCCATTTACCAGATTTTTTCTTAATTACAAAAATAGGAGTGTTCCAAGGAGAATTTGAAGGTTCTATATGTCCAGCTGTTAATTGGCTCTGTATTAAAAGGTCAGCAGCCTCCAATTTTTCTGCTGATAGGGGCCATTGCTCAACCCATACAGGTGTGTCATTTTTCCAAACTATGGGATCGGCTGCCTTTTGTGCAATGGCCCCTTGGAAAAATCCTCATAACCCAAACCTGTTTTGTTAACATTAGGCTTTGGAGAAATGGGAGAGACTCTCCCTTTTCCTTCACGACCCAGTCCAGTGCCAGGGACATAGCCCATATCAAGCATTTGCATTGTAACTTGGTCATTAGGGCTGCAAAGCAACGCCCCCATTTGACTAAGAATATCACGTCCCCAAAGGCTAAATGGAAGAGAACGACAATATTTAGCCCAATGGAAGCCTTTTTGACAACGTTCACAAATAGTATTAGATCTGTGTTGTATGGGAGTATTTTGAGGTGAAGTATCTTGTATCTGTTTGCGAGGGAGAGGACAATCCCTACTAAAATGACCAAACTGATTGCAATTAAAACAGCGGCTACCCTTGGGCCTGTAATTAGGGTTTTGTTGTATATCACTCATATATTGAGAGACAGTCTGTCCTTTTAAAGCGGCAGCAAAAGCCATACCTTGAATAGTAGCAGGATTAATGTCTTGGCAGGCTCGCACAAAATCCTCTAATGTTCCTGTTTTACGAACAGGTCTAATAAGAGTCTGACAAGTGTTGTTAGCATTTTCATAAGCCAATTGTTTTAATAAAATAGTCCCTGCAGTCGGATCAGGTATAACCTTTTCGACTGCCTCTGTAAGTCGGGCCAAGAATTCCTCAAAGGCTTCATCTGATTTTTGTTTAATTGTAGTTAAAGCTGAGGAGGTTCCTCCTCTTTGTGGTATCCTTTTCCAAGCGGCTAGTGCACACGCACTGGTAAGCGTAAGGGCATCCTTTGTTAATTTAAGCTGAGCCTGTGCAGAGTCCCATAATCCAGTCCCCAACAACATACTTTCAGTGACTGTACGACTCTTTTTTGCTTCTGATTTACAAAGCCCTTCATTTTCAACCTTCCAAATAATAAATTCTCCCCCTGTAAGGCAAGCTCTGGCCGCTCCTTGCCAATCACTAGGTGTCATCCATCTACTTGCCAGCGCTTCCACCAGGGAAATTGTATAGGGATTACTAGGGCCGTATTGTGTACAGGCCAACTTTAATTCTTTCATAATCTTATATGGAAGCGGCTCCCAAACGGGCTCTTCCCATTCTAAATCTACCGGGAAGCAAGCTGAAAATGACATGTCACCTTTGGCTTCCGCTTCACGAATTAAACCTTTTAAGCCTGTTAACTGAGGACCGGGGGGGCCTTGACGTTTTGTTTTAGTTCTTTGAGACAGAGGGTGGGCAGAAGGAAAAGCTAGTTGTAAATACCCGTAACCATCGTCATGATTGTACCGTGCCGCCTCCTCCCCCAAGGTATCTTTATCTTGTTGTTTAAGCTTTCCTACCCCTGGATCTTGGGTCTCAAAGTCTTTCTCTGAGCCAGAGTCTTCTGAATCAGAGGTTTTTGGACTAGTAACTGGGAAAAGAGTACTTTTAGAGCCTATTGATGGCTTTTTATCAGTAAGTGGATGAATCTCTCCGCGATCCCCTGAATTTTTTAACATAGATTCTCCTAAATCTTGAAAAAGGGTAGATGACTCATGTCTAGGGTCTAAGGAGTCTCGGAAGAGGCCCCACAAACTAAGTGTCTCATGAGGCACCTTCTCCGGACCCCATTTAGTGTAAAACTCCTTTAGTTGTTTTCCTACCTTTTCCCATGTTTCTAAATTTACTGTACCCTCCTCCGGGAACCAGGGGCAACATTGTTGAACGAATTGAAGAAATTTACTAATTTGATGAGCCTGTACTTGTACCCCACGACCCCTTAATGAGGTCTTGATAAGATTAATATATAAGCGACGGTCCCTGGATTCAGATTGCCCCATTTTTTAATGTCAGTAAGAACAAAGGATAGAAAGAAACAATCACTCGATGTCCACTCTGATGCTCGTCTGGCCGCGCCCCTCGCGGGACTTAGTCTGTCTTGGCAAAAGCTCTGCGGTATAAGCCCCCGCACTGGTGGACTGGGGGCGACCCGGAGAGTTCGGAGTCGGCCACTCACAGCCCAGTCGCCGTTTAGCCTTACGACAGAGAACGGAACCGCAGATTAGAGCCCATTCAAGTTCCGTAGCAAAAGCCGTGGAACTATATGCATTCACTCACACAATCACACTCTTGCACACGAAATGGTTAGTAAGATATATGTGTTCTAAGGACCTATTGTCTATATTCTAAGCTAAAACAGCACCTTATTTGTGCTCTTAAAATTCTATGACTACCCCAGCACTTCTTATATTGAGTGCAAATACTTATTATTACTCCGGCACTTCTTATATTGAGTGCAAATACTTATTACTACTCCGGCACTTCTTATATTGAGTGCAAATACTTATTACTACTCCGGCACTTCTTATATTGAGTGCAAATACTTATCACTACTCCGGCACTTCTTATATTGAGTGCAAATACTTATTACTACTCCGGCACTTCTTATATTGAGTGCAAATACTTATTACTACTCCGCACTTCTTATATTGAGTGCAAATACTTATCACTACTCCGGCACTTCTTATATTGAGTGCAAATACTTATCACTACTCCGCACTTCTTATATTGAGTGCAAATACTTATCACTACTCGGCACTTCTTATATTGAGTGCAAATACTTATCACTACTCCGGCACTTCTTATATTGAGTGCAAATACTTATTACTACTCCGGCACTTCTTATATTGAGTGCAAATACTTATTACTACTCCGGCACTTCTTATATTGAGTGCAAATACTTATCACTACTCCGGCACTTCTTATATTGAGTGCAAATACTTATTACTACTCCGGCACTTCTTATATTGAGTGCAAATACTTATTACTACTCCCGCACTTCTTATATTGAGTGCAAATACTTATTACTACTCCCGCACTTCTTATATTGAGTGCCAAGATTATCCACTATCAAACCTGGCGTCACCAACCAGGGGGTCTGCAGTACCCTCAGTGGAAGCCTAACCGTGTTGAAAATTAGAAGACTTACCTTCAAGTCCCTGTTCGGGCGCCACTTGCGGGGGACCAGCCCCCGCTGACCAGGGTTCAAGAAGGTGGACACGGAGTCGGCGATACGAAAGACAGAAAATCTTTGTTACAGTAAAGGCAGAAAAAAGAAAGCGGAGACACCGGAAAGAGTTTCTCAGAAGTGTCACACTTTATTACAATAACGTGTCCTTTTTATAGGGACTTTTGACCATTATCCAATTACAAGTTTAAATTCCACATGGTCTTGATGTATTTTTCTCTTAAGACCTTTAGTCCCTATAATTGTTCTCCTTAGGGCACACTGTGACCTTTTCTATAATCCCATCTATAATAATCTCTTTATGACCCAGACTCAGTTTCTACATAATCTGTAATCCTGGGTGTGAATACTAAAGAGAATCTCACTTTTGATATTTAATTTTGGCTTAACTGTACTCTCAAGACTTATCACAAACCTTAACAAAACATACATTTTGTAATAAAAACACAGGCTTCAAGGGAATACAAATTTGAGGAACACATGTCTAATCAACAGTACTTTCAGATTCACCAAGCCCACTAAAGTCAACCTGCATGCCCCTCAATATTGGGCTACACGGCCCTCAACAGAAACCCATTATCTTGATTGGATATTGTAGGGCTAAAGACAAAAGTAATCATCTATAAAGATTGTAATCTAATAAAAGTGGTTCTCTCATGGCTATGGGTTAACAACTCTGAAACCAGTTACATATCTAGTAGAATTGAACAAAGTAGTAAATATGTTGTCAAAAATGAGATCCAGTGTTCCCAATGGTGGAAAAATCACTATTTGGCTAAAACAAACCTTGCGGTGTTGGACTAGCATCAGAAGTATTAATATAAAGTTATATTTTATTACTATTATTATTATTATTATTAAAGATTTTATTAGGGAAGGGGAACAGTGTTGGGGAATTGGGGAAGGAGAACAGCCCAGTTGTTGTCCTTCAATCTTAATTGTGGAGGGAACAGCTAGCTTAGCTCCAAGTCCAGTTGCCATCCAGCCACCTGTGGGCAGCTCACGGCAGCTCAGCTCAAGGTGCCATGTTCAATATTAGTGGCAGATGGGCATAGCTCACCATCCCTTGTGGGAGTCGAACCAGCAACCTTGTTGTTAGGAGTACACACTCTCACCAGCTGAGCCATCCTGTTACCTGTTGGCAGCTCAGTGGCAGCTCAGCTCGGGCGCAGCTCACTGGCCCATGTGGAAATCGAACCGGTGACCCTTTTGCTCAGAGCTCATGCTCTTAACCAGCTGAGCCACTGGGCCGGCCCCTATATTTTAAAATATATGTGCATTTATACACCTAGCAAGACAAAGACGTATGTGTATGTGTGGGTTAATATATGTACATAGTTCCCTGCTCTGTCAGCGGTGAGGGCCTACAAGCAGTGACACCCTAGCAGCACATGACATATGTGACACACCATCTTTGGTTTTTAAGCATCATTCTCCAATGGAAGGAACCTTGGAAAAGTGGCTGATTCCAAGTCTGGAGCAGGGAAAACACAGAGGGCCTAGACCTTATGGTGGTGCTAGGAAATAAGGAGATGTTTTCAAAAGATGGAAACTGAGCCGAGTGGCTTGTTGGTTAAGAGGTGGCTTGGGATCGTGAGCTCTGAGCAGCAGTGCCGCCGGTTCAGATACCACATGGGCCAGTGACGCTGAGCCCTCTACAGCTAAGATGGTGAACAACAGCTCGACCTGGAGCTGGGCTGCTGTGAGTCACCGGTGGTGGTGTAGGCTGCAGTGCGCTGCTGTAAGCTACTGTGAGTGGTTGTCGGCCGGCGTGAGCAGCTGTCCATTGGCTGGTGATAGACTGCCTCAGCTGGGAAGAGTGCAATCATAATACCAACATGGGCCAGTGAAGCAACGTCCTCCACAACTAGACTGAAGAACAAAGGACAACAACTTGTCTGTTCCCTTTTCCCGATTCCCCAACACGGTTCCCCTCCCCTGATTCCTCAATAAAATCTTAAAAAAGAAAAAGGGTTGGAAACTTTTGGAGAAAACATGCAAGCCAGTGTCCAGGGCCAACTAATGTCCTAAGCTGGTACCATGTAAGCAACAAATAAAAATTGGTAATATTACATGTTTGACTGACATTATGCAACATACAACCATGAGTATGTAAATGTGTAAATAGCCAAAGAAAAGGAACAACTTTTCCTTGTTGCGGATAAACCCATAGTTGGATGCTGACATCATTGGGTCAAAGTTCCAGGAGAAGCAGGATTTGCATCATCTCACAGCATCTTTCCCAGGATACCTATTGTTCTGACTCTGAGGCCCAGCTTCTGAGCCACAGTGGAATCCCAGCAGTGGGGCCTGAGGATGGAGGCTGGCAGCATGGCTCTAACTCCAGCATCACCTTCCAGCACCACAAAGTCCCACCTGGCATCTGTCAAGTCCAGCCGTAGTAGGGTCTTCACATATTTCAACTGACCACCTATTTATTGTGAAAACAAGAAAAATACTGTTTGAAAGTACTCCTTAAAAAATTGATGCTAAATGGAGAGGAAAGACAGATGCTGGGGAAAAGATGAACAAAAAATTTTGGGTACTCAAGGGGACAAATGGAAAATTACAGAAAGAGCTATTATTGTTTTGTAGCTTTCAGGAAGAGCGTGTGAGAAGATGAGACACAAGGTGATCAGAATGATGATTAAATTAGACCCTGGCTCCTTAATGAAAACATATCCACTTCTTTACACAGTAACACACTAGGGGTCATTTAACTCCTCTGACAGGTCTTCCTGCTGTGGCTTCTGTCTGTCAGCAGGCACAGTGTCACTTGTGCCTGCTGCAACTCATGGGCAGAAGTCAGCAGATGTGAGTGCCTGTTCTCATGCAGCCCTCAGAGCCATGTGCCCGAGAAGGGGACAAGCTCATGCATAGACCCACCGCCTATGTGGTTCCCTTTCATAGACAAAGCCTGACAGCAGACTTGGATAAGGAGAAACAGTTTCTGTGTGGGTGTCAGCTCTGAACAGTCAGCCACCCTGCTCGGGAACATTGGCAGATTCTCCCACAGGGAGAAAAGCTGCATTGTTCACAGTTCATTGCCAGGCAACCCAGAGGAAGTCCCTGGGGCCGTTGGTTAAACATCCCTGCTTGTACTGGCTGTGCTCATGGCATTTCTAGCCATGCTCCCAGCATCGTCACGGGCCAACCCATAGCCCCCCAATGAAGGCATCTCTCTCCCTCTGGGAGTAGGATGGTCAAGGGGGGCCTCTTGGAGTAGGTGACATTTGAGCAAAAGCAGGAAGCAAGTGAGGGGTGAGGCAGGTGAGTATCTGCTTGAAGAGTGTTCTATGCTTCCTCATGAAATTTGAAAAGCAGATATGAAAACACAGTGATGGGAAACAGTACGTAAGGATGTGCGGTGGTGCAGAGATGCATGGGAGTGTGGACTCAAATCAGCCCTGAAGCATTGGGGTCATTGGGAGTGGAGACAGGGCCCTTCTAGGTGGGAAAACATTATAACAGTGTGTGATCCAACATGTGTGTGCATGAGAGGGAGAGACAGAGACAGAGAGGGAGAGTTAGGGAGAGACAGACAGACAGAGTCTGGAAGAGACATGGACAAAGAGAGACAGAGAAACAGAGAGAGAGGGAGATAAAGTGCTTTCAAGACTCTGGGATGTGCTATTTAAAGATGAGAAGTGTTTTTCTGGAGTGGCAGATAAACCCCCCCCAGTCAGCACTGGGCACAGCTGGAACCCAAACTTACTCTTCCCAGAAGGAACATAGCTGTGTGTCTGGGCAGCCTATGCACGTGTGCACATGCAGACCGCTTGGTACACTTATTATAAGTATGTCACAAGGCTGAGGCGCTGTCGGCCTCCTGCAACCCCCTCCATGAGTTCAGGTGTCCCAGTATATCCTACACACATGCCCGTGGGTGTCAGGTTCCCTAAGGAGAGACAAGAAGGCCTCGCTCCCAACGCCCCGATTTCACAGAGTAGTAGAGACCTTCAAACCCAACCTTGAGGATAGGGGCGATGCTTCCTGAGTCCTGTGTGAGGAGGATGGCAATGGCCATTTGACCAGGGAGATGTCCCAAGGTCAGTGAAACTGTCCTGCTGCTTGACACCATCTTCCCTTTCCTGGTGCCAGGCTGGAGCTTTGGGAATCTGCTCCTATTACATTACACGTAACTCTCACACAAGAATGGTGTTGAAAATCAACTAATTTTATTTGGGCTGTTCTTTATAGCTCCAAACAATTCAGACGCGTGATTTAAAAAAAAAATTCTGTATTATCCCCATTTCCCAGATGAGGAAACGGAGGTCCAGCATTACCACCTTGGCTGAAGCCACATCGTTTATAAGGGCCAGAAACTTCAGTCCAACCCATGAGGGACTTCAATTTCTGTTCTCTTTCCACCATCACAGCAGAATATGAGAACACTTTCAATTGGCTGTAAATCAGGGCTCATCATTCCAGAGTTGTCTGCAGTGCCTACCAACAGGGGGCAGGTTATACAAACTGCAGCCACTCAGTACCTGGAGCAAGGCGTACAGGAAGCTGGCTGCATTAGTCTGGATAGTTTTCTAAGACATATTGAATGCAGGTGAGTGGGGAATGCCCTCTTTCTTGTCTCACAGCTGCATGATTTAACAATGCTGATGGGCTAGTGAATAGTGGGCTATTCCACTGGAAGAGGACATTATCCATGCACATCTTGTTACTTTGATTTGTTTTAACCCTCCAAATGCATAGCTCATTCAAAAAATTAGACACATTTTTGGATGAAAGAGTGCTGCTTCCCCTCAGTAATACTTTCTCTCCTCTTTACTCTCCTTATCCCCAAGGCACATAGGTACACAAATTAGACTGAAGTTTTCAAGAGGAACAGTTTGCAGGTGCAGAGTCAGTGATGTCAGAACTTGGACGCTATCCATCTATTTATTTCTGAGCACTGACAAGTCTGACAGACGCTCCACTTCAGGCATCTCTGCAGTGACAAGCGTTTCACACCTAAGGGGAGAAGACACCACAGTAAGTATGTTTGCGAACTTCTTTCTCAGCCTTCCTGAACACAGGCAGAAAATGTACAGACCTGTTTCCTCATGGGTTAGGTTCTCATTTCCTTATATAACCACCCGGGTGGTGAGAGAACCCAGACTCCCGAGGGAAGATGGTCTGATCTTGCTCTGCAGTTAAGGTCGCCAGATTTGGCAAATGAAAACCAAGGTGCTCAGTTATATATGAATTTCTGATAAACAACGTTTGTCTCATGCAGTATTTCAGGGCATACGGATAATAAAGCAATTATGTGTTGTTTATCTGAGATTGAAATTTAACGGAGCATCCCATATTTTATCAGACGTCACCTGGAGGAAGCTGGTTGAGTGCACTTGAACACATTAACTCACAGGGACAAGAAGGACCTACCTCCGTGCTGCCAGTAGAACTTGCTGTGACAACAGGTATATCCTGTATCTTTGCTGTCCAATATAGCGGTCATTAAGAACTTGAAATGTGGTCCTGGATGCTTCTTTTTTTTATGTTTAAGATGTCACATGTGGCTAGTGGCTTCTGTATTGGACAGAGCAGCTCTGGAACCAACCAGTCACTATCTCCCACCAAAGTTAGTGACTGGAACTTAAGATGGACTGGTGACTACAATGGCACACCCCAGGGACAAACTCCAGTCCCTGCAGCTTAGTGATTATTCCATTTCTGTGTGGAAATGATCCGCTTTTCACGATTCAAAGCAAACACCGAGTGACCAGAGCCCCCATAGCATATCAAGAGGACTGTTTTGTGCATGTGGCCAGCATCCAGGGATTAAGGGCTTCCTGAGAAGACCATACAGCATTGAGTCGGGGGAGGTTAGTGCAGAGACCTGGAAAGGTGGAGTGTGGAAAGCAAATGGGGTGTACTCCAAACTGCCCTGCATTCCTGTAGCTGGGGAGGGTAGGAAGGGATGTAGGAGCAACGATGAGAGGGCAGACACTTTTACGCATACACAAACTCCCATAACCATGTGTGGGGTCTGAGGGCTTTCTGGGTCACACCCCTCCCTGGCTCATTCCCCAGAAATGCATGCCCCCAAGGTGCCAGGCTTCCTGCTAGAGGCCGCGTGTTTAGCCAGTGAGTAGACAGATGGGGCCCCTATATCATGGAAGGCATAATGGACAGAGGCAGACAATGAGAAATCTGGTCATAAAACTTCAGACTGTATTTTGAAGAATCCAAGCAGGATGATTGTTAAAGATCTGGTGTGAAAAGTGGGCAGAGGCGGGTTACTTTTCCTTTCTATGCTTTAAGTTATAAACTGAATATATGTTCATTTTAACACTTTACACATAGATTTTTTAAAAAATTTGTTTTCTATTCTTTTATTCTTTTATTGTGAAATAAACTTTTTTTTTTAAATTAGCTTCAGGTGTACAACACAGTGCAATAGTTATACTTTTTTACCCCTCAAAGTGACAACCCCCTCCCCCAATTTGCCACCCCACTCCGCCCCCCATATCATACATATCTATTACAATTCCTTTAACTCCCTTCCACAGTATAATCCACATCCCATGACTATCTATATATTCAATTACAGTTGGCATACGATATTATACAACATCAGCTTCAGGTGTACAGTACGGTGATCAAGCCTCTATTCCATCCATCAAGTGGTCTCCCTAACAAGACATGTGACCATCTAACACCCCACAAAATATTTACAACATATTCCCCGAACTGTCTTTCATATCCCTGTGGCAATGTTGTAGTTACCTATTTATGCTGTCTAATCCCTTCCCTTTCTCCCTCATCCTCACCCCCTCCCAACTAGCAACCCTGTTTTTCCTCTATACACGTAGATGTTTTAAAGGCTCACACAACCTCAGCGTGGAGCTTCTATTTCTA
The DNA here is from genome assembly GCA_033961575.1 of Aselliscus stoliczkanus. NCBI lineage: Eukaryota > Metazoa > Chordata > Mammalia > Chiroptera > Hipposideridae > Aselliscus > Aselliscus stoliczkanus. Next base: position 108,593,865 of record CM066739.1, on the reverse strand, counting down.
GACGGTACATACCCTCTTTCCACGTCTACTCTTTTCCTTTTACATATACTTATTTATCCAATATTGTGGGAAGTTGATAGCACCCCAGTGTCTGACAAGGCCACATTGCCCTGCTCAGCACTGGATATTAGGGATGCTGCCTTATGGTTGGTCAGGTAATATCTCCTGCCTCTGTGAACCCATGTGCCTTTTCTCCTATAGGAGACAATATATTTACTACACTTGTGACATGTTCCTGTGGTACCCCAATGAGCTAACTATGCAGCCAAAGACGGGTAAGATCTCCTAAAAGTGGGGAGACAACCCAAGCCAGGCGGTAGTTCCGTGGGGAACCCCTGAACTGAGATATTGGGGACTCAAGCCCCTTGGAAACTGAGGCACAGACCTCTGACAAACTCAGGCCAGAAAACTCAGGCCTGTGAGAAGCTGATGCATTTGCCTAAGGGCTCTGCTGTGAAAAGTCTCCTCAGAGGCCAAAGGTCTCCAGGCCATGAGAGTTCCAGGCAGCTTGCTGACCATGAGTTATGTTAACAGCCTTGTGTAAATTCCTCCGTTTGGTGCCTTGTTATAGCAACAGATACTGAAGCTTTAACTAAGAAACAGATACAACCCTCTGTAAGATAGAGTGGTGTGAGACCCTTTTAATTGCTAGGTTTTGTATTTACATAGTAATAAAACTTTAGATGCTTTTACCCTAAAACAAGGTAAAAGCTAGTCTTTTAGTAATAATTCAAGTATACTCCCTGAAAGTCTAACTGTTGGAATTTGGGATAATGACTAGGTAGTCATGGTAACCATTATTTAGGAGATATATAGAGACAAGTCTATCCTTAGCATAAGATAGTTATGATAAATATTCTTTAGGTGACAGGCAGAGACTGGGTCTGAGTCTCAGAGGTTATCACAGTGTAAAACAAGATAAATCCTTTAATGGAAGAGCAAGTCACAGTGCACCCTGGAAAGAGCACTTACAGGGGAGTAGAGGATTGTGTAAATCCTGAGAACTACAAACCACCGTTAATGATTTGTTGCAGTTTGCATCCTTGAAAACTCTCAATAAAAGCTATGCGCTGACCCTATTCGGGGCTCAGTCGTCTTTGGCTGAGTCCCTTGGTCTCGCTCCTATCTTTCTTCTGTCTCTTGTTTTTCCTTAATCTGCGTCGCCCCTCTCGTGTCCCACTCGCCCTTGCCACGCAGGACGTGACACAATATTACTTTGTTGGACCAAAGACCAAGTGTCTATTAATCCAGTTTAATCAATGTCACCGAGAACAGTTTCTCAAAAGTTTATACGACAGTGGCAATCTATTCTTCTCATCCTCAGCAGTCCTGAGTCTTTCTGGTTTTAGTGGTAAGAAACGGTATACCTTGCTGCGGTGACACGCACAGCTTAACTACGAGGAAGGTTAGCTGTGTTTTTTCTCACTTGCCCCTGCCTGGTGTCCCTGCGAACTGACGACTGTGGTAAAGGTTTGCGCTCCTACTGGCAGACAGACACATAACAGTGTCTTTAGATGACTTGGCACACTTGTATCCTTCTGGAACAGCTATAACTGAGTGACATGCATTAAGTCCCAGTCTTAAGAAATGGTGGCTCTCTCCCTCTGCCCAAGCTACAAGTCTGACAAACCACTGCAGTTCTCTTGCCTTTCTTTTTCCCATGTGACTAGTCATTCCATGCCTGAGATTTCACCTTGTTTTGAAGGCCTCATGTTATATTCCAATGTCTCTTGGAGTTAGAATGGTTACACAGTACTTTAGTTTTTTTCATACATTTGTCTAAGGGTATGGTTTTCTAGGTGTAAATGTAGGTGATGGCTATCTTTTAGTAGATCTGATGCTAATCTGTCTTAAAACAGAATAAGGTATTGGAATAAAATAGGGAAAAATTCTGAGGCTACCTATGAGCACTTATTCTCAATTTCAGTATGCATGGGACGCCTCAATTAAATCCCTAATATCTTGAGCTGGCTGAGTGGTGCGTTGGTTAAGAGCTGACTTGGGATGCCAGCGGCCCCAGATCGGATCCCTCATGAGGGCCAGTGACACTGCCCTCTACAACTAAGATGGTGAACAACAGCTCCACCTGGAGCTGGGCTGCTGTGAGTCCCCAGGACGGCATAACTGCAGCCCCTGCTGTGGTGGGCTGCTATAGGCTACAGTGAGTGGCCTGCAGCCAGTGTAAGTGTCTGGCAGTTGGTGTGAGCTGCCAGAGGCCGGCGACCGATCTGCCTCACCCCAGAAGAGCGCAATGATGATGCCAACATGGGCCGGTGAAGCAATGTCCTCCACAACTAGACTGAAAAACAAAAGGACAGCAACTTGGCTGTTCCCCTCCCCCCATTCCCCAATAAAATCTTTTAAAATAAATAAATAAATCCCAAATATCTTCTAATAATACACATGCATTATACTTAACAGGAATATTAATTGATTTAAGATCGACAGATGACAAAGCCTTACAAGTTAACCTAATTCTAACCTTAAAATACATGACTTTTTACAACTGATTGTAAAATTTATATTGTAAAAAAGTTCAAGTCACACAGAAAAATAGGAAGCAAGTGGGTGATGGGAGTAAAGGAAAGAATACTGCTGCACCGAGTCTTTGGAAATTTAAAAAGTGACTTTGTAATTGGTGATGTGTCAAACTGATTTGCTTCACCTGATGTGCTTGTTTGGCAAGCACCATATAACCAAGTGATTCTTTATTATTTTTTAAAATTTTTTAGAGGGCAGTGTCACTCTCATGTGTGGGATCTGAACTGGGGCCAAGCGAGCTCTTAACCAGCCACTCGGTTGGCCCATAACCAAGTGATTATGCGTAGGCCTCACATCTCAGTAAATCAGCTTTTTGTCCCTGGTGCCTTCAGTTCTCACTTGGCCCCAGTTGACATGGTCCTCCCCAGGGCCCTGGGAGCATGGTAGGTAAGAGACCTGCTCAAAGGGTTGCAACCAACTGAAGCCTCTGAGAGTATATAGCCCACTAGTGAATTCTCTCAAGTGTTTATTGTATGCTGGGCCTATGCCTGCTATCAACAATGTAACCAGTTGGCATCCTTGACTTGAACATCAGGGCTGAGGAGGAAACAAAAGTAACACAATGCAGGCTGGCCAGTGGCTTGGTGGTTAAGCACTGGCTTGGGAAGCCAGCAGCCCCGGTTTGGGTCCCATATATGAGGGCCAGTGACACTGCCCTAAGGCAAAAAAAAAGAAACATAATGCATCACTTGCTACTAAGTAATCAAATGGAACCTTTCTTTAAATGGCATAGGGAAAATTCAAACTCAAGTTTTCTCTAGCTCGTTTCCTCACTCACCAGAGTTTAAGTCCTATAATTATTTTTTTTTAGAGGGCAGTGTCACTGACCCTCATATGTGGGATCCGAACTGGGGCCGCTGGCTTCCCAAGCCAGCACTTAACCACCATGCCACTCAGCAGGCCCAAGTCCTATAATTCTTGACCCAACCATCTCCCCACCTGTCTGTTTCACTTGTCACGCATTAAAGCAAAAGTGACTGGCTTTTTTTTTTTCTGGGTTTAGTGCTGAGTGTCAATATCTACTTCCATCCCTTTATTTAGATTCTGGGAAATCTCCCCTTCTTCCCTTAAGTTCTTCAGTGTTTAGGATGCAATTAATAACACTGGGTTGTGGACCCACAATGTGCACTTTCTACTGGCTTCATCAATCCAGCAATAATCTCTTAGGTAGCTGGGTTTGAAGACCTTCCTGACCTTGGAGCTCAGGCAAGCTGCTTATGTTGGGCTCCCGTCTTCTCAATTTTAAAACAGAGTAATGTTAACAGTGTTGGGTTAAATGAATTTGTATGCTGGACGCATGGGAAACGTGCCTGACACTGAGCTTAGTTGAGGGTTATCTTGAGCACCCCATGTTCTAACTTCAGAAGGAAAGGCACACAGCCAACATGGGGGCAGGGACAGCTTCAGCACCTGAGGAGTCAAGCTCACACCTAGGAAGTGTTCACGGTGGGTTCAAAGGCAGCCGGCATTAATTAAAAGGATCCAGGGCTCATGTACAGCAATTGAATTTGAAGATCCAAGTTCTCCAATGTAGTTAAACAGTTAGAAATGCTGGGCGGCAAGAGCCCGTCTTCATGTTGGACCCTGGCTTCAAACTGAGGCCTGGCATACCTCAAGTCTGAGGATTGTGTTGCTGACCATCAGAATCATCAGGGAAAACCCTCAGGAAACCCTTACTTGGCCATCAGGGTGTTCACTTGTATACGCCACTTTGCCTCCACCAAACTCCCAGACCAGCTGCTGCTTTCTCTGCTGGTTCCAAGGCCAGGGTGGGGATGGGGTGGTGGAAGGTCAACCAGAACAAAATCCTAGTGAGATTCAACCCTGGGAAATAGGATCCTACAGATTTTGCACAGTCTGGGATTATCACTTAGTGGGGTTGGTGCAGCCGAGTTACCAAATCCCTGACAGCAACTGCTTTGCGTAGGCCTTGGCCCCTAACCTATCCTTTTTACAGCTGTCAGAAACAGGCTAGAGCCTCTTAGAAATGTACTAACGTTTGTTACGTGGTTCATTGCATGTCAGGCAGGATACACCATCAACCAACCTATCAATTTATAAGTGGCAAAACTGCATGCCAGGAATTATGGAAATTGGAACTGCCTGTCATTCAAGACTAAAATCATTGTGTTCTAAGCCACCACCTATAAACAACTCCAGAAAATAAGTTTTCTCTGCTCTCACTGCCCTGGTAAGTTTCAGATAGTGCTTTGAACACCTTCAGGGAACAGAGCAAGTTGTTACAATGCCACTAGCTCGGAAGTTTGCTTTCAGGATAATCCAAGAAATTTGCAAAGCAACTTGAAGTTAGACATCCAGTCTACTTATGCAGTTAACCTACTCAGTTCCAGAGCCAGATCCCTCGACCGTAAAAACTTATTAAAATTCACTTCGTGAGGCTACTTACTGATATGTACCTACATGTCAGACCGTTCACCACTTATTTTCTACAAAGAACGCTATTTTCAGCAACCCCTTGGATCTTTACCGTAGATACCTAAAAACCTTCGCATCACCATACCTTGGAAACAGACTTACCTTTGTGTTTATTTCTTGAAACCGCAAGTTACAGTAGCTCTTCCTTTGAGGTGGCAGGGGGCTCTGAAAAGAGCCTTTGGGTTTTTAAAGCGTTTCCGGAAACAGATGCCAAGTCAACTCATTTGCCCTTCGCTTTGTGGTGGCTCTCGGTCTTCTTGGGCAGCAGCACGGCCTGGATGTTGGGCAGGACGCCGCCCTGCGCGATGGTGACCTTGCCCAGCAGCTTGTTGAGCTCCTCGTCGTTGCGGATGGCCAGCTGCAGGTGGCGCGGGATGATGCGCGTCTTCTTGTTGTCGCGGGCCGCGTTGCCCGCCAGCTCCAGGATCTCAGCCGTCAGATACTCCAGCACAGCCGCCAGGTACACGGGGGCGCCGGCCCCGACACGCTCGGCGTAGTTGCCCTTACGGAGCAGGCGGTGCACACGGCCCACAGGGAACTGGAGCCCAGCTCTAGAAGAACGAGATTTCGCTTTGGCGCGAGCCTTGCCACCCTGCTTACCGCGTCCAGACATTATAAAGCAAAAGAAAAACCTGCAAGAGCGAATATGTGCTTTCTCCGAAAGACATCAATCCTGGGAATAGAATGAACTCTGCTTCTTTTATAAGCAGTTCCTGGATAGTAAAGGAGCCTTTCTGATTGGCTAGTGACATACTCAGTCAAGGAGCCAATAGAAGAGCCTCATTTCTGTACCTAATTTGCATAGCTCCGCCCACTGAGGACAATACGTCTTTATTTTCCAATGAGCTACGAGGCTCTCTGCATTCCTAATTAGCATAAAACCCCTATAAGTACCAGAGATCTGCTTCCGAACTCCATCTCCCAGCTCTTTGAGACATTAAGATGCCTGAGCCTGCGAAGTCCGCGCCCGCCCCTAAGAAGGGCTCCAAGAAGGCGGTGACTAAGGCACAGAAAAAGGATGGGAAGAAGCGTAAGCGCAGCCGTAAGGAGAGCTACTCAGTGTATGTGTACAAGGTGCTGAAGCAGGTGCACCCGGACACGGGCATCTCGTCCAAGGCTATGGGCATCATGAACTCGTTCGTCAATGACATTTTCGAGCGCATCGCGGGCGAGGCGTCGCGCCTGGCTCATTACAACAAGCGTTCGACCATCACATCCCGCGAAATCCAGACGGCCGTGCGCTTGCTGCTGCCGGGGGAGCTGGCCAAGCACGCCGTGTCCGAGGGCACTAAGGCGGTCACCAAGTACACCAGCTCTAAGTGAGTGCCTGTGCAACACCCTTGAACTCAAAGGCTCTTTTCAGGGCCACCCATGTTTTCCCAAAAGGAGCTGCAACTCTGGATTGTTCTGGTGTGATTCAGCTGTGGGTAATCTAACGAAAGGGCGATTTAGTAGAGTTGTAAGCAGGATGTATACATTAGGGAATTCACCTCATCACGTGGTATTTGCTTCGGGCAAAAATTTAAGGCCAGGAAGACAACTTGATCTTTTCGTGGTACCCAAGTGTGGACTACAGTTAACAGCACATAAGAATGAGGTGCTTTCTTTTAATAGGAAGTACAGTATGTAATAGGAACGTTTTTATGATATTGGGTAAAATGCTATGATTTTGTACTTCAGTCTAGTTCTGACATCTAGGAGGAATGTACTAAAACCTGACTCTGGGTCTCCATTGCTCTCGAATCCGGTTACTTGGTAAAGGGTGCAGACCCTGGACCAACCAGGCTGGAAGTGTCATTGTAGGGCCCGGGCAGATCCTTGGATGTGCGATTTCAGCCAAATGAAGGATTTTTCCTGTGCCTTGGCAAGCCTGCTCAAGTACTGGCCTGAGGCAGGCTGACCTCTACTAAGAGCCAGCTAATCAATCAGCCCATCCAGTAAAGGTGTACTTACTGCCCGCCTGATACACCCCATCTCCCCTTTTTATATAACTTCTGGTTTTGCCTTTGTTGAGTGAGGTAATTCCATTGATTGTTTTCTTTCAAGTGAAGAGCAGGCTAATCATGAACTCCTTGGCCATCAATTTCTGAAGATCCCACCAAAGCATGTGACAGTCCAACCTTAGCAATCACTAGGAATGTGTGACTTCAACCACCTGTCCAGCCTGAGTGCTTAAACGTCTTGTTCAGCTGTCCTTGCCCCTTGCAGGCTAAACTCTATTCCTGCTGGTTTTGTATTTTGGTTCTCTGATTATACTGTCTATGGGATACTGTCTGTGGGCTGGATGGTCAAGTCATAAATTAGTGACAGAGGACGGAATTTGGAATCTGGGTCATTTATTAATCTTTGGTTTGTGTTTGGATTCTGATAATTTCTGACATCTGAGAACACAGATCAGGAAATTGGTGTCTTTCTGGCCTTTGATGGGATCCACTGTTTATTTTGTGTTTCAACACTTTCTTTTTCCTATGCTTAAATTATGAGTCCATAGTTGTCAGCATCTGTGCAGGGGAAGAAGAAACTTCCCTCTGTCCTCAAGGTTCTTCCAAGTGGTGTAATAATCAAATAGACATGAGACAGATTAGGAAGCAAAAATGCTCAAATTTAATGCACATGTATGTGTGGGAACCCCACACACATGAGAGTCAGAGAACCCACATGCAGGAGAGGTAGAGAGATAGAAAGGGAACATGGATATAGAAGACATCCTGTGCTAGGGATGATGTAAGGTCCATTGGGAGCTTCAAAGGGTAATTGCAGGATGGTTAGATCAGATATTTAGTAAATACAAGTTTGCCCTGGCACTTAGGTGGTCATAACGTTTATCTCTGATAATCTATTATGATGGGCAAGTCCCCTAATTCAAGTTCTTCTAGGTAATAGGGGGAAGGTGGGGGATAATTTTTTTTTGGACCCTGGTTAAAGTTCCCCTTAGCTCAAGACAATCACATACCATAGAGACATGTCTTGGGGTGGCTTGTTCTGAATCCCCGCATCTGCAAAAATAGTATGCCGTCCTCAAAGATAATACAAACGTGAAATGGCCTCATAACTTCTGACATTGTTAAAACTCAAAAGTCAGCTGAGAAAGTCGCAAGATTTATTGCAGTTGGCTTTATTAAGAGATTCATGAGTTGGACAGTGTCCCATGGAGCAACTGGAAGAGGCTCCAATGAGTTGTATAAAATGGGAGAGTTTCACAGGCCGATAGAGGGTGGCACTACATTGAAACAGTGGATTATTGCAGGCAAGGACACCTTACAGTGGGGGAAGGCAGAAGCTCTTATCAGGCAAATTACCTTCACTAGTGCTGACCAGGAAATTCTGACTTCTGGGAGAGGTTGAAACTTAAATCAGAGATTAACTCTAGGTTAGGTATCTTGGGTTTTCAGCCCCAGTGAGGCCATTTGGGGCCTGTGGTTTTCTGTTTAATTTGTTAGGCCTAAGAAGGGATTTAGGACAAGAAAAAAAAACAGGAAAACAAATTCTCCAGCATGCAGTCTCTGTTTAATTGCTACACTGAAGTCTCTAAAGTTTATGATTTAATAATTACAAATTATTGTCCCTTTAGGCCCTTTAACTAAGGTTAGGGAAGAGAGAGAAGGAATGTCATAATAAATCAGACTACTGCGTCAGAAGACAGGGCTTCCAATGTTCATATAACACAAGCATTTAATAGTTTCGAAACATTACCGAGTTTATTGTAGAGGCTATGGTAATTTTAGAAGGGTGTCAGCCCTAAACTTAATATTTAAATGGCTTACATAAAGACTGAAAAACATTTTCAAATAACAAGAAACTCAAAAATCAGAATTCTCCTGGGCAGGCCGAGTGGCACGTTGGTTAAGAGCTGGCTTGGGACACCAGTGGCCTGGTTCGGATCCCACATATGAGGCCAGTGACACTGCCCTCTACAGCTAAGATGGTGAACAACAGCTCCGCCTGGAGCTCGGCTGCTGTGAGTCCCCAGGATGGCATAGCTGCAGCCCCTGTTGCAGTGGGCTGCCATAGGCTACAGTGAGTGGCCAGCAGCCAGTGTGAGCGGCTGGCAGCTGGTGTAAGCTGCCAAGAGCCGCTCTGTGTGGCCGTCCAGAGGCCAGAGACTGATCTGCCTCACCAGAGAAGAGCGCAATGATACCAACATGGGCCAGTAAAGCAATGTCCTCCACAACTAGACTGAAGAACAAAAGCACAGGAATTTGTTCCCCTCCCCCACTTCCCCAATGCTGTTTCCCTCCCCCATTCCCCAATAAAACCTTAAAAAAAAAAAATCAGAATTCTCCTGATGCTTTAAATGTGCTCTTTAAATTGTAACCTAGAGAAAAAGTAACTTTAACTGTTTAATTATTAGTCTTAACAGGTAACACATTAACAGGTAGCAAATTAATAAAACAGAGCTACCCCATTATTTTAAACACTTTAAAAACATTTCATTATGGTGTCATTTTATAGATGAAACAAAATCACATACGCCCTGGCGCGCTGGAAGGAGCTTCTTTACACATGCCAAGTTAGACTCTCTGGCACAAAGTTAGAGACCCGAGTAAGGACACTGGCTGCCAGGTCTAGTACTTTACACGGAGCGGTAACTTACAAACTGCTTGGCCTCAGGTTTATGGAGGGACCCAGGATGAGAATGGTAATCATTCAGTAAGGCTGCGAGTGCCATCTAACCCAAAGGACCCCAGGTTTGGGGGTGATGGGACTCAGCCCGGTGCATGGGGAAGAGGGATGGCGGGAATGGAAGCAAAATGTTAAGGATCCTTCCTGACATCGCTTGGGTCAAACACATTAGGAATACCTAGTGTTTTGCTGATTGGATTTTGATGTTTCCAGTGGGCGGCCGGCACCACCTTGGCAGGTTTCTGTAGTTTGTCTTTTTTGGACCAGGCCGGACTACCGTGCGGCGGCGCTCCTGGCGGGCACCACGGCCTATATCCTGGAGTGCTCCTCTTCTAACGCGCCACCTAACGTAAAAAAGTGCTTAACGTCATAGACAATCCAGGGACGAAATCAGAATCCAGAAAAAATGGCACAGCTCTTCCCGAAAGAAAGTGGGCGGCCCTGAAAAGGGCCTTTGATGAAAGACTAGATTGCAAAGGGTCAATCAGCCGCCGAAGCCGTAGAGAGTGCGGCCCTGGCGTTTGAGCGCGTAGACTACGTCCATGGCGGTGACCGTCTTGCGCTTGGCGTGCTCCGTGTAGGTGACCGCGTCCCGGATCACATTCTCCAGGAACACCTTGAGCACTCCGCGGGTCTCTTCGTAGATGAGCCCGGAGATGCGCTTGACGCCTCCGCGCCGGGCCAGACGCCGGATGGCGGGCTTGGTGATGCCCTGGATGTTGTCGCGCAGCACCTTACGGTGGCGCTTGGCGCCACCCTTCCCGAGCCCCTTGCCGCCTTTGCCACGACCAGACATGACTGTAGTAACAATGACTGCTGCGGTCCTACACAGCGGTGTAAATAGAATTCCTGCGGACCTGAATGGAGACTACTACATACGCAGGAGGATTTGCGCCCTCCCAAATTAGGTAGCCAAGGGGGTGGAGAAAGTGAAAGATATTAACATGTCGGTGTTTGATTGGCCAGTGAAACCTCGCTTTGTTGGACTGAAAGAGGTGATTTAGATTTCATTGCATTACATGGTTGTTTTTGTTTTGCGTTCCTTTTTTTTATTTCAGCATGTAGCTGTAAATTGAATGTGTTCTTCACCTCTAAGACGCCGAGTAAATAGATCCACTCAATATGTCTTTTTATTTCCACCTTAACTAATACATTACATAATGGTGGTTTCTTGGGGAATGTAGAAATAATGATGGGTTTAGAGGTCGTGGGACTTGCCCTCTCAGTGTTTTAAATATTTCTATTTTAACTCACGCATTTTGACAGCCTTCTCTGTGCCGGACAATGTATCAGTCTAGTGACAAAGCTCTGGTCCTAAAGGTCCTGTGTTTGGAAAGACGAAAAGGTAGACAAACAATTACAAATTAAAACTTCTTTTTCTTTACTATCTCCATTCCAACATTTATTGGGTAACTCCTTTTTGTGCAAAGCCCGAGAGTGGGAACCTAAGACTAAGCTTGGATCAGCAGTCGCCCCTGGGTCCTGTTTTGGCCTGCTTGGCCATCTCACCTGCCTGCAGTTCCCAACAATCTCCTCTTCCCCACTTCATTAATCCCCTTCAACCGTGTCCAGTTTTAGACATCAGAACCTATGTATTGTAGAGTTGAGGATTAATTGTAAGGTAGGGCTAATACTTGATTAAGGTCATTATGAATCCTTCAGGGCCTTCACCTAGGAGGCCTCTGATGAGATTATTGGTGTTTTAACCAAGGCTAATCCCATGCAGGAGAGCGGGGGAGCAGAATTGGGTCTGAAGAGAGGGATATCTCACATCAAAAATTTCTCTGTAGTTTACTGCAGTTGTTGAAAATTTCCAGAGTAGGAATCACTTTAGTTAGAAAAAAAGGAAGAAAAGGAACACCCTTCTGGTTAATAAATCAATGCCTACTTTGGGAATTTACAATGATACTATGGCAGGAGAAAGACCACATATTATATGACCTCAGACTTAGGTGAACAGAGAGAGGAAACCCAGGGAGTGAGAGACATGATCAGGAGAGGGTGAGAGAGCTCTGAATGGCTTGTGGGTTGTATGTAGCACTTCTGAAATGATTCAATGGTTATGTTCTTCTATCCCAAACGGGGAGTTTTTAGGTTCTTGACTTTCACCACTCCCTCTCCACTACAAACACACACCTTGTAAGAGGAGACTTAGCTAGAAAGAAGTGTCCAGCTTTACAGAATAAAAGTGCAAGGTCAGAGGGAAAGCTGAAATCTCAACATGCTTTTGAATTCATAAAAATATGTAAAAATAGATGTATACAACATGGTTCCTTTCTTCCATTCCCTTTTAATTCCTCCTCTTCTAAATTTTTCTGAATGACCTTGACTCAAAAATCGTGACTGTCAGAACAGAAATATTTAAAAGATATACACATGTACATTTATGTAGAAAAACAGATCCTTCAGCTGTGGGCAAAGTATAGGTATTGTTTGGTCATGTGACTTGGAAAAGGGCAGCTCACTCTAGAATAGATAAGGTTGTTCTGCCTTTCATCTTCCTGTCACCCCCCAGAGTGAATCTGGCTGTGGCACCCCATTCATTCAACGTGTGAGCTAGGCCCTTCAGATAAAACCCCTGGGGACTAGTTGTGGATAATTGGACACAAGAAATTTTCAAACAAATAAAACTATGATGTTAACCAAACACTTTATAAAGATATGAAATGCCCAGAACCACATTCACACACTAAGTCAATATCAGAGATGAGGAATGATATATGAGTTGTTGGAAAAGTCATGACGTATTTTTTCTATGTTTTTTGTTGCAAAAATGCATCATGACTTTTGACAACCCAATATATACAGATGGTGCCAAAAAAAATGTATACACCTTTTCAGAAAGGAAACTATTAAAATTGTAATACTCAATATATACCGATAACGAAAGATGAATACAAGTCATATGTATACATATGTTTGGCACTCCAGTCGGTATAAGCATTTTTGAATTCTGGTTATTATTAGTGTGGTTAGAAAACAATGGTAACTTACAAGAACATTCAGCATGTTAAAGGAACTTTGTTTTTGAAGAATGCATCAAGTGCACCCTGCATTATAACACCTATAATTATTACAGAAAAAAATAAGAATTTTTGCCTGTATCTCCTCCCATCAGGCCCTTTAGCAGCTGCTGCACGTTGTCTCAAAGATGGCCAGGTTGGTTTTCCTTCCATTCTGTTTCCAGATCAGGAAGCTCAACATCACTCTGGCTCACACAGCTGGTGAATAGTTTTTATTTCCTCAGATTTCCACGTGCTTTTCTCCAGCGGTGATCTCCAGTGCCCCACTGTTTGTCTTTGTCCCCATCCCCTGGGGAAAACCCCCAGCCCAGCGCTGTAGTTACATGACACTGACATGTCTGACTGTGGCCACTAGATGGCACCTTTCTCCATACTACCGCGCTGTGTGCAGGTGGTTTTACCAGAGATGAAATAATATACAGAATTTAAAATGTAGGTCATTGATTTTTCAAATATAGTTGACTTTGAGAATAAACGAGGCCAGAAAAATTAAGTTAAGAAACACTGAAAGACAATGGAGATTTGTACCTTCAGTTATTAAAAATGAAAATTAACAGGTCATGGGTGCTGATGTTTAATAAATGTGTGACTGTGTGACTAGGGTGTTTGAAATGTTAGCCTGTGTGAAATGAAACCAGTAGAAAACAAACCACTGCCTAATTAACTGTAACATGTCCTCCATGGGGTAGGAGAGGAAGGGTAGCTTTCCTCAAAGTCAGCTTTGAGGATTGGATGATATTTAAAGAGAGAATTTGTCAGTGTGCGTCCAGCATGGTTTGGAGGGGAAATTGTTTCCGAACTCAAGGGGTCGGCTGCTTGGGGTGTCCTATTCAAGGACAAGGCAGGGTTGTCTGTAGGTACTTTTATTTACTTGTGACAAGTAAACGACACAGGGGATTCACATCCGGAGGTCTGTGTCTGGGAAGCGGGAGGCTTAGTCGTTGCTTATATATACTATTTGTTTAATTACATGTTAGTTTCTTCTTGACAGTCATCTAACCTTATCCATTTGGTTCTGGGTCAAGTTCATCCTGTTACGGCTGAGTGTGCAAAATACCATGTTACATTTTGACATTTAGCACGAACAGCATTTAGTGAGAACCACTTACCCGGACCTTGAGACTCTTGTTCTATCTAACAAAGTGACCACGGTGTTACAACTTAAGATGACATTTTTAGAGTGAAGAAGCACAATTAATTCAGCTATCATACTTCAATGAAAATATTTCATAAAACAAAATGTGAAAAAATTTAGAAGACATATGTCCCCAAAATGACATAATGATTAAGTATATACATAAGATGGACAAATACATCAAGAAAATCATGCAGTAAGTACACAGCATAATTCATCATGCATTTATTAAAATATATGTATGTTATATTTTTTAATAAGGCAATAATGCTGAGAGGAAGCACACATTAGTAATAGAGTTTGAAATTGGCTAATGGAATGATAGCTTCAATTTAATTAATTTTCAACGTTTCTACAGTAAGCACATGTTATCCACTTAACATTTGTAACCAGAAAAAAAAGTTTAAAAAAATAGTTGTAGGGGCGGCCGAGTGGCGCAGCGGTTAAGTGCTAGCTTGGGAAGCCAGCGGCCCGGGTTAGGTCCCACATACAAGGGCCTGTAGCACTGCCCTCAAAAAAAAGAAAGAAAAAAAATAGTTGGCATCTTTTTGCTCAGATTCTGTACCTACCGAACAGACTTGTGAGCTGTATTTGGTCTCTCTAGCACTGATCCTGCAGGACAGAATGCCCTGTGCCACGGCTCTGCAGCCACATGAGTGCAATAGAGTCAGGCGGACCCCACCACCCGGCTGTGGGCAGTACTAGTGCCTTCGATTGGTCAGATGGCTCACTTAACTAGAGTCTACTTGTTCTTGAGGGGCTGGTTAGACTAAATGTTTTGACAGCTGGGGATGCATGAGAACCAAACTCTCAGGGCACCAGGAGGATGCCAGGTACCCTCCAGGCCCTCTGGCAGCTATGGTTTTAACATATTTAATGAGGTTGTTCCAGTTCATGGAGGGGAATGCCACCAAGGTTCTTACTCCAGGGGCACTGGTCGGGGGAGGACACTGTGAGGTCCAACACAGCCATTCACTGACACCACCCATGACAGTCCTGTCCTGGCACCTAAGAGGTGTGGCAGAGAGAGCTGACTGCTGGTGGCAGCAGAACAGTCAGGGAGTCACACACCGCTCCTTCCCCCAGGACTTTGAAAGGAAGCACGGCCAAGGTTGTTTTCTGCTGGCTTCCCTTCAGTGGGTCCAGCTCACCGAGAGCAAAGACAGTGAGACAGGAGAAGAGCGTCTCTTCTTGTAGGCACGCCCTTCCTCCTGCATCTGTCACATGTCCCAGCTGTGAACACACTGGGTGGGAGAGGGGTCAGAGTCACATGGATTGCAGCTTGAACCTGGTGAGCTGTGAGACACTGTACTTTACAGTCTTCATCTAAAAAAATGAGGATGACAGTACTTAACATTAAAGAATTCTTCTAAGCATTACACGAGACAATGCATGTAAGATGGTACTCAGCACCCAGCCTGGTGCCAAGCATGAGCTTTCTTTTTCATAAGTGTCAACCACTTTATCATGATCATCCTCATCGCCCTTACTGTCATGTTCATGATCAGAACAAGGAAAAGGTCCACACAGGCCAAGTAGAAACTGACTGTACGACTTCGAGCCTGGCATCCCAGAGGCACTAGGAAGATAGGCCTTGCTGACTGAGGAGACCTACGGGGTACCTTTGTGCGTACGAAAACAAAGCCACCTCTTCAAGACTCTTGCCACCCATTTTCTGGAAAACTGTCATGTACACAAACATCCATGAAGCCTCTTCTGGGAAAGGAGCCCCTGTGTGCATATACTCACACACAGCACAGGCTCGACAGCTACACAGGATCCAGGTCACTCTCTGGTGGAAGAGATCACAGGGCTTGGTGACAGATGACTGACTGGGTAACAGAGAGGGGACTACAAGGAAACTGGAATGGGTCTGGGAAGTGCCTGGATGTGTGCAGAATTCCAGTGGGAGTACAAGACAGTATGTCCCAAGGAGGAGGTTCACTGCTTTTCTCACACGTTAAAAAGAGCCACAAGTCCCCAGTTGAAGCAGCCCTGTTACACAGGTAAGAGGTGAGATGCGGTGGGTGTGTGGAGTCAGAGGTGATCCAGGAAACGAAGGTAGTGTCCACGTGCAGCCTGAGAGTCAAGGGGGAGTTCTAGGGACAGTGCCTACTTGTTAGGTCCAGCCCTGTCCTGAAACGGAGGGCTGCGTACCTGAACCCTAGAGTTTCTGGCGGTGCCCCCCCCCCCCGGGGCTGCCGGCCGCACCTCATCCAAGGTCCGCTAACATGTACTCCTGTGTAGCTCCTCCTGTAAAGACACGACACCACAGACTAGACACCAGTTTGCATCTTTCCTGTGGTCAGCGGCCTCATCCACTCATCGCCACCCTGACCAGTTCCTTCCCAAGAGCCCGCTAGATCTCAAGCACCATTACCTCTGCTCTCCTCAGCACCCCGCAAGCCTCCCTGCCTCCAACCTCACCTCCTAACAACTTTCCACACTGGCAGGGGAGGGGCTGTCCGTCCTGCTATGTCCCTACCCTGACTCCCCAGTGCTCATGACATAATGGCCCTGGGTTTCTACATGCCCTTCCGTCCACACAGAGCAGGCGTCCAGGGCTAGAAATGCAGACCTGGCGACTGACAGGCACGCCAAGTCATGGAGGGGGGTGCAGTGATGGCTCCACTGCATCCCCTGCCCCACCTCTGCAGACCTCCCTTTGTCTCAGCCTCACACAAGGAAATACTGCCACTTTTGCCCCCAACTGAATGGCCTCCTTCTTTTGACGCCCTGTGCATTTACTTTGCAGCTGCCTTAGGATCAGGGCAGGGGTGTTGTGTCACCGCACTAGCTGTGTTACCAATTTCACTGCCACTGGACGTGGGTCTGAGAATGGCCAGTGACTGAATCTCAAAGCCCCTACATGACCTTCACCAGCACCTTGCAAAACATAGGAACTCAGAAGACGTTTATGAAATCAGGAACTTTCATTCTGGGGAAACAAGCTAATCCCTGCTCCTGGGTGGGCATCCCCCAAAGAGGGAGAGAAGCTTCTCAGGAAGCCCAGCCCCTAACCCTCTCTGCCTGCTCCCTGCAGGGGACAGGTGTGTCCTGGGGGCAGGGGCACTGAGGCTCCCTCTGTCTTCGTACTTACGGGAAGCTTGCCTTTTCCTTAGCATTCGGAACAGAACTCCAACAAAGAGGATGATGGCACAAATGGCAATCCCGCTGATGACCGCAGTGACTAGGGAACTGGACAGTGAGGACTCTATCATAGCAAAAGCAAGTGAGAGCCTATGACGGCCACCCAGCCCACAGCATACCATCCCCGACCTGTCACACTCCCTCCCACCCACAAGACACCTTCTCAGCCCCTAGCCCCTGTACCCCAGGTAGCGGTGAGGGGCCACTTCAGGCCTGTGTGGGTCACATGGCAGGTGTATCTGTGCTCTTCTCCAGGGGGCATGGCCACAGCCACCCAGCCCTGGTAGGTCCCGTCCCCATTGGGCAGCACATCCCCAGCCTCCACATCCTTGGCATCTACTGGCTGCTTGTCCTTCAACCACCTCATGGTGACATTCTGGGGGTAGAAGTTCAGAGCGTGACACCGAAGAGTGGTCACGGCAGAGGCCACTTGACGAGTCACCTTCACTGAAGGAGGCACTGGATAGGGAGGAAGAAAGTGCTAGAGAGGGGAGCCCTCTAGTCTTGCCAAGAAGACCAGAAGACACCAGTGTGTGCCCTAAGACATGTCCCAACACTCTGCCCTGAGGTGGGGTCACATGGCAGATGGTCCCAGTCTGTCAGCCTGTTCTGTCCCATGGCCACCTGCACACGTGTTGGCCATGCATTCCCTGCTTTGTTACTAGGATAAGTGGAATCAGATAAAATTGTCCTTTATGGGTCAGAAATGATTGAATATGCATGATTGGCAGTGTCATCTGGTTCAACCCAGTAAGTACTCTTGTAAGTGGGGGCCTTGTAAGACAGCCAGCCTGCCGTGGCCACGGCGTGCTCTGTGAAAGTAACCTTGAACCTCCAAAGGCTTCTGCTACTCTGACTGGTTGTCTCCCTTGCTCATTTCTTGCCTTGGTATTCATGTGATAACTGACCTCTCTGATTCCTAGAAGACATAATGCACACAGGATTCTGGGTTAAGTCAAGAGACCACAGATATTTCTTCTTTGGCCACACACATGGAGAAAAAATTAAAGCCATTACTCATGGCTGTGTCAGACATTTCACTTGTAAGGTGGAGACATTAGGGTGGAAACCTCAGACCTCAGTTCCTAACCAGTCTCACAACCTTGGCCACTTTGAACCCTAGCCAGGACTTCAGTCCTGCACCCGTCTGCATTGTCCCTCAAGTGTGGGGGCACAGGTGCTCCCGCCATACCTTGCCGGTCCAGCAGCCCAGTCCCCAGCTCCAGCAGCCACTGCAGCTGCTCAGGGCACTCTCTCTCCAGGTAGGCCCGGTTCTGCTTGGCCCGGATCTTGTTCACTTCCCACTCCAGCTTGGTGGCCCAGGCCCTAGGCTCCGCTGCTTTCCAATCCAGCCTCTCAGGACAGAATTCGAGATGGTCCTCCCCATCATAACCGTACTTCCAGAAGCCCCTGGTGCTGTTGTCCTCTCGCACTTCACAGCCCAGGACTACCTGCAGGGTGTGGGACTCTGGCAACACACCCAGCTTTGTTACTGAAACCAAAGGAGCAGATTTCTGTCTCCACCATCTCCAGGGAACAACCCCAGGAAGCAAACTCCTCTCCCTGCTGCCCCCCAGGACCTCAAAAGCCCAGCTCTCTTCCTCCGGAAGGCGAGCCCCGCCACTTCCCCACCCCCCACCCCCATACCCTTAAGGTGATTGCAGTTGTCCATGATGGTCCCGAAGTCCACTGTGAACATATGGTCCCACCCTTTCAGACTCTGGCTCAGCGGCAGCCACAGCGGGCCAGCAGCCCTGCCCCAGAGCCACGGCGCCCGGGGCTTCGCTTGGCGACTCTCGTGATCGTAGGACACAAACAGCTGGTCGTCCACGTACCCCAAGGCCTCAAACAGGGGCAGCCCGAGGTCCGGCTCCGAGGCGCCCATGAAAAGGTAGTGCAGAGAGTGTGACCCTGGAGAGATAACAGGCCTCCATGGTTCTCAAGGGACTGGCAGGCCCCGAACCTTCTGAATCAGATGCAACTTGCAGCGCCTGGGCCCAGCCTGGGCAGTGAGGCCAGTGCCTGCCTCCCATCCGAGTCACTGTCCTGTGTCCTGTCTGTTCCCTCCTGGTGCCCTCCGTCCGCCATGTGTGGCTGCCACCCCTGCTGCCCAGGACTCCCCTGATTAGGGCAGGCTCCCTGCAGCCAACGGGCCCTAGAAAACCCATTGGTGCTTTGAGCTCATTAGAGCCAAGGCCAGAGGAATTTGCCCTTGGGTTTTCACTGTTTCCCTCTTTAAACCCTTTCCTGTGTCCATGTGGGTTGTTTGTTTGTTTGTTTTTTGAGGGCAGTGTCACTGGCCCTCATATGTGGGAGCCGAACTGGGGCCGCTGGCTTCCCAAGCCAGCGCTTAACTACCGCGCCACTCGGCCGGCCCCATGTGGGTTGTTAAATGCTGGAAGGTCTGCTGACCAATAGCTCAGGGCAGCTTCAGCATCCAAACAGCTCCAGAGAAAATACAGAAAGAGCCCCAGGAAGCCAAAAAGGACGAGACAGACCTCCAGGCCAAGGAGTTTCCCCCAGCAGCCCCTCAGTTAGAGTGGAGAATCTGGTGATGGACTCTAGTGCCTGGCAGAGCACCCACAGGGAGGATGTGCTTAATGCAGACTCGTTGGATGAACAGGGTGATAGCTCCTACGTGGTAACCCCAGTTAGATGGCTGATGAGACTCTCAGACTTAACAAGCTCAAGCTGCTCTGACTGCCCCGCAAGTGTTCTTTCTTCTGCCTTCACCATCTCAAAGATGGCATCACCTATCACCCTGCGCTTAGGCGCATGAAATAATTAAAGGACCGTGTCACCTGTGATTCCTCTTTGTCTCTCACAGTGCACAGATCCTTCAGTGGCTCCTTCAAAACACCCAGAAAAGCTCCCCAGCCCCCCCACGCTCTGCTCCCTCCCTGATGCCAGGACTACTGTGCCTCTTCCATACTTTTTGGGAGCACCCTGCTTTCCACAGAGCAGCCTTGTTAAAAGCTGTGACAGCTCATGTCACTCCTCGGCCAGGATCCATACCACCGTCTGCGAGGGCCTGGTGGAGCTGGTCACTGTCACTGAGTCTTGGCCTCCAGCCCCACACTCTCGGGGCGTCCCTGTCCTTTCTTCAGCACATTGATTCTTAACTGGGAATTGTTAAACTGGGTCAGGGGACATTGGCAATAATGGAGACATTTGTGCTTGTCACATCCGTGAAAGGGCTATGGAATTTAGTGAGTGAAGGACAGGAACGCTGCTAAACATCCAGCAAAGCACACGATGGTCCCCACATGTCATTAGTGCTGAGGCTTCAACCACCTGCCAGGGCCCTCGGCTTGTCCTGGCAGCGCTGCTCGCAGCCAGCGTCACCCTTATTTCCTTCAGGTCTCTGCTCAAAGGCCAGCCTGAGACCGTGGCCTGTCCTGACCTGTGCTCCATGTGTTTTCACAGCGCCCTGTTACCTGACGCTCTTGATCCTTTTATTCCTTTGCTTATGCTTACCCCTCCACTAGAATGCACACTGGCAGAGGGCAAGGGCTTGGCGCCTGCTCTCCCTGGGGTCTGGCACAGCACACATGCTGGTGCCTCCTTCCAGGAGAACAAGGAGTCCTTCCATCCAACATCCGATTCCCGGATTCAACCTCTAATACAGCATTATATTTAACATTGGCGGCTATGAACTGAGGATGTGTGTGGGCTCTGACGCAGAAGCCCAGGGTGACACTGAACAACATCACCAGTGAACAAACCATCTCATTCTTGTCATCTGTAAAAGTGATGCGCATCCTACCTGCCCTACAGGTGTTGCCCTGAGGCTTTGTGATCACTCTATAAAACACTGAGCCTGTGCCCCAGTGTGAAGCTCCTGTCAGCTAAGGTTAGAAAGATCAGTGGTGCTCACTTTGCAGGAGAAAAACAGATTGTCCAGGTCTCTGTCACCTGGAAAAGTCATTTAACCCGAGGGGCAGTAAAATCAACATATGAACGTCTCCTACCTCCCAAGGGCAGTCAGTAAGATCATAGCTAGGAAGGTGAGCTAGGAAGGTGAGGTCATTACTTAGATATTAGTTATCTCTTTGGTGTCCTTCAATAAAGGCCCGTTAATTACAGTGCTGTTAACATCACAAGTCAACAATGCCACCTGAAATCCAGAACTTTACTTCCAGTTCAGAAATAACAGGTGAGTTATTTTTCCCAGGAGAATAGTGGCTCAGAGACCATAAGGCCCTGACAGATCCCTTTCAGGGGCCCCCACCCCAGCGGCGCCCAGCCCAGGGATCACCAACAGGGGTGGGGCTTGGGTGGGATTCAGATCCCAGCCGCCCTCCTTACACATCCCCTCCCGCAACCCCAAAACTCTGAGGGGAACACCAGCGTGCTCCCCCAGCCCAAAGGGTGCTCATGTGTAAAGGCCCAGGGGCGCTTGGGACGCAGTAGCCCTGGGTGAAGACTTCCTGGTTGGGGGAGGTGACGGGAAACAGGACACAACCCCCAATAGAGACAGAAAAAACTGAGACCAGAGTCCAAGAAACCGAAAGCCACGCTCGGCCTCCAGAAGACACGGAAAGAGTGACATTTAGAAGCGTCAGGGAAGGAGGAATGCTTCTGTGCCGGGTAACCCACCCGCGCCCCCCGGCTGGCTCCGCCCAGGAGGGCCAGCAGCCCCTCCCAACTCGGCGCTCCCGGCATTGACTACGGCTAATTTCCCTGCGGACGCCCCGTGCCACCTCTGCGTCCCCTGCCCTCACTCACGCGCTGGGCCCTGCGCGGCTGCAGTCCGCACCCTCAGCACCGTCAGCGCCGCCAGCGTCCGGAGCATCCGCAGCAGCGCGCGCCGGGATCGCGGGCCCATCCCGGCCGCACCGAGCGTCCCCGCGCCTGTCAGCCTGGGCGGCGGGCGGGGACACGAGGTGGCCCGAGGCGTCACCCTGCAGCCATCGCCGAATGAAAATTCCTGACCAGTGTGATCCTTTTCCGGCCACTGGTGGAAAGAATTGAGCCTCCTGCACGTGCACTCTCCCTCCTGCCGCGGAATGCGGAACGCCCAGCGCCCAGCTGCCCAGCGCTCCGCTGTCCCCTAAACCCCCAGGAGATGCTGCTGACGG
The DNA here is from genome assembly GCA_033961575.1 of Aselliscus stoliczkanus. NCBI lineage: Eukaryota > Metazoa > Chordata > Mammalia > Chiroptera > Hipposideridae > Aselliscus > Aselliscus stoliczkanus. The sequence goes on along the minus strand of CM066739.1, from coordinate 108,571,876 downwards.
GGAAAGAGTGTTTAACGAGTTTCTGATCGATCTAAATATTTAAATACTGAATAATTTTAAAGTTCAGTTTTACATTCTAAAACTTTTATCTTAAGTTCAAGTTTCCAATCTTGTTATTCAGTTTAGAATAATTCGATTTCATTATTTGGTTAGAATTGATTGAATCATAGTTTTGCGGAACTCAAGGCATCGGCCGCTTGGGATGTCCTAAGTGGTTGTCCTTTGGTAGATTTATTTACTTGTGACAAGTAAAGGACACGGGATTCACATCCACAGCTCTGTCTCCCGGAAGTGGGAGGCTTAGCCGTTGCTTATACACACTGTTAGGTTAATTACATGTTGGCTTCTTGGCAGTCGGCTAAACTTATCCAGCTGGGTTCCGGTCAAGGTTATCCTGTTACTGCTGAGTCTGCAAAATGCTGTGTTCCCTTTTAACATTTAGCAAGAATGGCATTTAGTGAGAACAGCCCAGATCTTAAGGCCCCTGTCCTGCCTCACATAAGATTGACAAATTAGAACCCACTGAAACATCTTTCACAGCTTACATAATTTAATTACATTTCACAGTCTTCACAACGTTTCAGAATCACCTGGAGACAGGTAAGCTCCTTGTTAGCCTGCTCTTGCCCTCAGTCAGACACTCTGACTTACTTAATTGGTGTGGGTGCCACCTGGGTATCAGGATTTTAAAAGACCCTTCCACCCCACCCCCACACAACAAGGTTTGGAAACTACTGCTGTATACATTTCAAACCATAGTAACAAATTCAATAATCTGATTTTCCTAAAACCTTTACATACCTAATAAACCCAATAAACAATGTGCTTTTTGAGCACATATGCAAATTTTGGCCATCTAAGGAAATATCAGATTTGGAAACAGGGCCTCTTACCAGGAGGGGTCTATGAAACAGGGCTGAGAATATGTTGAATATTGGTGATGAGCACATTGGGGCTGATTGTATTATTCCCCCCCCCCCCTTGGTAACAGCTGTATTATTGAGATATAATTCACATTCATACAAGCCATCCATTTAAAGTGTACAATTCAGTAGATTTTAGTATATTTGCAAAGGTGTGCAACCATCACCACAATCAGTTTTGGAACATCTTTCATTCTCCCAACAAAGAAGCCCTGGATGGTTTGTCCTCACAGCCTAGGCCCTTTCTCCTTCCCAGAGTGCCAGCAGGCGCCGGCCTGCTTTTGTCTCTAGAGTTGCCTGGTCTGGACCTTTTGTGCCCAGTTGATCCTTGATCAGCATGGATCTGAACTGCCAGTCCACTCACATGCGGGTTTTTTTGATTGACTCGCGTTGTTAGGAGGGGAAGGAGTATGGAGCTTTATTACTAGTTCATTATATATTTTAAGAGGGAGAGAGGAGACTTTGCAGAGGAACAAATATCAGCGGACTGGAAAATGACCAGCCCTTGGGAGATGCCGGAGGCCAGTCGCAGGGATGGGAAGAGGGGAGGAGGGCTCACGCCTCGGTTCTCCGGAGGGCCTGGCTCTGTGCAGGCCAGAATCACTTACCAGAACAAGCCTCTGGAGTCAAGTGATCTGGATGCAGATTAAATTTTGACCTAAGAAAGTGCATCTGGGAGCATGACATTGCTGCAGGTGTGGACAGGCACTGTGAGCTCTTGTACATGCCTCTGCCCAGCTCCTGCCAATCATGGGCTCACTCAATGCCCTGGGGAACCAAAATCTAAAGGAATGCAGGGAGTTGGCATCCTTTAAAGCAAGGATTGTCGATTGTGGTCATGGACCAGGAATGTCAGCATCACTGGGGAACCTGTTGCAAACGCAAGGAAGATCCCAAAACTACTGAAATGCAATCCCAAAACTACTGAAATGCAAAAGTATGGGTGGAACCTGTCCCTAGGTTGTCAGAAGCCCCCAGGGCTCCTGTGTGCAGAGTAGCCTGAACACCACTGCTCTCTGTGGGGCTGGGCAGAGCCAGCCAGCCAGTCAGTCAGCTCCCATCCCTTTCCTCCATTGTGCTTCTGAGTGTCATTTCCGTGGACCCCAGGGGCTCTTAACCTTACAGCTGCTGCTCAGGCATCTCAGCAAAACTCCCAACAACCTTGGAAAAAAACTTCACTTCTCTGTTTGCCAGAGAACCTCATGCATGCCGCTCGTCATAGCAATTGACTTACTTTCAGACCCCATCCATGTTTATGAGAGAAAGACTGAAAGCACACAAGCCAAAAGAGGAAAATAAAATCACCTGCAATGTCAGCTTCCAGAAACAAAACCCTTTGGACATATCAATGTGTTTCCTTCCAGTGGTTTGTCACACAGAGCTCAAGCTAGGACACTGTCTTCATAGAACTGCCTGATATAAGTACTCAATATTTAGGTGTGGAGTGAATAAATAAGTGAATGAGTGAGTGAATGAATGCTCAAGATTAGATTGTGGAGAAGAAGAAAAGGCTAGACTGTGAAGCCACCTGCAACCCGCCTTGAAGACCTCCGGGCTCCCTGTTTCCAGAGTACCTGGTATGTGCCAACACGAGAGAAGTTCTATTGTATGATAGCCAGCAGGAGTGATAGGTGGCAGGGTAGGTCACAAGTTCCTAGTTCTCTCTGGGCAAGTGTTATTTAGGAGTCCAAAGTCCTGCTTGCTTGCTGCTAGCCTCACTGCCCTCTGGCCTCACTCCAGCCTCTCTGACGACAGTCTTCTTCTTGTCTATTAAATAAGGTAATAGTTTCTGATCACCAAATGATACTCTATACGAATGAGTATACACACCAAGAGGTAATAATCACAGACGGGCAGATTGGGAGAAAACTGTATACGATCATACATTTTAGTGTAGAGTGCCCTCAGAGCCCAGGATATGCCACTACGTGGATGTCTGGCTCAACCGGCGGCCACTTTGAGACCAATGCAACACCGACCTTTGTAAATTGTTATCCTTCGTTTCTATTAGCCTTATGAACCTTAATGGGGCAATGTCCTCGATACCTAACATCTTCTGGTGGAAACTACCCATGTGTTTGTTTCATTATGATGGATAAAGCAACAGAATCGACTCTTATTCATTGTTATACAACTTGAGTTTTTGTGAACTGCCATGTTGCATTTCATTTGTGATACGTGTGTGTGTTTTAAAGGCATGTGAATCAGCAAAGTTATATTGTAAAGACACAAAGTCTATAAGTCTCAATTTTCTCATTTGTAAAGAGGTGATAATAACAGCTATTTTATAAACTGATATTTAGAATTAAATTAAAAAATAAAAAATGGATAAATGAAGCCTTCAGCCCAGTGTCTGGAATATAATCCAGGCTAAACTATGTTTATTATTATCACATATTTTTATATCATAATAATATCATCAGTGATCTTGCTTTTCTGAGGATGTTGCTACCTATGTCAGTATCTTCTTACAGATTACCTATATTGTAGTTACCTCATTAAATAGAAGAATAATTGAAAAAGATAAGACCTATGCAGTCTCTGTAGGTCTCTGGGGTTCGTATGCTTCATGAGTTACTCACCTCACACTGTGTTATAATGTTACCCAGCAAGCAGAATAGAAGACACCACAATTAAAGGCCGAATTAGGAGTCTTTATTCTAAAAGCCAGCGACTGCGAGAGACTGATGTCACTCTAAAGCCTCGCAGCCCCGAAATGAGCTCAGGGGTTGCTTATAAAGGCAAAAACCACATAGGAAAATTTTGGCGAGGGTAATTCTGTGCAAGGGGAACTGCGATTGGCTAAATGTTTTACAGAAGCGAAAATAAGCAGAGTTAGCCTATCCCTGGGTAGATCTGTGGAGTTACACCCATCTCTAGGTAGACCCTGTGTCTGGTGGGGACGTTTTGGCGGCCCAGGTTATACAAAGTGAGGGATACAAAATGGAGTTACTCTTGTCAAGGACTATTGTTCAGCTGAAGACCGCTGAAGTGGCTTCTCCATGAGACTTTCTACTCCCATTACTTGGTAATATTGGCCACTTCCCCTTCTGGTCTCGTCTTTACAAAATGCAGACTGACATGTCTCATTCCTGCCCATTCTCCTCTGGTTGCTTTCCTGTTATTTGGTGGTTAACTATATATCTCTTGCTTAAAAATTGTTTGGAGGAGCCCGTGAGCCAACCAACGTGAGCTTAGTGTCCATCTGACAATTTATTTCTCTTTATGAAGAGTCTCTTCTCCAACGGTCCTGGAACGGTCCTGGCAGCCAGCCTCCTACTGACTACTCTGGGCCCTTAATCCAGTCTCACAGCGACTCAGAGCTGCCATCGTCAATTGTGAGGAATAATCATATCTGCCTGTCAGGAGCTTGTATGGGAATGAGGTTTGAAATCTCGTTAGTGATGCAATGTCAACGCAGGTTAATGATTGATGGCTTCTCCAAGCACCTTGAGCATCCGCCGCCCTCCAAGGGCAGTTTTCATTTGGCGCGACCTCTAGTGCCTGTTAGCGCAAACAACATCCTCATTGTGAAGGCCTTTGGGTGGGGTGGGGCCAAAGCGAGTGTTTATCAAATTGCTATCCTTTAGCAATTCAACTAGCCTTGGAAACTTTATTTATTTATTTATTTATTTATTTATTTTTGAGGGCAGTGTCACTGTCCCTCACATGTGGAACCGAACCGGGGCCGCTGGCTTCTGAAGCCAGCGCTTAACCACCGCGCCACTCGGCCAGCCCAGCCTTGGAAACTTTAAAGGTCAGTTGGTTAAGAGCTCGCTCAAGGGTGCTAGCTGAGCTCTTAGCAATAGCAGTTCGATGCCCAGCCCAAGCTGAGCTGCGGCTAAGCTGCCAACAGGTGGCAGGATGGGTCAGCTAAAAAAATAATAATATAATAAAAATAATTTTTATTTTTAAATCTTATCTGGAACTCTTTACAATGACTAGTTAGAAATTGGGTGGTTTTAATTTAATTAGTCAATTAATTTGTTTTGCATTTCACAGATGTGAAAACAATGGTGGGGTCCTCTTATTGAACTTTTATACAATGTACACTTTAGTGCAGTCACGTTTCGGGGGTTTTGTGTATGTGTCACAATCAAGATGTTGGGTTGATCTTAGGTGCATTGCAAAGTCACAAACCCCTTAAATTGTTTTACCTTTATTAACACATAGTAATAGATTTATTATTCCTCTCATTGTCACAAGTGACATACCATAACCAGGAATCTCAAGAGCCAGTTCCAGTGTTACTACCTTTGCACAATAGTTTTTTTCTTTGGTTATCTTACTATAAAAGTGAAAAGAAAACAGCTTTTTGGGGTTTTTTTTAGCTGAGCCATCCTGCCACCTGTTGCCACCTCAGCTCTGGCTGGGCATTGAACTGCTGTTGCTCACTCACACTTTTTTTTTTTTTTTTTTAAGGGCAGTGTTACTGGCCCTCATATGTGGGACCGAACCAGGGCCGCTGGCTTCCTAAGCCAGTGCTTAACCACCACGCCACTCGGCCGGCCCAAGACACACTCTTGAGTGAGCTCTTAACCAACTGAGCCACTCCACTGGCCAAAATTTAGTACTTTTAAAGTTGCCCTTGTAAGACTGTGTGTACGTCTAGACTGTCAAACTCTGCATCTAACCGTTCCCACCTTTTCATGTCTGCTCTGACCTTTCTTACAACCACTGTTACCTTTTTCTAGGTCCAGCCCTCCAAACCTCACCATAAGAGTGGAGCCTGTCCTATTTCCTTCTCATTCCCTGGACCCTGTACTGCGCTGGGCCCATTGGAGGTGCTGATTAATGCTTTGTAGAATGAAAATGAATGAATGAATGAGTGAATGAATGAATTACTGAGCATGATTTTCCTAGACCACTTAGAGTTGTTCATTTGTTTCTCCCATGTCCATGTTGCCTATAAGGCTTACTGTAGTCACAGGGCTTCCAGTAGCTTCAGGATCACCACCTGTCAAAAGGAGATAATGCTTTCCATTCACCAAAAGAGATGACAAACTGTTAAGTGAATGACTAGAGATTAATAATTACATAAAGGCCAGGAGAAATTGGAACACAGCTTCTAAAAAAGGCGTTGGTTGGTTCGGAGTGCCATCTGGTGTTCATCAGCGCAAACAACACAACATGTGTTACCTTTAATTCTGCAGGGAAAGTGTGAGGTCCATCAGAGATGTATTTTCCACTTAAAACTCACTAAACAGGTTAGCAAGTAGTTAATAGCTGGGGTGTATTTTGATTTTATGCACTTTATAGATAAAAACAAAAGTCTTCTTTGACTTTTGTTCATATTTTAGTGTGTGTGCGCGCGCGTGTGTGTTTACAACACATGAATTGTAATCGGTCTGCAGGGATGTCCTAGGACAAATATGAGTTCTCAATCTCCATTTTGTCATTGGTGAAGTGGTAATGATTGTAATGGTAGCTACAGATAGTAGTGAGGAAGGAATGAAATCCATGTCTGGGGCATAGGCAGTGTTCAGCTTTATTACTATTATTACATTCTTAAATCAAGAGTTTCAGATTGTGGCACGTTGTGGTTATAAGATGTATCCACAATTTTAAAAGCAATTTTTATTTTGGATATAGTAAACTATATACATAAGTTTGTACTTACATTATGCCTGGCACTGTTCCAAGAACTAGATATTTACTCATTACTTCTCATAACAACCTATGAAACAGGAGCTGTTGATTCACAGATAAGAAAACTGAGGCATGTTGAAGTGAATTAGTTTGTCCAGGGTTACATAGCTGGTAGATGGCAAAACTGAATTTGAACCCCTGCATTCCAGACTCTTAGTCAGTCTTTTTGATAAATACACTAGAGCGCCTCTGTATTTTTCTTGGATTATTTTGTAAAATTAAGAGGGAACTATAAGTACTGTTACCATTTATCATGAAAAGTGTAAGAAATGTATGCACCAATTGAAGCATAACTACAAATCCTTCAATAAATTAACATAAGAAATTGGACCCAATCAGAAGTTTTGTTTAACTTCAGCAGGTCTAGGTGAATTCAGGTGTAAAAAGTTCAAGGTGCTGGAGTACTTTGGTCCCTCTATGTATTGGCAACACACAGTTCTCCCTGACAGCCACACCTGCCTGACATTGAAAGTATGCACACACCTAGGATGCAGGAAGAAGGGAGTGGATGATTATGTGAGTCAGTCTTTTCCCACTGAGTGTTGGACAAGGACTCAGCAATGCTCCAAGCACAGCAATGCAGGGTATATTCTGAGTGACAGCGAGGGTCAATTACCACTCTTAGAGCTTGCGCGCGTGCGCACACACACACACCTCTTATTCCTGATGGTCCAGGTTCATCTCTTGTTGGGCTTTCTTTGGTTAGTACCTAGGTCCTGAGACCTTTCAGAGATGGCCAGGAAAAGTGCACATAACTGGAAAGAGCGAACCAGCTTGTTAGACTTGGTCTAGTCTCGCTGGCCCCTCCAAATGAAGGAGAGTGGCCAGCTTTCTCAGGGTCACCCCAAAACAGGAAGGCTCCAGGGTTCAGGGATCCAGTGGGAATACACCTCAGATAAGAGGCTGTGTATATCAGCAGGTCCCAGGAGCTATGGACACGCGATCTAATTTAATCCCCACTCTATTCCTGGGGAAGGTGTTCCCATTAACAGAGAAGGAAATGAACTTGGGAGTCTGAGAGCTTCGCATGTTTCCAGCTCATCCAGGGTGCAAGAATTGGTATTGACAAGAAGCGCGCTTGCCCCAGAGAGGCTGTCTTTTCAGTCTTCTGCATTATCAGCTCAGCCGCACTTTCCCGGCAGTCAGCCAGTGAGGTGGCTGCTGTCATGCCTCTCATCCTTTGGTAAATCAGAGAAAAACGGTGTTAATTACTCCCAGTTGGGGTCTGTAGCAACATTTGCTAATATCGGGTTGACCAGCTCCAAGAGCAGACTGAACCCTGTCTGGTGTGGTAGGACGAGGAACTGAAAGAAGAGCCAATTGCCAGGCTCTGGTCCTGACACCTGGCCCCATGACTCTCTCACTCGCGCTCCTCTGAGCAGGTCTTGCTGTCCAGTATCCCTTTCTCCAGCTCCATTCTGTCCTTTTGGAACTGACGTTCTGCTCTGCACATTTAAACTTTGTTCACCAGATTTCCAGACCTAAAGGATATGAAAGTAGCCAACCCATAACATTCCAGATGGGTGTAGATATGAGAATACACTATTTTGCTGCAATGTTTAACTGAGTCCTCAGCTGCTGGCTGGCTATTTTGAGGCCATCCATTCTGAATGTGAAGATCACACCCGTAATCTGAATTTTCCCTTAGAGCTCATTTCAATGGGCCTTTTGTTGTTCACAGGCTTCTTAAATCTTATTTCAAAGCCTGAGACCCTCTATGGGACATCTGCCTGATCTAAGGTTGCTTTAAAGTTGATGGTCAAAAAGTTTTGTACCTTCCAACTTTTAGAACGGTCTCCAAAGATCCTGACTCTAGAGCCTTTAGGACAAACTGGGGGGCAAAGTGCAATTTATGAAAGTTAAACACATGACTTGGATTAGTTCATGCCTGGGCCAAAGAGTGCTTCACAGCACTAATGAGGCAGCAAGCAGGGGGACAATGGCAGGTCCAAGCAGGATACAGGAAAATGGAATAACTTGTTGTCAGGGAAAGAAGGAATGCTGGGAGGCCGAACAGTCGGATGCAGAATTGGTTCATGGCCTATTGGCGATATGATCGTAATGTTTAGGGTTATCTTTTCTACTGGAAAGAATTCACTTGCATCTCTACTTGGCACAACCTTTCTAAACCTATCAATTTTCTACAAGTGAGCATCGAATTTCACATACTCTGGGCCTCATCCAAAGTCAGCATGGCTTGACAGTTCCCTTCACTGAAGCTGTGCGGTCCAGTGTGATAGCTACGAGCCACCTGTGGCCACTGGGCACTTGTGATGTGGCTGGTCTGTATTGAAATATTCCAGACTGTAGCCACACACTAGATTGTGAGGACTTTCCATTAGAAACAAGGAATATGAACCATCTGATTTTTAAAATATTGATTACATGCTGACGTGATAGTTGTTTGGATATATAGTTAAATGAAATATATTATTAAAATTAATTTCCCATTTTTTCAATGTGATACTAGAAAATTTAAGAGTATATATGTGACTTACATTCTATTGGGTTGTTGGAAAAGTCATGAAGTATTTTTTCTATGTTTTTCATTGCAGAAATGCGTCATGACTTTTCCGACAACCCAATATTTAGTGTGCAGAGTTGCCTTAGAGATCAGATGACCCACACGTGCACTTACACAATTTTCTATTACAGCTCGAAAGAACAGGAAGAAATGTTTTTGCCTTGTTTTTAAGTTTTTGATAGCTTTTCTCAGTACAACTTACAGGGATCTGGAGCAGGGTTCTCTTTGACTTCTGGCCTCCACCATGTGGCACAGGTTGGAGCAGACTCTGGGGGTCCGGGGGAGGCAGGTGTCCTAATGACTTGAGATCCAGACTTCAGATCTGACTGATTCAACCTGAGTAATCATATTCAGGAACCAAATCACAGTAATCAAATGTACACGCTGCTGATGTATAAATCAGGACATCAATTTATAGCGAAGGGATGTCCAGTGACCTGGCAATCAGGACTCCCCACAGGTGCTTTCTTGGTAGTCCTGCACATTTAGCTGAGTTCCAGATGAGAAGGGGTTTATCGTGCATGGACCAGAGCAGAGTGCCATGTTCTCATTTAATTTATTTTTACCAAAACATATTGGTATTTTTTATATATTTCACACTTATAAAATATATATGAAGGTGCTTTACTTGTTCATATACTTTCAATGATTTGTTACAATTCCTATACCCAAAGTCACACTGATGGATGGCAGTGTGACTTTGGTTTTTTTGTGTGTGTGTTTTTTATGGCCGCTAACTCATCCATCCCTAATCTTATTAGGCTATTAATTTCCAGAGCACATGACTAGTGCTAGGCAGTTTCCAAACACTGAACAAATGAATGTTACTCAATGAAACCATGGGGTTATTCTTTGTCTAAAAGAAGATGCCTCATTTTTCATTCATCAGTGAACTTAATCTGTATCATTCCTTTTGTCACAAACACAATGGGTTCACCTCTTGGAATGTCTGAGCTAAGGGGACAGAATTCTCGCTGGAAGAAAAAGTTCAGTTTTGCTTGTGACAAGTAAAAGATTCAGGGGAATAATTTCCAAAACTCTGTCTCTGGCACCCAGGCTTACCGATGGCATATATACACTATTTGGTTAATTACATGTTGATTTCTTCTTGGCAATTGGTTCAACTTGGCAATTGGTTGCTGTTCTGGTCAAGTTCATCCAGTTATATACAGCTGGGTCTGCAAAATACTGCACTATATTTTAACATTTAGCAAGAGTAGCTAGCATTTAGTGAGAACTGACCAGATTGAGACCCTTGTCGTATCTCACACTTTTGACTACCACGATCTAAGTCTTTTATACACCTTTAATACATAGTTTCATGTAGACATGTTTGAACAGGAATTTCTGGTGAGTTGTAATACTTCCTTTATCCCTAAATATAAAATACATGTATATTAAATATATGAGCAGAACGTTCTACTCAGCCTTTTCTTTCCATAAAATAATTGCAATTGCTTGGACACAAAGGGTGAAATAAGAAGCAGCAAAATTAACGAGGTAAGACAAACTTTACAGTAAAACACACATGGCCAGCTTTGGAAGGGATGAGAGGTGAGCTCATCAAGAAAAAAGGATATAATAATTTGTATGTTCTAGTACTTTTTCTCCGTTTGTTTTCAATGTTGCCATCCAATTGTTTTTCTATTTCAAATCTATAGTTCATCTTATGAGTCAAAATGTAGCTTATTAAAGTCAGTTGCTTTATTTCCATCTATATCTTTGAGTTCCCAGTTAGGGGGTGCCCTTCTATATTATGACATGGGTTTGATATTGTTACTGGAAGAAACCTAGAATTTCATCTCTTTATTGCAGCATACAAAAATAAATAGGTGCTTGTTTTATTTGAAAACAGATCATCTCAATGTTCCTAGCTGCCAAGTGTCTCAGGGGTTCTTTGCGGGCTTAAGGGGTCTTCCTTCCTCCCTGATCCCTATTCTTGAGGGCAAGACCCCTTGGCTTTCACAACGCAGAGGAGACCCTGAGAAGGGCCTTTGAAAAACAGCCCAATGTCTCGCCTTTGGAAAGTTGAAGAGTGCCCCACCCCCACCCATGAAGAAAGGTTTGATAATTTCAGTGTTTTCACATCAAAGATTGAAGTCTCTACGTGCCACCCTCCAGGACCCCCACTGGGCTCAGGACCCCCCTCCTACCCGTCCCTTGATTGCTCTGAGCTGGTTTCCGAGTCCCATGCTAGTGCACAGCTCCTGTGGGTCTACGCAGAATTCAGAGGACGTGTGTTACTTCCCTTGCGAAGAAACAGAATTGTCGTGAAAATTTAAGTGGAAACCATTTCGTTTCCGTGCCCAGAAGAAGGGCAGCATGTGCCCAACCACCCCTGAGAAAAAGAACTCTCGGGGACAAAGGAGCGACCAGGTAATTTAGAAGAAAAACAGAAAGTGGTCTCCGACTGCCCTGGACTTCCCTCGTAGTTGGGGGAGTTGGGGGCTCTTTGACGCGTCATCTTTGCAGTTGCGGACAAAATAAACGCAGAGAACGAAGCCTAAGGCTTCTCGGATTCTTTCCCGACCAAGCCCAGGTGATTTGGGACGGGGCATTTTAATATTTTTCCCCTTTTGTGAAGTGGAACAAACACAACTTGGACGCATCGCGGTGGCTCGGAGCCTGCCAGCCAGGAGGGCGGCCGGAGCACCAATCAGCGCGCGCCTGCGCTCTATATATACGGCGGCGGCCCGCGCACCAGCATCGGCACTTAGCCACTTGTTCCTGAGTTTCAGATCGTCACCATGTCGGAAACCGCGCCTGCCGCGCCTGCCGCTGCCCCCCTTGCGGAGAAGGCACTAGTGAAGAAGAAAGCAGCCAAGAAGTCCGCGGGGGTTCGCCGCAAGGCTTCCGGGCCCCCAGTGTCCGAGCTCATCACCAAGGCCGTGGCCGCCTCCAAGGAGCGCAGTGGCGTGTCGCTGGCCGCGCTCAAGAAGGCGCTGGCGGCCGCTGGCTACGATGTGGACAAGAACAACAGCCGCATCAAGCTGGGTCTCAAGACACTCGTGAGCAAGGGCACCCTGGTGCAGACCAAGGGCACCGGCGCCTCGGGCTCCTTCAAGCTCAATAAGAAGGCGGCCTCTGGGGAAGCCAAGCCCAAGAAATCAGGTGCCGCCAAGCCCAGGAAGGCTGCTGGGGCTGCTAAGAAGCCCAAAAAGGCCGCGGGGTCGGCCACTCCCAAGAAGAGCGCCAAGAAGACGCCGAAGAAGGCGAAGAAGCCGGCGGCGGCTGCAGGGGCCAAGAAAGTGACCAAAAGCCCGAAGAAAGCTAAGGCTGCCAAACCAAAGAAGGCGGCTAAGAGCCCAGCCAAGGCTGTGAAACCTAAGGCCGCCAAACCGAAGGTCGCCAAGCCGAAAAAGGCTGCCCCTAAGAAGAAGTAGAACGCCTGCTTCTCAACCCAAAAAGGCTCTTTTCAGAGCCACCACTGATCTTAAGAAAAGAGCTGCGTGCTTCTGCTTCTCCGTACCTTGTTTTAGGCTGTGTTTTCCAAAAAGCCACTGGAGAAGGCTGCTGCTGACACCTCCCGGGAAAAGAGGCCATTGGGGAGGGGGCTGCTGTGAGGTGTCAACGCGGACCATCCCAGCGGCCTGTTTGTCCCCCGGCCAGGGGCTCTCACGGTCCGGTGTGCCGAAGGTGCTCGCCGACCCCGCCCCACGCCTGGCGGCAGAAAAATAGAGAAACTTACCCGTTTTAGTAACTAAAGGATGTCGCGATTAGGTTGAATTTATTCAAAAGTCCCGCCCGCTCGCGGATTGGCGCACTCACCCAGTCCGTGGTTTTCATCGTGGGTTTAATTGGACAGTGCACGGTTCGTTTCTTTAGATGTTGGGGGTTGATTTTTTTTGGCTTTCTCATTTGACGTGTAAGTAAGTGTGTCTGGTATTTCGGACACTACCATGTTTTCGAAAGTCTGGTGTGTCCAGTGTGCGTTGGTGGCGTCCATCCCTGGGAGGAGGGGTCTCCTGGGCCTTTGCGCCATCTCATATTTCCTGTTTGCTTGGCGACAAAGGAGCGCTCTTGAAAAAGCGATTGTCACCCAAGGCTCGGCCGCACCGGGATCTCTCTCCTTCGTGTAATTTTGGACAAGGCTGTGATGCGTCTCAGTGCATAAAAAATAACTCCGTAGCCATTTTGTCCTGGCAGGCTGGTCCCTGGTCCTCACTTTAAATAGACGTCTAAAACTCTAACATGCTTTTAAAGCACTTTTTGTGCAGTCCAAATGTTTGTAGTTTTAGAATAAGAAAAATATTCTTATTTTTCTTATTCTGTGTGTATGGGTGGGGGTGATGTCGCTAATAAAGGGCTGTAAGTTTTCACTGACTGTCATCTGGATTCTCATTCACGGTGTTTCTCCTGGATGGAGCAAGTCCAGGGTACTGTTTTTATTCTGGTGGACACATGTTTTTCTCAAGTTCTAGGGACGGTCTTTTGGGGGCCTGCCGCTCAGTTCTTCACCTATTGCTGCAAGGAAGGAGCTGGTGTGAGTTAATTCCCGCTGCATTAGTGCTAGTGACCACTGAGTTCATCTCCCTCCACCTGCCTCACCCCTCTACTGGACTGAGGTTGTTTAATCTTCATTTTCTTTATAATCATGGATAGAAAAAACATCCTTTCTTTGAGAGTAAACACACACGAGGAGGATAGTTCTTTCATGGTTTATTCCAGTAATTTTGTGTTGTTAATTTTACATTTAAAAGAATTGAGCCCTCTCTGTATTTTAGTGTAAGGTTATGGATAGGGATAATTTTTTGATATATGGGTGTTTTTCCCCAAAGATCGTTTATTAACTCTTCCATTTCTGCTCCTCTTCCCCTGGCCAACCCACCCCCACTTGAGATGCCACCTTTATCATAGACTAAATTCCAGGACAGCTCTTGGTCTTCCCTTGTATTCCTTTGATCTTTCTGACCACTCCCAAAGGTGAGATCACACCACTTTAAGTTAAAGAGCTGTCTTCAATGCTGAAAGGAATACATAACCCATAGTAAGTACTCAAACAATTGCGATGGTAAATAAATGGAGATGTTATAATATGACTTAATAGCTGATAGAGCTAGTTCCCATTACTGTGTTTTCAGAATTTCCTGGTGGTTCTATTTTCAGCTATTCCCTCTCATTACTATTTTTCAGGATGTTCTGGTTATTCTATTTTTTGTTTGATTATTTCATTTTTCCATTTTATTTTTCCATCATTTAAGATGCTCCCCCTCCGATCCATTCACCCCCTCATTACACAAAACCCGCTGAACACCGGTAGTTTCATTGGGGTTGTGTTGTTTTTATAAACATCTGGGGAGATGAGTTTTCTGTTCAAGAATGATTGTTTTCTACTTGTTCAAAGATTTTGTACTTTTCTCCAAATATATCTTCACGTTTCTTTTCACCTTTCTTCCCAGAGTTTTATCTTCTTTGTTGCTGTTGGAAATGGCAACCTGATCTTTCCGATTCCTTAAGGGCTAGCACCCCATAAAGTACATGCAGAAGGTGCCCAGTTCCTGAAAGAATCCCTGTGCAAGCCAATAATCCCCAGAACAGTGTGATCTATAGCCACAAGAACAAGGGACAAAGAAACAGGTGGAATCAATTTTTTTTTTTTTTTTTGAGGGCAGTGCCACTGGCCCTCATATGTGGGACCCTAACCCAGGCTGCTGGCTTCCCAAGCCAGTGCTTAACCACCGCACCACTCGGCCGGCCCAAGGTAGAATCAATTTTAATAATACAATTTATTTAAGCCAGTATGTTTGAAATATTATTCAATACAAAACCAATGTAAAATGATGTATAAGACTCTTTCCATTCTTTTTTATTTCTCATACTGTCTTTGGCATCTGCATTTTGCACACACACACCACACCTTCGTTCCTACTAGCCCATTTGAAGAGCTCTGATAACTATATGTGGCTCATGGCTACATCAGACAATGAAACTCTAGAACGTCCTTTGGCCTCAAATATCCTGGTTTCTGTAACCTCATTTTTTTGGTTTAAGACTTGAATGCCAATGTGTCTTAAATATACTGTCTTCTGTGGCCTAAAACGTTGGGAAGAACGATGTTTGACTTTAAAGGATGGTTGATGGTGGGCAGGGCTGAGTGGCGCAGTGGTTAAGAGCTGGCTTGGGATGCCAGCGGGCCCCAGTTCGGGTCCCATATAATTAGGGCCTGTGACACTGCCCTCAAAAAAAAAAAAAAAAAAAAAAAAGATGGTTGATGGGTCCAGAGATCATTGGGCCAATTTGAAGGAATCAAAACATTCGTGTCCCAAACTGGACATTTGAGTTATTGAACCTGAAGGGATACGATGTGAGGGGCTGGGAGCTGGGAGCTGCCTTCTTGGATGCTACATAGGAGAAACCAGATCTGGTGGATAAAAGTAGAGTGTGAACGTACGAGTAATTAATGTCCAAACTGGTAGAGAATTTTTAAATATGTTTGAGCCAAACAGATGACATTGCTGGGGAGCAAGATCTCAAATACTCCTGAGAATAACAGTTTTGCAGTTTCTTTTGTGCAATTTAAATTGAGGGGGTGTTAGGATGATGATATAGAGGTGGGAGAAAGCAAGGCAGGGACTAGATTGCAGGGTAGTTAATATGTGCTCTCTTGAAGGGTGGTCATGCTTTAGAAGGAGGGGCCTGAAAAGAAGCATTTCAGGGGCGTGTGAGCCTAGAATTACATGGACAATGGACATGGCTTCCTTAAGGCCAAGATAACCTTTTACTACAAAGGAATGGGCCAGGGGACTGACGACCCACCATGACCTGCCCAATTAGCGGTTGGTGGTCAGATTACCCTGTGAGGTTACTTCCATAAAGCCCCTTTTTCACCCACTGTTGATTTATTTTCCCATTATAGTTAATATTCACTATCTAGTTTTGTATCTGTAATTTTGTATTATAGTTTTTAGGAGTCACCAAGTTATATAAAAGCTTTAAGCCTCAGAAAACCTTGATCTACTCCACCAATTATCTTTTTATATTTGTAAAATTAAAAATAAACACATTGATATTTGTGCATTTATTAAAAGGGGCATAGGTAAAGAGAACTCTACAGTTGCTACCCTTTGTGGATGAAAAAGGGGTGCTGTGGTGCTATATAAATCTCAAATTCTTAACTGGCAGGTCATGAGGGGGTCGTGACACCCGCCACGTAACTTGTTAGTAAAAGGCTTATCTCTCTGCCTTTGTAAAGAAGCAGAGCTGGCCCATCAGCGCTGCAAATGGCCAGTTCCCCTGACACTGGGTGCAGTGACATGACAGCAAGAGGCATTAATTGTATAGCACTACACAATGGAGAATGAGCAGCTTGAGGTAGAAAAACCATGGAGGTGTTCCATGGCATTTTTAGAGCAAAAATTCACATTATCATGAGCAAGGGGCTTGCTGATTGGTCAAGAGTGAGGGAGGGCAGTAAATCATAATTTCAGGTGTGGAGGTTAGCTTCTACCTCCTTCAGCCTGGCTTCATGAGGCCAGGGGGTCATTCTGCTTTCCATCTCAGGAGCAGAAACACAACTTAGGCCATGAGTTTACCTATCTTTACCTTAACAGAAATCCATACCCGTGACCCTTAGTCAAAGCCTGGCCATTGATTGTTCCTGGCTGCCTAAGGGGGTAAATGACCATTCTTTCTTTTTTTTTTTTTTGAGGGCAATGTCACTGGCCCACATATGTGGGACCGAACCGGGGCCCCTGGGTTCCCAAGCCAGCACTTAACCACCGTGCCACTTGGCTGGCCCTCAGGGGGTAAATGACTAGTAAGGGAAAAGAGCCAAAGCTTACAGGGCATGCTGGGGAGAAACTGAAAAGGGCTGGGGCTACATATTAAATCAAAATCATATATTGTCAGGGCCCTTGGATTCAGTTTGTTGGTTGCTTTGTGGGCTGAAAACCGTCTTGATCCACTTCACCCGATTTTATCTTGATGTGCAGGGGTAGAAGCTATATACCTTTTGTTACTCTTACTCATTGCGTGCTATTATTTGTCTTGATGATTTATTTTTCCTGCAGTCTAAAAGGCACCAGGACAACCAATTTCTTTTTAATAAGGAGCTATGTGCCATCCTCCTCCTAGCTTAACCCAAACTAGCATACAGACCTACCAAGTTGTTTTTTTTTTAAAATATATTTTCTGATGGGGTCTTAACTCCTTGGCTTTTTCTTAAGCAAGCCCTATTGTCCTTGTCATCTAGGTTAAGGAACCTTTGAAATAGCCCCTTTCAGACAACCCCCCTCTCAATAGAGCACATAATCTTAGTTTGCAGTTAAATCCCATCTTATTCCCACCCCCAACCTCCATGTTACCTTCGTAACATCTTAATTTGAAAGTCGTTAAAGAAACTGCAAAACTGTCCCTCAAGAGCATTTGAGTTCTTGCTCTCCCACACACCTGTTATTAGCAATAAATTCTTCAGTTCTGGACATGTATTAGAAGACATCTTTCACTACTAAATCTCTTTGATCTCAAGTTGAACATAGATTAAACCAATTAAATTGCATTTAAATGCCTAAAAACACTAGCTAATTAGTTTCCTGTTTACATTCCAGTATTTGAAAGCTTCAGTACAATTACAACCGCTTTTATGCGACATTGTGGGTGGCTCTGAAAAGAGCCTTTGGGGACGATTGGTCGACCTTGACTTCAGGCCCTCTCTCCGCGGATACGGCGTGCGAGCTGGATGTCCTTGGGCATGATGGTGACACGCTTGGCGTGGATGGCACACAGGTTGGTGTCCTCGAACAGCCCCACCAGGTACGCCTCGCACGCCTCCTGCAGCGCCATCACGGCCGAGCTCTGGAAGCGCAGGTCCGTCTTGAAGTCCTGCGCGATCTCGCGCACCAGCCGCTGGAACGGCAGCTTGCGAATTAGCAGCTCCGTGGACTTCTGGTAGCGCCGGATCTCGCGCAGCGCCACCGTGCCCGGCCGGTAGCGGTGCGGCTTCTTCACGCCGCCGGTGGCCGGCGCGCTCTTGCGGGCCGCCTTGGTGGCCAGCTGTTTGCGCGGGGCCTTCCCGCCCGTGGATTTGCGAGCAGTCTGCTTTGTTCGAGCCATACCGATATCCAAAGACTGGCTGACAACTGTACCATGCAACACCCCGGCACCGGTATATATAATGAAAATCCCGTTCTTATTGGACCATGCATCTGTCCATCAAGGCTAGAGGGGCACGCACTAAACGTGGCGCCGACTTCCTGATCACGTGAGTCACTGATGTATCAGACAGAAAATGAAAATCTTCCTCCCACCTATCCTTTCAGCTTCCTTTTTTTTTTTTTTTTTTGAGAGCAGTGTCACTGGCCCTCATCTGTGGGACCGAACCGAGGTTGCTGGCTTCCCAAGCCAGCTCTTAACTAGTGAGCCACTCGGCCGGCCCTTGTGGTTTTCAAAAAGGCGGCGCGCTAGATGTGATTGTCCAACTGATTTTCTTAGCCTCAGTCAAGCCTCAGGAAAGCTAATTTCGCGTCAGTTTCTTGATTTCTCTATTTCAAGTTACGTCTTTTCGAGATCGTCCAAGGTTTTTTCTGAAGTAATTTCCCATTTGATATAAACTACGTGAACACCTTTACTTCCCAATAACTATAGCATTCTCTTCTAAAAGCCCTCCACTGCGTTTCATAATTTCGAGAGGTGTGTGTGAAATGGGGTTAAGAAAAAGTCCTGACTTGTGCATGGCACAAGTTAGATTACAGTGTGTGGCTTTTTCAAGTCCCGATGAAGCCCCGTTAGGCTCGCCCTAAAGGACAGGGCTCCGGGTCATGAAGTATCGCATTCCTATTTCCAAGTGATTAGGGCCCAGCAGAGGTGGAGAGGGGCGAATTGCAGATGGCTCGCTGTGAAGATGCAAAACTCCTTACAAGGGCAATGAAAAGGTTTTATTGCTTTAAGTTGCTAACTAGCTTTACATCTACAACTCACCTTTGGCCAACCAGTGCTGTTCCCCTGATTTTTTTTTTTTACAGTTTAACCCTGAGTGCCAGCTGTTCTGATGGCCTTAATTACCTGTGACAAAGTATCTCTATCCGCTTTAATGAGCTGATGGTAGCTTTTTTTAAAAGAGATTTTATTGGGGAATTGGGGGATGGGAACAGCGTTGGGGAATCAGCGAAGGAAGGGGAACAGACAAGTTGCTGTCCTCCCTTTGTTCTTCAGTCTAGTTGCGGAGGACCGTGCTTCACTGGCCCATGTTGGTATCGTCATTGCGCTCTTCCCAGACGAGGCAGATCGGTCCGAGCCTCTGGACGGCTGTATACCAGGGCTATTGGCAGCTCACGCTGGCTGCCGGCCGCTCACTGGATCCATGGCAGCCCACTGCAGCAGGGGCTGCAGCCTACACCATCGCTGAGGCTCGTGGAGCTGTTGTTAGCTGTAGTGGACAGTATCACTGGCCCTCATACGTGGGATCCGAACCGCGGCCGCCGGCGTCCCAGGCCTGTTCTTAACCAATGCGCCACTCGGCCGGTCCTGGAGCTCGTTTTCATTATAACTTCCAAGTAGACGTTAGTTTTGCTTTCCTGGGTGCTTATTGACATACCGATCAACTGCGCTAAATGTCTTTCTCAATTATCGAACTAACCTAAGGAACACGCGAGCCCTTTTAGTGAAAAGCTGGGTGGCCCTGAAAAGAGCCTTTGGTTTAGACCGGACTTCCTGGAGCTGGCGCCGAGTAGGCGGGCTTCTACTTGCCCTTGGCCTTGTGGTGACTCTCGGTCTTCTTGGGCAGCAGCACGGCCTGGATGTTGGGCAGGACGCCGCCCTGCGCGATGGTGACCTTGCCCAGCAGCTTGTTGAGCTCCTCGTCGTTGCGGATGGCCAGCTGCAGGTGGCGCGGGATGATGCGCGTCTTCTTGTTGTCGCGGGCCGCGTTGCCCGCCAGCTCCAGGATCTCGGCCGTCAGGTACTCCAGCACGGCCGCCAGGTACACGGGGGCGCCGGCCCCGACCCGCTCGGCGTAGTTGCCCTTGCGGAGCAGCCGGTGCACGCGACCTACCGGGAACTGCAGGCCGGCCCGCGAAGAGCGCGTCTTGGCCTTGGCGCGCGCCTTGCCTCCCTGCTTCCCGCGTCCAGACATAAAGACTAATAAGCAACAAACCTATGCCGAAAAGCGCACACAATCGAGACAAAGACAAATTAAAGCGAGTATTTATACAAAAGTAGGTAGGCTGTAAGCAATTTTCCTACTGGGTCTTTGGCTACTGTGAAGTAACCAATGAGAAGTCTCAGCCTCCAATAGTAATTTGCATAGAGGACGTGGTTTTTTGTTTCCTGTATCTAACCAGGCCTACTTAATCTTTCATATTAATTGAATCACTTTGTTTTTTTTCTAAACACTATTATTAAAGGCAATGAGTAACAGGAATAATTGTCCCCATTGTCCTGACTTATGGCTAGTGGTCCTTTTCTTGGATTGTGACTAATGGTTTTGGAAAGAAGTAAATGCAGAGTAATTCCTAAGTAGATAACTTTATAGACGTAGTTCTATGCCAGGCACTTCTTTAACTCTTTTTAGACGTCTCAATAGGAGAGAGAGAGAGAGAAGGAAAATTGCAATTCTATTGGTAGTCCAAGTCGTCTTCAACTATCTGAACAATGAAAGTTGAAAGTAAGATCAGGATGCTTCAGCCCCTGACCTGATGACACGGAAGACAATGACATCTTCCCTTTCAACCATATCTTATGTACGAGGCCTTCAGGCATCACCTTGAAGGTATATAGAGTGAGAAGTGTCTTCATTTTAGGCATTGCAAAACTGAGAGACCCAGGTTAGTTTTTTTTACCCTTTCAAAGGTGACAATGACTTAATCAGACCAAGGACTCTGAAATCCTGACAGGAAAAGCCTTTGTTTTTTGCCTAGTGCCATTCCCTACTGTCCTACCCTCCGGCTCTCATGCAGGATTCTACCTATTTATTTCAGAAAACTCACCCATCATCCTTTATAGCCTAATGCATCCCTGAGGTTAGAGGGCTGAAAACAGCAAAACATGTTTTTTATTTGTTTTGTTTGTTTAAACCACCGTATATGGTATTTTTGTTATAGTATCCCAAATGGGCTAAGAAACATAGGTTTTTTAAAATTATTTTAACATGAAGGTGAATTCGTAAAAAGCAGTTTCCTAATTCTCTACAATGGAATGATGTCATGAAAATGACGGTTAGGACCTGTTTATCAATTTAAAAGAATCACAAAGTTATGATTTCACTAATATAACACTTTTATATCTGTATGTATAGACTGGCACAAAGTACATTTCTGGAAGATTAGGAGCCAAAATGTCCTGGGTGATGGACTTGCAGTTGACTATTTATTTAAAATTATTTGTAGTGGTTATTATTTTAAAATCATGGGCAAGTTTTATTTTTGAAGGAAGTTTAAAAACTTTTTAAAATGTATATATTATTTAATGGAAATGAAAAGCCAACAAAAGTACATTGAATGTTGCTGAGAGATGCTGAAGACAGAGTTGAGAATTCCATGTCTTCATGTCTGCCAGAAAGCAGAGACCATTCAGTTTCTTTTAATGGTGCCTTTTTCTTTCCAGTCACGCCTCTGGACCTCCTGTCACCTGTGTCTTTGTGGAAAAATCTCTTTTTTTTAGAATTCTAAGTTAACCTCCTTCCAAATTCAAATTCTCCCCAGCCCCCTCCATCTAGTTCCAGGTGCCCAGAACTCTCCCAGAACAAGCAGGGCCTCTTGCCTTCTCTCTATAAATTGTTTTCCCATCATCAGGCCCATCTTTGTTGAAGAAGGATGTAGGTAAAATTTTCCCATGACTCAAAGTAGAATTGGGGATGCAGTACAGGTTATTTTTCTCTGTTTAATTTTGTAACTCAGACTGCAGCTCCACAGAAAATGTGGGTATTTATTAGGGAAGGGGGTGTATAAACCCTTCTGTTAATTAGGGTAGGGGTCTCAAGGCCTGAGGTGGTTCTTACTAAATGCTATTCTTGTTAAATGTCAAATTGTAGCACAGTATTTTGCAGAGATTAGCGCAACCAGATGAGCTTGACCAGAAATCAACTGGGTAAGTTTAGCCAACTGCAAAGAATAAGCCAACATTTAATTGACCAAATAGTTTATATAAGCAACGGGTAAGCCTCCCTTTGGAGAGACAGCTTTGCATGTGAATACCATCTCCTTTACTTGCTCCAAGTAAATAAAGCTATCTAACAAAAATCACATCTTGTTCTTGAATAGAACATCTCAAGAGGTGAACCCTTTGAGTTCAGTAACACTTCCGGTGTCTCTCAAGTTCATGGACTTGCCCAGTGGCCCTGCTGTGCTTAAACTTGGTGCCTGGTCAGAATCAACAGGGCATATTCGTGAAAATGTTTTCTGGCTTTTCACCACTCACCACTTTTCATCACGGTCACTACAAACTCTGGGCATCTGATTTTTTTCTTAATTTCCCACCACTTTTTAAAAATTCGCTATCATGGGCTGGCCGAGTGGCGCGGTGGTTGAGCGCTGGCTTGGAAAGCCAGTGGCCCTGGTTCGGGTCACACATATGATGAGGGCCAGTGACACTGCCCTCAAAAAAAAGATAGCTATCAGAAGAGATGGCAAAATGACCTAGCATTGAATTTGGGAGGTCTGGTTTTTCGTGTGAGATTTTCAAGGATATAGTTTCAGGTGAAATGTCAAATACTAAAAAGGAATGAAAGAAAGGGAAGAAGGAAGGTAGAAAGCAAACAGACATTCATTAAGGACAAGATGGGGAAAAGCAATCGGTACATCAGGAGATGATTTTGAAGAAATAATATTACTACCCAGATTTCACCCCTTCAGAGGAATAAGACAATGGTTAGTGATTCTTAAAACTAGCCAGAGTTCAATAACAGTTTTGGGGTTTTTTTCCTTTGGGGAAGGGGAGGGTGGAATCTTTTACAATCTAAAAAAGAAAAATTAGTAATTAAGGCATCTTTTCCAGAGCTATATTTTTTTGCATGTGCTGAGATAGTTTCTCACACAGTGGTTGGCTGACATGTATGGGAAATGGGAAACAATAAAATTTAATGTTCTTTTCAGGAGTCCTGTTAGAGAAATTCAGCTTTAAGTTTTATTTCTTCATCCAAAGACCCTGTTGTATATCACTTACATAAAGTGCTCATAAACCGAAGGAAATTTTTTTTCCTGTTGTAATAAGTCAACAGCTGTTCTCCCTGCTCTTCAGTCCCCCAACCCCGAATCGAGGCCCACCCCATTGACCTGTCTCTTCAACCAAGGAACCCTTGGGTATATTTGGGATTATTTTTTGAATCCCGAAAATTTGAAAAAGGTTTACAAAGAAAAACCAGTATGTCTTTCTCTCCACACACCCGCGCCGGCTGTCAGCCACGAGGAGGCGCCAGATGGCGAAGGGCGGGAAATTCAAACCCTTAGTCTCCCCTAGAGCTGGAGGCCACTGTCTCCGCCCTTATTCTAGCTGCATATCAAAACGGCCAAAGTCCCAGGAAATGGGCGCCCGGATTTCTGTAATGCAAGAAAAAAATGAAACGGCTTTGGCTTGCCTGTCGTAATTGGTAAACTAGATAAATTAGACAAATCATCTGTAAGCCAAGACATTTAGATATGCCCCTAGAAAGAAGTACCCACAGTAACCACGTGTGATCTTACTGCTTCGCCATTACTCCAGACCATGGCGAGTTCCGATCCCAGGAAAAAGCACCCCCACTTGGCGTTTTGCTACAGGAACCCTTCCTCCCTAGGACAGCCTGGATCATGCCAAAGGTCCCTACTCGGAAACCCTTTAACTGCTTCGTTGCCCCGAAACGTTTTGAGACAAGTGTAGCAAGTCCAGTTTACTAAACACCTGTAAGAGCGTTAAAAAAAAAAGTTACCAGCTGAGCTGTCCATTGGGTGCCACACCAGTGTATTTAGGTTAAAGACAAGTGACGTCTTAGATTGCATCTCGCCCGAGTTGACCCCACGTAGTCACTTTAGTAGATTCCTTAGGACTCAAGTTTTGCACATCAAAAGCTACTACAGCTCTCGTACGAAGAAATGGGTGGCTCTGAAAAGAGCCTTTGGGTTAGAGGATGTTGCACAGGAACTCCCTCATTTGGAACTGGTGTACTTGGTGACGGCCTTGGTGCCCTCGGACACGGCGTGCTTGGCCAGCTCCCCAGGCAACAGTAGACGCACAGCCGTCTGGATCTCCCGGGACGTGATGGTCGAACGCTTGTTGTAATGCGCCAGGCGCGACGCCTCGCCGGCGATGCGCTCGAAGATATCGTTGACGAACGAGTTCATGATACCCATTGCCTTGGATGAGATGCCAGTGTCCGGGTGCACCTGCTTCAGCACTTTGTACACATACACCGAGTAGCTCTCCTTGCGGCTGCGCTTGCGCTTCTTGCCATCCTTCTTCTGAGCCTTGGTCACCGCCTTCTTGGAGCCCTTCTTTGGGGCGGGAGCGGACTTGGAAGGTTCAGGCATGGCTTCTGCCAAAAACTGTACAGTAATTGACTACTTCCGACAACTGCACAGTATGCACAGCACATCTGTTTATATAAGGTCTTCTATGTAAATGAAGAATGGGGAATTATCACTTCTGATTGGATGACCGGCACACTCATTTCCCCCCCCCCTTTCTATTGGACAAAGAATATTTTAGCCAATCTGTTCTCTTACAGGGTCATTCCTACACTGTGTATAAAGATTGCTCTACCATACGACTATTAGTATCATTTTTTACATACCTCTTAGAAGAACTGAAGACTGTTATGTCTGGACGCGGGAAGCAGGGAGGCAAGGCGCGCGCCAAGGCCAAGACGCGCTCTTCGCGGGCCGGCCTGCAGTTCCCGGTAGGTCGCGTGCACCGGCTGCTCCGCAAGGGCAACTACGCCGAGCGGGTCGGGGCCGGCGCCCCCGTGTACCTGGCGGCCGTGCTGGAGTACCTGACGGCCGAGATCCTGGAGCTGGCGGGCAACGCGGCCCGCGACAACAAGAAGACGCGCATCATCCCGCGCCACCTGCAGCTGGCCATCCGCAACGACGAGGAGCTCAACAAGCTGCTGGGCAAGGTCACCATCGCGCAGGGCGGCGTCCTGCCCAACATCCAGGCCGTGCTGCTGCCCAAGAAGACCGAGAGTCACCACAAGGCCAAGGGCAAGTAGAAGCCCGCCTACTCGGCGCCAGCTCCAGGAAGTCCGGTCTAAACCAAAGGCTCTTTTCAGGGCCACCCAGCTTTTCACTAAAAGGGCTCGCGTGTTCCTTAGGTTAGTTCGATAATTGAGAAAGACATTTAGCGCAGTTGATCGGTATGTCAATAAGCACCCAGGAAAGCAAAACTAACGTCTACTTGGAAGTTATAATGAAAACGAGCTCCAGGACCGGCCGAGTGGCGCATTGGTTAAGAACAGGCCTGGGACGCCGGCGGCCGCGGTTCGGATCCCACGTATGAGGGCCAGTGATACTGTCCACTACAGCTAACAACAGCTCCACGAGCCTCAGCGATGGTGTAGGCTGCAGCCCCTGCTGCAGTGGGCTGCCATGGATCCAGTGAGCGGCCGGCAGCCAGCGTGAGCTGCCAATAGCCCTGGTATACAGCCGTCCAGAGGCTCGGACCGATCTGCCTCGTCTGGGAAGAGCGCAATGACGATACCAACATGGGCCAGTGAAGCACGGTCCTCCGCAACTAGACTGAAGAACAAAGGGAGGACAGCAACTTGTCTGTTCCCCTTCCTTCGCTGATTCCCCAACGCTGTTCCCATCCCCCAATTCCCCAATAAAATCTCTTTTAAAGAAAGCTACCATCAGCTCATTAAAACGGATAGAGATACTTTGTCACAGGTAATTAAGGCCATCAGAACAGCTGGCACTCAGGGTTAAACTGTAAAAAAAAAAAATCAGGGGAACAGCACTGGTTGGCCAAAGGTGAGTTGTAGATGTAAAGCTAGTTAGCAACTTAAAGCAATAAAACCTTTTCATTGCCCTTGTAAGGAGTTTTGCATCTTCACAGCGAGCCATCTGCAATTCGTCACTCTCCACCTCTGCTGGGCCCTAATCACTTGGAAATAGGAACGCGATACTTCGTGACCCGGAGCCTTGTCTTTTAGGTAGAGCCTAACACGGTCTAAAGCGGGACTTGAAGAAGCCACAAACACTGTAACGTTGTACAAATACCAGTCTGAGGTTTTTTTCTTAACCCTCTTTCACCCACACCTCAGTGGAAATTGTGAAACGTAGTGGAGTACTTTTAGATGAGGATGCTTTAGTTAGTGGAAAGTAAATGTGTTCAAGTAGTTGGAATATCCAATGTGAAAATACTTAAGTATAACTTCTAATATTAATCGTTTTAGTGCATTTAGAAAGTATAAAATTTGAAAGGTATATAGGAATGTAAACATTGAAATAAAAACATGGACGTAAAGTTAGCCTCTGTAAACTTGAATGAAGCTAAGAAAATCAGTCACATCTCATGTAGCACGCGCCTTTTCAAAAAGAGGAAAAGAAAACCAGTTTCCGGTACCAGAATTCAACATTTTTATTTAGCAAACAAGATAGGCAGTTGCAACCATTTATATTAAATTCTGCCGAGACAGGGCAAAGAACATCGAAAAGAAAGGGCACGAAGAAGGTAGGCGGAAAGAAAGGATTGAAAAACATCAGAAGTTGAAAGGATGACTGGCAGGACAATGTTAGTTGCCGGTGTGATCGCATCAGTGGCTCAAGTGATCAGTACTTTGGCGCCGCTTCCGATACAGTTCCCGGAGCTGTGATGGACAGATGCCTGGCCCAATTAGAACGGGACTCTTGTTTTATAAATTCTGGTGCATCGGCCTCCTACCATCATAATTGGCTAGCTGGTCTCCGGAGGCCTTGATGGCTCGCACAAAGCAGACAGCCCGCAAATCTACGGGCGGGAAGGCCCCGCGCAAACAGCTGGCCACCAAGGCGGCCCGCAAGAGCGCGCCGGCCACCGGCGGCGTGAAGAAGCCGCACCGCTACCGGCCGGGCACGGTGGCGCTGCGCGAGATCCGGCGCTACCAGAAGTCCACGGAGCTGCTGATCCGCAAGCTGCCGTTCCAGCGGCTGGTGCGCGAGATCGCGCAGGACTTCAAGACGGACCTGCGCTTCCAGAGCTCGGCGGTGATGGCGCTGCAGGAGGCGTGCGAGGCGTACCTGGTGGGGCTGTTCGAGGACACCAACCTGTGTGCCATCCACGCCAAGCGTGTCACCATCATGCCCAAGGACATCCAGCTCGCGCGCCGCATTCGCGGGGAGAGGGCATAAGTAAGTCCCTTTCACCTCCCAGAGGTAACCTAAATCCACAAACTAAAGGCTCTTTTCAGAGCCGCCTACAGGTTGTTAAAAGAGCTGCGAAAACACCTGTAATTTAGTGGTACAGGAATTAAACGTGTTGCATACTACAAAGTAGGGCTCGGTTCACTATTGAAGGTGCACCCTGCTTTGGAAATGCACATGGTCATGAAAGCCAAACTTGTTTGTAAAGGTGAATCTGAAGTATCCCGTATTTGCTTTAACCCGAACCTCTCAGGAACCATTGACACAAGCCTCTAGTTTCTCTCAAGGTGGGGTGGTGTCTTATATCCCTCGGGCAATGCAGGATCTGGCTTCTGTCAGCTTCAACCAAGAGCATCGAGGGGGAGCCCCCGGCCTCCTGTTGCGGTAAACACCAGAGTCCTTTAAGGAAAGAAATTGAATAGGTTTTCACTTCAAAGGACTCCCATACCCTGGCAGGAACTGCACAGCCTGGCTTTCCAGCAGGTTTTAACAACTGCAGACTGGCTGCAGGAAATCGTCAGTTATGGAACCTAGGAAATAGCACAAACAGCTGGAACAGTTCAGTGCAGATTTTTTCCACCTTAAAGCAAATATGCAAGTGAGAACCACCACAAGGTTGAATCCCACGTGACTTGACTGACAGGATACTTGGACTCCCAGTCCTCATTGTAGCACCTCTGTATCTTTACCAAATATTGGTAGTTTAAGCTATAAGGCAAAGTTCCAAAATTTAACAAAAAATGGGAATGGTATGGGGGAAGAAGCAAAACCGTCCCTGTACCTGGAAGTTCTGTTCTTTTTAGCTGAGCCATCATGCCACCATCGGCAGCTCGGCGGCAGCTCACCTTGGGCTGGGCATTGTACTGCTGTTGTTCAGAGCTCAGCACACACTTTTGAGTGAGCTCTTAACCAACTGAGCCACTTGGTCAGCGTCTTGTATCTGGAAGTTCTTAATAGCTGTATTTGTAATAGCCCTAAGGTGGCAACAAGCGTAGTTCCGCTGACACATGGTCACACAAACTCCTATACATCCATACAAGTGAATCCTACTGGCAGTAAAAAGGGAGGCTATTGACACATGGAACAAGCGGGCTGGATCTCGAGGGCATAACTATTAGTGACAAATGGCCAATCTCAAAGGTTCCATGTTGTATTATTCCATTGATGTAACATTCTCAAATGAAGAAACCAGAGATGGGTAACAGGTTAGTGATGGACTCAGGACAGGGGAGAGGTGGGTGCCTGTGAGTATAAAGGGTAAACCTGGAGTTCCTTGGTGATGATGGGACAGTTTTGTTCCAGCTCTGCAGTGGTGGTTCCAAGAATTTACTCATGGGAGAAGATTGCACAGGACCCTCCTCATTACACACAGACACATAAATGAGAGTGTGTGAAAACGGGTGAGAACTGAAAAAGGATAATTATGTAGCATATCACAACTAGGTGAAACTGGGTTCGAAGGGCTCTATTTCAAATTAATAAGGTACAAGGAAAAAAAAAGCTGTAAGAATTCTTTAGCATTTGCTACTTTGTGTTGCTTAGGATTCTATAGCTTCCTTAACAAATCAATGCAATTCTTTTTGTAAAGCAGCAGTTTGTTGCTTTTTTCTGGTTGTTCTAATTGTGACATATCCATTTGGTTGGGATTTGGTTCATTTATGTTAGTACATGATTTTGAAGATATTGCTGCCCCTACCTCAAAAGGAAATTGAGTTTCAAAAGTTGATATTTGTAATCTGAAATTGTGGGTACTTGGTTGAGTTAATCCATGGTGCTTAGGACAGTGTGCTTGTTACATCATAAATGCACAATGGTAAAGAAAAAACATTACAAGCTCAAAATGGCGTCCCTCATGCTAAATGCCCAAGATACCAAACCTACTTGTCATACCTGATCTAACTGCAGTTTCAAACTGTTAGAAATCTAATCAACTAGTCTGGAATTTTCTGGTCAAGCACCAGTAAGTAGTATGTTTTGTGAGCCCTCTGGAACCCTTGTCCCATGCAAAAGAGGCAATCTGCATGATTCAAACTTCCCCTTTCTGTGTCCCACTCTGAAAAGATGTGCAGGCCTAACAGTAAGCCTTTCTTTTCTTTTGTTAATAGCTCCCATGCCCCACCCTTGTCC
This sequence comes from Aselliscus stoliczkanus, assembly GCA_033961575.1. Lineage (NCBI taxonomy): Eukaryota > Metazoa > Chordata > Mammalia > Chiroptera > Hipposideridae > Aselliscus > Aselliscus stoliczkanus. Next base: position 108,542,408 of record CM066739.1, on the reverse strand, counting down.
ATCTGAAACCCTTCCATTTTGTAGAGCCCCTTTGATGGTCCTTCTTAGGTGCTGCTAAATGGGATGCTGCCCAATTCATGGATTGCTTAATAAAGACAATTAGATCTTCCAATTTACTCAGCTCAATTAACTTTTAACATCTATTTTGAACACTCTATTGCATTCTAAAGACATCATTTATATGTTAATGTTATATACTAGCTCAGCATGATTATTATTTTTTTTTATAATGCAAAAATATATGGATGCTCACATTTTTATTTCTGGCACTTGGATAAAATCCCTTTGCATAACTTCAGAGTTCAGGAGAGCTTTGGTGGAATTCCGTGCACCAGCCCCAGGAAAGCACAGTCTCCCCTTCACCCTCTGTCCTATTGGGTTGTCGGAAAAGTCATGACATATTTTGTCTATGTTTTTCAAAGGTCATTTATTTATGTAAAGAACAAAGATCAATCAATGATATATTTCCCGCTTTGTTACATAACCTTTTGCCATCTTTCAGTGAGCTTCATAATTCCTTGTTCATAGAAATGATGTAGGATATTTTTCTTGTGTCGGGATCATAGTCTCGTGAAGCCGAAGAATGGAGACACGGACCAGAGAGGTAGTTTACAGCAGAGGACAGTTTATTAGAATAGAAAGTAACAGCTCTCAAAATGAGAGGGAGTCCTGACTGGGTTGCCCCATAGCTACGGTAAAAGGCTTGAGTTTTATACTTTTTTCTGCCTGGAAGGGGGAATGTTGAAATACTGGTGCCTGTAATTAAGGGGTTTATCAAGTATGTTCTGTTGCTAAGCCTTGGGGAGGCCTTTTGTAATGTCCTCCAAATGGCTTTGTTTTGTAATGTCCTCCAAATGGCTTTGTTGCTCTGGGGCATGACCGATGTCTCTGTTCCAGTATGAGGGAGTTACCCTATAATTTTAAAAGGCATGGCGAGTTTAAGAGAAAACCAGTTTTCTTATCTTTGCTCAGTCTACCAGGGAATTACTGACTGCCTGATGTTATACTAACTAACCTGTCTTAGAAGGACCTGTCTTTATTTGCAAAAAACTGAACAAGGTGCTGATTTACAGCCTCATATGAATTCAATGTTATACCATGCAAGGAATTTTGAAGACAGCGAAGCAAGTGGAAGTCTGATGGTACAAGGTCAGGCAAGTATGGTGGGTGTGACAACACATCCCATGCAAACTCCAATAATTTTTGTCGGGTGATCAAACGTACGTGTGTGTGGTCTCGCATTGTCGCTATGGAACACAACTCCTTTACAATTAACAAGCTCTGGACGTTTCTGGATGATGGATTCGTTCAAACTGTCCAACTGCTGACAGTACACATTCGAATTGATTGTTTGGTTCCTTGGTAGGAGCTCGAAACATGACACCTTTAAAAATCCCACTACACTGAGAGATAATCTTTCTCTGGTGAATGTCTGCTTTCAGTGTCATTTGAGGTGAATCATCACGTGGGGACCTTTTGTGCACCACATTGCTGGAAACAATCCACTTCTCATCACCACTTAGTCTCTTCAAAAAAGGATCGTTTTCCTCACATTTAATGAACATATTGCAGATGTTTATATGCGCTGTCAAATGACCTTGTTTGAGTTCATGCGGAACCCAAATATGGAGCTTTTTTACGTATCCCAGCTTCTTCAGGTGGTCGTGAATGCTTGAATGCTGGATGTTCAATGTTTCTGTAATCTCTCATGTCGTATAATATGGGTTTGACTCGATCAATGCTTTTAATTTGTCGTCAATCTCGGGGGGCCTCCCTGACTGAGGAGCATTGTTGAGATCAAAATCACCAGCACGGAATTTCGTGAACCATTGTTGGCACTGAAATTCGTGTAGAGCATTGCCACTGTAAACTTTATGCAACTTTTCACAAGTTTGACACGCGTTCTTCCCTTTATGGAAGTAAAAGAGTAAAATATGGCAAAAATGCACAGTTTGGTATTCCATCTTCAACTTGCTGTAAAATCTCCAACACTCAACCAAATCACTCAATTTTTATTTTAGAATGAAAGAACTGTCAGCTGTCAAATGACATGGCAATAACATAGATGCGAATGACTCTAGTACTTCCAAAAATGAACTATTTCCATCTGTTGCAAACATGCGTCATGACTTTTCCGACAACCCAATACATGAGAGGAATGGCATTACCCCCTGGCAATTGTCATCCTTTCCCTCTTCAATCCTTCGCTTTTTATTTTTATTTTTTTTGAGGGCAGTATCACTGGCCCTCATTATGTGGGACCCGAACCGGGGCCGCTGGCCTCCCAAGCCAGCGCTTAACCACCGTGCCACTCAGCCGGCCCCGATCCTTCGCTTTTTAAAGGCATATGTTCAGTGTAAATGATAGCGCCGGACATATGGTCTTATATGGGAAATATTTTGAAATCCTTCAGTGTGCTTTGGTAGTCTGTATTATAAATCTTTTGTTTTTAAAAACAGGTCAGGGCGATAGATAGGATTTTATTGTGAACAAACCAGATGCCAGTGATTTTGCTTTTACAACTCAGTTATCAACAGGTATTTGTCATTTTTAGGGACAAGGCTATTAACACTCAGAATAACAAAACTGCCCATTAACAGCTTGAAAGCAGCCATTCAAGGATTCCAAACCGGAAGGCTGGTTGGGTTGCTTGGAAACATTTTTAAAAATTCCTGTTTCTTGGGATTTGGGCCTGGTCAAATCCTGTTCAATTGCAGTGTGGAAAAGATCCAAGAATATGCATGGGATGGACAGATCTCTAAACACACACAAACGAGGTAGTTTCTGTACGTGTTTGACACCCCTGATTAGAATTTATTTTCTTACTAGAAAAGCTTCCAAACCCATTTATACTAGGGGCGGGGACTAGGGCGGTTTTCCTCTGTCGGTCTTTCGGTTTCAAACGAGGTCCGCTCACTTGTTATTTAAGAGGCTGCAGCTGCCAGTGTGGGGCAGACGTCTGCAAACTTTGGTTCACCGTCATGTCTGGTCGCGGCAAAGGCGGTAAGGGGCTCGGGAAAGGCGGCGCCAAGCGCCACCGCAAGGTGCTGCGCGACAACATCCAGGGCATCACGAAGCCCGCCATCCGGCGCCTGGCCCGGCGCGGCGGCGTCAAGCGCATCTCCGGGCTCATCTACGAGGAAACTCGCGGGGTGCTCAAGGTGTTTCTGGAGAACGTGATCCGGGACGCCGTCACCTACACGGAGCACGCCAAGCGCAAGACGGTCACCGCCATGGACGTGGTCTATGCGCTCAAACGCCAGGGCCGTACCCTCTACGGCTTCGGGGGCTAAGTTAACCCGCAAGCTCGCTTTCTGAGCAAAACCAAAGGCCCTTTTCAGGGCCACCGATCTACTCAAAGAAAGAGATGTGACAACCGTTTCCTAAGACACTCTTCAAATTTTACAGGGATACGTCGTATTCTTAACTCAGAAGTGAAAAATTCAGCCCGATTCCTTGAACTAGGTTAAGTACATGACTGGACAGGATTCCCATTATCAGCCCCATTCAATGGGTGTAGAAAGGGAAGGGATGATATTAACTCAAAGTGCAAAATAATTAGGGTAAGGAACATGGCGTCGGGTTTCCAGAAACCTGCCCATGCAAGCTAGTCACATTACTGAGATTCCCAAATCCCTGATTTGAATTTTCTTTTGCTTTGTTGACGAATTTGGGTACCAGCCACATGAATGGCCCTCAATCATGTTCTGTCAAGAGAGAAACTTATTAATAGAATGATTTGTGTCAAAGGAAAACTAAAATGTCTCTTGGACTTCCCAGCTTCCGGGACTGTGGGAAATGTTGAGCTCCCAAGTCACATTCTTGTTTTACCAATCTGTACCCAGTCCCTTCTGATGACATCCACTCGTTACTCGTTTACTAGATCACATCAGTTTTATCACCACCTATATGCCGATAACCAGTTTTTTATTTCTAGTCCGGACTTCTTCCCTCAACTCAGAAATCTCACGTATCAGTATTTTGTATTTCCTCCAGTATTAGATCTGTCAACTTAGAGGCCTGCAGCAGTTTGTTTCTTAAGCAACCATCAGTACTTCAAAGATGCAGATTTTTCAGTCGGCTGAATTAGTCTGAGGACCTACTTTTAAACACGTTTTATAACTATATTATAGTGTTTGGTTGTGCATAATAGAAAACGAGGGAAAAAGTGTTAGGATTATTGCAGGCAGTTAAGAGACGAGCTTGCAGGCGGAGGGCGGGGGGAGGTGGGCAAGAGCCGCCCCGGGAGTCTGTCCCACAGGAGGAAGCTTCTCCTTTACACATGCAAAATTAGGCCCTGGGACAAAAAGTTAAGACACCCGAGTTATGACACTAGCTCCTGGGTCTGGTAATTTACTTGGAGCGGTAATTTACAAACTGCTTGACCTCAGGGTTAGGGAGGGGCCCAGCTTGAGAATGGGAATCCCCTTTATCCCCAAGGACCCCAGGATTGGGAGTGACGGTACTCACCGCGGTGCATGGGCGGGGAGGGGAGAGGCCGTGAAAAGGGTAACGATCCTTCATGACATGGCTTGGGGCAAACCCAGCGTTTTGCGAGCGACGTCTTTTTTCCTGTGAGCGGCCGGCAGCAACCTCACAAATTTCTGTAGTTTGCTCGTTTATTGGACCACCCCGGACTAACGAGCTCGGCGCCGCTTCCTGGACTTCCGGTCACTGCCGACCGCCTCCTGACCTGTGGTGGATCCTCACAGGGACAAAGAGCGGATGGAGGCCCTGCCAGAGAAATTTGGGGGCTCCGGAACTGTATTTTCTCCATTGCGAGCCAGGAGTTGGCAGAGGAGCCACCATCCCGCCTTAAATTGCCTCTACACGACTACAGAAATCGAGAACACAAGGAACGCACCACTCTTTCCGAGATAGTGGGCGGCCCTGAAAAGGGCCTTTGGTTTTGCTGCAGAAAGCGAGCTTGCGGGGTTCAGCCTCAACCCCCGAAGCCGTAGAGAGTGCGGCCCTGGCGCTTGAGCGCGTAGACCACGTCCATGGCGGTGACCGTCTTGCGCTTGGCGTGCTCCGTGTAGGTGACGGCGTCCCGGATCACGTTCTCCAGAAACACCTTGAGCACCCCGCGGGTCTCCTCGTAGATGAGCCCGGAGATGCGCTTGACGCCGCCGCGCCGGGCCAGACGCCGGATGGCGGGCTTGGTGATGCCCTGGATGTTGTCGCGCAGCACCTTGCGGTGGCGCTTGGCGCCGCCCTTCCCGAGCCCCTTGCCGCCTTTGCCGCGTCCAGACATGGCTTTGCCAGTAACCAACTAAGAGCAGGAGACAAAGGCTTGAGCAGTTCCTTATATAATTACCTCTTCCCCTTAACCACTCCTCCCCCAGAAAGAAAATGAAAAGGCTGCAGGTGGGGAATGTGACGCCAACAGCCGCCTCCCTTAATCCCTCCTCCAAATCCAGGAACTCCGGGGTGGGGGTGGGGGTGGGGGTGGGGGTGGTGTTAGGTGCCAGAGCCCAGCGTTAAGGAGCATTGATCTTTGCATTCTTAAGTACTTTGAGGACCTAGGCGAAGTAAACTCATGTTATGGTTACAAAAATATTTTAAGCAGGAGAAAATACTTTAAAAGGCTGATTCTTTCACAGTAAAATTTGGAAATCGCAAAACACCAAGATTAAATTTAGAAATGAAACGAGCAGTTAATAGTTAATGAGAAGCCAGGTTTTAAGGACTTTTACGTAACCGTTTTGCTTTCATAAAGCTCTTAATACACTTCCTGTTCACTTGCTTTAAGTTTTGCTGCAGAGGCCGTATTTTCCCTTTTGAAATGCCAATTCCTTCGTGTTCCTCTTTAAAGACTTCCGTGGACAGTACCATGTACCGTTTGTGAGAGACCGACTTGTTCCCGTAGGCAAATCGCGCACAGGTTGGTGTCCTCGAACAGCCCCACCAGGTACGCCACGCACGCCTCCTGCAGCGCCATCACAGCCGAGCTCTGGAAGCGCAGATCCCTCTTGAAGTCCTGTACGACCTCGCGCACCAGGCGCTGAAACTGCAGCTCGCGAATCAGCAGCTCCGTGGGCTTGAGGTAGCGCCGGATCTCGCGCAGCCCCATGGTGCCGGGCAGGTAGCGGTGCGGCGCGCTCTTGCGGGCGGGCCTCCTTGGTGGCAAGCTGCTTGTGTGGGGCCTTCCCACCTTTGGATTTGCGTGCCATCTGCTTTGTACGAGCCATGACAAATAAAACTTAAACATATGTATGAAGCACTTAAGCATACAAGTCTAGCTGAATCCCTACTAGTATAGGACTTACGGTGTAGTGATTGGATAAAACAAATGCTTAGCCATTACACTCCAGGTTTTGATTGGTGAATGTCTACACTTTCCAATACCCTTACAGTCTCATTACTATGTTCTATCTTTTGTTCTTCAGGTTTCACTTTGTTTTCTTACTCCATCCGATTTTCATAATCCGAATGCAATACTTTGAGCATTAGATGTTCATAAAACTAAAACCATTGGGTTAATTGGTACTCTAGCTTTTGAATTCTGTGTATCTCCTTAGTTCTTGGGAAAAAATGGAATTACCCCCAATGTACACTACCTGCTCCATAACCCAATATTGAGTGACAGGTTTCTGAAAACTTTTATGAAAACCCTTTGCATTGCTAAAATTTACTGAAGAACTTTGTAAATTGCAAGACCTCCAGGAGAGTAAAAAAAAAAACCGTAGTGTTTACAGGAATATTCCCTGTAATCAGGCACCTTTTGGTTAACTGTTTAGCTGAGTTGTAAACTTGGAGGTTTCTGAAACTTATGCTTCCTAAAGCCTTGAGTATATTTTCCCAGATGCAAAAAGGCTGAGACTATCAGGTTCTCCAGCTGGCAGCCGGATACACAGCACACTGGTCCAATAACTGGGTTCTGGACTGCAAGGAGGGTTCCTTGCCGTTAATAAGAATTCCTCTTATAGCTCAAGCTTGAAGGCTTCGAATGTGGTTGTTTTATATTAAGATAAAGTATGGAGATTCTACCTTTTGATTGGTTGACTCCATTATACGGAGCAGCCATTAAGAAAGCAGATCTAGGGCCTGCCGAGTGGCGCGGTGATTGAGCGCTGGCTTGGGAAGCCAGCGGCTCCGGTTCGGGTCCCGCATATGAGGGCCAGTGACACTGCTCTCAAAAAAAAAAAAAAAAATCTAGAAAGCAGATCTAGGGGCTGGCCGAGTGGCGCGGTGGTTAAGCGCTGGCTTGGGAAGCCAGCGGCCCCGGTTCGGGTCCCACATATGAGGACCAGTGACACTGCCCTCGGGGAAAAAAACAAAAAGCAGACCTAGGGCCGGCCGAGTGGCGCAGTGGTTAAACGCTGGCTTGGGACGCCAGCGGCCCCGGTTCAGTCCCACATATGAGGACCAGTGACACTGCCCTCCAAAAAAAAAAAAAAAAAAAAAAAAAGCAGATCTAGAAATTTTCATTTGCATACTTGAAAACTGCTTAACTCAAAAGACGTACAGGAGGCAGATACCATTTCAATAAGAATTTTGAGTGCTGTATTTTCGCCGTAAGAGCTGCGTTTGTTTAGCTGCCTTCATTATTCTAAAGCCGGTTTGTTAACTCTTTTACAAAATATTTAAGTAGGAAACCTTTCAGGCTTGGAGGAAGATTGTATACCTGTTATTATAGTTGGCTATCTTTCAAATTAAGCCACCGAATCTCAAATTTCCTCTTCCCATTTTTTAGAAATTAACGATGCATTTTGAATACAGACTCACAAAAAAATGGGAGGCAGGAAAAAGTAGAGTAGAAGGAGGAAATGTGTTTGGGACCATGAAATTCCTGGCTGCCACGTGGTACCCAGCTGTTACATTGCTAGGGAAACTGGGGAAATGCCGCTTAGCAAGCCACACGGACTTGTTTGGGAACCGCAGCCCTGCACAGGAGAATGAGATGTTGCAGCCTAGTTCTGCCGCCAGGGTGCGAGGGGGAAGGGTGAGCGTTTTATCGTCATTGGTATTGTTAATCTTGCAGCCACATATAGGATAAGGGCGATTGTCCTAAATGTTTCCCTCTCACCTTCATACGTAAGGCAACCTGCACTCCTGCATAGTGTCTCTTGGGGAAACGTGTCTGCAGGAGCTTTGTTAATGCCTCTGGGATTCTAAGGTTTTGAACTTCGTAAATGTGTCCAATTGGATTGCGCACAGGGAACACAGGCTTCAAACATTAGCGCCCTTTTGATGTTTGCTGTAAGGATGATAACGCATTGGAAACTCGTGACGTGCACTGAACTGTAGAAATAAGTAGAAATTACAAATTGTATATTGCTTTCCAAACGTGCAGGTTGAATGTTAATTGCGATATCAGCGTGTTCTCCGTGTTTTCTATGGCTCTCCTTTGACCAAAATACATAGCTCATATAGTTCTGCCGCCCTGCGGGCAAGGGAAGTGGCACTGATGAGAACTGGTCTCAGGCCTGCACCCCGGGCTTTCCTGTCCTCGGCCATTGAAGACTGTCTCTGACATTCGTTGTGACTAATGTAGAAAAGAATGTACCTGACAATGCTTCCTCTAGTTGAAGTTTCAGGTGAAGCTACTTGGATTCTCAAACACACACCCCTCCCCCAAAAACCACTTGAAAGGATAAAAAGGGCTACTATAATATGTTTAAAAGAAAGTAGAATCCTCTGATATTAATGGGCTGCAGAGCCCAACCCTCTCCCTGCCTAGTGTTTCTGCCTCCCCCAGGTGAAGGTGGTTGCCTGGGCGCGCAACAGGCACAGGGGACCCCGGGACCAGCGACACTGGCTCCTCTGGGAGTCGCGAAAGAGCCTGGCACGCCGGAGGGCGCAGGGGTTGGAGCGCACCAATCACTGCGCGTTCCCGCCCTATAAATAGGGGGCACCGGGGCGTCTGGAGTTTTTCTGCCTGTTTTGGTCCTTGTGGTGGATTTTGTCCTTTCCTGTTGTCAGCATGTCAGAGAACGCGCCCTCAGCTCCAGCTGCTTCCGGTGCTCCTGAGAAACTTTCCACTGGGAAGAAGACGAAGAAGCCAGCCAAAGCCACGGTGGCCCGTCGGAGGAAGTCTGCGGGCCCTTCCGTGTCCGAGATGCTTTTGCAGGCCGTGTACTCCTCCAAGGAGCGTAGTGGCGTGTCGCTGGCCGCGCTCAAGAAGGCGCTTGCGGCCGCCGGCTACGATGTGGACAAGAACAACAGCCGCATCAAGCTGGGTCTCAAGACCCTGGTGAGCAAGGGCACCCTGGTGCAGACCACGGTCACCGGCGCCTTGGGCTCCTTCAAACTCAACAAGAAGGCGGCCTTTGGAGAGACCAAACCCAGCACCGCAAAAGTTTCTGCGAGACCCAAGGCCACAGGCGCTAAGAAACCCAAGAAGACCACTACAGCAGCCACCAAAAAAGCTGTCAAGAGCCCTAGAAAGGTTCAATCTGTGGTGACAAAGAAATCCAAGGCTGTGAAACCTAAAAAGGTAGCTAAGAGCCCAGCCAAAGCCAAGGCTGTGAAGCCCAAAGCAGTCAAGGCGAAAGTGACCAAGCCAAAGATCACTGCGAAGCCCAAGAAGGCGGCACCCGAGAGAAAATGAAACTTAGGTGGGGAACATTTCAATAACCCAACGGCTCTTTTCAGAGCCACCAACATTTCCAGAAAAGAGCTTGGGTAGCACTTTACCTCATTGCTTTAGCTCTCGTTGCAAATGGTGTGATCTCTTGTTGGTTTGCTCTACACCAGTCAGTTCAGTACGTCATACGTGTCTCCCAGTGGGCATCTCAGCCAGTTCGTTCCTACTATACAAAGCAAGTGTTTGGGGGCTCAAGGTGGTTTCTGGTGCTGCTAGCCTTTGAAGGCTCTGGGGGAACCCCAAGTTAGTCATCAGATGGTAACAACGTGGATCTGGCATCAAACACTGCTCAGTCTTCAGTGTGAAGCAGGTGCTCACCTATCTGCAGTTGCAGTATTTCCCTGGCGGTCCCAGATCAAAGCGGGAGCAATATTGCTGAAGCAGTCTTCCCGAAATTGGGTGGCCCTGAGCAATGTTCTTGGGGCAATCAGTGACTGATGTGAATGGCATACAGGTTGCTGTCCACCAGGTGGGCCTCCCATGCTTGCATCGCCGTTTTGGGCAGTGCAGTGTGCTTCTTGCATGGATATACTGGCTGCCCCTTAGTTTCCCACCATGGTCAGGACAAAGGAGCTTGGATGCAATGGAGTTTTAGAGCCGAAGTCCAAAACCCCTACCCAGTTTTTGTTTATAGAATCAGAACTGTCATGATTAATATTTGAAATTCCCAGTCAACCTCACTAGATAGTACTTAGTCGCCTGCAGGGTTTTCAACCCCGGTGGCACTATATCACATTAAATAGCTGGGGACACTTTCGCAAAATTGCCCCTTTAAGCTTTAGATACTTGAAATCTGGGATTCAGAGTTGAGGAACATCCTTTTTTCACATCCAAGAAACAAGTATATGAGGCACTTACATACCCACATACACATGCATGATTGTTTTGTTTTTCGGTTAGGGTTTTTATTATTTACAAAATGGTGATATATACACTTTGCTGCCTGTTGTTTTTTCTCTTAATCTTGTGAAAATCCTTTCAAGTCAAATGTCTTTCATGTGGAGTAGCATGATGTATTCACCCATCTTATTGATAAGCACTGAGGTTTCCATTTACTGCTGGTGACTATGGTGCAATAAACAATAGAGTTCCAATGCTAAAATTGCTAGATTAGAATATATTTTACATTTCAATTGCTGCTGACAGCCTGAAAATAGCTCTGCCTACGGGAGAATCCGAGTGAAACCATTTCCCAGATGAATGGCCCATTGTTCTAACACCATTTATTAGATTATCCATCCATTTGTCCCAATAAACAAATATACCATCTTTATTATTTATTAAATTCTTATACAGTAGAAACTGTTTCTATACTCTTATTCTTTTCTGTTGACCTCACCAAATAAATCATGCACCTTTCTTAATTCTATTCCTTATTAATTTAAATGCTTGCTTCTATTGTGAATGGAAGAGTCATCGTTTCCTTTTTTCAGGTCTTACTGCTCACAAAGAAGAAATGTATTGATATATTGTATCCAGTGAATATCAATTTCTACAATTAATTCTATATTCTTTAAACTCCCTTGAGTTTTTCCTAGTCACCAGCAAATAAATATTTTATTTTTTTATTGTCCTTAATGTGAATACCAAGCATGTCATTTTCTTTTTTTTTTTTTTTAGTTCTTTTATTGTGAAATAAACATTTTTAAAAAAATTAGTTTCAGGTGTACAACACAGTGCAATAGTTATACTTTTTACCCCTCAAAGTGACAACCCCCCTCCCCCAATTCACCACCCCACTCCCCCCAATATGATACATATTTATTATAATTCCTTTGAGCCAGTCCCAAATTTCTGACCTACAAAAACTGTGTGAGACAATAAATGTTCACCATTGTTTTAAGCTTCTAAGTTTTAGATTAATTTATTATGTAAGATAAAACAACATCGTGGAACTTTCTCTACCCTCAACTGAGTTGTTCATTAATTAAGTGTGATCTCTTTTTGGAGAATGAGGATTTTTTTTTTTTCATTGTTTGTTTCTTTTGTCCTAATGTTTTTTTTCCCAAGGGTTAAGGTGAAAAACTCTGAGTGTATACAGAGTCCTCATGGATGGACACTTATTGATTTGGGGCCATTGTGGCTCAACTCCAAGGAGATGACTGCAGTGATGATAATGTGTGTTTTCAAGGGCTATTCTTTTTTTTTTTTTTTTTATTGCCAGAGCATGTTCTTTTTATTTTTATTTTTATTTTTATTTTTTTTTTAATTAGTTTCAGGTGTACAACACAGTGCAATAGTTATACATGTTACCCCTCAAAGTGACAATCCCCCACCCCCAATTCACCACCCCGCTCCCCCCCATATCATATATATCTATTACTCTTCCTCTGACTCTCTTCCACAGTATAATCCACATCCCATGACTATCTATATATATTCAATTACAGTAGGTATACCACCTCCGCCAAGCATGTCATTTTCATTTTGAAGTATATTTGCTAAGAATTCTCAGTATGAAGTTCAATAATAATGTTAGCAGGCATCCTCTTTAGTTTTTGGTTTTAACTAATATGGTATTGTTTGTCCTGGATATTTGCTGTTAATATTTGGTATCTTCATTATGTTTAAATAGTTACATTTATTCCTATTTTAGTTTTGTTTGTTTTTTTCTTTTTTGGCTTAAACAACTAACGTTTATATCTCACAGTTCTGGAGGCCAGAAGTCTGAAATCAGGGTGCCAGTATGGTGGGGTTCTTGGTGAGGGTCCCCTTCCTGGTTATGCCCTCACATGGCCGTGCCTAGTGTGTGCATGGAGAGAGAAAGACAGACAGAGAGAGAGAGAGAGAGAGAGAGAGAGAGAGCTCTATTTTACTTTTTATTTATTTATTTATTTTAAAGATTTTATTGGGGAATTGGGGGAGGGGAACAGCATTGGGGAACTGGGGAAGGGGAACAGACAAGTTGCTGTCCTTTTGTTCTTCGGTCTAGTTGTGAAGGACATTGTTTCACCGGCCCATGTTGGTATCATCATTGCGCTCTTCTCACTCAGGTGAGGCAGATCGGTTGCCAGCCTCTGGACGGTTGCTCACAGTGGCTCTTGGCAGCTCACACTGGCTGCCGGCTGCTCACGCTGGCTGCTGGTTACTCACTGAAACCTATGGCAGCCCACCGCAGCAGGGGCTGCAGCTATGCTCTTAGGGGGACTCACAGCAGCCCAGCTCCAGGTGGAGCTGTTGTTCACCATCTTAGCAGTAGAGGGCAGTGTCACTGGCCCTCATATGTGGGATCCGAACTGGGGCCGCTGGGGTCCCAAGCCAGCTCTTAACCAACGCGCCACTCGGCCGGCCCTTTTACTTTTATTTTTAAATTTGAATGGCTGCTAAATTTCTTTATGTATTGGTATAATTATACGTTGCTTCTGTTTTTTTCTTTGAAAAGTTTTGGGGAGGAAAGAGTTGAATTGAGGTAGAACTATAAATTTGGGATTCAGTGGGATATGGATGGTACTTAAAGCCATGAGACTGGGTGAGGTCACCAAGGAGGGGACTGAGATAGTGAAGAGTTCATTACATGTTCCTTGTGCAACATTCACTACTAGTTCAGAAGCACACGTCCAGAATTTAGCAGTGGCGTGACTGGACTGAGCTGGGTGGAAATGGAGTCAGGAAGAAGTGACTGTGATACTGGGAAAGACGATGTATCAGGAGAGCTGCAGTGAACTTGGAGAGAAAGTGAAGGGTTTAAGAGATCATTATGAGGTAGACACAACTGCTTAGATGTGAGGATAAGAACAGTAGCACAGTCAAGGAAAATAGCAGAGTTTTTAACTGGAGAGAGCAGTTCCCTTCATGAGGAGAGGAGACGCTGGAAGAGAAGCTGACATGGAGAGCAGGGGTGGATGTGTCAGGTCATGTGTTCAAAGTGACTTCCTAGAGTGAGAAGAGTAGAGGGCCTGGCGGGTGTCAGCCCAGGTGCAGTCGGGAATCAGAAACCACAGTGATACTTGGCATAAAGAATTTGACATCAATGTTTCTTAATCATCAGAACACAGAAGAGGCAAAAGGGAGACAGAAGTATCACAGAGACAGTAATAGTAAGAAGCAGCCACTGCCTCTACGATGAGAGTACAAAGAGAAGATTCATTGAGAAGATTCCCAGAACGAGGACCTCAACATGTGGGGAGCCAATGCTGGCCCATTGGTGTTGGTGTCTGTGGAGGGGCCATCAGGCTGACTTCAGGAGCGTGGGAGACCTGTAATTGGAGCCAAGTGCTGTTCAGTTAGATAGAACTGTGATTTCCAAGGTGAAAAAGGCTGTGGTGATGTCAGCACAGGTAGGGGATTGCTGGCCAAGCAGAAACATGGTTGCAGTCGCAGCTCCAGCACCTGCCCACAGAGGACAGAAGAGACTGGCTGGTCATCAGTGGCACTGGGTGGGGTCAGATGCTACCGCTGGTGGTCCAGGCTGCATCACCAGCCCCTGTTCACTGTATCCCTTTCTGTACTTTGTAAATAAAGCCTTCTTTATTCTGTTCAGTAAACCTCTTGGTTTACCTTTTTCCTGTTGGGATTCTAATTTGGCACTCTTCCAATTTGCAGGACTCAGCGTATGAGATGGAAGCTGTCATTCTACTCATTGCTTCCATGGTCCCCTTGAAGGCCAGAGTGACATCGCAGCTGAAAATGGGGGCTTGTGGGGCTGGGAGGGGAGCCAGGCTTTGAGAGGAGAATGTCTGAAACAGCTGCTATAGGGAATGCAGTTTCCACAAGGTGGAGACTGAATTTTCACCACACAATCCCTGTATCTCACAGTGGGTGCTTTATGAATATTTGTTGAAAGAGTAAAGTGGAAATGCAGCAAATCTGAGAGCCTCAGTGGCAGTGGTGGTCAGTGAAAAGACCCAGGTGAGGGCCCTTGGCCACAGGATTACCGGGTGAAACCCACAGTTAGCAGTAAACATGGTTAGGCATTGCATCAGAGTCTGGAGATATAGGTATGGGCCATAACTAAGGGTTTCCATGGCTTTGTTTGTCACGTAGTTCATAGTCTAAGGTCAAGAAAGAAGTCATGTCCTGGAGGCCTACCTATCAAGCAAGTTCCAGAAAATATGTTTAAAGGGCACTTTGCTGGAGATAATGCAAAAATGTGGTTATTTAAGCATAAAGCAATAATAGCTTAAACAATAACAACAGTCACAGATGTTTAGTTTCTGTCTTTTGCTTTAAAAATAACGTCCTGATGCACAATTGTGAGATATTTTGCAAATCTTGGTTCCTCAACCCAGTTAGCTCACCTTACTAGAGTTACAAGGCTCTAGACAAGACAGTGTCAGAAACTAATCAGACTAAGAAAAACCACTGAGGCTGGCACAAGAACGAACCAATCAGCTTTGCCTTTAACCTGTAGCTCTCAATATTTGCCTTTAAAAACCCTGATCATGGGGGCTTTGATCGAATGGCGCTTTGGTTAGGAGACAGCTTGGGACACCAGCTCTGAGCAGCAGGGCCCTGGTTTGGATCCTGCATGAGGGCCAGTGACACTGCCCTCTACAGCTAAGATGGTGAACAACAGCTCCACCTGGAGTTGGGCTGCCATGAGTTGCTGGAGTTGGTGTAGACTGCAGCCCATGCTGCAGTGGGCTGCCATAAGCTACAGTGAGTGGCTGGTAGCCAGCGTGAGCAGCCTGCAGCTGGTGTGATTTGTCAAGAACTGCTGTGAGTGGCCGTCGAGAGGCCGGCGAACGATCTGCCTCACTGGGAGGAGCGCATTGACAATACCAACATGGGCCAGTGAAGCAACATCCTCCACAACTAGACTGAAGAACAAAAAGACAGCAACTTGTCTGTTCCCCTTCCCCGATTCCCCAACGCTGTTCCCCTCCCCCATTCCCCAATAAAATCTTTAAAACAAACAAAAAAAGCCATGATCGAAAACCATCAGGGAGATTGGGTTTTAATCCACAGCTTCCCAGTGTCCAGGCATGGCATCCTGCCAATAAACGAGTAATTTCTCTGCCTCAAAACTTTGTGTTTACTGTCTGACCCTCTTTGGTTTGATAACACTGGCCAAAATTCAAGGTTAGTTGTTTTTTGTCAGCCACGCTCAACTACCTGGGTGCAAGTGCAGAAAAGGCAAAAGTTTATTCATGGTTCAGAAAGACCATTCCGCACAGGAGTTGGAGATAGGGAGACAGGAAACTGGCTGAAGTCGTGGGGGATGGAAGCTTGCTGTAGGGAGGGAAAGCAGAGGCAGGAAGGGACAGAGAGAAGCTCCTCAGAAAGCACCTTAAACCAATGACATTTCTTTCCTCATTTTATGGCCCTTTATCCACACCTGCACCAAATTTTTATTACTTCTTATAAGTGGTTATGCAAGTAACCAAGAGTGAAGAATCCCTGACTACCACTTTGAACTGCAAATGGAGGGGAACACACCAGACACACTTAACGTGATTGTAATCAATACCAGTATCTTTGCGTATGTGGTTCCGGTCCACACCTTGACAACATCATACAATTGTCTTGAATTTTCTGATTGAAGGAAGGAATTAAGGGGTGAGCAGTCCTGAAGCTGGGAATCCCCATGCATCCTTAGATTGCTCCTTGCTTTGGAGCTGAGGGTGTGGTGCGGGTCTCCTTTAGACATCAGGGTTCTTTCCTTCCCTCCTGACAGTCTGAGTACCAGGGAAGATGGCCAATTTATTCCTCAAGGAGCCATCTATGTTCCTTCTGAAGTGTTCAAACTTAAACACACGGTAAAGATGCAAGTAAGAATATTGCTGTACAGCCTCAAGTGGCCCAGGTCTTCAGCCCATTGGTTGATTTACGAGATTTGGGGCTCCTTTATAAGGGTCAGCTCAGAGGCAGGAACTTAGTGCAGCTTTCCCTTAAAGTACAGAGAGCATGGGGGCCCCCTGTGCAGCAATGACTACCAGGCTGTTTATACATTTGAGCTCAATGAGTCACCAGGAGTCCTGCTTCACAGGCACATTCATTTTTGGGGTTGAAAGAACTAAGCACCATACTAAGTATTGTGAACCTTGAGAAAGAATATATCTCCCAAGAAGGATTCCTCAAGGTTAATTGGGTTCACTCATAACCAGAGTCTAGCAGCCATTGCTGAGAGAGGCCTCTCAGGCATGCAGCATTTCAGGAGAAAGCAACAACAGCAGTCAGCTTCCTGTGTTGTGTTCCTGCCAGTTAAGCCCAAGCTTATAAAGGAGTTCCTCCAAATGTAATTCAAGCAATGGGCTGAGGCCTGCCCCTTCAGTCCATTTGGAGCTGTAGAGCTGTAGCCTCATTTTCATCTTTACCAACTAATCAGAGTGACTTAATATCAACCAATCAGGATGAGTGGCTCTGACCAATAGGACTGTGCTGTTTGGACCAATCAAACTGTGCAAATTTAGATTCCTCATTTGCGAAAAATGGACCAGTTAGGGACCAGGATGGGTACTTTATATAAGTGGGCCTCCCCAGTGCCTTTGGGGAGCAAACAGTTGACCTGAATAAAGTTTGTTCTTATAGTGCACCCCAGACTGAGGAGTCCTGTTGGTACTGGATTAATGGTAGGAAACTTTTGTTGACAGTATAAAGAAAGACAGTCTAATTTCTATAAACTTAATTTCCTCATCAATAAAATGGAGATGTTAATCCCTGATTTACCCATTATTCTGAGGCTGATGCTTTGTGGCTGTGGCAGGTAGAGCTTTAAATCAGTTTCTCTGAATAGCTGTGTAGGTCTCTGGTGGATGCTGAATGGTGGTATGGCCCTAGGACCCTTTGAGATTTCACTGCCTGTGTCCCTGTGTTGCCTCTGCACCGCTGCTCTGCCCTCTTGTAGGGCCTCTCTTACCAAATGGTTCTTACTGCTGTCAGCCTGCCCTGCTCATCCTGTCAGTCTTTACCTCATATATTGTAAAGGCCTTTTTTCTGTCAATGACCAAGATTTATGAGAATGTAGAATTTCTCCTAAACCACACTGAGCTCTGGGAGAATAAAAGCAGTGGATTATAGTTGGGAGTTAAAAGTGGATACTAGAGAGGACTTTTCTCCAAGTCCATGGGGGTGATTGTTTTCCAGTGGTGACTCAGAGATGAAGCTCCGTCCATCCTGTGGCTTGTCCATCTTTAGGTCATGGCTTCCAAAGCGTGGAAAGAAGGCATGGGGCATGGTGAGTAGTAGGTAGCTGTGAGCCAACTCTGGAAGGGCACACCTCTCTTTGCCCACCTTCTACAAACCAGAACTGAGTCACTTGGCGATGCACACGAACAAGTAGGGCTTAGCAGGAATCTCACTTCAAGTTCAGGAAGAAGAGAAAAGGGATTGTAGTAAATGCCTATTAGTCTCTAACACAGGTTTTTTGCTGGCTATCACTCTGCCTGTCCCTGGCCTGCCTCCCCTTCCTGCCATGTTACATGGGCCAGCTTTTACCCCAGGATTGGGTTGGTATTAAGATATTAAGGGCCGGCCGAGTGGCACAGTGGTTAAGTGCTGGCTTGGGAAGCCGGCAGCCCCGGTTCAGGTCACACATATGAGGGCCAGTGACACTGCCCTCAAAAAAAAAAAAAAAAAAAAGATATTAAGACAACCAATGGTGTACCTTGAGCATAGAGCCAACAGATAAAATGATGCACATATCTATTAATAGTGATTCTTTTTCAAGTAATTTAATCAAGGTTTTCAGACATATTTGTACACGATTCCTCAAACTATTCTCAAAATTATTATTTCTAGTATAGGCTCTTTCATATTTCCATATTTTTTTCTCTATTCTTCTTTTTAAAAAAAGTCTGTATTAGGGCCAGCTGAGTGGCGCAGTGGTTAAGAGCTGGCTTGGGACGCCAGCAGTCCCGGTTCGGATCCCACATATGAAGGCCAGTGACACTGCCCTCTAAAAAAAAAAAAAGTAAAAAAAAAAAATTTTGTATTAGAGTAGCCAATGGTTTTTTCCCTAAGGAGCAGCTGATCATATTTTTCTTTCTGTAAGTTGCCTGCACCACAATCAATTTCTACATGCTTTTCTTTTCTTTTCTTTTAGTTTCAGGTGTACAAACCAATGTAATAGTTAGACATTTCAATCCCTCATAAAGTGATAACCCACCCCCCATGCTACTACCCCTATGACATCTCATATAGTTGTTTCAATACCATCGACTATCTTCCCTATGTTGTATTCCACATCCCGAGACTATATATACACCTATATATTTAGTTATAGTTGACATTCAATATTATTCTACTGCTGCTCTTAAGGTGTGTAGCGCATTTGTCAGGCATCGACACAGTCTATGACATGATGCCCTTGATAAGTCCAGTGCCCATCTGACACCTTACATGATCATTACAACATTGTTGCTTATATTCCCCATACTGTATTAACTATCAATTTATATTTCTTAATGCCTTTATCTTTTTTACCCTGACCCAAACCCCAGTCCCATCTATCACCCTGATAGAGCTAGTACCTAACTGGCACCATACTTAGTTACTACAATATCATTATTGACTATATTCCTTATGCTATACCCTACATCCCCATGACTTCTGTATAACAACCAATTTGTACTTCTTAATCCCTTCCTTTTTACCCATTTAACCACCCTCCCATCTTAAAGAAGCCCCTGTAAGTATCCTTGTAATACTGGTTTGGTGGTAATGAACTCCTTCAGCTTTTTCTTGTCTGGGGAGATCCTTACCTGTCCTGCAATTCTAAATGACAGCCTTGCTGGGTAGAGCAATCCTGGTTGTATGTCGTTGCTTTTCATCACTTGGAATATTTCCTGCCACTCCCTTCTTGCCTGCAAAGTTTCTGTTGAGAAATCAACTGACAGTCTTATGGGAGTTCCCTTGTAGGTAAATAGCTGCTTTTCTTTTGCTGCTTTTAAGATTCTTTCTTTGTATTTAAACTTTGGCATTTTAATTATGATGTGTTTTGGTGTGGGCCTCTTTGGGTTTATGTGTTTGGGACTCTCTGTGCTTTCTGGGCTTGTATGTCCCTTTCCTTCACTAGGTTAGGGAAGTTTTCTGTCATTATTTTTTCAAATAGGTTTTCAATTCCTTGCTACTCTCTTCTCCATCTGGTACCCCTATAATGTGAGTGTTGATATTGTCCTGGAGTCCACTTAAACTCTCAATTTTTTGGATTCTTTTCTTTTTTTTTTTTCGGATTGGATGTTTCCTGCTACCTTATGTTCTACATGGCTAGTTGGATCCTCTGCTTCATCCTATCTACTGTTGATTCCCTATAATATATTCTCATTTCCATTATGGTACCCTTTATTTCTGACTGGTTCTTTTTTATGGTTTTCATCTCCAATTTTATGCTTCCTAGCTCTCTGTTGAAGTTTTCCCTGAGATCATTGAGCATTCCTATAACCAGTGTTTGGAACTCTATGTCTGATAGACTGCTTACCTCCATTTCTCTTAGTTCTTTTTCTGGAGCTTTGTTCTGTTCTTTTATCTGGGACATGTTTCTTTATTTCCCCATTTTGGCTGCCTCCCTATTTGTTTCTATGTATTAGGTAGAGCTACTACATCTTCCGGTCTTAGTAGAGTGGCCTTATATAGTAGGTGTGCTGCGGGGTACAGCAGTGGTCTTTCTGGTCACCTGAGCTGCATGCTCCAGGTGCATCCCTTGTTTGTGCCCTCCTCTTGTAGTTCAGTCTTGGTTGATAAGTGCATATCAATGTGAGAAACCGACCCTTTGGCTCACTGGTTGTAAGGATGAGCCTTGACCACAGTGGAAGAGCTGTTGTGCAGGAGCTGAGCCTACAGAGCAGGATCTGCCTCAGCAGGGCTATGGCACCTGCTCAATGGGCCCCTTGACTGTGTTGTACTTGGAGGTGGCTGGGTGATATTCCAGTTCATTTTGAAGGTAGACACTGAGGGCACCAGCCCCAGGACCACCTTGGAGGGGATCTGCTGTAGGTCTACTTCAGCCACAGCCTGTGCCCCACCAGGGACCACCCAGCGGGAGCCAGAAAGAAATCTGCAGATGGTTGCTGCCCATGTTGTGCTGGAAGCGCCTTGAGAGTCCAAGAGTGAACCAAGATCAGCTGCCACTAGTGTCGGCTTAGGTTTGCTCAGCCAGAGGTATAGGACATGCTCAAGCCAGGTGCTGCTTGTCTGGGCTCTGTGAATCTTTGAGAGACCCTAGGAAAGTCTGCAGGCTGAGCCAAGGCAGGCAGTCTGCACAAAAAAGCTACTGAAAGCAGCCTGGGTGTGCTGGAAAGTTGGGCTGGGCCAGGTCTCAAATCACCTGCATCTGTTGGCCAGGAAGGGGGAGGGCTCAGCAAAGAAACAATGACCTCCGCCAACAATTCCTCTGTCTAGGAGAAAGTTGCCCCTCCAGCCCCCATCTCAAGCCAGACAGCTAAGTTCCTCACCATATGTCCCTGCCACCTTTCCAGCTGCTGCCCCATCACTGGAGATCAGAGCAAGTGATCCCGTTGATGGGTAAGTTTACATGCAGTCCCTTTAAGAGGAGCGCCTGTGAGTGCAGCTGCACTGAGTCTTACTGTCACAGTCTCCACTGGTTTTCACAACCAAAAATTATGAGGACTTCTCTCCTCAGCACTGGAACCCTGGGCTGGGGTGGAGCTGGGATCTCGGTTCTTCAGGGGATGGGGAGGAGCCCCCACAGCTGAAATAGCCCTATTGATATTTAATTGTCACACACCGGTGTGGGACCAACACGTTCTCTGTCTCTGATCTATCTACCAGTCTGGAAGTGACTTCTTCTGCAATCCTTAGTTGAAAGGCTTCATTCAGGTCAGCTTGATTTTAGGCAATTCTCAATAATGGTTATTTTGTAGATTAGTTGTAATTTTGTAGTGGCTGTGAGAGAAGGTAAACACAGTAGTGTTTCCCTACTGTGCCATCTTGGTTGGCTTGCTCAATTTCTACTTTCATCTTTATTATATTCTTCCATGTGATTTCCAAAGGTTTAATTTGTTAATTAATTTTTTTAAATAATTTTATTGGGGAATTGGGGGAGGGAAAGAGCGTTGGGGAACCGGGGAAGGGGAACAGGCAAGTTGCTGTCCTTTTGTTCTTCACTCTAGTTGTGGAGCGCGTTGCTTCACTGGCCCATGTTGGTATCATCATTGCGCTCTTCTCGGGTGAGGCATACCGGTTGCCGGCCTCCCACTGTAGCCTATGGCTGTCCACGACAGCAGGGGCTGCAGCTATGCCATCCCAGGGACTCACAGCAGCCCAGCTCCAGATGGAGCTGTTGTTCACCATCTTCGCTGTAGAGGGCAGTGTCACTGGCTCTCATATGTGGGATCCGAACGAGGGCTGCTGGTGTCCCAAGCCAGCTCTTAACCAATGTGCCACTCGGCTGGCCCTTGTTAATTAAATTTATTTTCTTCAGTTGAAGGTTTATTTTATGATCCTCCTATCTTGTTCAGCAATCTAAATGTTTAAGGATGCAAAATTCCTCTGAGCAGAATACGCTACTCCAGGTTCTGCCAGTATACAGGGCCTCTCCTCACTGGGCAGGACACACCTGGATCAGACAGGGCTGTAGGACACCTTGAGGGAGAGACGAGTTTAGCAATGTCCGGATTGTGCCTTAATTTCTCATGCATGAAGGTGGGGGGGGGGGGGTCTCTCAGTCATCTAGTGGGTTCAAGGCTCCAGAAGTGGGTCAATGCTTGGATCATGAGTACAGGGGACAAATAACACAGGGGTACCCATTTTTCCTCTACCCATCTTAGCTTCTTCAACTAGGGCCCTGGAAATTTGACTAACAAAAGACAGATTAATAAGAGGAAAACAGAACTTTATTAGCATGTTATGATATAATAGAATATATATTAGTCTCTGCTTCCAGTTCCTGGCACAGAGCTCATGAAACACTTGTAATTTTCTAAGTGATAAAAGTATGAAAAGGAGTATTTTTTATTCTAATATTTGGTTTTCAACTCTGGTTCCTGGTATGGATTTCCTAAATCTCTTGCAATTTTCTGGGTAATAGGAGCATGTTTTAGTCCACTTTGGGTAGGCTCCTGTGTGACTTCAGGTGGAGGCTGGTCACCAGGAAGACCCAGCCATGATTAGAATCTTGGAAAATTCAGCTCTACTCTCCACCTTTCAGGGAGGAAGGAGGACCTGGGGATTAACTTTACGATTAATCATGCCTACATGATGAGACCTCCATAAAAATCTCAAAAGCATAGGTTTTAGAGAGCTTCTGGGAAGGTGAACACAGCCATGTGCCAGGTGGCAGCCACCTCCCAACCCCACAGGGACAAACCTCTGGGCTTTGGTGGCCACCCCCCAACCCCACAGGGACAAAGCTCTGGGCCTTGGCGGCCACCCCCCAAACCCCACAGGGACAAAGCTCTGGGCCTCGTCCTCTGTGTCTTCCATCTGGTTGTTCATTGGTATCCTTTGTCATATCCTTTACTATTTAATAAACTAGTAAACAAAGCATTTCCCTGAGTGTTGTGAGCTGTTCTGACAAATGATTGAACCCTAAGGAGGTCATGGGAACCTCCAATTCATAACCGGTCAGTCAGAATCAGAGTGACAGCCTGAACCCGTGACTGAGGTGGGTGTGGGTAGGAGCAGTCTTGTGGGACTAAACCCTTAACCTGTGGGGTCTGTCTAACTCCAGTTAGTATCAGAATTGAATTGGATTGTAGGACACCCAACTTTGTGTGGGAGAAATACCTTCATCTCTGGTGTCAGAAGTGGAGTGCTGTGAGTGTGGTCCAGTGAGAGAGCCCAGGAGAAACCGGCAGCTTTTCCTAGGGACCTGTGTACAGGTGGAAATACTGTGACATCAGCAACTCAGAGCAGAGGGTGGAACTTGGGCTAATACAGCATCTTAACAAAAAAAAAAACACACAGGATTTTTAGAGAGGTAACGAGACAAAGGAAAATGACTTCCTAGGCTGCAAAAGTGGGAAGACTGATATGGGAAAAGTAATAGTAAATAAGGGCTGGTTTTTGCAGGTTTGTTCTGTAGATTCCTCGGGTGCTGTCTCTGGATTGATAATGGTGTGCAGTTGTCTCTGAGGATTAACTTCTGTTTTTACTGGTATAGAGAGGAGAAGGGACATCTTTACAACTTTGTGTCCTGCTTTTAGGCAAATAGGGGAAGACAAAGAGGTTTTCTTGTATCTGTTTTTTCTCAACTGCCTTCAGCTCAACATAGGTCCTATGCCCAAGTGACATATGTGGGGTGGTGTATTCTGCTACTCTTCACTTTTGAGTTACACCCAGTTTCTATCACTGTGGCTAGGAGAACTTATGATGTTGGGGAGAGTGGGTGATAGCCTGACATCTTCCATGTCTTTCTCTGATGGAGGTGGAGGCCCCACCATGCCTCCGACACCCACAAACAACTCGCTTGCTTCATTTCCCCTGTCTGTAGAGAAAGGAAGTCAGAGAACTGCAACATCGATGAAAATAGCATTTTATATCAACCATAAACTATCATAACGTTTAGCGATTTTGTGACACGTTTTAGTCATCAGTAATGTTGGGCGTGTTTTGGCGACTGCATCATGGTCCTGTCATTAGCCAACTCAGGTCTGATGATTTAGGTTTGAAATGGAATGAAGTTTTCCAAGTGAAGCCACGTATAGTTAAGGCCTATTGGTTCATATCTGAATCATAATCTAGATGGCCAACAATCATGACAATAACTATTGACTGAAATTAGATATTTTACAAGATAGTGGTGCTGGCATAGTCTGAAGAACATCAGCTTCTATTCCAGGACTGTGTCCCCCAACCAAATTCATTTTCCTTCTTCATCTCCTCCCCCTTCACAGCATCTTACTTTAAAGCCATTCTCCGTCTTCTCTCACAGTTGGCTTGGTTTTCACCAGATATGGGAGCCTCTGCACTTACCACTGCCCAGAACCATGGCTCAGGCTACTCACCAATGCATCAGTGTGCACAGGAGTCACTGCTCTGTTGGTTTCCTGCAGCGGGCCGAGACTTGCAGCTTCCCCTCATCTCCCACATGAGTTCAAGTGGCATCAAACAAACTGGGAGAGCTTGGACCTGACCTCTGGGTCACCCTGCTGGTCACCCAGGGACTCTTGGAAATCAAAGCTCTGACCCCATGGAAGGGGGATGGAGAATACAAGGTCTGGTCACTGCTATGATCTTGCTTCCCTCCAGACTGACCAGCCGTGTTATTTTCACAGTCCTTACATCTATTCATTCAATGCAGATTAGTAAGGACCCACTGGAGGCCCATCCCACACTGTTCTAGGTTCAAGGAAATATCAGGGAAGAAACAGAGCAAAATTCTGCCTCACAGTATTCATATTATTTTCTCGATGCTGTTGAAGCCAAGAAGGAGACTGCACCTTTCTTTACTCATCTGGTGGAGGCAGGAACAAAGGAGAACAGGGATAAATCTGGAAATAGGGCTGCAGCGTATCCGAGAAGGCTCTTGGAAAGGTGAAGATGTGGGAGTCCGTGGTCATGTTGTAAAAAGACACAGCTCCTGCCTCATAGTCCAGGAAAACCCCCACAAGCAGGGGTTGCTCCCACAGAAGAAGGGGTGTGGGGGGCATGTCAGTGCTATGTAGCTGACCTTGGTGCACAGCCTGATGGCCCAGAACCCAGACTGGGGCTTCTGCCTCATGGAAGTATCCCTCTGCACGTTTTCCATACAAACTCCTAAATCCCACTGAGTTCCTTCTCCCACATACACTTCAAAGTAATGTCGTCCCAAGGTGAGGTCCTCACGGCCAAGGACACAGGAGTAGACGGCAAATCTCCTGGGTGAATTGTCCACATTATCCTGGGAGTCCCCCCAAGTCACTTCTCTCTGATCCTCACATAGGATTAGTTCAGGATGAGCTGTCTGTGGATCCAGAGTCACATTGACTGCAAGTAAAAGATATGGTTTTGTCACCGAGAGCACAGTTAACTTGAAATAAAAGAAGTATGTGCTCTGATGTGAATGTTGGTTCTGACCAGCTGTGTGAGCTCAGGCAGGTCATCCCGTGAGCCTCGTTTTTGTGACCTAGAAGTAGGAATGATCCCATCTGTCCCACGGATTGGTTGAGGATGGAATGAACACATGTGTGCTTAGTGCCTGGAGAACGCCCTCACGTACCTTGATAGCCTCTCAACAACTTCCTCACATCAAAGTAAAGCTCAGAAACATCACAGGCAGCCTGAATCTTTAAAGATGGGCTTCCAGCATCTCCAGTTTCACAGCCCAGCTCCTGGAACAAGCAGAGGCAAGGGCACTTCTTAGTGGCGTGTCCTGTCAACTCTGTGTTCCCATGACCTTCCTCCTGCATTCCCACAACATTCACCTGCTCAAAATGCCTTTCACGTCCTACAGAGAAACAAAGATGAAAGGTGAGTGTGGGGAAATCAGGATTCCAGGGGGCATGGCATATGGTTTCTCCCTGTATGAATACTCCTTCCAAAGGAACAAAGACGGGGCCCTGCCTTGGGCATCATGGGTGCCCAGAAGGGACAGAGCCCACCCCAGCCTGGGGTGTGCATCACGGCGGGATATGGATCCACCTGAGTCTCTATTGTCCTGCTGAGGCTGTGGGAGCTTGCGGGCTGCTTGGGGAGCAGGGCAAGACATTTCCCTATGCTCCATCGGGCAAGACTGGCTTTCATTAAACTAACTTCCTTTCGAGCAAACCCATATTAGAGAGCACTCATCACAAAGCCCCAAGTCTGGGCCACCACTGTGGTGGCAGCAGGTG
The DNA here is from genome assembly GCA_033961575.1 of Aselliscus stoliczkanus. Taxonomy (NCBI): domain Eukaryota; kingdom Metazoa; phylum Chordata; class Mammalia; order Chiroptera; family Hipposideridae; genus Aselliscus; species Aselliscus stoliczkanus. The sequence continues at coordinate 108,516,170 of CM066739.1, read as the reverse complement.
GAGGTGGAACGGTCATGCTATGCTCTCAGCCTCACAGGGTGACCTGCAGTCCTGTTAGTGGAACTGGAATAAACAGCCAGGGGTGCTCCACTCTAAAAGACCCCCTAGGAGCCTGGGTACCAGGGCTGTTGTAAGCAAACCAGGACAAAGTTTCCCATACATGTTGGGTGCCCCACCTCCCCACCCACAGTCCACCTAGACAAGTATTTCAGGAGACTGATGCCAGGGCACATGGACAGGACAAATGGGAGTGGAAGTGATCCCAAGGTCTCTTTGGCCAAGCAATTCTGCATATGCATTCAGAGGGGGAATGTTGGTCTGATCCACGTTAAGACGCCTATAGAATAGTGAAGCCACCTAGCAGACATTGATCTACATCTAAAAGAAAGGCCACTTCCAAGTCCTCACTTGATGTGCCACCTGTGAACGAGGCAGGTGGGCTCTCCAGTCTCCCCATGCCCCCTCACCATTGTCCCCTCCATCACTCAGGGACAGACCCCTCCTTTCATTTCTCCGTGTGCCCAGCCTCACCTGCAGCACCTCTCCTGAGCCTTGACACCTGTCCTCCAGGTATGGGATGTGGCTCTTGAGTTCACACCCCTTGTGCTCCAGGCTGACCTTGCTGTCCCTCAGTGCCTTCAGAATCTGCTCGTTCTCCTTCTCCAGTCTCCACAGGTAAGACTTCTCCTCCTGCAGAATCCTTGAAGTCATCCTGGATTTTCTTTATTTTATTTTATTTTATTTTATTTTATTTTTTTAATTAGCTTCAGGTGTACAACACAGTGCACTAGTTATACTTTTTACCCCTCAAAGTGAAAAACCCCTCCCCCAATTCTCCACCCCACTACTCCCCCCATATCATACTATCCATTACAATTCCTTTGACTCCCTTCCACTGTATAATCCACATCCCATGATTATCTATACATTCAATTCCAGTTGGCATACAATATTATACAACATCAATTTCAGGTATACAGTGCAGTGATCAAGCCTCTACGCCCTCCATGAAGTGGTCTCCCTAACAAGACATGTGACCATCTGACAGCCCACAAAATTTTTACAACATTATTATATTCCCCGAACTGTCTTTCATGTCCCTGTGACAATACTGTAGTTACCTATTTATGCTGTCTAATCCCTTCCCCTTCTCCCTCATCCCCACCCCCCTCCCAACTAGCAACCATGTTTTTCCTCTATATCTATGAGACTGTTTCTGTTTCCTTTGCTCTTTCATTCAGTTTTTCAAATCTGGATTTTCTTTCTCTGAATCTCCACCTTCCTCTGGAGTCAAAAAAGGGTGTTCATCAGGAGGAGACAACCCGTGTGACCAGAGACAGTTGAGTGATCCACAAAGTGTGGGACACAGACACAGTGGAACACTCTTCAGCCATAAAAAGGAAGGTTTTGGGCTGGCCGAGTGGCTCATGGGTTAAGAGCTCATTCAACAGTGCAAGCTGAGCTCTGAGCAACAGCAATTCGATGCCCAGCCCGAGCTGAGCTGCCACTAAGCTGCCAACAGGTGGCAGGATGGCTCAGCTAAAAAAAAAAAAAAAAAAAAAAAAGGAAGGTTTCTGACATGAGCTACCATATGGATGGGTTCTGAAGACAGGATGCCGCGTGAAATAAACCTGACAGGAAAGGACACATGCTATGTGATCCCACTTGTGCAAAGGACCTAGAGTAGTAACATCAAAGAGACAGAAAGAGAAATAGAGGTTGCCAGGAACTGGGAGGAGAAAGGTGGGGAGTTAAGAGTTTAAAGGGGACAGAGTTTCAGTATGGGATGAGGAAGAGTTCTGAAGATGGATGGTGGTGATGGCTGCACAACAATATGAAAATACTTAATGCTTCTGAACAGGGCACTTAAAAATGGTGAAAATGGTATATTCTGTGTTATGGATATTTTAACGCAGACATACATACAAAAGAATGTTTGTGCAACTGCCGTGAAATTATTTGCCCATGATCCATTGAGCTGAAAGAATGTCCCTAGTTCCCTGCTGCAGTCACACCTGGGAGGCACTCGGGTGCAGGAGACAGGGTCATGGACCTCTATGGTCACCTGATTCGTTTCCTTGTTTTTCAGTCAAGAGTCGGCTGCAAGGAGGGACAGGAGCACTGGATAATCTAACCAGGGAACTAGGGCGGAGTTCAAACACTTTGTTACAAAGATGAAATAAGTGTTGATGAGGGATATGAGAAGGTTGATCTGAGTCTGAGGAATTTTCTTGGAGCAATAGTTTGTAATAAGCATCACACCAACACTGGACATTAGGACAGCCAGGCCAGTTAAGAGGTCCTGGGTTCTTATCGGGGGACGTCTGGGTGCAGGCTTTTAGCCCAGGTAACTGTATATGTTTATCACCAGCCCGGGATCCATGTAACCTTCTCCGTGTAAAACTGACCAAAACCATATGATGTATTTTGTAGGACTCAGCTTCTATTTTAGGAGATGCAGAATTGCAATTTCCACAAGTGCTTTCTCAGTTTGCATGGTGGTGATGGGGTAGGAGGGTTATGGATGGTGTTTCCTTTAGTTATCATCGAGGTCCTGGCCCCACCAGGATCCCAGGAATGAGGGGAGTAGCACTGTCCTCTGAGAGGTCATGGTTAACATCAGTCAGGGCAGAGGTGGGGAGATACCTGTGACCTAGGCACGATGGCCCACTAGCCAGCCAGTGATGGGTCACATAACTATTTCCATGAAGGAACGCATGTCTGACCATGGAAATAGTCAGAGACACAGGGTCTGCCGTGGTAAGGGTGTGGGATCTTGCAGCAGATCTTCCTTATAAATCAAACCCCCGTCCTTTATCAGACATGAGATGAGTCAGTGACTGTCCGCGTGCATTGGTTCCTATGTGGTGAGGACTAGAGCGGCACCCTGAATGGTGGTAAATGTGCCATGGTACTGAGGTTGAAGCCTTCAGACTAAAAAGGTCCTCGGAGGTGCTGAGAATCTGAAACCCACCGAGGAACGCAATAGGGAAACAGACGCACCCACTTTGCCTCTCCTGAGGAAGGGGCGGGAATCCTAGCCAATGAGTACTGACAAGACTGAAGGATAAGGAGACAAGTTCTCAAAGATGGAGACAACGAAGGGCGTAAAAAGGAATCACAGCTTTTTCTTGGGGTTCCACCTGTTTGGTCTGGCTTAGTGGAAACACCCCCATGTGCTTTACCTGATCAGCCTCTATGTCTAAGTTCTAGGATGGAAAATAGCTTGAGACCAATAAACCTTAATTCTTACACTCCATTCAGTTATTTCCTTTGTCATGAATGCTTTCTGATTCCTACACTCCTTTTCCAGTTGTCTCAAGTTTGTCACAGCTTTCTGGAGCTCTTCCTGGAGGAAAATGGGGTGAACAAAGTCGATACAGTTTGGCAACACATCACTGGGCACCCAGGGGGCCCTAGCCATCTGAGGCTGTTGGAATTACGCTGGATGTTTACCAAGTCCTCACACTATACAGGGAGCATGCTGAGGAATGTATGTGCAGTGACAGATCTGAGCCCTTGACACTCCTGAGCCCTGGTGTTACCGGCCAATTGAGCAGCACCAACCCCCACCACAGAAAAACTTTAATGTTTTCTTTTCTATAGAAATGTTAAGTATAAAAATGTTAAGTCTCCTCCCTAGTTCTTTAGTTTCTTAGCTCTTGGGCTTTGATTGCTCTTCTAACCAGTTTGTGAATCTTGGACTGAAGATCCCCCTTTGCTTCTTAATTGCTTTGTAAATCAGTTTCTGAATCCTAAACAATAGAAGTCTCCTGCCCCTGCTTCAGATAACTAGTTGAAAGCCTGAGACTTCCTAATGTCCCCCAGGCCAGGAAGCTAAATGTCAAACCCATTCTGTCTCCAGACAACTGACGCCACCTGAGTGATGGACTGAATAGCCACAAGTTTCATAAGAACTAACAGATTTATATTTTTGTCCTCATTCAGGAGCCTTGAGAATACAGGGGATACCCCAACAAGCAAAGAAGCCAACACGGTCTTCCAGATGGAGCTTGAGACCCCTTCCTCTCATCTGAGATCAGCTAGGGTGAGAGTTCCGTGAACCCCAATAGGCAGGGACAGCTCTACGCCCCTGCCCAGCAGAAAGCAGATACAGAAGAAGAGACCTCCTGTCCCTCAGCTTCCCATAGAGATTTTATGGGGATCACGTCTCTCAAGGAAAAACTAGGCAGGTAGTTAGAGGCAGGCATTGGGTCTCTGCATTCCTGCACATCCCACAGAGTGTGACTGCCTGGGGGACATCCCCTCTCCACCCAAAACTCCCCTTTGTATTGTAATTACCTACCCCTGCGGGGAAGAGCAAATGGGCGCAAAATATCCAACTAGATCAGACCAGTCACTCACACCTACACAGTACCTCTTGTTAATCACAGGGGCCAATCAAGTGGTCCTATGCCCAGGAAGAACAGCCCATCCTGGAGAAAAAGGATAAAAACCCCAAGTCCTGGGAGGGACGCACTGCTGCTACTGCTACTTCTGCTGCTGCTTCTTCCCTTTAAGCCTCACCTTTGCATGTGCCCCCTCCACACTCTTTGGTAATGGGCCCTTGGGCCATCCTCTAGTACTCAGGTCTACTTTTGCTTCTGGGTGTACTGTCTTTTCTAATAAACTAATTATTTTACTACTTTACTCTGGTATCTCGTTCAATTCTTTGCTCGAGTTGCCAAGGACCTGGACTCTGCGCCGAGAAAGGCCCACTCTCCGACAACACTGGTAGGTAGGCCTTTGACGTCATTCAGTGCTGCAGAAACTGAGGCTGAAAAGGGGCTACATGAATTGCCCAAGGGGCTACAAGTGGGAGGTGATTGGACTGTGAGCCCAACGTCACCTGCTGAGGTCTAGCCCCCACGCCCGTGCTGCCAGGGAGACGTGGCACAGAACACAATAATTATCATCTAAGAAAAGATCTGATAAAACTGCTGACCCAGATGGCCAGCGCTCTGGCACACAGTGGCACTGGGTGCGTTAGGTGAGTAAAGATGGAAAGTCCGGGGTACCGACTGACGCTGTTAGAAGCATTTTGTGGAGGAAGAGCACTCTGGTACCTTTTCTTTTTCTTTCTTTTTTTTTTTTTTTTTTTAAAGATTTTATTGGGAAATTGGGGGAGAGGAACAGCGTTGGGGAATCAGGGAAGGGGAACAGACAAGTTGCTGTCTTTTTGTTCTTCAGTCTAGTTGTGGAGGACTTTGCAGTCTAGTTGTGGAGGACGTTGCTTCACTGGCCCATGTTGGTATCCTCATTGCGGTCTTTCCGGATGAGGCAGATCGGTCGCCCGCCTCTGGATGGTCACTCACCGCGGCTATTGGCAGCTCACGCTGGCTGACGGCCACTCACTGTAGCCTATGGCAGCCCACTGCAGCAGGGGCTGCAGCCTACACCGTCACCAGGGCTTGCACAGCCCAGCTCCAGGTGGAGCTGTTGTTAGCTGTAGAGGGCAGTGTCACTGGCCCTCATACATGGGATCCGAACCAGGGCCACTGGCATCCCAAAACCAGCTCTTAACCAATGCGCCACTCGGCTGGCCCTCTGGTACCTTTTCAAGGATGGTCCCCTGAAGCCAATTTAAGACGAGTTAGTGTCCATATCAAACTTTCAGGTTATTTTTCAAAATACTTTCTCATGGAAAGCAGCTTGCAGCAGAACTAGATTGCTAGTCGAGGTCCAAACTGAAAGAATGAGCTCCTGTCCTCTGTCACCCCACCAGGACACTCACCAAGTGTCCTGTGTTGGCGAGAAAGGGCTGTGATGCTTGTTAGCAAAGGTCTGCTGTTGTCCCCATTTACATTTGGGTAAACAGTGACATTAAATAACTGGCTGAGAATTACCCTTCGCGTCAGTGGCAGAGCTAAGATTTCAAACCCAGCAGTCTGACTCCCAAGGCTCAGCACAGTCCCCCTGTACTGTCCCTTTTCTGGCTACCTGGTGGAAAATGTCCCCATTCTTGTAATGAACTGCCCATGGGGTTTGAGGAAGGGCTGCCCAGGGATGTGTCCTGATGGGTGGCCCAGGACCGTGATATAAGGCCACCTCGGCCCCATCGGGGACAGAACAAGAGCCCTCCCTGGGGACATTTTCCTCAGATCTGGACAGGGCAGAGAAGAAGTAAGGCACAGGACGATGTCCTCACCCCACGCCCCCACAGCCAGGGTCAGCTTCCTCCACGGTCATTTCCATGTCCTTCACACCCCTTCCTGAATCTTGCTGAAAGTCGCCCACACCTGTCTTCTTACAGGAATGATCAGAATTTTACTCCTTGACATTCCTTCGATGTTATCACTGCCAGAAGGCTCTTTTCAGTGTCAGCCTTCACTCTGCACATGCAAGTCCCCAAGGCCAGGATCACTCTGGCTCAGACTTGGATGTGAACTGGTACCTGCCTCTCAGGTACAGCCAGTCTGCCCAGTTCCCTCAGCTGTGCCTTTGCCCTGTGGTCCCCTCAGCCTGGGACGCCCTTGCTTCCTTCCACACTTCTGTATATGGTGAATATTTGTGTGGCCTTCAGGAGTCCCACCCCCCACACCAGGGGCTTCCGGGCAGTCCTTTCTGCTGGCCTGTCTGCCCTGGTTTGTCTGTGGGGATGCCTGAAAGGCAGTGACTTTGTCCCCTCAGGTGTGGAATCTCACACACAGTGTGAGGCAATAGCATGCATGGTTGTGGGTTTGGGGACATTGTTCTAGAGCTGGGAGAAGGTCCTCACTACAGGGGTAGACAGGGATGAGTATGACTGTCCCACATGAGGTCACGTGAGGTCAGGGTGGACTGTGGGGACTTGACCAGGGAGGATCCACCCTCAGCCATTTTCCAGAAGAGGGAGATGGGGAAAGCCATCCTTCAGGGTGTAGGTTTGGGGGATCGACTGGATGACCTCAGGTCTGGGGAGCAATGGCAGGGGGCCCACCGAAGGCTTGTCCCGAGCCCATACGCTCACCTTCTAGCCCTGGCACACGTCCTCCATGAGCATGGTGGCATGCCCTTTGTGCTGTGGTGACCACTCACAGTGCCAGCAGATAAGCTGGCTATCGTCCTTGCAGAACAGGTTGCAGCTTCTCCCTGTGCTCCTTGCACATCATCTCGTAGTCCAGCCCCTTCATGGCCTCAATGAGGTTCCCTGCTTGTTGGGCTGCAGGCTCCTCCTGTGGAATGGAACCCAGCACTGGGGACAGTAGTATGTGCCCAGATGCGGGTTCAACTTGCCGAGGTTGTCCGGGAAGCCCTCTATTCACCCCTGGCAGTCGCTGTGTCCACAGCTCATGCTCAGAGCCTCGGTCATCAGATTCAGGCAGATGGAGCAGGTGGGTTCCTCCCTCATCCTCTTAGTGGCTGGGACTGAGGCCATGACTTCTCCAGAAAACCTCCAGGATTGGACCCAGAGACGGAGAAGGAACAGCCAGAACCCCTACAGGGACAGAAGCACTTGTCACCTGGGCTGTGGTGTCACTGACCCCCAGGGCCTCAGGTCTTCTCTTTAGACAGATGAAATGGACTGGGACACAGAAGGGGCATGACATGTGGCTGTACTGTGACAATAGTGTGGCCACTTCCATTTATTAAAACAACATCAAATTCAAAGTTCATCTTCTCAGTGGCACCAGCCACATCCTTATGGCTACAGGACAGTCCAGACATAGAACCTTACATCGCTGCTAAAAGTTTTCTTGGACCAAGTACAGGCAGAAAGAAAGAGAGAGAGAGAGAGAGAAAGAGAGAGAGAGAGAGAGCTCACCGAGGGCATGTGAATCTTTCCTATCATGATCAACATGAAGAATAATTATAATAGTTCCTGAATATTTCTTTATAACTGGTGGTACAGTTAGATGACTGGTGGTTCATGGAGGATTCCATCAGAGGATCACATTGCTTGCACCCCCACCCCACAAAGAACAGAGGCACCAGATTAATAGTCTCGCTGGGACCCCAGCAGGGAGACAGCAGAGGTAGACAGGACTGCCATGGATGTGTTTCTTGTCTCTGGCCCTCCCTGACGGAGGGAAAGAGAGCTGAGGATGAGGGAGGGACAGGGTGTCCAGCACCCGCCAAGCAGACAGGGGAGGAGGGCCCAGGATCAAAGGGATGTGCTCCGGGTGGGGGCGGACCCCAGCCTTGCCCCCCTTCCCACACCAGGCAGGTTAGAGTGTGAACTGACAATAGTGGAATCAGAAACAAGGATTTTACAACAGTTTATGGGGACCATATTTCCTTCTAACATGCAGGACCCGTGGCTCGGGGCCAGAGCCAGAGAACGTTGCCTGGAGTCTGCTCCATGGTAGGTGATTCCCAGGGAGAGCAGGCCCCTCTGTGGCAGGGGGACTGTGCCCTCCTGAGGCCCTGGGTGCCCTGCTGGGCCTGCTGTCACCTCAGATCCTAGATCCCCTGTGATTTGTCTGCATGGGGCCTGGGGAAAGTGAAAGCAGGCACCTGGTGACAGGGACTGCCCAGGCCATGTCCTCACCTTTCAGCTGCCTTCCAGCCACCTGCCTCCACTCCCAACTGTCATGTCCCCCACAAACCCTGACCTGGACCTTTTCCACTACCTGGACACTGCAGACAGTCACACAAGAGCTGGAGTTCTGGGAGCTGCCAGTCCCAACCGAGCAGGACTAGAAAGTTAACTCAGACTGGAGCAAACTCAGAATTGAAACTTGTGGGGGTGGGGCCCGTGGCATGGGGCAGACACCAGTGAACTGCCCCAATCTTTTGTACTCAGCTAGTCCTGAAAGGGGGCAGACAGTCGGGAAATATCCTTCTTTTACAGTGATGGAAAGGGACAGATTGATCACCAGGAAGCTGCTTTGTGACCCAGCACAGTTTCGGGGGTCAGGAATACTGTGCACCTCACAGAGTCGGATTTGAGACTTTTCTGCTTTTGTCACCAACCTTCTAGTGATCCATCAGCCTTCCAGCAGATGTTCTAGTTTGCCATTTTTAAGTTGCTTACTTTTTAATAACCGCTCTGAAGGGGGTGGTAAGAAAGGGGTAGTAGGACCTACTGGGCTCACAGGAATGGCTGCAGCCTGTCTCTGTCCTCTGGTCCTGTTGCTGGTCTCATGTCCCCCCTTGTCTCTCTGCATGATTCAGATACTTCCCAGGACACTCAGCAGTGGTCAGCAAGCTGCTGGGAGCCATTGGGCTATCATCACTCTGCTCTGCGTCCAGGGTAGAAAAGGCTGTGAGCTTGGGGGCAAGAACTGCAACTCAGCTCCAGCCTCTCCCGTTCACATAGGAGATGAAGGGGTGTCCCTGCCCCCAATTGAGAGCTGTGATTTAATGGAGAAACCAGAGCACCACCTCAAAGTAAGAGCTTGCCACATGCGTAGCCGCAGGTATAAGGTGCACTTACGATAAATACATATACAACAGATGTTCACACAGGAAACAATATCAGCAGTGGACCAAGAAAACAGTCAGGGAGGCTCAGTTACCGGCAGAAGTCAGGCATGGACCCTGTCAGCTGCCTGGGACCAACGTTGGGCCCTTCGCCTGGTCAGTTCAGTGTTGACCCTGACGGTCCTGTCAAAAGCTGTTCTCTGGGCAGCACAGAGAGGGCCTGGTGGGACTTTGGCCTGGCCACTGTCCTGCTGGGTAGCAGCTCAGGCTGGAGCCAAAATTGTGAAACAGGATCCTCTCTTCCCACCCACACGGGAGCCTCGTCAGCACTGCCCGCTCCCAGGAGCTCACAGAGCCTCTGCCACAGTGCCAGTCCATCCCTCCTGGTGCCCTGGCACATCACGTGGGCAGACCCTGCACAGGGCATTCCTGAGTCAGCCAGCACGCAGACAGAGGGCACAGCCACCGAGTCCCTGAGCCGGTGAAGGCTTCTTGTAGATTCCCACTCCCTTCATTTCTGTGGCTGGACACTGGACCCAGGCACAACTCATCCCAAATTTGTCCTGTGAAAGGATCAGGAAAAGGAAACAAGTGAAAGCCAAGAAGAAAACAAAGGACCACCAGCCACAAAAGCAGCAACATCACAACAGGCTCTATGCCATGCCAGCTGCCCACCTGGCACCTGTGTCCTGTGACATGAGAGAGGCGCCGGACCATGCAGAAGCTGCAGGTCTCACAAGGTGATAGGGACTGTGATGAGCCTCCAGAGGTATGTTCCCTGCAAGTGTGCACACGGAGAGACCAGTAGGAGCTGCACCCCCATTCCCCCCCACCTCCCGCCCAGTAGGAAATGCATCCCCTCTAATCAGTGAGCCTGGCTTGGCCCTGTGAGTCTGGGATGCAGGAAACTAGAGACCCACCGCCAGAGGGTCACCAGAGTCCCCTTAGAAAGGACATAAGTGTTTGTAGGCATATATTTAGGATAGAAAAACATGATGCAAATCGCATGCTTACGATAGTAACACGTTAAATAAATTGGGGACTACTGCATGGCTTTTCTTTCAATTCTGAAATTTCCATTTGGCTCCTCTTTGCATCTTCTCTTTCTTTGCTAGACTTTGCATGTTTTCAGTCATTTGAAGAGCATTTGCAATTGTTGGAGCATTTTTTTTAAATAGACTGCTTTCAGTCTTGTAAGAAAATTCTAACATCTGTGGCTCCTAAATACATTTTGGCATCTGTGATCCCCTTTTCCCACATGAGATGTCGCCATTTTCCTGATCCTTCATATGTCTCATCCTTTTGGTTTGTATCCTGGTCATTTGACTATTACCTTCTGAGACCCTGGGTCTTGTTTAAATACTGTTGAGAATGTTGGTATTTTTGCTTTAACAAACACCCAGCCTTTTTAGGTCCAGGCTGTGTGTTTGTCAGCTTTCTGGGGGTCGGCTCATTTTTCAAGTCTTTGCAGTGCTATTCAGATGTGTCTCACGTGTGTGCCACCCAGTGGCCATTCAGGGTCGTTGGTCGTCATGTGTTGTGTGTTCATAGGTCCTTTCTCACTTCTGTGTACTGCTTGAGGTGGGATCCGTGCAGCATTGCTCGGGGGCTGAGCCTCAGGGTCTTTCAGCATCCACATGGGACTGCTCTCCAAGCCCCTCCTCCTTCAAGAGCCCGCAGCACTTTCAGTTTCCGGGCTTTCCTTTGAGAGTCCCTTTGGCCAGAAAGCTGGGACTGTATTTACTCTGCTGTTACTACACAGAGAGAGAAGATGTGGGTGTTCATACCATAGCCTTTTGAGACCACAGTTCCCTGAACATGAGATGAAGGTTCACCCCACTTAGCGCTTCGGCTGTGGGATCGCTTGCAGGCTGAGGTGGGAGGAAACAAACAAGAGAAAAAATGTATGGGTTTGCCTCGACTCACACTCTTTTTGAGCGTTTGTGAATCTTACCCCGAATTCAAACTCCAAGGGCAGTTTCAAAGCAGAAGTTAATAAGTAGGGTATCTGTTACTTTTGTAAACAGAAAAAAAAAATAACAATAATAGTTTTATTTTTTTAAAAAGAAGCTTTGGCCAAGATGAATATAAAAGGCATTCTCAGGGCCGAGTGGTGCGGTGGTTAAGTGCTGGCTTAGGAAGCCAGCGGCCCCAGTTCGGTCCCACATATGAGGGCCAGTGACACTGCCCTCAAAAATAAAATAAAATAAAATAAAAGGTATTCTCCTCTATTTCAAACACAAAGCCATAATAGGTAAAAGATACATAGAGAAGTGAAGAAACTTAGCAAAACTTGAAAACAATATAAACATCTCTGTAAGCTGGGGAGTAAAGAGAAATGCAAAGCTTTGCATGAAGCTGGGCCACAGGCCTACAGGTCCCAGGACCAGGGCATGGTGTGTGGGGATGTGACACCTGCAAGGGAAAGAGGACAGAGACGAGTGCTCTGTGTGAGGACATGGGGCCAGAGGCAGGCTCACTGAGTGGGTGTCTGGTGTGGACTCTGGCTCATGTGTGTTATTTACCTATCGTTGCAAAATGAATGACTAGTAACTTAGAGTCTTGAAACAATACATGTGTGTTTTTGCCCAGTATCTGTAGGTCTGAAGTTTTGGTGTGGCTTAGCTGGGCCTCTGCTTTGGGGTCTCATGTGGCAGCAATTCAGGTGTCGGATGAATCTGAAGTGTCATCGGAGGCATGATCAGGACAGCCACCTCCAGGCTTCCTCAGGTTGTTGGTAAAACCCAGTTCTTGGCATCTGCAGACTGCACATTTATATTTCTGGGGGAGTGGGGGTCACCTCTGCTCCTAGAGGCTGCCCACCATTCCCTCCCACGTGGGGTTTCCCTAATGCAGCCCCTCACTGCCTCCGAGCCAGCAAAAGAGAGACAGAGAGAGCAAACCTGTGAGGAAGACAAGGCTAAAACAATATATTATAGCCAGGGAGGCAACATCTCATCACCTTAGCCATTTTCCATTGGTTAGGAGACCACAGTCACACCCACACTCAAGGCGTAAATGTGATGACACAAGGTCATAGAGGCCGCTTAGAGTCTGTCACATCATGAAAGAGGCTGCAGACAAGTCTGTGCCAGATGACGTCCAGGGCTATGGACCTTTGCAAGAAGTAGACCTGGGAGGTGGGGGGCAAGCCCGGGCTAAGGCTAGCAGTGGTGCACCCGTGAAGCTGCCTTCAGGGTCTGAGACTGGACTGTCACAGGGTAAGACCTGGAATGCTAGGGTATGACCTGGCATGGTTCTAGAATATGGATCCAAGCAACACAAAAAAGTCCTAGGTAAACTCGGGGGTGGGGGTTGGAGTGGGGATGGGGGTCAGCAAGCACAGACCCAAGGTAATTAGCTCTTGGGAGCAGGACTTTTTTTTTTTTTTAAAGATTTTATTGGGGCATTGGGGGAGGGGAACAGACAAGTTGCTGTCCTTTTGTTCTTCAGTCTAGTTGTGGAGGGCACCACTTCACTGGCCCATGTTGGTATTGTGATCTTGCACTCTTCCCAGCTGAGGTAGATTGGTAGCTGGCCATTGGACGGCCCCTCATGGTGGCTCACAGTGGCAACTCATGCCAGCTGCTGGCCACTCACGGTAGCTTACAGCAGCCCACTGCAGCCCTACTCCAGCCTACATCGTCACTGGCGACTCATGGCAGCCCAGCTCCAGGTCGAGCTATTGTTCACCATCTTAGCTGTAGACGGCGCAGTGTCACTGGCCCATGTGGAATCTGAACCGGCAGCCCTGCTGCTCAGAGCTGGCGTCCCAAGCCAGCTCTTAACCAACGAGCCACTCAGCCGACCCTGGGGAGCAGGATTAGAGCCTTCCCCTCAGGTCTTTCTGTATTGTTTAAAGTTGTATACAAATCTATTTATTTTGTATTCAGAGAAAGAAAACACCCAGTCTGACTTTAGGAAAAGGCAAAGCACCGGAATAAAAAACTCCAGGGCCGGCCGAGTGGCGCATTGGTTAAGAGCTGGTTTTGGGATGCCAGCGGCCCCGGTTCGGACCCCACATATGAGGGCCAGTGACACTGCCCTCTACAGCTAACAACAGCTCCACCTGGAGCTGGGCTGTGCGAGCCCCAGCGACGGTGTAGGCTGCAGCCTCTGCTGCAGTGGGCTGCCATAGGCTACAGTGAGTGGCTGGCAGCCAGGGTGAGCTGCCAACAGCCGCTGTGAGCGACCATCCAGAGGCTGGTGATCGATCTGCCTCATCCTGGAAGAGCGCAATGATGATACCAACATGGGCCAGTGAAGCAACATCCTCCGCAACTGGACTGAAGAACAAAAAGACAGCAACTTGTCTGTTCCCCTTCCCCGGTTCCCCAATAAAATCTTAAAAAAAAAAAAAAATTCCAACTCCGGGGCGGCCGAGTGGCTCCGCTGGTAAGAACTCGCTCAAGGGTGTGAGCTGAGCTCTGAGCAACAGCAATTCCATGCCAACCTGAGCTGAGCTGCCACTAAGCTGCCAACAGGTGGCAGGATGGCTCAGGTTAGAAAAAAAAAAAAATCCCAACTCAGAAAACAGTGAGAAATCTGGGTGAAGAGTCTGCAGGAGCAGGTCACAAAGGCCTCTTACGTAATACTTTAGTTTTCTTCTAATTGAATTACTACATGTGTAATTAATTCAGAGGGCTATTTTTTTTTTTTTTTTTTTGAGGGCAGTGTCATTGGCCCTCATATGTGGGACCCGCACTGGGGCTGCTGGCGTCCCAAACCAGCTCTTAACCACCGCGCCACTCGGCTGGCCTGAGAGGGCTAATCTTTTTATGACATTAAGTTCTCCCAGCCAGTAAAGTAGTTCCTTGTAATCAGGGCCTGTGTTATGCCCTTTAATTAAATTTTATTGATTTTTTTTCCCTTTGAGTCACACCTTTCTTCACATAATTTCTAAAAATTGTATGGTTTTTATTGCTAAAGAACAATAAAAACTTTCTATTTCCACTCCTGGCTAATTATTTCTACTGCTGGGAAAAGTGATTGATTTGGGGGGAAAAAAAATGTTTGACATGTTTCTCATCAGTTCTCCAAATTCCCTTCATGCCCTTGTACTTCAGTCCCCAGTCATGTAGAGTGACCCAAATCCCCACACCACACCTCTATGGATTTGCTCTTTCTGGAAAGTCCTTCCCCACATTATGACTCTCTCACCCCACCTCTGAAGGCTGAGCACGGCCCGCCTCCTACGAGAAGCCCCTGACCCCCCCCCCCCCCCCCCGCACCAGGCTGGTGGGTCCTTAGTTCTCTCCTAGTGCTTGGCCTGCTCTTGTTTTTTTTTTTTTTTTTATTACTTTGCAGCCCACTTGTCTGTCTTTGTGTCTCACTCAGTGGACTCTGAACTCTGTGGAGTCACCGGTCAGTCCTAAATACATTGCTATTCTCAGAAGCTAGCTGAGTCTGGGACATAGTAAATTCCCACAAAAAGATAGTGGAACTGGACTGCTCTGATTGGAAACAGCTGCCAAAGCCAAGCCTGAGAAACCTCACTTTCTGAAGGATCTGTGATCTTTTCTGCTACACTCCCCTTGATATTTATTAGTAAGTCACAGATATGTACTCTTTGAGTGTATAGCTCAAAGGTGATTGAACAATACTTGGTTATGTGGAAATTACGATGGGGGTGAGGGGCTTGGGCCAACTGCAGAAATCTTGATTCCTGGCAGCAAATGTGACTCAAGAATCCACCCATCCAGTAAACTATTGTTTACTGAACACATTATAGAACAGATACTGTGCCCAGAGCTGTGGATATAGCGATTCTCAAAATACACAGGGAGCTTGCAAAATCCAACTAGAGGATTACACTATTTAAACAGAGTGTGCGGCTTGAAGAACATTGTCTGAATCTGACTTGTGGATACTCTGTCCTTATCACAGTCAGTCCTACTCTGGGACCCACTCTCCGCTACTTACCCTACCAGAGCTGCTGCCCATTCATGCTGTGCCTTTGTGAAAATTAGAAGGTGTCACACCTTTTTCTGGGTAAATTGATTAGGCAAAGAAAACTTGCATTTGTTTTCTTTTTAACTATTGTCGTTGGCTCATCAGGCACAGGATGACTTTACAATAAGTCAACAACCAGAATTTTCAAGTAAAGGGAGGAAAGAGCTGTTGTTTCAATTCCCTGCTACTCACCCACTCGTGAAAAGTGGACTGTGGTTGGCTGAGTAATGCTCCCCAAGGATGTCCACACCTTGAGCCCCGGAACCTGTGATCATGTGACTTCGTAGGGCAAGGGGACTTTATATATGGGATTAAGTTAAGGATTTTTAGATGGGAATATTGAATTTCACAAATGAATCTGATATAATTACAAGGGTCCCTATAAAGAGGGCAGCAGGAGGGTCTGAGTGAGAGGGAAAGACTTGAAGATGTCATGTAGCTGCCTTTAAAGATGGAGAAAGGGGCCGTGAGCCAGAGAACACAGGCGACTCCAGGAGCTGGCAAAGGTAAGCATAGGGGTTCTCCACTGACACTCCCAGAAAGAGTGAGGCCCTGCCGACACTTTGACTTCAGGCCCATTGAAACCCATTTTGGACTTTTGACCTCCAGAACTGTAAACATATATGTGTTGTTTTAAGTCATTAAATGCGTGTTTCCCTTATTGCAGCAACAATAGAAAACTAATACTGAGGAATGGAGAAGCTGAGCTAAGGTGCTGGCTAGTTCCAATAGGCTTTTCGGGGGCATATGTATGGTGAGTCTGACTGGGACTGGGAGACTCAGCTGAGGCAGTTTGAAGCAAATAAAGCCAGAAGGGATGATCCCAGCACACTTTATAAGAGTTGGGAGTCAACCTGAGAAGACCCAGTAGCAACCATAGTCCAACACTCAAGAGTCACAACGGGCGGGGGCGGCGGCTGAGTGGCATGGTGGTTAAGCGCTGGCTTGGGAAGCCAGCGGCCCTGGTTCAGGTCCCACATATGAAGGCCAGTGACACTGCACTCAAAAAAAAAAAAAAAGAGTCATAACTGGGGCACAAGTTCAAGAACCGGAAGTGAAGCAGAGACTGGGTTAGGAGGGGAGGGCTCAGGGCACTTCCAGGGAACATATCACAGCCTCCAAGGTTCACGGTTACCAAGCTGTGGGTACCGGCTGCTTACAGAAAGCCCGCCTGACTTAACAGAGCCCCTGATGGAAATGTCTTTTTTCTTGGAGAACCTCCCACCAGGTAGCAGGTGCATCTCATTTAATCTGCCCAATGACCCCATGTGTCTAGCGGCATAACCCTCACTTTACCAGTGTAGAAACCAGTCTAAAGAGGCTGAGTGATTTGCCCGAGGCCACAGAAAACACTGGAAAGTGAAGGTGGGCTTGAGCCCACCCCTCCACCCCCACAGCCTGCCTTTCTTTCCTGCCATGTCACCTTCCTTTCAGGAGAAGGTCTTGTTGACTTTTTCAGTTGTATGCACAGTTCAAAGCAGGAAAACATGGTGTCACCTTTGGAGATACTCATTCTGTCAGTGAGAACTTCAAAATAAAGTTAAAAATTAAGCAGCAAAGCCAGACTCAGGCTCTGCTTTGAGAACATTGGAGCCAAACCTCCAGCTGTCTGACTGCCACTTGGCTGGTTATTTATCCTTGTGAAACAACAGAATTGTCTGAAAGGGGAGAAGGGACAGCAGCAACTCCAAGGTAGCCTTAGAGTCTAGGGCTTAAGATACTGGTTTAATGGTGAAGGTAAGTGTTTTTCTTCTTTCTGGGTCAGGTGATAACAACTTACCCATCAGAGAACCATTAAAGGGAGGGAGCAGTGTAAGGGAAAGTCAGAGAGAAAACTACTGAGCAACCTAAGGATCTCCATCTGGGGATGGTTCCTGGTTCCAGAACAAATAAGAGACTTCTTGAAAAGGTAATTGAGCCAATCCAGGCCATAGAGCCAGTCTTAAGAAGCCACCAGTGCCAGGGACACTGGGGACGATGGTCCCTGCTCTGAGGATTTCATGAGCATTAGCTGTGACACCTGGTGAACTGGTTGGGGTTTGGCTGTGGAATAAAATGCTGGACCAGAACTTACAAGGCTTAGGTTTGGGGACTGGGGCTCATGAGTCTTTTGAGATTTCTCAAGTTGTCTCTCAAGAAAAGGAAAATATGAATGAAGTTGTGGGTAAGATTGAAGGCAAGAAAACACATATGCCTGTAGAGATCAGGTGGGTTGTGGGCCGAGGGAAGGTGCCCAGAGACGACTGTTAGGGCTTTGATGGGGAGCCTGGGGAAAGACTTGGGGAAGATGGCCAGAGGAAGGCACCGCTGGGCTCACGTCGGGCTGGAACACGTGGCCCAAGGTAGTCACTTGGAGGAGAGGTACGTGGGCACTCCTGCCTATCTCCTGATGAGCCGAGTTTTGAGATCCCCATGGGCAGTGCCCCCAGTTGCCCCTGTGCCTTCCAGGATTGCCCACTATTGGTGTTCAGTACACTTTTCGTTTTTCTGCCCCATGTGAAATTCATAAATGAAATGACAGCATGACATACATGACCTACTAGAATAATTGGCTTTATTTCAGAACTACCAGCCTTTCAGAAAGGTAGGCAGGAGGTAAAAGGGGCCTCAGTTTTACCAACGTGAAAAAAGTGACGTCTTGTCATATTCTGTGATGTTTGTAGCAAGATGAATATGTTCCTTATCTATCTTGCCAATTCCAGGCCAGAAGAACCTACATGTAAAAGGAAAAGTCGGAAACCCATTTAACAACCAGTCAAAAGCCTTTTCATAGAGATATATCCTATTTGCTCGAAGCCTGCACTTAGATTGTTTTGTTTTTGTTTCTTTTTTGTTTTTTGTGAGGGCAGTGTCACTGGCCCTCATATGTGGGACCTGAACCGGGGCCGCTGGCTTCTTAAGCCAGCACTTAACCACCGCGCCACTCGGCCGGCCCAAACCTGCACTTAATAATCGCAGAGGCCCAAGTGCAGTTTAGTGACAGTCTGTTAGCATTGACGCTGTTATGATCAATCCCAGTTTATAGCCTGTATTGTTACGACCTCACAACAGTCCCGTGGAGTAATAGTGTCCTGATTTTCCCAGGAAACGATTAAAGCTTTGGGAGCTATGACACCTGCTTTACTCAGACTGTGAAGAGCAGAGGAGCCCTCAGCCCCGAGATGCCCTTTGAACGACAGGTTCATGCTTCTTCAACCACAGGTAACATTTACCCTGAGCAAACGAGGGGCCTCGGCCAACAGAGGTGATGCAAGGCAGGATGGGTGTCAGGGGAGATCTAAGAGCGACAGAGAAGCCATCATAGCAAAATAGTGAGTTTAACACTAAGAGGAATAGGATAAAAAAAACCTAAACTATTCTTTTGTGTATGTATAAACCATATTGTCTATATTATTAATTATATATCAAATACAACTCTAGATCATGTCAAAATTTCTTTGAAAATGTAGCATTTTCCTTTAACTTAATTTCATTTCAATTTTTATGTCTGCGTTTAACTCTCACACTAGGATTCACTGTTTTACAAGTGTCACCCTGAGGGGGAAGTTCCCTGCTGGCGTTTACCATTGGGCTAAGACATTTTGCTATCTCTAAGGCATTTCGATTATGCCAGCACTCAGGCTCCATAACTTTATATGTTTCTGTGATTATTTTAGAGAAATAGTTTCCATCATCATGTCACAGAAAGACCCTGGTTTGAATGGTCTAGGAAATCTGCCTGCTTTCTGTGCTTGTCTCATGCAAAGGAAAGGGGGAAATTAACAACTGAAATTAGCTATCGAGACAAAATTCAAAGAAGTCTTTGGAACCGTAAAGCTGAGGTAGGGATGGCAGCAGATGGCAGGGGAAAGACAGCTAAAGTGATGCATTTGTAATTCTGTTTCACCAACAAAGAAAGCAAGAGAGAGTAGTCATTTTAATTTTTTTTAATATTCAAAGCTCAACTTGAAAGTATTTTCAGCACCCAATTTCCTTCTGGGATAGATGATTAAAACTTAAAGTCATGGCTCAGTTGGTTAAGAGCTTGCTCAAGAGCATGAGCTGAGCTCTGAGCAACAGCAGTTCGATGCCCAGCCCAAGCTGAGCTGCCGCTGAGCTGCCAACAGGTGGCAGGATGGCTCAGCTAAAAAAAAATAAATAAATAAAAATTAAAGTCATAAATTCCTCTAGAATACCTAAGAGTGAAGCTACCCTGTTGTGTTAACAGCCTGCTTGTGCTTAAAATGTGAACGTGATGGGGAAGTTGGGTTAATGTAAAGAACGCGCTGTCTGGGCTCTATGAGAGCTGGGGTTGGCTTAGTAAGCCCCATGGCTGGAGGCAGTTTGCCACTTTCTGTGCACCAGTCTTCTCATCCATAAAACCCACAGCTGAGTCTCTTTCAGCTGCAGAGTTCTATGTTTACAAGGTTTAGTGGAGAAGTTGGTGGGACAGCTTTACGTGGAGTGGGAGTGCTTGTAGCTGCATGTTGGGTTAAAAAGTTGCCTCTGGCTATGTCTTGGGGTCTCACATAACCAGGGAAATCCAATAGAAAATGGTCTGAACTCTGGACCAACCTGGTGTCCATCCCAGCTTGCTTCAGCTGGGATCCCAGGGTGGAGCGCTGGGCTTAAGCCCTGGTATCCCCCAATCCTAGCAAGACTGATGGCCTCCCAAGACAGAGAAAAGGCAGTGTGTTCCCGGTACTAACCATCTCTCCTTAGCAAATGGGCATCCAGCTGGGGCCATGGGAATCAGAACAGAAACAGTCCAAGCTTAGATGGGGAGATCTTCCTGGAATTCTAGAGACATTTAGAAAGCAGAAAACTCTCCTGATCATGGTCAAGAAGCCTAATTATTGTTCTTTAAAGGACACATGGCTTCTTCTAAATATAAGATGCATATCTACTAATTGTAAGGGGAAAAAGCCACTTAGTAACTATGGAAAATCACAAAGACTAATGTGACCACCATATTTGGTTACCAGCCAGTGTGAGTCTGTTACTCTTTCTGGAGGAGTTCACTTAACACAGACGTACAGCCTGCTTTGCACACGAGAGTACAAGCATTTCCCTAATGTCATTCAAATCTTCAAATACATTCTTTTAACAATGTCCATTATAAGAACCTATGGAAATTGCCAAACCTTTATTGTTAGGTTAATTTCTCCCCAGTACAGTGCTGTGATAACATACTGCCAAGGAAATCTGGGGGCAGAACTCTTCATCTGTATCTTTCCTTACGATACTTCAACCTAAGGTCATAGCTTATGACCATCTTGAAGGGGGCAATTTCTGAGTTTACCTGCAGAAAGGATGCAAAGCTTTGAATGATGAAACATAAGCCCAGTCTGTGTGTTTGTCATGAATTCTTCTGCTTAAAAGTGGCTACAAAACTTAGAATATTCTTAGGATGAAGATTGTTCCTAGAAGAAATAAGAGTAGTATGTGTCCCCAAAGAGTTTGTTGGGGGCACAAGTATCAAAAATGTCCCTTTGGGTCCTATGAATTCTCTTTACCTGTCAAACTAGCTGGAGTTATTCATAATTATAATGGAAAGCCCCCATTCAGGATGATTTTACAGGTGACTTGAAGACATTTGCAGTCAATAAATGTCCAAATTGTGTGTAGGAAAGACAAGAATCAACCTTTTCAACCCTTTAAAGATAATAAATACAAGTGTTACAAGAGGTCATCTTTCCTGTTCAAAGATGACAACATGTAACATTATTCCGATTGTACAGAAGGGACAGAAACATGGTCAGAATGAGAGGAAAAGCTGCTCTGGGACTTTCATCCTCAGCTTTTGTGCTGAACTTAACTTTCCTGCCCTCTGACCCACCTCGAGCCATCTCTGTCTTCAGCTTTGCACGGTTCTCGGTGGTTTGCACTTTTCTCATTTTCCTCTTGCAGCACCGCTCAGAAAGGGGACTTCTCTCATTGACCAGGAAAGGAAGTAAAGAATTTGAATGGCATAGCTGGGACTTTCAGCCAGACTTTTGTATAAAAATCTAGTCCTCTGGAAGCACCAAAGACTGTGCTGCCAAGTGGAAAGCACTGTTGGTGTCGAATCAAAGTGTTTCCTGTTGCCGACAGAAGGACAATGCTAGCACGAAGAAGTCATTTGTGTGTCATGCTTTGGATTGTGGTTCTCCCTACAGATCAAAGCCTGTCGTGGTAAAAGAGATTCAGGGCAGAGGGGGACCCCACCACAGAGTGTGGTGCCATTTCCTAGAGGAGCCAGATGGAGGAGAAGCCGTCTACCAGGAAAGGTAAAGCCAGCTCGTGTTTGCTGGCTGCCTCGTGGGAGAGTTGTCACTTTTTCCCCACTGCCTCTTACCCTGGCTCCTTGTCCTCCTCCCTCCATCATGCCCTTGTTATAGAGACTCGGTGTAACATCAGACCAGTGCCAGCCCCTCATCCTGTTACCTGTTGCTTTTTCCTTAGGGAGCCTCACTGAATTATCCATCAGAAATCAATCCTGAGACCTGAGGAATGAAAAGTCTTGAAAATGTCACTTTAAACAAACCCCCAACCTATGCATGCATTCCTGTTGTGATATCTTCACCAAGTGGCTGGCTATTTATTCTGAGTTTGGAAACCTGCAGGAATGGAAATAATTCCTTTGTAGGCAGCCTATCTCTGAGCCAACTGGCTGATAAAAAAGGATTTCTGCCACTATCTTTTTTTCTGTTCCTCCACAGATTCTGTCTTTGCTTCTCTTTAGTCCCATTTCTCCAAATATGCAACAAAAAAAAAAAAAAGAAGAAGAATCCCTCGTTCACATGGGAACCCTTTCAATATTGGCCCATTGTTCTGCTTCCTGGGGACTTTGTAAAGAAAATATGCATTGCCATTGTAACATACTGGGAACTCCCGCAGCAACACCATGTCACCTACAGACTAAAAATGGTTCTCTGTATTAATTTTTGGGGAAGCTGAACATATGTGAAGGCACAGCCAGGTGACACACAGCAAAAATACTTCCAAGTGAATATTACACTAGGAGTTAGTGGAAATTCTCGTTTTCTCCCTCTCAGCTATTCTAAAGAGAACCCTTGGATGTTTGATCACCTGAACTGCTCTCTAAGTATAAACTTTCAGGATTTATGGTAAATAAATAGGCAAAACGTACGGGACCAGTGAGTTGCAGCTGGGAGAATGGTTTTGTGATGGGCTCTGCCACCATCTTCCCCATTCTCTTTATTTTGGAACAATGTGACATAAACACCCTCATTTAGGTTTTCCCATAGTTGTCACCTGCTTCCCACACCTCTGAGATAAAAAGGCCATATTTGCTTTAATCCATGTAAGATCCCAGATTCACATCATGAAGCCACCTAACGCATATGACAAAGGAGGGTTGTAGTCATGGTTAATCTGGTGACAAAAGACAGTGGGACTGTGTGAGGTCACCTGAGGTTCGTTCGGATTTAATGTTGGGAGGAGTGTACAGCTCAGTGTGCAGCTCAGGGGTCCTCCTGTGTCATCCGCTAGGTCCGGGTTTCTGCTCCCTGCGCTTCGGGCTGGCTCTCATCATGCACTTCTCAAACTTCACCCTGGTAACCCAGCGCGTTAGCCTCAGCATCGCAGTCATCGCCATGGTGAACGGCACCCGGCAGCCGGCTCTCTCCAACGGCTCTGCCGGGGAACCTGCAGCAGACACCCTCGAGAACCCGGGCAGACCCATCCAGAGGTTCAACACAGGGGTGAGTGAATGCAAGTGGAGAAGGCAGCGCGTCGCTGGGACGGAAACCCCAGTCCCACGGGAAGACCTCGGTCTTGGTTCTGTGACGTCCAGAAACACGAGTTTTCAGTGACAAACTCAAAAGGACTGGGGTTATTTTTCTTTGAGATATGACTTATCTCTGTGATAATAATCTTTTATTGAGATTATTATCATTACAAGGTGGGGGGATATTAGGAAAGATTGTGAAAACTGCTAAAAAGGAACAGGAGATTAGCGCCTTCCGCGCTAAGCTAGGGCTGCCTCGGTGGGCCTTTCTGCTGGGCCCTGCAGGTCTCTGCATCTGCCATCGTGCTGGAGCCATTTGACAGCTCTGCATGTTCTGCGTGACAAACAGCAAGACCCCACACTGCAAATGAATTGTGTCCTGTGGAAAATCAACTACTACTTGCCTCCACTTGCCCCCTAGTCGAGTAAGCCGGCCTTGCCATGGATTTAAAACTGATTTCAGCATCACTCCCTGCTGATATGTACATACGTGGTTCTTTGAGCTCTTCTTTGGACCAGTTGTAACTTCTTACCAACTCTCTGATTAATGAATGAATTAAAAAGAACCCTATCACACGTTCATTTTATATTGGCATGAGAATCATGATTACACCCTGTTTAAAAATTTTCCCTCGAGTCTGTCATTCACTGCTCATTTCTAATGTCAGCCTCACATTTCCTGATTTTATCACCTTGGACCCAGTTGGCTTATAACTTCTCTGCCTCAGTCTTGCTCCCATCATTCATTCTACACACTGACACTCCTGTGCTAAGGTTCTGGCATGCTGTCCAGGTGCCGGGCTCTGGTCTGGCCCCACGTCTTAGCACACTCCCTCCTGCTTTCAGCGCCCAGGGCATCTGCTCTGAGCACTGCGGAGGCCTGGCCAGTTCCCGACCCTGCAGCAGCTTTCCAAGAGCTATGCGTCCACTTCTGCTGGTTTCTTCCACCAGAATGAATTTTCCAACTTCTCTTTGCGCAAATCACAGTCATGCTTCAAAGGATGGCTCTGGTTCTGCTCCTTTCCTGGACCCTCCCAGCTGTCCCTGTTTTACTGAGGTTCATCCTCATACTTGGATTCTGATACGAATCGTGTGTCTTGCGTTATTTATAGTTATTTTAAGGTGATTTGCATTTTACGATTCACATTTTATATATATTTTGGCACTCTGCTTCAATTTGTAGCTTGATGCCCCATGTCTAGGGGCTATGAAACATTTACTAGGTTTCATCAGAAGCCTGTGATGTCATTACGTGCAGGGTGCGGTGTAAACAGCAGGCTGTGGTCCCTAATCTCCGTTAGGGGCTATTTCGATGAGAACGCAGTAAAGCTGGGTCTTCTTCATTCTGTGAAATGAGAGTCAACATGTCACCTACCTTTAACACAAGCAAAATTGTTTGAGGAAGCTCTTTCCCAGATGAAATTCCTCTCAGTCTCTCATTTACATCTTCCTACACCTCTATTTGTGTAATTATTTCTTTACCTCTTTACTTCATGTTCTCTGTTTTTTGCTTCCCCTGAGAGGAGGAAATTCAGGGTGTACTTGGTTGTTTGTTTGGAAAAGGTGGAATATCTAAGATAAGATATAGAGAAAAACCAAATCTGATGCTTAGGAGTCGGGCCCCAGCAACCACGAGCAGCTCTGGCTGTGAAGTCGACTTTCATACAATGTTTCCCGTGTTGTTTCCCCAGACCTCTGTATACGAGTGGACCCCAGAGACTCAGGGTATCATTTTCAGCTCCATCAGCTATGGGATAATACTGACTCTGATCCCAAGTGGGTATTTAGCGGACATATTTGGAGCGAAACAGATACTGGGGGCCGGTCTGCTGACGTCCTCCCTCCTCACGCTCTGCACACCCCTGGCTGCTGACCTCGGAGTGACCCTGCTTGTTGTGATCCGGACACTCCAGGGTGTGGCCCAGGTATCCAATTACCTCCTTACCTCCGTAGGATAGATTCCCGAGCTGTCCAAAGATCAAAGGTCTCGATGATTTTCATTTTAGGGAATGGCGTGGACAGGTCAGTTTACAATTTGGGCCAAATGGGCTCCCCCACTGGAACGAAGCAAGCTCACCGGCATTGCGGGGTCAGGTAAGGGTGTGCATGGGTCACAGTTCTGCTATCTGCTGCGTCCTGCCACATCTTTCCTGCTAGGCTCCACATGGTTTGGGGGAGGGGGGTTAAAGTGATTATCCCAAATTCAACAACTTAAGACAGTTATATAACAAAGAAGAGAGATGCGTCTGTGCTGGAAAGCTACTGAGGCTGGGAAGTGGAAAAGACCATTCATTGTCTTTTCCTAAGGTAGTGAGAAAAGCAATACAGGAAAAACGGGTAGAACTTTGAGAATTTGCTTAAGTGGAAAAAGATCAAGTACCCTGTACACACACCAATTTAGCTAAGATTTACAAGTGAGAATTGAGACTATCAGAATTCAAAGTGGTAAGGCAGAAGCGAGGCTAGAAAGGAGAATTTAAAGGGCTCACATCATTTTGAGCTCTTCTGTGTTCTGAGCTGATCCCTACTATTGTAACTACTATTTTTAACTTTCATTGTACAAAGGAGGGAGTTAGCGTATGCAGGGATTAAGTAAAATGCCCAAATACAAATCGCTGTCGGGTGGTAGAACAGGGATTTGAGCCAGGTGGTTTGGCCCCAGAGCACATGGCCTGTCACCGCCATTATGTGGGACTGCCTCCCCACGGTGTGCTCATGCTGAGAACGTGACAGCTTCATCACTGCTGTCTGCCCACGGGTGGCACTAAGGGTGCACACTGGAACCACAGCACTGAGGTGCCCTCAAGTCTCAGGCTCCAGGGTCCCATGCACCGGCCCACGTTTACCCCCCAGCAACCCTCCTTTCTCTGCAGCCCATCACCATCTCATCAATCTGCAAATGCTCCCAGCGAGTCTTCTCTCTCCTCCAGCTTCGTTTCCTCCAACCTTCTCTCTCCATCAAAGCTATGTGATCTCCCTGAAGTGCATCTGGGCATGTCTGCTCACCTGCTCGAGGTGCTTCACTGCGTTCTTCCGTGATGCGGCTGAAACTGGCCTCCTCACTGCCTGGATGTACAACTGTCCCCCTTCCCCCATGCTCTCAGCTGCTTTTCTACCCAACGCCCCTTTGTAAGCAGGCTGAGGCCTTCCCTCACACACCGCACTAGCTCCTCTCTGGCCTTGCTTCCACTGGCTCACTTTACTGGAAAATCCTCTGCTTTTACCAAAGCTCAGCTCCTTTTACCAAAATGCCAACCATCCTACTGCTTGGTTCATGTAAACAGTTCCTAAATTTACCATTGGTTTTCATTTCCCCTCATGTGTTCTTTCATAGCCCATTGTGCTTTTATTATCATTTAATATTTATATTCTACAACCTTCTTTTTTCCAAATCGGGACCCATTGGAGGTGGGTCGTAAAATCACTTAAGTGGGTCAAAAACAGTATTTAAAAATAAAAGTAAATAGAATAGAATAGAAAATGGTGGAGCATATTGCACATGGTAAGGCTTGAAACTTGTTTCAGGAGTGTGTGTTTGTGTTGCCATGTAAAATGCATCTCTTATTGTTTAGACTCCTTAGTCTATATCATACTACACTTGTGATATACTTGTGATACTACACTTGTGATAATTTCGTTCACACTTTTCTCCCCAATTTGACTGAGACTTCCTTGAGAGCAGGGACTGATGGTTATTAATTTTTGAAAATCTTTCCTTTTCTGGCCCCTGTCATACCCAGCCAGAATGTAGCTCTGAGTATAGGAAATACAGGTGTGCTGTGGTTGTGACAAACTAAGGGATGTCAATTTGGACAGGTCAGTTTAGAGCCATTAATGTGCCATGAGGCTGATAATTGTTATTAGTTCTAATGACCTCACATGGCTTATTGGGGGAGGTCTGGGAGTGGGAAGAAAAGCTCATTACCCAGTCACCCCAAGCCTGCCACCTCACAGAAGGGATGATATCCAGGGTGGCCACTCAGTCTTACTTTGCTATTGTCATGAATTTTTTCTCCTTCTTCTCTTCAGGGGCAGCATTTGGGTCTTTCATCATCCTCTGCATGGGGGGACTCATCTCCCAGGCTTTGGGCTGGCCTTTCATCTTCTACATCTTCGGTGAGTCACTTTCTTTTAACCCTAACACCTGCATTTCCCAGGTGCTCATCCATCCACATGCTTCCCACTGAGAGGAAAGGCCCTTCGTTAACTGGAAGATGATGAAGAATGGTGAGGGTTGGTGGCTTTCTTATTCTAGTCAGGGGGATGACTGTGCACATCGCCCAGCTCTGAGAGGTCAGGAGGGCGGACTTACCCTCTAACCCAGCGTCTTCTGTGGAGTCTCTGCCACCACCTCTAAAATGACAGGTCTCCTTCTGCATATGGTTAAGACATCAAAGTTGGTGAAGTGCACTTGAAATGCTTTAGGTGTATCTTCATATCTCATTATAATTATTATTTCTGCCAAGATGCCCTTAACCTACGCTCTACCAGGTGAAATGTGTAAAGCTCAACATAAATGTACATTTTCCTCTGAGGACCTCCAGGACTTATGCCATCAAATTCAGTCTCTCTGTCCCCTAAGGTGCTACTGGTATTTATTTATTCTCTGAGCTGGCTGGTGTGTGATTATTTATTTTCTCCATCTCCATTAGACTTTGAAATGCTTGAGGTATGGAGTCCATGCTATCGTATGCCATACTATCATAGTTCCTGGCTATAGCTGTATAAATAAAAGAATGGATGAACCCAGTAATTAGAGGGAATTTAAAGAACATTAGTCCCCGGAATCTTAGAACACAGAACCTTCTTCAGATGACACATCTCAGCAATGAGACAAGTTTCTGTTCTATTGTTCTAACCAAATGGTGTCATTCAATAAGGTTCTGGTTTGGATGGCTTTCTCAGGAATGATGTTAATCCCAGGTTGTTTTTGTTCACATATGTAAATCAAGTACCGCTGAGACATATTTCTTCTGGAAATCCATCACAGATGTGTTGTTTGGATACAAATAACACTGACCTTTGTAAATGTGTTGGAAAACTTTCCCTTGCCACACTGATATTATATTGTTTCATGTATGTATGACTACTCTTTTCTTCAGTCCCGACTCTTCAGATCTTTGCAAAATAAGACAATAATGTGTATAGTAAGAAAGTGCCGCTCATGACATCACACTGTAGCCACTGGAGTTCGAAGAGTAATTAGAGGTGTGCTGGCACATCCATGCTTATGTTATCTCCAGAGGGCTCAATGCTGACATATGGCAGTCTACATGTGAGAGGTGGTATCTGGACAGCTTTAGTTAAAAGGACATATGTAGAAGAATAAAAAAAAAGAAGTGGGAAAATTTAGGTCCTTGTGGTGGGGGAATTGCAGGCAGGCGTGCCACCAGAGGAAACTCTGCCCCTAGCTCACAAATCGACCTGCAAACTGACTGGGTCCTGACTTCCCAGGTGGCATCGGCTGTGTCTGCTGTCTGCTGTGGTTCACCATGATTTATGATGACCCCAGGCATCACCCATGTATAAGTGTCAGGGAAAAGGAACACATCGTGTCCTCGCTGGCTCAGCAGGTACCGTGCACCCCGCCACGTGTGACCATGCAGAGATCTCAGGGCAGGCTGTGGGAGCCAGGAGGAGGCACCCTATGGCCTGTGCTGATACCCATGCTGATAAGATATTTCCTTTCAGCCCACGTTTCCTAGACGATCTGTCCCCATAAAGGCTATGGCCAGATGCCTGCCACTCTGGGCCATTTTCACAGGCTTTTTCAGCCATTTCTGGTTATGTACCATCATCATAACGTACCTGCCAACGTATGTCAATTCTGTGCTCCGTGTTAGCATCAGAGATGTGAGTATACTTCTGATACTTGTATGCAAATAACAGTGACAATGAAGGGAGGTAATTAGTCCTGCACTGCCCACTGCCTTGTGGCTGTGCCCACAACCATTTCACGCTCATGACAACCTTGACAGAGCCACTGGAATAATTCCCACTGCACAGGTATGGAGACAGGACACAGGGAGGTGAGGTGACTTGGCATGGGTTACACAACCTGTGAATAATGGAGCCACCGCAGTACGTGTTCTGAATGGCTGTGCCACATACCATACCACTGGTCCTGTGATGTCCCTTAAAAAATTAATGTTACTTTTCTCTGGAGATCATGTAATGCAAATGCTGGCCCTCTTCCCTTGAGACAGGGTCCCTTTCATGTGGAGAAGGGTGCTGATTCTCTACCATCTGCATGGCAGGGGGATGGGCTGGTGGCACTTGTGTGGCTTCTGTGCCCTTGAACCTCTGTCCTCACTGTCCCTGCTTCCTCCCTCAGAGTGGGCTTCTGTCCTCCCTGCCTTTTGTTGCTGCCTCAAGTTGTACAATTCTAGGAGGTCAGCTGGCAGATTTCCTCCTGTCCAGGAATCTTCTCCGATTAATCACCATTCGGAAACTCTTTTCATCCCTAGGTAAGGATGGGTGTGTGGGCTGGGTTAGCCGATCCCTTTTGTCATGTGTGGTCTGAGAGGGTGCCTGATGGCAATCCTCCTTGCCAGGGCTGCTCCTCCCATCTCTCTGTGCTGTGGCCCTGCCCTTCGTGGCTTCCAGTTATGTGACCACCGTTATCCTGCTGATACTTATTCCTGGGACCAGCAACCTGTGTGACTCGGGGTTCATCATTAACACCTTAGATGTTGCCCCCAGGTAAGAGCTGTCCGCTCCCTGGCCCCTCCAAGGTGTCAGGCCTTAGTCTTCTTCAAAACTTCTTCATGTTGTTGATATACAATCAATGATGGCAGAATAGTGACAAGTAATGAGAAATGTCACCATGTGGCTATGGCCGAAGGTGTTTTAGAGGAACAGCCTCCCACCCCCCGAGACGAGCCTGTGCTCTGGGAAAGGGTCCACATGGATGTGTTTAGGGAAAGCTCCCAGAGTGTTAGTGATATTGACACGTATGCATGCACGCGCCCCGAGTGAAACCCTATGTGAAGGACCTTTCCTGTCCTCATAGCTGCATAGGTGGGTGCTCTTGCTAGCCTTACTCTACAGAGCAGCTTGAGGCCAGAAGGTCAAGTGGCCTGCCTACTGTCACTCAAAGGCAAAGACAGGACTTAAACCTGGGCGGTT
Organism: Aselliscus stoliczkanus; assembly: GCA_033961575.1. Lineage (NCBI taxonomy): Eukaryota > Metazoa > Chordata > Mammalia > Chiroptera > Hipposideridae > Aselliscus > Aselliscus stoliczkanus. The sequence continues at coordinate 108,486,034 of CM066739.1, read as the reverse complement.
TGTCTGGAGTCTGGTGTCCTGTCCACACACTCACCCGTGCCGAGTCCCCTAATGGGAATCTGACTTGTTCCCTGGTGGTTGCCTCCGTGGTGGGTGATTTCAGGGTTGCCAAACAGACATTGCCCCAATGTCTTCAGGTGAATGAAAACCTGGATGACGCAAAATAACTTTGCCTTTGGAGCTAAATTGTATTAAAGTCGAGCTGCTGAAAAGCCGTCTTTCCATATAAGAAAAACCTGCTCTGAAAAGCTTTCTCTGTGAAAACTCAGTTTTTTGGATAAAGCCGCCTATGCAATCATCTCCCCACAGATACGCAAGCTTCCTCATGGGGCTGTCCCGGGGGTTTGGGCTCATGGCTGGCATCATCTCCTCCACGGCCACCGGCTTCCTCATCAGTCAGGTGGGCCATTCATTGACCATCTGAGCCTGGCAGGTATTGTTTTGGGCATGGGGGACACACAGCAGGGCCTGTGCACCCAAAGGACCATGTGGTCTGACGGGGAGACACAACTGCTGTAAATCAGACTCTGGTAGGTCAAGTACCCGGGACAGACACATGCTGAACGTGTAAAGATGAGTAAAGTTAGACTGATGAAAATGAGCAGTTCAGGAGGAGAAAACAGCATGGTTGACTCCCAAAGGCACAAAAGCATGGAGTAGTGCTTAGCCGCAACAGAGTGAATGATACAAGTCAAGAAATTGTAAGAAGTGAAGGCAGGAGCAGAAGGGGGAGGTTATGATAGTCTATTCAGATTCATTCCAACTTGAAAAAAATCACAGAATGGAAATGCAAGGGTCCCACTGCCAGTTTAAAGAGAGGCTAAATCACGGTGAAAAGAGGATGGCTGAGACAAAGCAGGGCGCATAGTTGGGAAGCTTCTCAGTGTAAGTGGAGGCTGGTAGAGCAGATAGGAAGGCAGAAAAGACCGGCTGGGATGGAAGGACCAAGAGAGGCAACTTACAATAACATTTTCATTTCATTTTCAATATATCTTTATGTGGTCAAGTTTCTGGATTAATTGTTGACCCAATTGCTAGGAATTCACTGTGACTATACTGGTGGAGATGAAGTCTGACTAACAAGGACTTGCGGGGGAGGTTGTACAGGCAGACCCATCACCATGTGATGTCCCGTCACCACATGATGTCCTATAACTGTGTAATGTCCATGTCCTGTCACTATGTGATATCCTGTCACCGCATGATGTCTATCTCATTGGCTGTTGTAATGGACGTCAACAGCAGGAAACAAAGCAAAACAGAGAACACAGGATGAGATCTCAATGACATCATTTTAGGCATAATTTTAAATGAGTAATATGAAAGTTGAAATCCAAATTTCCAAAAAACATTAGTGTAGGTTAATCTGTTTGTGTTTAAAGAAAAATTCATTCCACCCCAGAATTCAGTGTTCATCTTAGACTCATTTTGTTTCCAACAGTTTCGTAAAACCTTCTTTGATAAATTAAGTGGCCTATTGTTCCCAATATTCTCTGTGGTCAACATTGTGACACATGAAATGGATGATTTCTAGGACATGGTGGAAAAGGAGCTTGAGAGACTGTTGTTTGCTTACAGGATTCTGTGTCTGGCTGGAGGAATGTCTTTTTCCTGTCTGCTGCTGTCAACATGTTTGGCCTGGTTTTTTACCTCACGTTTGGACAAGCAGAAATCCAGGACTGGGCCAAAGAGCGGACCCTCACCCGCCTCTGAGAATGCAAAGCTGCAGACTTAAACATGGACCTGACCACTAACTTTTCAGCATTTTTCACTTGTCGTCATCCTTTCTTCATGTTCTTCATTACAGGCTCAGCAGTTCTCAAATACAGCTGTGTGATAGACTTTCCTGGGGAGTCTCTAAAGCACACAGATGCATGGCCCCACCCCAGGGATTCTGAATGAACTGGTTTGGGGGGGAACCCAGACACCACCAGTGTTCAGACATATCCCAGGGTTTCTAACACACAGCCAGGGGTGAAATTGCTGCACACGCATGAAACACCAATTCCTGATGCTTTTGAATTTTCCTCTTGGGAAAATCCTGGGTGAATAAAAATATGTGAGAATCATCACTGATAAGTACATTCAAGGGGGTGATTATAAACACAGAGACGATCTGCTGCGAACTGTAGCCCTGTGTTAGAGAGCTCAGCACAGAACAGCATAACAAAGCTGGAATCCACACAAGGAACATTTTTATTGTTTTTATACATTGAGAAATTTGGATGTTTATTTATGTGGTGAAATTCTATTAAAGCTCACATGCTAACATTAAATAGAGCATTTCCAAATTATTTAGATGAGGGTTATCTCCATCAGGCAAGACCAATATTTACTGATTCTAACTAAATTCCAGGATATTAATGGCCAGGAAATGACCAGGAGAGGATGGAATGAATGAGGTTAACTAGAAATTAGGGTGGAGAAGACAGAGAAATGGAATGCTTGCACGGTGAGAAGAAGGGATGTGAGGGGAGGTGATGTGGACACCTCCAAAAGGGACAATGAGATAGTTTGGACCATATACTGGAAATTGAAGGGCGATAACTCAAGTGCCTGCAAATGTCCACATAGAGTGGCAAATGAAATGACAATTTATATGGGGGAGAAGAATACTGATGGCATCACAGGATGGGAGAAAGCATATCACATCCCAGAGAAGCTCCTTTTCAGGGTAGAAAAAGATCATTGATTTCTTCCTAGTTTCCTTATTTCCCCAAGTGTCCCAGACAGTCACTGTGAACCCGGGCAGGATCCATTCTGGCTCCTAACACTTCAGACATCCCCTCGGTTGTCTCCACACACAGACGTGACTCCAGGTTTGTGCACCACTGTTCTAGAGGAGAAATTCCCACCATATTTAGAAGCAGGTGGACCACAGGGACCAGAACCCAGGTCTGACTTAGCAGATGCAGAGAGTCTCCCATCCACATCGAAGGGGTTTTCAGGGAAACAGAATGTCAGGTCCTGCTTAGCAGGGTGATGCTAAGGCAAGAACACTCTGGCTCTGCCTTCTGGGAACTTACAATGTAGAGAGAAAGGGGAGCTTATGGAAAATGAAAAGAAGGAAAAAGGAGGGGGCAGAATAATGGATGGGCACATTAAATACAGGAGGAAAGAAAAAAAAGAGGCAGACACTCCCATCGAAAAATGGGCAAATGACTTGAACAGAGGCTTCACGATGAGAAATTCTAAGCTGTCTGTGACATGGGACGAGGTGCTCCACTTCATTCAGCCTCAGAGAACTCAGAACCAAAAGCAGAGTGACAAAGCACCACACACGGAACAGACGGACAGAAGGAAGGAAGGTGGGAACTGGTAAATGCCAGCTACGCTGCACGTATGAGCATGTGTTAGGACTTTGGGGAGCTGCTCGGCAATATCTCCTAAAGCTCACTTAGACATTGCAATGACAGGCATTTCACTTAGAAACTCACACATGCATTCGTAAAAGGACAGGCACCGGCGTTCTGGAGCGCTGTTTGTAAGAGCCCAACAGGAAACAAGCTAATTGTGTGTGAACAGCAGCGTGAGGATGTGAATTATGGTCCATCCATGCCATGGTGGGAATAAACTGAGCAGGGCACACAGCGGCATGGGTAGGTCTCACCTGCACAATGGCAGCTCAAAAGAGACAAAGACCTTTTAAAAGTTGAAACAGAGTTTTTAACACTCAACAAAACTATCCTATTAAAAATCAAGTTAGGGGTTCCCCTGGGACAGGGCGGAAGGAGTGACAGGAGCGGGGCTTCAAACAGGCTACGGGGTGCTGGCAATATCTTGCTGCTTCACTCGGGTGTGAGTCATGGGTGTTTCTACTTCGTGGAAAGTGTACATTTGTGTTTTGTACACATTTGTGCGTGTAAACATGTCAAAGAATTTGAAAGGCTGGAGAGAGGACGGGGGGTATCATGGGAGACCTGAGAAAGTGACGTATGAGTTGAACTGAGCTCTGGAAGTTAGTAAGAATTGCTAGACAAAGAAAAACAGTCTGTTCAAGGCCAAAAAACTAGCCTGGGTGAGAAGAATGAGTAATAAAAATAATGACACAGTAATAGCCAGCATGTGTGGTGTGTTTAATTTTTCACTACAACCCCATGGGGAGGTACCTAGTATTATTGCCCCCATTTTGCAAAGGGGCAACAGAGGCAACAAAGATAGCACATAGTAGAACTAAGAACCCAGGTAGTCTGGTTGGATGTTAATGATCAGGAAAACTTGGAAGACGTGAACTGGTTCTTCTCAGGAACCGAAGCCAGCGATGGGTTTGAGGATGACAGAAATGGGCACTGCTACTGCTGTGGAAGTTGCCAGCTGTAGCACCTTCTGAGTATACCCAGCATCTTAAAAGAACTTGCAGAGGGCCGGCAGAGTGGTGCAGTGGTTAAGCGGCCCCGGTTCGGTCCCACATATGAGGGCCAGTAGCACTGCCCTCAAAAAAAAAAAAAAAAAAAAAAGAGAACTTTTACAGAACTAGCCCATGGCTGAGGAGAAATTTAATTCCAGCTTAAACCTTACTTTAGTCTCAATGGCTCCACTTACAAATTAGGAGATTATTATCTGGCATTTGACTTCAAATGAAGGCTAATAGGAAGTACTACTTAATTTAATGCTTGCAAAACCCCACGGAGCAGACACTGACAGGAGTGTGGTGTCCAGGTGTGTGTGAGTGGTGTGCATGGAAGGGAGCTGAGGTCAGCCCCACTCATCCTCCAGGTGGTCCCATTTCTCTTCTATCATCAGTGGGTCCCCAGGTGCTCAGCTTATCCAGGGCCCTAAGTAAACACAGCAGCAGCCTTTCAGCAGGCAGCCGCCTGACCATACTGTGCATTGAGGGCTCTGAACCTGGATCACTCGTGCCCAGGTCCTCTGTTCTCCAGGATTCCTGGTGCCGGGAAGGGACCCTGGCAGACCTGTGAGTTGAGTGGGCTCTCCTGTCAGCTTTTCTATTGAAAACGCCCTTCTCTGGGGGTGGGCTTTCCTCCACTTCTGTTGATTTGTTGTCCAGTATGTGATTTGGCTCCAACTGTCACTGCGCTGGCTCAGCAACTTCATAGCTTAGAGGATGTCACAGCCTCTTCCAGCCTCCTCCCTATAGGCTCTGGTTTCAGCATCGCCATTCTTCCCCTCAACGCTGCATCTCTTTCCTCTCCCCCATGTCTTATTGTTTGCCCTTAAATACCTCCTCTCCCCAGACTTGTATTTTCCTTGCTTGTCATCACCCCATACGTCCAGGAGACCTGCAAGCCTTCATTCTTTGCAAGCATCAAACCCTGGGACTCGGCACGAGTCAATATATACTCCCTGATTCCAAAGCCAGCAGTCTTTCACACGTATTTTCCATTATGCATGCTTTCCCACCTGGAATACTCTTATGCAAACCGGTAGAAGGTGGAGGTGTTTGGACCTACACTCAGCCTGGTGGAATTCTATGGCTTGTGCTGATGAGAGGATGCAAGGCCTCATTTACTGCACAGTTATGAGATCCCCCCTACAATACAAATATCAACTTAATTCTGTTTACTACGCACGTTCTATCCTCTCTAATAATTCTCATGAAAGACAAAGCAAGTGTTCTGGCTTTTGGCAGGATTTTGGCTGGAGGCCACTGTCAGGTCCTAGGGGCTGCCCATGGTTCCCTACGATGTTAGCTTCTCCAACTTTCCATCTCCTTTCTCAAGGCCTCATGGAGAGTGTCTAGCTGCAGCTCGCTCAGAGGGAGTCTCTTATAATGTACTGTAACCAGGGGGTGATATCCCATTACCTTGGCTGGCTGGAAGAAATCCTTAGGTCCTGCCCCTACTTGAGGAGCAGGGTCACACAGATTTGTGAATACTGCGATATAGCAATCATTGGGGGTTACCCTAGGGTCTGTCTGTCATGTCAAATTAAAAACCAAGTCTCCTGGGGCCAGCCGAATGGCTCAGTTGGTTAAGAGCTCGCTCAAGAGTGTGAGCTCTGAGCAACAGCAGTTCGATGTCTGGCCCAAGCTGAGCTGCTGCTGAGCTGCCAACAGGTGGCAGGATCGCTCAGCTACAAGAAAGAAAAAATTGGATCCAAAAACCAAATCTCCTGGATTCTGATTCATATTGAATCCTTCAACATAACCTTCTACTTCCAAGATTCACGGCATCAGTGCCCTCTTCCAGGGGTTAACTACTGTGTTTTCAGGGTATTCATTAATTCACACACTCTCACACACACAGTCGTTGGAAATATTTAACAGCCAGCATGGCACTGGCATCACTCAATCAGTGGATGTGACTGGACCAATTCATTCAGATGGAACAAAAAACAGGGTTTTGAAGGGCACACAGTGGCCTGTAGCCCCAGCCTAAGCCTCTTAATGATGCCCTAGAGTCAGTCTTTCAGCAATCTCTGTCAACAGGTGACCGCCCTACTCATCCGTGAGCCGTTAGGCTCTTGGTTTGCTGGCCTCCCCTTCCTGGGCCTTTGGCCTCTAGGATCCTAAGGCAACCTGGGGATTTCAGAGGTAACAGGAACTGAAAAATTTATAATCAATTGGATTGAAATAGGATGTTACCAACCACCTCTGAATCCGGGAGTAAAACTTTACAAAGATATATCTGAGCTCCTCGCTCTGATTACAGTATATTTTCTAGTTTCTTACAAATTCTACTCTCCCCGCACCCCCTCTACAAAGACCTGGACTCCATGTAAAGAGGAAATAGCATGGCCTTGAGGGCAAGGCCCTTTGGTTAATCTGAAAGCATCTCTGTTCCTAAAACTCTGAGGACCTCCTGCAGACACAGGTGTTCCCCCCCTCTCCCACACCATGTAAACCCCCCAGGCAGGCACACATGGGTGCGGCAAAGGTGCCCTCATGGAGTCGTCTGGACCACAGAAGCCTCCACTCCAGGCTGCACAGGGGAGCCCTGAGCTCCCGCTGGCTGGCCTCTGCAGCTGCATTTCCTCATCTTTAAAATGGAGGCAGTCATAGTCGCTACATCATAGGAGTGTAGTGAGCATAAAATGAGGCCATTCTCTGTCATCAAGTTCTGTAACCTGTCAGAAGCAGCTGACACACCTGCTGACACCCTGGTCCCGAAGGTCGGCGTTCTGCCCATTTCTCCTGGGATCCTTTATGTTGGCTGTACATGGGCCATCCTTGTGCTTTCTTTCTCTGCAGATAGCACACCTGCCCCTGGGCTGCTCAAACCTGCTTTGCTGGTACTGAGAGATACCAGTGCCTGGGAACCCAGGGTCAGCAACTAGTGGATGCTGCTGTGTAAATACTCCAACTTCTTCAGCATTGGTAAGGACAAGTCCAAGGTGAGGCTGATACTGCTCCCACTGCTCCCTTGCAGAATTATCCCCACATTCCCTTCCTGCAGACTTAGCCTATTTTCACCCCCTGGTTTCATCTCCTTCCTTTCCCTGCCTACATCCCCATGTCCCTATCGTTTCTGTTGTTTTGTTTTTCTGAAAACACTGGGTATTAAATTACGTTTACAGGAATCTTAATCTCAAGGTCTGCTTCTAGAAGAGGCAGTAAATTTATTTTTGGTAATAATATTAGTGTTATTTTAATGTAAACATAGGTACAGTATAATAAAGCAAAAAAATAATTACACATGTTAGGAACCAACATGTTCGAGATAAGAGAAAAAATGTAAGAGAATAAAATAAATTTTTAAAAATCTAATTCTAACTCAATTTGAAGTAGAAATACCAGAATTGATCATTTTTACTTAAAAAATACTTTCTTTTCAAGTTATTCGGCTGTAAAAGCCTGGCAGCATGAGACAGCCTGACAATTTATATATCATGCCGTGCTTTTTATAGAAGAAATGACAAAGTATCTGAGATTTACTTTATTATTTTTATTTTTTCAAGATTTACTTTAAAATACTACAGTAAACGACTGCTAGGTATATGGAAACACAAATGGTTAAATATTGATAACTGTTGAAGCTAGTTAATGGGTACAGGGTTTTATATAAGACTGTTTTAACTTTTTTTTTTTTTTTTTTTTTTTTGAGGGCAGTGTCACTGGCCCTCATATGTGGGACCTGAACCGGGGCCGCTGGCTTCCCAAGCCAGCACTTAACTGCCACACCCCTTGGCAGGCCATGTTTTAACATTTTATATGTTCGAAAATTTCCATAACGAAATGTTAAATTGAAAAAACTTAAAAAAACAACACAGGATTCCGATGTAGCATTCAGAAGTGATTTCAAAGAGCATTTGGGGGCAGCAGATGGCAAGCTGGCTGCCTCTTGGGTAATCAGTCCCAGAGCCTGAGATGTTGATGCCAGTTGGGGAGTGTTTATTTAAAACACAAACGGAGACAACTGCTGACCTGAGACTTTCAGTCACTCAAAGGACCCTTGACCCAGGAAATGCCAGGAATTGCCAGCATGGTGCCAAACTACAAGCATCCCGGAGAAGCCAGAAGAGGGTCAGCAAAATCTAAACCTCTGAAGAAGGAAAATCCAACTGATACAGACATCTAAGTCTGTTCGGCAAAAAAGGCGGAAGGTTTTCATCATTTCTTTGGAGAGAATATAACTGGTTCAGTTTATAGAACATCTAGGCAGTGCCAAGCACTTACGAGGTACTTTAAAAGAACAATCAACACAAAAAATGGTGCCGACTGTCCATAGGTCACCTTTGAAGAGTTCTAAGGCTCACAGGCTCACAGGCATTGCTGAAGAAAAATGGCAGGATCAAGAGAGCTTACAGTCACTGCAGAAGCCAGGAAGGAAGCTGCACCTTGGGTGGATGTGCACTGATGAAATGTGTGTCTCCCTGAGTAGCTTGAGTGGCAGATAGATGTGACCTTTGCGCGCGCGCGCGAGAGAGAGAGAGAGAGAGAGAGAGAGAGAGAGAGAGAGAGAGAGAAAGAGAAGGAGGTGGAGGAGGAGGAGGAGGAGGAGGAGGAGGAGGAGGAGGAGGAGAGGAAAAAAAAGAAGAGGAGGAGGAGGAGGAGGGGAGGAGAGATGAGAGGAGAGGATGGGGCAGAAAGAAGGGGAAGGAAGGAGGCAGGCAGGCAGAGAGGAAAAAGCTAGTGGGCATTTATAGGGCATTTAGAAAGCCACGATGTTCCTGTCAGAATGACGCTGAGAACCAGTGCCAGCAGAAAGGTCTTGGAAGCACTTAGTGGGCAGATTGGAGCTCCCGGCAGGTAGGGAAGAAGACCCGGGGCATCTGCCCATTATGGTCATGGAATTACTGGCCTTGGGGTTGTTTTAAGGTTCACTCACACTCCTCCCCTGAAGATCCAAGGTGAGGGTGAAAGGGAAGTAAAAGATTAAATTTTAACGTTGATATAATGGAGGTGAAAGGATTTGGTGAAGGATTTACAGGGCTAAAATGAGTAATTCCAGACATTCAGTATTTTTTTAAAAGCTGCGAGGAAAGTCTTTACAGGGGAGGAAGAAAGCAGTTTCCTGTCCCAAATGATGTCAGTCTTACTATTACATGCCACTCATTAATTGATATTAAGTCAGTGTTAGGGGCCCTCTATGTCAGAGACCTTATCAGAGGGATTTGGCAATCTGGGGAGATTTGGAAGGGGGGAATCTATTTTCACAGGTTTTGCACAAGGGAAAGCAAAAAGAGCATATTTTTAGAGATGAATGTGAGGTGGACAGTTGTATGGATGGACAAGGAAAGAGAGGTGTGTGTTGCGTGGCGTATGGTGCTTGTGAATCTGTGAGTGGTGTGCTGTGTCTGTGGTGTATGTGGTGTGGTGTGTGTGTGGCTTGTATGTGAATGCTGTGTGTGGTACAGAGGTGTTTGTGGTGTATGTGTGTGTGTTACTTAGATGTGTTTGTGGTTTGTGTGTGTGTGGTACTTAGATGTGTTTGTGGTTTGTGTGTGGTACTTAGATGTGTTTGTAGTTTGTGTGTCCATGTGTGTCTTGAGATAAACAGCATCCCAAGATATTCCCAAGATGTTCCCAAGAGTGATAACTGTGGTTGATAAACAGTTCATTTAAAACTGAGTTGCAAATTCAATCTGAGGACTTTTAGGTGTCTCCTGAGCATCTGGTGTCACATAAGCTGATGGGGTCAGATGTCAACGTGTAGACCGGTGCTCCTGGATGCGGAGCCCCAAATGGAAAGACTGCCTGAGAGGAGCTTGCCAGACTGAGCTGCCCCAGGGGACGCAGGCCCAGGGGACACCCTGTAGCTGCAGCTGCACAGGGTGCGTGCAGAGAGAGTGCCTCCTCGGGGCCCTGACATGAATAAGCAGAGCTCCCAGCTCTAATTGAGATACAAGAAAAATGAAGGACATTATTTACCTTTCTTCCTCTCTGACGTTCTTCCTTCCCTTTTGAACATACAGGTGTCTGACCTTTAGCACTCTCCTTCAGCATGGAAAACTCTGTTAAGCCCCTACCTGCAGTGAGGTCCCTGTGTCCTCGTTTGTTTGATAGTCTATTTCTCTTTCACTCCTAAGGGATCTTTTCACTGCATGTGGAATTATAGGTTGGCAGAGCTTTTCGTTCATTTCCTACAGTTTTCAGGTTTTCTGGATACTTTTAATCAACAACAAAAATCGTCAAAGTTAAATGTCAAAGAAAGCGTGTGGTGAAGTGGCATGGGCACTGGTGTGAGTGACAAGCAAGTTTCCTTTGGTGCACGTTTGACATAGGAGCGGATGCTGGGGTGCCAGGCGGCTCCTCCTGTGTTATGCTGATGTCCTGTGTTTGGCACTTGCAGGGGCTGGAGAAGGGACCCTTCAGCCAGAAGGGAAGCAAGTGCGCAAATGAATGACCAGCTCCCTTCCAGGAAAGGTAGAAATCATTCTCTGTCCCCTCACATAAGCTTTCTTCTTCTTCTTAACTATGACACCAAAGATTCCAGGTGAAAGGGTTCTTCCATAAAAATATATAAAGGGTCTTAAAAACGTTCAGGAAAAGGGCCGGCTGAGTGGCTCAGTTGGTTAAGAGCTCGCTCAAGAGTGCGAGCTGAGCTCTGAGCAACAGCAGTTTGATCCCCAACCTGAGCTGAGCTGCCACTGAGCTGCCAACAGGTGACAGGATGGCTCAGCTAAAAACAAAACAAAACAAAACACAAAACAAAAATGTTCAGGAAAGGAAGTGAAGAAACCAGTCCTGCCATGGTGTCCATTAGAAAACCCTTAAATAAAAGTGAGAACATGTACCCTGGCTGCTCACACTTTGTTTTGATTTTTGTCACTTGCTGGAGAAGATCAAAGAGGGGCGCTATACTGTTCCATCTCAAGAAGGAAGACACAGACCCTTCTGGAAGGGAGGCCGGAAGAAAGTTCTGGAGTCACTGCATCCTTGGACAGCAACAGTTGAATAGTCACTGAACTTTTTACTTAGACAAGCTGTTATCTCGAGCAAGACAGGGGAAGAACAGTAAAGAATTTCTTCTATTGGCTTAGAGTTATGTCCATGTCATGGGGGGTAATTGACCTTTTCAATTTATGCAAAGGTCAGTGGTCTATTAAGTTTTCTGTTTTTTCTTGTATCAATTTGATATTTGATATTTTTATATTGTCCACTTCATCTATGTTCAAATTTATATATGAACATATAAAACATAAACATATAAAATTATACATTGGTCTATATCATTGATTTCCGCCCTTATGCTTAACATTTTCTTCCTTTTAGATCCTTTGGGTTTGTTCCTTTGTTAATTTTCCTAGTCTTTGAGCTCTCTCCTCTTTCCTGATAAATATATTTAGAGGTATACTTTGCTCTAACTGTCTGAGTTTGATATGACATCTGTCACTCAGTCAGAAGCACTTTAGAATCCCCTTTATGGTTTCCTTTTAACTCAAGGCTTATTCAGAAGTAATTTTTGTTGAGATTCATCCAAATGATTGAGTGTATCAGTGTTTTCCTCTTCTTTATTTCTGAGCAATATCCATTGTATTTATATACCACAGTAGGTTCATCCATCCCGAATAGTCAGCTATTTTGAAAAAAGCTGTTATAAACATTATACTACAACTCTTTTTGTAGACATATGTTTTTTGTTTTTTTTAAAAAAAGATTTTATTGGGGAATTGGGGGAGGGGAACAGCATTGGGAAATCAGGGAAGGGGAACAAACAAGTTGCTGTCCTTTTGTTTCAGTCTAGTTGCGGGACGTTGCTTCACTGGCTCATGTTGGTATCGTCATTGCGTTCTTCCCAGATGAGGCAGATCGGTCGCCGGCCTCTGGACGGCCGCTCACCGTGGCTATTGGCAGCTCACACTGGTTGCCGACTGCTCACACTGAGTGCCGGCCACTCACTGTAGCCTATGGCAGCCTACAACGTATAGACATATGTTTTTATTTCTCTTGGGAAGTTGCCATTTGTTGAAAAAATTTACATTTCTCCACTGAATTGCATTAGTAAGTTTATTTAAAGGCACATGTACATCTGTTTCTGGAATCCCTACTTTCACCCACTGATGAATTTGTCTGGCCCTCCACAAACATTATGCTGGTTACTCTAGCTGGAAGCTACCTCAAGTACAACACATTTTGTAAATGCAACTTTCTTCACCATGTACATATATGACTTTCTCATCCAGACCACGAGTTTGGAGTGTAAAGCCATTTACTTGAGTGAAAGTCTTTGTTGTTACTTCCAAGAGTAACCCAGGGTGTGTTAAATGATCCCTTTAAAATATACATGAGCCAAAGTACTTGGAGGACTGTCTTAATATTTTCTGGGACATTCTAGTTGGGATTATATTTTAGAAGAGTGTGGGATTATCCTATCAGTCACACATCTTCCTGTTGTATCATAATTTCTCAAAGGCCATTAAGCACAATAAATTTTCAAATTAATATCTAGGGCTTCAAATTTCTGAGTGACCCTTCCTAGAGTTAAAAGTATGTTTTACCTCAGCTGTGTTAACAGTAGACACTTTGTTCCACTCACCTGCTCCAGGTTTTTGTTCTCTTCGCTATAGGTTATGTCTCCTCCTGCACTTCTGTAATGTTGTAATGATGTCACAGCACATATGTCTGAGCCTCACAATGGTAGCCATGGTGAACAACACGGATCCACATCTTTGGCCCAACACCTCCACAAAGGACCTCCTGGATAACATAAAGGTAGACCAAACCTATTATCTATTGCCGTAAGTTTAAAATCCTGTCTTGCTAACTAATTTGTGTAGAGATTGAACGTTATCATAACTGATATGACAATAATAATTAGAGAAAAAAACTCAAGTCTTGTTCAACCTTGCCAGTAGTAACCTAAGTCAATATGTCCCATAATTAAAGGATGCTCAATATTTGTGAGGGCTTTGATGTATGAATACTTCTATGTGAAGAAGAATAAAATCTATGAGTTAGCACCTCTTTAGAATTAAGAAGATTAGACAAGAGGGAAAGCATTTTAAACCAGAAGTGGAAGTCAAGATATATCCTGTTTTCTATTTAAGTTTTTGAACATGCAGTATATTTACATGTTCCATTACATTATAGTTGAGGACACTAATATAATTACAGTAAAATGGAATCACACACAGAAAATGAGAGTGTGAAGGAAGAAAGAAGTTCCCATGACAGAGAACATTAGGCAGAGAGAAGACACTTTCCACGGGGTGAGCTGGGAGGCCAGTTTCTCCACATCCCTGAATTTGCAGACTGACTGGTGTGTCTCCTCTTTCCTTTCAGAATCCCAGGTATAACTGGAGCCCCAAAATTCAGGGGGTCATCTTAAGTTCCATCTCCTACAATATGGTCATCATGAATATCCCCATTGGGTATTTGTCTGGAATATACTTCATCCAGAAAATGGTTAGCTGTGCTCTGGTCCTCAGCTCCCTGTCCAGCCTGCTCATCCCCCTGGCAGTGGATGCCGGAGAAATGCCACTCATCCCCTGCCGGGTAGTGCAGGGGCTGAGCCAGGTATCAGGAAGTGCCCAGACCAAGTAGGGTCTTAGTTCCCAGAGAGCCCAGAGAGCCGATGTCCCAATTCTTCTCATTTCAGGGGACAGTGTCCATAGCTCAGCATGTGGTCTGGGTCAAGTGGGCCCCTCCCTTGGAACGAGTCCGACTTACCTCTCTGAGTACTTCAGGTTATGGCTCCAGGCCCACTGGCAGCTCCTGCACCATCGTGTCCCCAGAGCTGTAAGCAACGTGTGTTTTGTACTGTCAAGGCTTTAGAATCCACCTGCTCCAGAACCCTTACTTTAAAGGTATGGGAATCGTCCAGAATAGAGAAGAGCCTGCTTATGTCCAACAACAGAAAGAAGCAAACATTTTATCCTTTTCTGCTAGCCAGTGCTGTGCTGCACAAATTATTTCACTGGCAATGGATCTTTGTCACCATGAGGCATGACACCTCTCCTTTCAAGCGCCTGCACTCACGTGGTGGTTTTCTGTCCCTCTGACTAGGACTTATGCTGGGACCCTTCATTTCCCTGATTGCCACTGGATTCATCTGTCAGGCCCTGGGCTGGCCCATCATCTTCTATATTTTTGGTGAGTGTCTTTCCATGAAATCCCAGTCATTACTCAAAATTTAAGAAACAAAATTAAAAACAGAACATAATAACATATGAAGTTAATGAGATTAAAAATCATGACTCACATGAAGGAAAGAGAAGTCAGTGTTCATTGATTTCCTGGTGGTGCCAGTGGGGACTCAGACCCCAGGCTGAGGAGGTTCTTGGCTTCACATAGGAAAGAATTCAAACATGAGCCGGTCTGGAGTTTAAAGTGAGATCCAGTTTATTTAGCAGAGAGTAAGTAAGAAAACAAAGGCCACCCATAGATGGGGTCACCATCTCTAATTGCTGGTGGAAGAAAGAGCCCCTCCATCCCTCAGGCTAGAGTTTATCTGTGTCTTCTGTTTTCATGGAAAACCTATTGGTTTGGGGAAAAGGAGGACAGAGGAGTGATGGTAAGTTTATCTTTAACTTCTGTAAGATGCAGAAATAGGGGTAGGTTTGTCTTTAACTTTTGTGAGGCATGACCTGTGTCCTTTTGTCTTGGGCGTAACTACAGGGGTGGCCGTAATGGGTTCTCTTTGCTTAGTAGCCTTTGGATGGTCTCTTCTGTGTCGCTGATTAACATCAGCCCAAGTTCTGTGTCCTGGAGCATGCAGGCCGCAGGCTTGGAACCCAACCTCTTAGCTCCCTCTGCAAAAATAGTCCTCATGCCCCTTCCGTATTGTTATTTTCACAAGCATGAGTTCAGAACTAGATTTGTATGTAACTGTCGGGCAGGTGCTATAGATCCTCACCTCTCCTATGAAGGTCTTGGGGGAAGGTGATCAGAACAAATCAAAAGTAATGTGACTAGTGTCCTGCACACACTTAACACATCCAGTGAGGAGCATGGTCTCATAATCAAACCCATTCGCTTCTGACGTAGTGAGCCATGAACTTCCCACAAATTAGAATAAATAAAAGCCATAAAGGATTGGGGTTTGCAAATGAACAGCTTAGTGTGTAACTTTTCCATGTTTGGCTGAGTTTCCACCCACGGTCTTGCTCCAGGCCACACAGTCTCAGAACTGGCCCAGCCTCCAGGCCTGTATGCCAAGTGGCAGTTCTGGAGTCCATGTGTGACCTGCTCTCCATCTGAGTGACAGCACCGTGTTCGCTGGTTCCCTGACTCCGACCCCAATGGAGTCTTCGTGCTCAGGCCTTGCCTTCCCTCCTCTCTCTCTTTGACTCCCCCCTACACATACACACTAGACTTCATCCTTCTGGTCATTCCTTCTGGCCTTTCTTCAAAGCTTTGCCCCAGGCTCTCCCTGGGGGCCATTTTCTGCCCCAGGCAGTATGGTTTGTACTGAGGGTTAACAGAATCAGGTGCCCCTGGGCAGGTAAGTTGGTCTTTCTGAGCATTATTTTAAGAAAGAGCTGAAGGGCATCGTCTGAATTTTCTGAATAAAGTGCCCTATAGAAACGTATGTGTTTATAAAGTACTCACTTCTGTCCATTTACATTTTGCCTTGGAATGGGATTCTCAGGTCACAGAATGAGGTGGAAATAGTATATTGTTGAAATAGTCCTTTTTTTTTCAAGATACTATTCTTTATTCCTGAAAACAGATATTACAACTTAGTGCATTCTCTAGTGCATTTAATAATCTCGAAGTTACAATGATTGCCAAGTCAGGGTAAGACTATACAAGAGGAAAACGATGAAAATGACTGACTAGTGAAATCTGAACTCCTTGCAAATAATTATATTTTCCAAGGAAAAAAAGGCATAAAGGTACACATTTTCATTTGGCTCAAAAATAATGAAAATTAATTTAAAAAGTTGGCAACGGCTACAAAAACATAAAATCCAATTTTCTGACAGAGCTTAACAAACAAACAAATAAACAAACACCACCCTGATTGTAGTTTATCATAATCAGGACTATACACACTGCTTGACATTTTTACACAGACTGAATCTGAAAGACTAAGTCTACAAAGGCAATCTAATAACTCCACACATCTTCTTGATCAGTATTTTCTTTCTAAACTTTACCCTTAGGTTCAAGTTCACTTCCTGTCTATGGAACTAAACTGATTTTAATGCTCTAATTTTTAGCTGATTGCAGCAGTATTACAATAATTCCATAAACCAAAGAACACCAAAAGATGAAAAGTTAGCTAGCATTTTATATGTGAAAGCTAACTCAGATATCACTTTGATACTAGTAAACCATGAATCCTAAGTTTCAAAAAAGCAGTAGTCATGGTCAAGTGTAAATCCTATCATCACATCTTTAAGACAGCAATAATATTATCACTGTAAACATAAGTCTGTATCCCAAGATGGCACATCTGGGACAAGGTGCATCCATTGCTGACAATGTACCTGACATCTCCTTGCAGACTTCTTGTGACAACTGTAGTGTAACTAAGTTTAACTACCATTGCTGAGTAGGATACTGGGATATGACCCAAGGGATTGATGTGTTCCATACCACTGAGCTATTTTAGGAGCAATCGTGATTATAACGAAATATACTTAACAAGTTACACATTTAAAAAGTCATTAGGACATCTCGTTCCTGTATACTAGTGTAGAAAGTTCTTCCAAAGATAAAGAAGTGCAGGCCTGGTTTAATTTTCTCAGCTAGAGCCATTATTATGTTAAGATCGCCCTCTGCTGTAAAATCAAGATCTATCTTCAGGTTCCGAAGAGATTTAAAGAGCTTTTTCCCCTTCTGCGTATCATCTTCTATATATTTTATTAGCATCAAGGCTTTTCTGTGAAGGACGAGTAGAAACTGTGCAAGGAAAGTACTCCTGAGAGATAAACCAGGTTTCAAATGAAGATCTGATCTAGGAAGGCTTTTACTAGATTGTCTCTGTGTAAGACGTCTTGAAAAATATTCAAGTCAGGAGTGAAGCTCTCGTCGGTGTAGATGATGGTATCCTGAGCCATGTCTTCCTCCGAAGTGGCTCTCCAGAATGCTGTCAGCTCTGATCTCATGTACCTACACTGATTATAAATATGTTCATGGCAGGGCGGCATTTGCTTGACAGCATTGACATCCACATCTATGTGTGTGGTGGGGTAGGGAGCATACATGACTTGCCAGAAGGGTAGCACAAAGCTTCCAGTTGAATCCTTTAGCAGGCCTTGGACAAAGAGCCCTGACTCGTATTTAAATGTTGACTCTGATTCACATAATCTGGAACATTTTCTCTCTGCTGGAGTCAGAAAAAGGCATAACTTTCTTACTATCTTATTTACTTTCTCCGTACTGCTCCCTACTACTACAGAACAGCCACAGGTTTGCAAGTGTGAGCTAATGGCATTGAGAAGAAAGCCTTCATGACAACTGTCACCAATATCATCATCATTGAGAGCTCTATCGGCTATATCTATTTCTTCAGGAACACTGTGTGATTTCATAGATGAAAGCAGTTCCATTACAGAAATTACTTCTCCAGTAAGCATTGGAATAATACTCTGACCCTGATCTTCCATTCTCTCTGTGCCTTCTAAGACTATCTTCTGGACATTTTCTTGTCTTTCCTTATGCATCCATATCCTTCCTTTCCAGTTAATGTGTGTTAATCTATCAACACACACTCTGTGAAATGGGAGGTAGAAGCTAAGTTCTGTCTGCGGAAGTATAATTGATAGTCCGTATGTGCTCCTATCCCCATTCCAGTTTCCGTCGAAGATTAATGGAACAATAATAACTCCCTTTTCAGACAACACAAAGAATTTTACATCGATAGCCCCACTCTCTGCATTTCGAAGAATTTCTCCATTTAGGGTGTGGTTGGTAAGAAAAGTTATTTCTCCATCACTGAGAAGCACCTGGTCTGTTTTTGGAGCCCAAATGTGTCTTACTCGAGGACCAAGAATGTTGTCTCAGTAGGCAAAGGTGGCTGCTAATAAAGGGGAGTCACCGCTTAAAGTAATCTCTGTCTTGGCAACAGCTGATGATAGTGGTGGACAGAGAGTCGACATCACTGCATCTCAACTATCACATTATCCAAATGCTCCAGGGATATCCGGTCACCGATGCCGGCGCGTTCGTTGAAATAGTCTTTTAATGTTGTGAAAATCCCAGATGGTACAATGGCTCCAGGTTTCCACAGTCTGATCCCATTACCTGTTGCCCTCACCCATCCCACCCTCCCTTGGCTCCCTCCCCAGTCACACTGAGGCCTTGATGCCTCCTGCTCCCTCTGCAGTGGGAGGTGAGGAGAAGGGGGCGTACCTGACCCACATCCATATCCCAGCTTTCCCTAAGCATGGCACTCCTCACGTCCTCCCCCATCACTTCTCTCCATAGCTCTTCACTGGCATTTAATACCTTTTACTTATTTACTTTTTTTTATCTGTCTTTCTCATCCGCTAGAAAGTAAATCCTATGAAGGCAGGGATTTCAGGGCTTTCCATGTGTGTTGTTCACTGCTGTCTCTCTAACACCTAGAATTGTGCATGGTACTTAATGGGCCTTTAGTCATCATTTGGCAAATGAATGAATGCATTTCTGGAAGACTGACTGGTGAATACTACATATGCCCTGTGCTAAGAGAGGATTCCCTATGATCAGGTCATTGATATGAGAAACTCAAAAACAAAAATTAATGGCGCTGGCAAAGGTCCAGCCTTCAGAGCTGAGTGATGGTCAAGCCTCATGGGGGCTCAGCTGTGCTCTCCTCTCATGGTAGAACACAGAGGAACCTGTGGAGATGCGGGCCTAGGAGAGAGGCCAGTTGTCATGGGCGGAGGGATGCAGCGGCTCAGTGGGTGAGCAGAACAGGCCAGAGGACTCAGCGCCTTTTCTGTAAACTTCTTTCTGTAGGGAGAGGCAGCTGTGCACACAAAGAGGACTGTCAGAAATGTGAGCCTTGTTGCAGAGTTTCAGAAAAGGAAGAGGAGGTCCAGGTCCTTATATCGATCATGAAAAGTGCCTACTGGGGAGAGATTCCCTAGAGACAGAAGCAGCTCCGACACTAACGTGTGCTTCTTTATAGGTGCTTGTGGCTGTGCCCTGGGTGTTTTCTGGTTCATTCTGTTTTATGATGACCCAAAGAACCATCCATGCGTAAGCATCGATGAGAAGGAATTTATCACCTCCTCCCTCATGGAACAGGTGAAATGCACATGTACCACTTTGGGATCTCCCAGGTCCCACGCGAATGACATGTGCTCTGGCCAGTCTTCAGGTGGTAACAACCGATGGGTTCCATCCTAGGTCAGCTCGAGTGGACAGCCTCTGCCCATCAAGGCCATGTTCACATCCCTTCCAGTCTGGGCGATTTCCCTTGGTAGTTTTGCCTTTCACTGGACAAACCATGTCTTGTTTTTGTACTCGCCAACATTTATCAGCTCCAAGCTTCACATGAATGTGACGGAGGCAGGCTAACTTCTGTTCTCCCTCTTGCTTTATGAGAGACCTCTCCTTTCTCTGGGCTTTAATGACTCTAGTTGGAGCTCTTGCCCACCCCATGCTGTGTCACTGAAGTTCATCATCTGGAGGCTCCCTGTTTCCAACTTTCATGTCAACGTTGGTTGCCCAGAACGAAAGGTATAGACTGGCGCCCCACAATGCACACACGCGCGCGCACACACACACACACACCTTTCCTGTTTCCACAGACCCTGCCTCACAGTCACTGTACCATTGCCCTTGGGTTTTACTTAAGGCTCAATACCATAAACGGGCTGGTCCAGAGAAAGCACCATAGGGAAGATTGTAATTGTTACTGTTATTATCTCTATCATTTCCCCAGGGCCAGCATTTCCCATTCAGAAAACTACATAGATTGTGACAACCATCTGACCCCAAATCTAATTTTTTCTCCTCCTTTTGAGTAATGTGTGCCCAGTAGTCATTTGGGGGTTGTATGTTAATGGCTTCCTGTATGACAGTTCAAATTTTAGGTGCTGAATTTCAGCATAGGGATTACCCTGTGTACTATGCTCACTGACATGATAACATTTCCTCTTCAGAATGGAGTAATGTTGGCCCTTCCCTATCTGTTCTCCTGGCTCCTTGGTATCCTAACAGGTCAAATGGCAGACCTTTTCCTGTCCAGAAATGCACTCCGTGTGATTACCGTCAGGAAACTCTTCACTGCTCTGGGTAAGAAACAGCTGGGATGTTGGAGCACTCTGGGGTGCTTCCCCCCCACATTCGGGCTAAACCTGACAGTGTTGTCTGAAGCCCTCCCCAGGCCTTCTCCTGCTTGCCCTCTTTGGTATATGCCTGTGTCACCTGAGTTCTGGTTTCCACAGCACAATGATTTTCCTGATACTTGCCAATGCAACACCAATCTTCTGTATAGTCGGAATATATATAAACCCCTTGGATAGCGCTCCCAGGTAGGATTTGAAAATCTCTTTCTTTTCTTTATCCAAGACCTCAATGGTGTTTTAAGGTGTCAACTATTTTGAAGTTCATGCCAGCTTGCCCAAAGTTCTGACACTATGTAAGGGTTAGCTACTTCATTACTATTGTTATTGTATGGCTGTTTATATATCATTAATCCTCATGATGACCCATCGGTTAGTAATATTTATTTTATAGCTAAGGAAACTGAGGTTCAGATACTTAATGTCAGCCTAAGTTCTCACCTCTGGTTTGGGATCTTACCTAGGATTTCAATCCAGATCTCTTTGGCAAAAAAAGCTTTTGTTTTCTTTATGTTTTGTTTGTTTTGTTTTATTTTTGTTTGCTTTTTTAGCTGTAATAAGTGTGACTGATGGAAGCAGCTCTGCCATTTGCACAACTCCAGGAGGTGCTGTTCACATCGTATTCTATGAGGCTGGCACTCCCTGGGGAACAGTGCTCTAATATGAGCAGAACTCCCTGGAGTTTTGTAAAGCAGTGGCCCTGGGGTAGAGGGGCAAAATTTACCAAGAACAATAGCCTTTGTCCCACATATGCAAAGATTCTTGCCCACCAAACCTACACAAAGTGAGCGCCAGAGTGGTGAGGACACGTATCACCTGATTTATTCAGCTCCAAGACCCTCCTTGAGAATGACCGCGGTATTCTGACTACTTGGAATTGTATAAAGACATAAAAGGGTTGCTGGGTAGAGAATGCACGCTACCCACTGAACCACAGGCACTTTGAAAAACAGCCACATTCAGAACATATACACCCCAGTGTGAGGTGATATTATCCACACAGTCTGGCTGAGGAAACAAAAGACCACTTATGTAAGGTTACATGGCTAGTAACAAGTGGAGGTTCATACCTACATCTGTCTGCCCCAAAACTGGCTGGCTGTGGTCACCCCCCTCACTAGTGTCACCTGCCAGCTCCTGGTAAGTAGGGTGTGAATTGGGTCAGCCAGCAACGGTTTGGGTGATACAGGGTAAGGCCTCAGCTACATCTTCCAATGGGCTCAGATTCCGTGTTTGCCAGGTAATTGTGTGTAGTAAGAGAAAATAAATATACAATTTTGAAAAAAACCTCCTAATCTCTTAAGCTAATTCATCCTCAGTCCTGAGGGCATATGTATGTTTTCTCGACCATATCAATCTGTGTTGCTGAGTTATTTTTTATTAATGGAAGGGAGAGAAGACTTATTTAAGCAAGAACATTCCTAATCATATACCCCCTTTGTCTACTAAAGAGCATTTCCTTAGGGGATACTAAGGAAACTGGGGTTTCTAAATTGTCCACTTAGGGAAATGTGGTCTTTGTTAGAACTGAAGACCAGGACAAGGAATGACACTTGTCTGAGCAGGACCAAAGGTGACAAGAAAGGAAGTCTGGAAGGAAGAAGAGGAGACACACAGCTGCTTTTGTGATGACTCACAAAGCAAAAGTAGCCTTATTCCCACCCACGCCCCAGGGGTTCTGTTGCTGAAGTGAAAAAAGGAACAATGAACACTGGGGACAGTTGGCGGTGTGTGCCCCACTCTACACCTGGACTGCTTGTCATATACATGTCTTCACACACTAGCACTCTCTCTCTAGCTCCCCAAAAGGAGACAACTCAGAATCTTACCGGTGACTGCATACAGCAAAACCCCTGGGACTCTAGGCGCAGGTGTGACACCTGTCTGACTAGAGACCCAAAAACCCCACACGAACTCCACTCGTTCCAGACCAGCATGTGAAGCAGAGTGCAGACCCAGGAAGTCAAAAGGAAACCCTTCCTCAGAAAGGGAAGAAGTGGACACACAGAGTCTGTAGTGGTGACATCTGCCGGGCAGGAAAGGGAGACGCTATGTGACCCTAGTGAAATGAGTTCTTGGTTAGACACACAGAGTCTGCTCTTCAAAGGGCACGTCCAGTTCTTTCTGGCTCATGGACTTGACCCCTGCTTGATCTAGGTTCTCTGTGGCCTCCCTGCTCTTGTAGCACAATGTCTGCTGAGGCTGCAGGACTGGCCCTTGCAGTGGCTTGTCAGCCAGGCCCCTGGTTCCCTTCCCTAGGCATAGGGGGCACTCATGAGGCCAGCAGCTCTGGGACTGTGGGAATAGACCAGTGAACAGAATCCTTCAGTCTGGCTCAAACCCGAACCCAGTTCCTGGGACCAACACACATCACCTCCTGACTTTTTCACCTGTGGCTACAGGTGTCCTAACTCCACTGGCTTTCACTCGAGTGTGGTCTCATTTTCTCAATATCTTCAACTCATTTACTGCTACCGCCAATCTTTCTGACTGTGGAGTAGCCAGAAAGTTACTTGTGACCACAAATGTTTTCTGATATTTTCATGGAATTTGAAAGTAGGAGTGGGAAATTCATGAAGTCAACAGTTATCTTTCTTAAACCTGCTCTTAAATCAAGTGTGGTTTAAGATTTAAAATCCTTTCCGTGTATTGTCTTTCTTGTTTCATACAGATATTATGGATTTCTTAAAGGAGCCACAGTTCTGACTGGAACGACAGGAGGACTGACCTCCTCCACTCTAGCTGGAATCATCCTTAACAAGGTAAGGAGCATCCGAGCCCAAGCCCGGGGACTTGCCCATTCTGTTGATATTACATTTTAAATGTTACAAACACAGCAGTGAGTCCAGTACTTTGTAATTACTTTACACTTTAATTTCTCAGGATCCAGAGTCTTCCTGGTCTACAATCTTCTTCCTGATGGCAGTCATTAATATGATAAGCCTAACTTTCTACCTTATATTTGCTAAAGCAGAAATTCAGGACTGGGCTAAAGAAAGACAACATACACGTCTCTGAAGGTAAGATGTGATTGATCGGGTGATGGGCAGATTTTGAAACTGGGGATGCAGGAGAGAGGGGAGTTGAGGGTGAGCCCCAGCGGACTGTGGTGTTCCTGACGAAGATGGGAAGTGAGGGGTGCAGGATTGGGGAAGCAGAGGGGACCATGTGAAGTCTGATGGGGCTGGCATGCAGCATAAAGGATGGACTGCTCTGGAATTCTGGGGCAATATTGGGGATACAGATATAAATCAGGGGGCCTGGGCCTTTCTAATACAGGAAGATGACAAAGAGAAAAGGAAGTCTGCAAGTGAGTTGGGGATGGGTGTTCGATGACCTGGGAAGAATGGTTGGGCAATGTGATGTCTCAGAAGAGAAGGTGGGAATGAGGACCCGTGGGAAATGCTGTCACAGGGTCAAATCATATAAAGTGTGAGGACTGACTAATGGATATGGTTCCTTAATGGTGGCTCTGACTAGAATGGTTTTCAAATGAGTGACGGAGATGAAGCATTCATTAGAGTTCAACAAAGAATCTGATCTTGTGCCTTCCTTCTCTGAACCTTGTCAGTGGTAAATAAGTAGAAGGAGAAATGTCTTTTGGTGGAATCATTTCAGCTGATGCATCAATTAGAACAGATGGATTTGGTTATCCCCATTTTGCAAACCCCAGTGAGTTAAGGGATCTGGGCGTCGTGCATCAAAGGCTGTTAACATCACAAAGACTGGAAAGTTATAGAAACAGCAGTCATATGACTTTATTCTGACCCTGTAAGTTTTCTTGGCTTCTATATATTTTCCCTATTGACTATTAAAAATTTTACTAGAGTTTTCCATTATTGTTATGTCTATTAATTTTTCTTTATGTCCAAGCAGTTATTATTGAATATACTGATGTTATATTACAATTTCAGAAAGATTTTGACAAGTATAGCTTAATTGGAAATTTAATTTTGACTTTGTAAAATTATCGGCCTTTTCCATTTTATGATCTTGACTCTCGACAAGGAAGGTGACCTGCCTTCCACTTCATCAGATCCAGCCTGGAGACTCCGTAAGCAAGAGAAGACATCTCCGCAAGAATTCTTCACAGCCTCGCTGGGAAGGTCCTTTCCAGGCATTTCTCGTGAACCCTGTGCAGCCAGATTCGAGGAAGCTAACACCTGGACCACCATTTCCCACCTGAAAAAGGCTAATCCACCTGGATTTCATCTACTGGAAGGACAAAATTTTCTTGGACTATTAGTCTGCTCTTGATAAGAGATTATAATTTTTTTTTAAATTTTCTGTACCTTAATTTACCAAAGACCAAAATAAAACAAATAAAAACCCATGCCAAGGATTCTGTTTTGCCAAGAGAATTTCCTGTGTTTATCAGGTTTTTGATTGGTTTTGCTCACAACCACTTAAGTTTCCATATTTGCCTGTGAAATCTTTGTCACTTTGGTTAAATGAAAGGTCTATAGGTATCACAGGCAGTTTGATGGAAAGTTCCTGGCTTGGCTTTCCTGGCCTTAAGAAGCCTTTAAAAGTTCAAAATGTTCTCTATAAGTTTCTAAAAGTTTGTTTCTGTTTTGTTTGTTAATTTTGTTCTTTAGATTCCACATATAGGCAAAATCACATTGCATCTGTCTTTCTCTGTCCGACATACTCCACTCAGCACAATACCCTCCAGGTCTATTCATGCCATTACAGATGGCAAGAACCCATTACCTTTCATGGCTGAGCAATATTCCATTGTATATATGTACCACCTCCTCTTTATCCATTCATTCATCAATGGACACCCAGGCTGCCTGCACATCGTGGCCATTGTAAACAATGCTGCAGTGAACATATGGATGCACATGTTCCCTTGAAGTAGCGTTTCTTCAGATAAATACCCAGAAGTGGGATTACTAGGCCCTTCTCTGTCTCTTGTTATAGTCTTTGTTTTAAAGTCTATTTTGTCTGCTATAAGTATTGCTACCCCAGCTTTTATTTGTTTGTTTGTTTCCATTTTCATGAAATGTCTTTTTCCATCCCTTTACTTTCAGTCTGTGTGTGTCTTTCAATTTGAAGTGATTCTCTTGTAGGCAGCATATGTAAGGGTCTTGTTTTCTTATCCATTCAGCCATCCTATCTTTTGATTAGAGCATTTCATTTATTTGCATTTAAAGTAATTGTTGATAGATATGTAGTTTTGTCATTTCATTATTCACATTTTTAAATTTCTTCTTTATTTTTTTCTTCTTCAAGGAGTCCCTCTAAGGTTTCTTGTAATACTGGTTTGGTGGTGATGAACTCCTTTAGCTTTTTCTTATCTCGGTAGCTCTTTATCTGTCCTTCATTTTTAAAATAATAGCTTTTCTGGGTAGCATAATCTTGGTTGTAGATCCTTGCTTTTCATCATTTTGAATATTTTGTGCCAGTCTCTCTGGGCTGCGAAGTTTCTGTTGAGAAATCAGCTAACAGTCTTATATAAGCTCCCTTTGTTACTAACTGTTTTACTCTTAGTGCTTTTAAGATTCTCTCTTTTTCTTTAACTTTTGGCATTTTAATTGTGATGTGTTGTGGTGTTGGCCTCTTTGGGTTCATCTTGTTTGGGACTCTCTGCTCTTCCTGGGTTCGTATGTCTGTTTCTTTCACCAGGTTAGGGAAGTTTTCCATCATTATTTCTTCAAATAGATTTTCAATCCCTTGCTTGCTCTGTCTTCTTCTGGTACCCCTATGGTGTGAATGTTAACGCATTTGATGTTGTCCCAGAGGCCCCTTAAACTAACCTCATTATTTTTTAATTTTTTTTTTCTGTTCTGTTTGGGTATTTTCTGCTACATTATTGTCTAAACTGCTGAATTGATCCTCTGCTTCATCTAATCTACTGTTGTTTCCCTCTCATGTATTCTTCATTTCAGTTATTGTATTCTTCATTTTTAACTGGTTCTTTTTTATGTTTTCTATCTACTTTTTATGTTTCCTGTCTCCTTGTTGAAGTTCTTCCTGAGATCATTGAGTATACTTATAACAAGTGTTTGGAACTCTGTGTCTGGTAGATTGCTTGTCTTCATTTAGTTTAGTCCTTTTTCTGGAACTTTGTTCTGTTCTTTTATTTGGGACATGTTTCTTTGTCTCTCCATTTTGGCTGCCTCTCTCTGTTTGTTTCTATGTATCAGGTATATCTGCTACATCTCCCAGTTTTAGAAAGGTGGCTTTATATTGTAGGTGTCCTGTGGGGCCCAGTGCTACAGCCTCTCTGGTCACCTGAGCCAGGTGCTCCAGGTGTATCCTTTGTGTGGGTTATACATACCCTCCTCTTGTAGCTGAGCCTTGATTGCTGTTGGAGGGATTGATTGCCCTGGAGGGATGACCCTCAGGCTGACTGACTGTGAGGATTGGCTGTGGCTATAGCGGAGGAGCTGCTATGTAGGGCCTGAGCCTGTGGAGTAGGATTCACTCTACCAAGGCTCTGGGGCCTGCCCAGTCTGACCTGGGCTTGTCATCCTTTGAGGCAGCCGGATGATGCTCCGGCTTGGTCCATAGTTGGCCATTGGGTGGGGCCCCACCGAAGGCCAAATTCAGCCATAGCCTGTGCCCTACCCAGGGCCACCTGACATGAGCCACAAAGTAATCCAGAGATTGCTTCAACCCATGCTGGCCTTGGAGGTGCCGAGGCCAAGCTGTGAACCAAGGCCAGCTGCTGCTAGTGCTGGGCTTGGGGCTACTCAGCCAAAGGTACAGGAAATGCTGAAGCCAAGTGCTGCTTGTTTGGAGTTTGTGAACCTTTGAGAGATTTTAGGAAAGTCCTCAGCCCAAGCTGAGACAGGCCATTTGTATAGAAAAGCCACTGAAAGAGGCTTGGGTAGGCTCTCAAGTTGGGTAGGGCGGGGTCTCAGGGAATTGCGAGTCTGTCAGCGGGTAAGTCTGTGTGCGGGCCCTTTAAGAGGAGTGCCTGGGACTGCAGCTGCTCTCATCTCACTCAGCCACAATCTCTGCTGGTTTTCAAAGCCAGAAATTATGGGGACTTCTCTCCCTGACACTGGACCCTGGGCTGGAGAGCCTGGTGTGGGGCTGGAATCCCCTCACTCCTCAGAGGGGGACCTCCGCAACTGATATCCCTCCTGATTTTTAACCGCCCCATGTGTGTGGAGCCAGCCCATTCCGCATCTCTGTCCATAGGTGTAGGGTTTTGGTTCCACGAGACTTCAGGTTATTCTTAATGATGGTTGTTCTGTAGTTTAGTTGTAATTGATGTGGGTGTAAGAGGATATGAACACAGCGTTTATCTACTCCTCTATCTTGATCAGAAAACCCCAGCAGCACTATGTCTTGATTATTATTGCTTTGTAGGTTTTGAATCCTCTAACTTCGTTCAAGAGTGTTTTGGCTATTCTGGGTTCTTTGCAATTCTTTATGAATTGCAGAATCAGCTGGTCACTTTCTTTATAGAAATCAGCTAAGATGCTGATAGAGGTCACGTTGAATCTATGGATCAATTTCAGAACTACTGTCATTTTAACAGTGTTGTCTTCCAATCCAAGAACGTGGGCTATCTTTTAATTTCTTTCAACCATGTTTTGTACTTTTCAGATTATCAACCATGTTTTGTACTTTTCAGATTATAATTTTTTTTATTTTTTTTTTAGGAAAGTGTCACTGGCCCTCACATATGGGACCCGAACCGGGGCCGCTGGCTTCCCAAGCCAGCGCCTAACCACCGCGCCACTCAGCAGGCAGACCCAGATTATAAATGTTGTACATCTCCTTTAAAGTTTCTTTTTATTGAGGTGTAATTGACATATAACATTAGTTCCAGGTGTGCAACATGATATATTTGTATACACTGTGAAGTGATCACCACCATCAGTCTAGTTACCAACATCATCTTATGTAGTTACAAAATTTTTTTTCCTTTAAGATCTAGTCTCTTAACAACTTTCAGATACACAGTACAATATTACTAACTTTAGTCACCATGCTATACAGTACATCCCCATGACTATTTTATAACTGGAAGTTTGTACCTTATGACCTCTTTCACCCATTTCCCATGCCACCTACTCTCCACCTCGGGTAATCACCAATCTGTTCTCTGTGTCTATGAGCTGTGTTCTTGCTCTTGTAGGGAAGGAAAAAAATTTTCTCAACCCTCTTAGGGTCCCTGATTGGGTCTGAAAATTAAACTAAGATTAATAGAAGAAAAGCATACAAATTTTATTGAATTTTTACAGGTACATGGGAACCTTCATAAGAGAATGAAGACCCGAAGACAGGATCAGAGCAGGAAGATCATACCTTTTAGAAAAATAAACTAGATTTGTAAAGAATTGACAAGACAAAGGTTTGGGCTTGGGGTGGTAAATGACAAAGAAGTAACTGAAAGATAAGCGTTAGTTTAACAAAGTTTTTTGTACCACTTTGTTTTTCTTTTTTTTCTTTTCTTTTAAGATTTTATTGGGAAATTGGGAGAGGGAAACAGCATTGGGGAATTGGGGAAGGGGAACAGACAAGTTGCTGTCCCTTTGTTCTTCAGTCTAATTGTGGAGGGCGTCGCTTCACCGCCCATGTTGGTATTATCATTGTGCTCTTCCCGGGTGAGGCAGTCACTTGCCACTGGACGGCCGCTCACGAAAGTGCACGACCACTGCCGGCCAGCCCCACTGCAGCCTACACTGTTGCTGGTGACTCAGGGCAGTCCAGCTCCAGGTGGAGCTGTTATTCACTATCTTAGCTGTAGGGGGCGCAGTGTCACTGGCCCTCATATGTGTGACCCGAACCAGGGCCATGCTGCTTAGAGGGGGCCTCCCAAGACAACTCCTAACCAACGTGCCACTTGGCCACCCATCTTTTTCTTTTTTTAATGTTGAGAATTATAGTGTTTTATTTCTTTATAAAACTGTATCAAGTGTAGTTTAGGGCCGGCCGAGTGGCATGGTGGTTAAGCGCTGGCTTGGGAAGCCAGTGGCCTCGGTTCGGGTCCCACATACGAGGGCCAGTAACACTGCCCTCAAAAAAAAAACATAAAAAACAAGAGTAGTTTGATCACTGTGTTTCCTCTCATTATATAATTTATGGTATGAAGTGAGTATCTTTTATGTGCCTTGGCAAATCGTCACACTCCTTTCTAAGTTTGGATCAGCCTCTGAAATTTTATCCTTGTGCTTTCAATGTCATGAAATATCTCTGGGAGTTCCTTCAATGTGTAGTTTTTCATGTGTGTCACATCCTCGGAGATGCCCTCATCCTTTGCCATACAACCACTTTCCTCACTCACGACTGTGTGTTCGCCCTCACTAAGTCCCTCCGGCTTCTCGTCTGGAAGTACTTCTCTGATGGGTGCAGTGTTGGCACCCCACGGTCATCTGTATCTTCTAGAACTCCATTTACGTTCCATCCAAATCAATGTTTTTACACGATACACCTCGCACTACCTGCAAAACTAGGACTGCCAGTAATGCTTGGATTCTGGGTGCAAATTCCACAGCAGCATCCTTACGTGAGTTTGCAGCATCACCAGGTAGCTTAACATTATTAATCAATTCATGTGGACTTTGAAACAATGAGACTACCTTTTACAGACAGTAAAATATTCTTTTTCAGTCTCCTGGTAACTAACATTTGGCCTGAATGCTGGCCAAGCTGATTGGCTAGTTCTCAATCCAAAGTTGAAGTGCTACATTTCAACCATATGCGGCCTTCTGTTTGTGGTGCAATTTAAAGTTAAATATGTTGATGCAGCTTGACCTTGCTTTTTACATTTATCGGGCCTTTAAAATATGGTTCATACTGTGGCTTCATGTAGGCCTACACCTCATCCTGTCTTTGCTTTCCTGATACCTTTTTCAAATCTAACCATATCCAATTTCTCTTCCAGTGTCCTCGCTTTTCATTTCTTTGCTGCCGAGGACTAAGGGAACCAGGGACTGAGACCAAATATTATAACAAATGCTCTTATCATCCCCTCACTCAGGAAATGACAAGAGTTTTAGGAGCTCTGTGCCAGAGACTGGGGATAGGGGCCAAAGATGCATCATTATGTCACAATAACACTGGGAAGAATGAGGAAATTCAGACACACCTATGCTCTCAGGAGCTCACAGTTAAATAACTAGTCCCCCCGCCTCCCCTCAATAAAGTCTCCAGGCAAAACCTTCGGGATTACATAGTCGAGGTCTCTGAGAAGACACTGGAAACAAAGTCAATTCAGATGGAATGGCTAATCAATCAAGCAAGCATGAAAGAGCAAATGACAGACGACTCTGCATGGAGATCTGAGGGCCACTCGGTCCCTCAGAGGTGAGTCACTGCTTCTTAGCCCAGTCCTGGACCTCTGCTTTGGCAAAGATGAGGTAGAAGACCAGACCTGACACGTTAATGGCAGCTGCAAGCAAGAAGGTGTTTCTCCAGCCGAGCTCTGAATCCTGTTGGCAGGAAACTACACGTCATTAGCCATCCTAGTTCTTGTCCTTCCTCGTTCAGAAAGGCTCTGGCACCATGTCCTACTGCCCCCACCCCAACTCTGCTGCCAACTCTGGGGGATTCCTTGTGTCCCTGGAATATGCGGGTACATTTGGGTTCACTGGTCTTTCCCTGTGCTGGAATGTCCCTTTCCCTTGCTTATTTCCGGTCCTTTCTTGACCACCCTATTTAAAATAGAAATCCCACCCCCTCTTCTGTGCCCTGTTCTCCTCTCCTGTTTTAATCTCCTCTTCACACTTATCATCATTCCATGCACCATATACTTTGCTTATTTCATGAGTTTTTTATCACTGTCTTTTCTATAATATCAGTTTCATAAGGGCAGGGACTTCTATTTGGTTTATTCACTTAGTGAAGTACATGGCACATGCTAGTGTTCAAGACATTTGTGGAATGAATGAATAAACGAATGACAAGGGAAACAAGATCAGTTTGAGAACTTCCATTTTAAACAACCATTTCCTGACAGTGTGTTAGTCAGAGGTTGGAAAGGAATTGAAGCTTCAAAAAAGAGAAAGTATTTGATGTCAGGAAGAATACCCTTCTTTGTTATTTTCCATTCATTTTCCTGACTTACGGGTGGAAAACCACAGGAAACTTAAAGAATGATAGTTGTGTGAATGTTAGAGACATTTTTCATCATGTAAAGTCTGTATCAATAAGATTCTTAGAAAATGTTCAGGTTGTCAGATTATTTGTCTGTTGTGATAACTTTGAAAACATGCCTAGGAAGGAAGGCTGTGTGGGTGGGTGTGAACACACCACGCAAGAGCCATGCTGGTCGGAGTAATTCCAGCACTGACTATGGCTGAGTGTACATGGGGTGCAGACAGCTCCTTCCCTCTGCCCTTCACTCAGCTTCTCCCTCATTTGTTCTGCAAATAGTTGAATGGTTCCTACACAGGGTGACCAACTCTTTCCAGATTGCCTGGAACTGTCCAGGTTTTAGCCTTGAAAGTCCCACATCCCGGGACACCCCTTAGTCCCAGGTCAACCAGAATGGTTGGCCACACTACAGTTTCCAAGAAATGCCATGGATATTTTGCTGCATGGCATGAGAAGCTCATCTCCTAAGAACTCATAAAGCATAAATTCACAAAACTGAGCTTTCCTCCTGCTAAGTCAGCAGTGTGAACATGTGTTGACTCTCCTGTATGACCTGAGAATGACAGCACGTGGGGTGGTGCTCAGGGCCCTTGAGCTTCACACTGAGCCACGTGGAGGAGGGGACAGAAAGACCTCAGTTCGCTGCTCCTGGGTGACCTCTCTAGGTTTCTCTATGAATATTTTCATCAGAACACTTGACCTCACCTGACTGATGAAAAATCCAGCAACAGTGGGAGAGATGGCTCCTGATATTTGAGAAAAGACTGTTAGAAACCCCTTGAGAAAGCCCGAGTACCTGAAAGAAAGAAAAATATCCCAGTGGAAGCAAGAGGTCAATGTCAGCTCCTCTGCTACAATTCTGTGCTGATCCTGGGGACTGCCCACAGTTGTGCTGACCTTGGTCAGACCTGAGGGAAACACACTGACTGGTGATTACTGTAATCCTGTGCTTGGGTCTGAGACTCCCGAGGGGTAACTTGTGACAGCTTGTCACACTGTTTAGACAAAATGTACAGAACATGTGCACCTCATTTGTATGTTCTCGTGGCTTCTGCTATGAAGTCTAACCTGGCAGCCTTGTTTTGGGGGACATAAGACCCCTCATTGGATGAGACATTGGCTCCCCTAGAGCCAGGTTTGTTTTCTGAAGATGGAATGTGTCCTGTTGACTATGGAAGGGCCTGAGAGCTCCATTGGAAGTCTCGGTCTTCAGGTATTTCCCTGCCCCAGACGTTGTTCTTCCTGCTTCCCCATGTCCTTTACCTTCACTAAAGCCCTGCAGGACCATGCCCTGTGGGGTCCCACAAGTCCTTTCAGTGACCCACCCCTGTATGATTGTTGTGTCCCCAACAGAGATGAGACTGGTGTGGGTCTCCTGTGGCTGAGCTGCGAGTGTGGCCACTAACCCCTCTATCTCTACCCGGAAAATTACGCTCACCATAGTGTACTAGCTTTGGGTCCCTCCAGGAACCCTGTGGATAGAGGCTGGAGCCAGCATCCCCTGTAACCTGTGACACATGTCACTAACATTTTGACCCATGTCACAGCTAGCTTAGAGATTCTGTGAGGATGAGGCAAAGGGATCCCTACCGAGGAGCAATATCCAAGAAGTTGAGAAGGGCTCCTGTTTGGCAGAGGCTGCTGGAGGCAACACACAGCACCAAGAAGGCCATGGTGATGTTGAGGCTGGAGGTGACCCAGGACAGGGACACAGAGAACACAGCTGGGATGAGAACCCCTGGGGGCAGAGGACAAACACAGAGTGACTAGGAAGCTGCCCTGAGCTTCCCATCCCAGTCCCAACCCCACCTCTGTCCTTACCTATGGCAGTGAACAGTTTCCGGATGATAATGAGTCTGAGGATTTTTCTGGAGAGGAGAAAATCTGCCAGCAGGCCTCCAAGGAAAGTGCAGATAAAGGTGACACCAAGCATCAGGGCTGACAGGAAGCCACTCTGAGGAGCACAGGTGGAGTGAATGTGTGCCCAGCACCCAACCAGGGTACAGGCTGGTCCCTAACACACTGTCTGCACCACAGGTTTCCTTTACATGCACATGACCTTCAACACAAAGTGCATGTCACTGAACGAGCGAATATAAGTTTAAAGCCTGAGGAAAAATAGGCATATAGTTCAGTTTGAAAGAGAAAAATGACTAATGTTCTCTCCATATATAAAGATCTCCTGCAAACAGGTTTTTAAAAGAACAAAACCCAGTAGAAAAATAGGCAAAGGATATGAACAGACAATTGACAGAAAAAGAAAAACAAGTGGCTCGTAAACATAGTAAGTAATCTAACATCATAATAATAAAACAACTTGAGACACCGTTTTTTCATGGATCGAGCTGGCAGTAGCCCAGCATTGTCCTAACAGGATCTCAGGGGTCCGGTGGGGAATCAGGAACTTGCAAATATTATTAGTGCCCCAAGGAGGGCAGTTTCACATTAAGCATAAACATCCCCCCCCCACATTTACCTTTGACTCAGATGTGCAGAAAATTACAGAAATGGTCGCACAAACGTAGGACAGAGATTGGAAGCAACCCACATGTCACTCAAGAAAGGCCTCTGGTGTGCTGAGAAGAGCCTCAGGGTTTGATGTACACACCGGAGCAGCACAGAGAGCACACCACACTTGGTGTGAAAAAGACATTGGGAAAATAAGAATATACATTCCAGTATGCTTGCATTCCCATGAATGGAAGAATATATAAGAAATTAATTCTAAAAAGTTATTTATGGAGTGGGCTGGGAGAACTGGACAGAGTGGGGTTGGGAACCGGAGTAAGGTTTTTCAATAACTTTTTATATGGTTTTGAAAATGCTGAAACCCATATTATCAATTCAACCTCTAAATTAAAATACTATTAAAGAAAATGCAAGGAAAAGAAGACCATCCTGACTTCCGGTAGAATGGCGGAATAGACACATGCTGTGATAACTGCCTCCCAGGATCACACCAAAATTACAAGCAAATTATACAGCATTCAACCCTGGAGGTCCCCAGAACACTAGATGAACAGAACCACTAAACGAAGAACTTAAAGAGGAGGCCATGTCGGGTCTGGTAGGACGGGCAGAGACGAGAGAGGGCGAACCCCGTGAGGGAAGCCCCAGCTGTGGGGAGGCTTCTCCGGTTAGGGGAGAGACCCTCCGGCCGCACACCAAGCTCACCAGCCCAGAGTTCCTTTCCTGGCAAGAGAAGTTCCAAGATAGCTGGCAGTAAATTAGTGAGGACTCTCTTTGCTCAGCTCGGTGAGGCTAAGAGCGGCTGGAGAATCAGTGGGGCCAACACCCGGGCTTGCTCGCCGGTGAGCACTTACCTGGTTCCTGGTGGAGGGAGTGGCTGTGTGAGCCGGGCCCAGGAGCCTGTGGGGACGGACTGAACTGAGCACCTTTGGTGCAAAGGCTGGAGGTGTTTGGACTGTTGTTCCTGTGGTGTGGAGCCTGCACGCGAGTGGTGTAAGGAGGGCGCCATTTTGTCAGGCTTGGGCCCTCCCACGGAGGATCAGGTCCGAGACCTCATTGGTCTGGTGGAATTGGTGCAGAAGTGCGTGTGTGCGTGTACGCGCATGCGGCCTAGGATCCCCACCCGCCACCCGGCTTATACTGCGTTGCCAGGGAAATGCTGGGTGGGTGCCCTCCAGCTCCAACAGGCTGCTCACTGAGACCCGGGAGTGCGCAAGCTGCCTCAGATCCCCACCCTCTGTACAGCTTGTGCTGCGTTGCCAGGGGAACACCTGGCGGGCGTGTTCTGGCTCCAACAGGCTGCTCACTGAGACGCGGGAGTGTGCAAGCCGCCTCGGGTCCCTGCTCTCCGCACTGCGCTTGCAGAGTTGCCAGGCTGGTGACTGGTTGTCGGGCTGCTCAGCCTGATCTGCGAGCAGCTGATTGGGACAGGCTGAGACTGGGAGTTTTCCCGGGAGTGTAGGGCCGTGAGCTGTGTGTCTGCGTGATCCAGCCAGGGCTCTCCTGGTGATCTATCTAATACATCAAAGCAATCCCAGAGCGACAGCCAGAGTGGGGAAACAAAGAAACATGTCACAAGTAAAAGATCAGAAGAAACCTCTAGAAATGGAACCAAATGAAACAGAGGGATCCAACCTTTCAGAGACAGAGTTTAGAACACTGATGATAAGAATGTTTAACAAACTTAGTGAGGACATAAGGAAGGATAGAGAAATCATAAAAAACAACCAGTTAGAACTAAAGAATACAATAACTGAAATGAAGAACACACTTGAAGGAATCACCAGTACAGTAGATGAAGCAGAGGAGCGGATCAGCGATTTGGAAGACAAAATAGCAGAAATCACCCAGTTGGCACAACAAAAAGACCAAAGAATAAAAAACAATTTAAATAGTATAAGAGCCCTATGGGACAAGATGATGCACAACCACCGACGACTCATAGGAATACCAGAAGGAGAAGAGAAGAAGCAAGGGATAGAGAATGTATTTGAAAAAATAATGACTGAAAACTTCCCTACCCTGGGGAAGGAAATCAACATATATGCCCAGGAAGTGCAGAGGGTTCCAAACAAGCTGAACCCAAACAGGTCCACACCAAGACACATCATAGTTAAAATGGCAAAGGTTAAAGACAGAGACAGAATCCTAGAGGCAGCAAGAGAAAGACAGCAGGTTACATACAAAGGAACTCCTGTTAGACCAACAGCTGACTTGTCTACAGAAACTCTGCAGGCCAGAAGGGAGTGGCAGGAGATATTCAAAGTGACATAAAATAAAGGCCTACAACCAAGATTGCTCTACCCAGCATGGCTATCACTTAAAATTGAAGGAGAAATAAAGAACTTCTCAGGGCCGGCCGAGTGGCGTGGCGGTTAAGCGCTGGCTTGGGAAGCCAGTGGCCCCGTTTCGGTCCCACATGTGAGGGCCAGTGACATTGCCCTAAAAAAAAAAAAAAAAAAAAAAAGAACTTCTCATAAAAGAATAAATTTAAGGAATTCATTGCCACCAAGCCAGCTTGCAAGAAATGTTAAAAGGACTTTTTTAAACAGAAGAAAGGGGTACACAAACTAACCCAGGAAGACCAGGAATTGAAATAACAAAATGGCAATACATGTGCACCTATCAATAATCATTTTAAATGTGAATGGGCTAAATGCTCCAATCAAAAGACAGAGAGTGGCTGAGTGGATAAGAAAATAGGACACATGTATATGCTGTTTACAGATGGAATAAGATATTTCATGCAAGTGGAAATGAGAAAAAAAAAAAGCTGGAGTACCAATACTTATTTTGGACAAAATAGACTTTAAAATGACTACAATAAAAGACAAAGAAGGGCACAATAACCCTAATAAATATCTATGCACCCAACATAGGAACTACTAATTACATATAACAGATTTTGAAAGACATAAAGACAGAGATCTACAGTAACACTATCTTAGTAGGGGACTTCAACACCCCATTGTCACCAATGGACAGACCCTTTAGACAGAAAATCAACACAGAAAGAGGGGCCTTAGATGACACTTTAGACCAGCTGGACTTTGTCGATATTTTTAGGGCATTTCACCCTGAAAAAACAGAATATACATTCTTCTCAAGTACACATGGGACATTTTCCAAGATAGACCATGTTAGGCCACAAAACAAGTCTCAGTAAATTTAAGAAGATTGAAGTCATATCAAGCAGATATAAAGGAAAAACTGACGGTTGCTGGCTGGGAGGGAGTGGGGATGAGGGAGAGGGGGAAGGTTTTGGACAGCGTAGGTGGGTGACTACAATGTTGCCACAGGGATATGGGGGCAGTTCTGGGAATGTAATTGATAATGTTGTGAAGAGACTATTATGTTAAGTGAAATAAGTCAGTCGGAGAAAGACAAGTACCATATGATCTCACTTATATGTGGAATCTGAAAAACTGAATGAACAATCAAAGTAAACAGACTCATAGGTATGGAGGAAAAACTGAGGTTTGCTAGTTGGGAGGGGGGTGGGGATAAGGGGTAAGGGAAAGGGATATAGGGGGAGAGTGGTGTGAACTGGGGGAGGGGGGTTGTCACTTTGGGGGGTAAAGAGTATAGCTATTGCATTGTGTTGTACACCTGAAACTAATAAAATTAATTAATTAAAAAAAAAAAAGAAGACCATTCTATTTTGTGCATAATCCAAGAAATGGGAGGAGTTTAACTGTCACTTGGTCCAAGCTGATCATTTTACTGACAGGTAAACCAAGGCCACTGAGGTGACATGACAGTGAGAAAATATCGTGAGAACAATGGGACTCCAGGTCTTGACTTCCCCAGCAGGGAAAGTCTGGTCTCAACTTGTCTCCTCAATCATCCTTCCGGCCTCCTCCTCCTCAGCCTTATCTATCCTCAGAGGGTGGGGAGCCTACCTGGCCTCACACTAGAGACAAGTCATTGTCAGCACTGGCTTCCTGCCTACCTGGCCCTCCCGTGTGGGACCCCTGGCCTGAGGCTGTGGCTTCAAGGCCTGCGTCTGGCCCTTCCTCCTTTGGGAGGGCCCATAGCCACCCTGTGCTTGGCCTTTCTGTTCTTTTTTTTTTTTTTTTGAGGGCAGTGTCCCTGGCTCTCATATGTGAGACCTGAACCCTGGGCCGCTGGGTTCCCAAGCCAGCGCTTAACCACCATGCCACTCAGCTGGCCCCTGGCCTTTCTGATCTCAGTGCCTCCAGCCTGTTTGCACGCACCTGTCCCAGGTGCTGACTTCTGCCAAGGTCAGCTCTCTGTTGGCCACTTAGCATGTTCTCTCTCACCAGAGAAGCCCAGTTAACACAAGAACATTGTGCTTTTTTAGTACAAAGGTGAGGACTTAGCAGTAATTCTGTGACCTTGTGAACTGTCACTGCCGGCCTATGACATCTGATACGCTCTCTGCCACTTTTTTACACATCCATCTGGTGGGAGGTGAAAGGCTTCTGTCAGCCAATCAGAGCATCTGCGCATTTTGTGAAAAATCAGACAACTGGATACATATGTGCACCTTTCTTTACATCTGTCATACCTGAATAAAATGGTTTCTTAAAAGGAGGTTATCCACAAGTTGTTGGTATAAGTCCTCTTAGGGACCTTCTGTCCTATTAGAAATGTCTTACTCTTAGCTTGTATCCTCTACACGTTGTCACAGCCTTCTGGGAGGCAGGATCAGTTTTGTTCATGCTTTCTCGTTCATGCAGCCAGCAGGGTCTTGTTTGCAAATGGGAATTGGGTATATAACATAAATTCTTCATAGGTCCCTTAAGAAAAGATGACCCTCTTTGGATGTGAAGCTGCCCTACGACCATAGCACTCTGCTCCTATTGGCAGGAGGTCAGAATTCACATGAACCTGGGTGCAGTTCTTACATGAGGGTCCTGGGCCTAATCCTCTGGCTCTGTGCCCCTAGGAGAGCCAGGATTATAAAATGGGACATTTCACCAGAGGAGCAGGAGGAGGGTCTGTGTACTCACATCTGTGAGGCTGACTTGCAGTACAGAGCTGATGTATGTTGGCATGTATGCCATGTTGATGTAAAAATACCAGTTTTCACTGAAGTTAGACACTATAATGCTCCAAAGGGGGAGGGACTTCATCATAGCCTTGATGGGGACAGACCAGTCTGGCACGAAGTCCTGGAAGAAAGCAGAGAGCATGTCCCCTCCATCAGAAGACAAAAATTTTACTCTACCACATGCTTCCCCTCTGACACATCCTCACAGACATGGGGATGTGGTATGGGGGTCGTCGCAATACCTGCTGAGCCCGTGAACACACGATGTAGTCCCTCTCATGGGTACTGATAAACGGATGGTCCACAGGGTCATCATAAATGAGAAGGAACCAGAGACAAGAGCAGGCAAAGCCAATTCCACCTGCAAGAGGACCAGGTGGCACTGGACTGGAGTTCTTTTCGCTGGCCCTGAGATGGCCTCAGTATCCTGTCCTCCCCGCGTCCACTCCCTTGTGTGGCCCCATCACAGATGGGGGTGCATCCCCTCCACTTGACTTTGGCCTTGGACATAGAACTGGCTTTGGCCAATGGCATGGGGCAGTTCAGGGCCTCACGTGTTTGCTCCCATGTGTTTGAAAACGCTCTTGTTGGTGAGGTACCAGTCAGCACTCCTCCCGCTAGCCAAGGAATTAGCACAGGATAAATGTGCCCCCGATCACCCTGACAACCAGAAGATATGAACTGGGATGAATCCTTAACAAGGGAAGTCTCCCTAAAGTGTACGTTATTGCAGTGTTGGACAATTCAGCAACATTAGCATGCAGTGGAATTACGATTCTTCAAAATTTTCTTTTTTAGAATCTTAAAGTCTGAGTTCTCTTCACTGGCTAGTATGTTGTTTATACATTCTTTCACAAGTAGAGAGCAGCTGCCACAGACAAGGCACTATGCTAGATTTTGAGAATATCAGAAAATTCAAAATCACAATTTTGGAGCCGGCCAAGTGGCTCAGTTGGTTAAGAGCTCGCTCAAGAGTGCAAGCTGGTGGTTTGATGCCAGCCTGAGCTGAGTTGCCGTTGAGCTGCTAACAGGTGGCAGGATGGCTCAGCTAAAAAAAAAAAAAAAAAAAAAAAAAAAAAAGCACAATTTTGTCATTGAGGAATTTAAAATCAACGGGGGAGAGATGGATTTGAAAATTAGTGCCATGCACCTTGAGAATGGATGTTTACACCAACTTCACACGTGAGTTCCCCTTTTGTGTATCCTGCTCACTCATTCTGAAAACCAGGGGCATAGCAAGGCTTTCTCCTAGCTTCAGTAATCTTTGTAAGCTGTCCTTCTGGAGTTCCATGACAGAGCCTTTGAAGGTGGATGTGCTAGACTAATCAATCTCTATATTGGGTTGTCGGAAAAGTCATGACGCATTTTTGCAACGAAAAACATAGAAAAAAATACGTCATGACTTTTCTGACAACCCAATAGATTTTTTTTTTTCCTAACGAATACATTGAGCTGATGTTACAGGAACCCTTGCCCTAAGAATTATCCTCTAATGAAAATGCCAGTTGGATAGTTTGCAGATGGGATTTCTGAGAATGTTTCAAAATCAAGCACAAATACTAGTCGAATGCAGCTGTACAGATCCCAACCAGGGCTGGGTGAAGGCAAGCGGGGAAGTAGCAGAAATTGCCTCTGGACCACTACATGTGTCTTTGGGAACTTTCTGCATATACCCTTGTGTGTTATGTCCATGGTTGAGCCTCTGCCCTGCCCCACAGCCTCCACTGCTGACCCACTGCTCCAACCCGCGTTGTACCTATGATTGTGTCACTTCCCACAATTTTCTGGGTATAGTAATAATAAGAGAAATTTAAAATATTGTATTAAATAAGTAAGCCTACCTAAAAATATAATCCCACCAATATAATACTTTCAACATCTCATGAAAGAAATTCCTCGGGGTCCTTTCAAGGTTCTGTTTAGAAACATGAGGGAATGTTATAATGCCATTGAAGTCATCAGGTTATTCTAGCTACACACTCAGGCTACTGGAACGCATCATTTTGTAAGATTCATGACATGACTAGCTGTAAACATGATCAACTTTAACTTCAGTTGTATCAATGTCTGCATTTACTTGGATGTGATGAACTATAGATGACTTGCATCGCAGAAATTGTGCCCAGCATTCTATGTCATAAAACAGAGTTCTGAGATTTGAAAAGCACAAACTCACCAAAGATATAGAAGATATAAGGCCATCCCAGGGTCTGGCAGAGGATCCCACCACTGAGGAGAATGATTAAGGCCCCCAGCGGTGACCCTAGACAGAAGATGTAAGGATGCTCTGGGTGAGAGGCTCATGCTTGGGACTCTGTGCTTCCCACAGACCAACCCCTTCACAAGGGCAAGCTGCATGCTAGACCATCGGGATTCAAATCCTGGCTCTTCACTCAGCAGCTGTGTGACCTTGAATAAGTTATCAGTTTATTTGTATCTCAATTTCCCTTATGTGTGAAATGGAAATAAATATATAGATGAGCTATAAGATAGCTCTGCAACTAAAATGAAACTAACATCTGCAAAGCA
Source organism: Aselliscus stoliczkanus (assembly GCA_033961575.1). Classification (NCBI taxonomy): domain Eukaryota; kingdom Metazoa; phylum Chordata; class Mammalia; order Chiroptera; family Hipposideridae; genus Aselliscus; species Aselliscus stoliczkanus. The sequence goes on along the minus strand of CM066739.1, from coordinate 108,444,390 downwards.
CTTACAAGAGCTTTGTCACACAGCAAGCGTTCTGTGATGATTAGGAAAGGTGGTGTAGGGCAGTGCTTTGGAGCAGGACACACAGAAGTTGGAGTGCAAGCCCTTGCTCCTTTCGAGAGGCCACTGCAGGGTCCCCTTGGACAGTGCACATAGGTGGTGAGTAAGGTATGAATTACCTGATATAGTGATGCTGATGAGTTGATTCCTTTCCATTGGGGGAGCCCATTTCACCCAGATTGAATACTGACCTATTGATACCATAGCCTGAAAAAAACAAAGGTCCATTACTGGCTACCTGAGGTAATTTGGGGCCCTCTGTCCCACTCTTAACTAGAAAATGTCTTGGTACCTGGGCTATGCCTTGCACAGTCCGAAGGACAATGAGCAGGACCATTCCAGTGTCAGCTGCCAGTGGAATGAAGAGGTTCAGGGTTGAGGAAATAAACATGGCAGCACCAACCAAATACCTGATTCCAAATATGCCAACCACATAGCCACCAGGGACTGAAGCCAGCAGTGAGCCGTAGCTGAGTGAGCTGAGGAGGACCCCCTGGATTTCAGGACTCCAGTCATACATAGGTGCCTGGGTGACAAGGAGAATCTCACTGCTTGTCTTTGGCTAGAGTTGGCCATTTTTATTGTGAACCCTTGAGAGGCAAAAAACAATCAGTAGCTCTATTTTCTTTGACCTCTCTCCGATTCCCCCAATGTACCAATTTCATTAAGAAAAACTAAATGTACCTAACATACTCTTTCCCTTAAACAATTTCCCCAGCTACGTAATTAACTAACCAATTTATATATAAGAGAGCCTGTAAAGAAAGAAAACCCATGAAGAGAGCATCCTAGGCAAGGTAAGATGAAATATGTAAAGGAAGAAAGTGGATGTAAACCTAACCTCCTTTGTGGTGATTTTCATCATTGTAGGGGAAGAATTTTCATCTAGTAAATGGTTGGGCTTTTTTTTTTTTTTTTATCTGTTTCTTCAATTCTAACTTAGCCCTTGGTTACACTCAGACACTAAGTGACATAATCTTTTTAGCTACCTCTGTTCTTGTGTAATACAGTTCCTTGAGCACAGCAGATGCTTTGTGAACAGCCCTTCAGATCAAGCAACTTGAGTCAAAGAAAGAATGCAGGGTCTCATCAGACTTACCACTACCTCCGATGCCTGTAAAGTTTCATTCCAGCTGTTCGGGGAGCCAGTGGGCAGTCTTTCTGTAGAGGCATTGGGCAGACTCGGCAGAGCTGTGTTGTTCACCATAGCTGGGATGGCGATGCTCAAGTTCATTTGTTGGGTGAAAATCGAAAAATTACAGAGATGCAAGATGAGGGCCATCCCGTGTCGGACTGAACAAAAGCCTGAGAGGAGAGGGCATAGCAAGTCTTATAATCTGGGTTCCCCTCTCCCCGCTTCCTCTCCTAGATGGGAGAGGGAGAAGATTGCAGTCAGTTTGAAGCAGAAGTACAGTGAGAGCAAATGTTGCTCTGTTAGTGTCTGGCAGACACTTGTACCCCTGGGATGTGAGGGGGCTGATAACACACTTGGAACCATCTCCCAAGTGCAGACTTGCAGAATATGTGGGACCCACCAGGGCAAGCACAGAAAGGAGTCTTCCAGGCAGGGCTCTGGGATGAGCCAATGAGAGTGGGAATGGAAAAAAAAATTAAGAGATGGACTTGGCTGGAAGCTGTGATTGATTGGATATAGAGAGTAAGAGAAGTGGTGGGATATGGCTCCCAAGTGCCCCACCTGGGCAGCTGGGATGGCTTTCAAGGCCTTGTATAACCAGGGAACATGGCAGGTTAATGTTTGGGGACTGGAAGGAGATCAGATTTGCATAGGCTAGGTGACGTAAGTATTTAAACTTCATCTTGATACTGTATTCTAGGCTTGCACAAAATTTGCCAGTGATCCATGGGAGCTTTTGTTATCCCTGAGGATGTGTGGAGATACACAGTTTGACAATTGGAAGGATAGATTAAATCTCAGAGGCAACAGGTGATCACTGACCTTGAGGCACATGGGTGCCCTGTTTCCTGGCTCCTGCCAGGGAGCAAAAGGCAGGTTGCTGGTGTGCAGTGAAACTCTCATTAAGTTCCAGCAGTTGACAGACAGATCCCCACCTTTGGCTTAACTTTGGTAGCATTTAGTTGAGACTCTACTCTCTCCAGTGCACACAAATTTACATTGTGATGTTGACCAATATCATATTGATATGGCAGATGGAATTAAGAGGGACTGCCTCACTTACAGTTTGGCCTTCTCACAGTCAAGAATGAGGGTGCTCCCCAGGTATTCAAGTCCTTTTGTCTGTGTCAAGGTGGGATTGTATACTTATCTTCAGTTAAGTCCCAACATGTTATTTGAAAGTGCTTCTTATTGTCTCTAGAACAGTCCTTTTCCCTATCATTTCCACCTTTTTTCTTTCTTGGATTTAGACAAGAAAACCACACACACACACACACACACACACACACAAATAACGGGAAAAAAGAACAGATGACTAATTTTGCTGCCTGTAACATTTTTTCCATTCTCCTGGGTAATTTTATTCACTGGCAGTTTTTAAACAATATCAGGTAGGAATGGTGAGGCGGTACTCCTGCCATATCAATTTACTGGGTATGCTTCCCACCTGACACCATTAAGGTAAGCTGCTGGTTGTTGGTGGGACCTGTACTTGTATTAAGTTATTCTATTTGTTTTTTATTTTTATGAGATTGCATGAGTTTTGTTTTTTTTGGTTTTTTTTGGAGGGCAGTGTTACTGGCCCTCAGATGTGGGACCCGAACCTGGGCCACTGGCTTCCCAGGCCAGCGCTTAACCACCGCGCCACTGGGCCGGCCCAAGATTGCATGAGTTTTGTAACTGGTATATCGATCCTAGAGTCAGATGCCTGGATCTGCTCTGTTTCCCCTTGTCCGTTCTTGGGCAAGTTACTGAGCTCTTTGTGGCCTCAGTATTTCATCTGTAAAATGACAATAATAGAGCCTATCTCAAGATGCTGTGATGAGAATTAAGTTTATATACGTTCATCATATTATCAATATTTCACTATCCTTACATTTTTTGAATGACCCCTTCATAACAGGCTGTTTTAGTGGAAACACATGATTTATTTTTAGAATTTTTTTCATTAGCATATATGATTGAGCTTAATTTATAGTTTGTCAGTATATTTTTGCCATGGTAGCTAGTAAAGGAAGCAACTTTGAAGCTTTCCATTTCAATCTGTGATCTGAAATATTTTAGGTGAATGGCTTTTCCTTACTACACTTTTCTAGGGCAGTTTTAGATTTGTAGAACTGAGTTCCTGTATATCTCACACCCTTTTTCCCTTTCATTAACATCTTGAAAATTCAGCTCTAACAGCAGTCCCCAAGTTGGGGTGGAGTGGAGACACCACTGTAAGAGCTCAGTCTAAGGAGCTTGGGAAGGCAGCTTAGTGCTACAAACTTGCCCACAGAAAATTATTTTTAATAGTATGTTGTCCAAGCAGCAGTGAAGCTGGCTTATATAGACATGAGTCCCTGCTCTGGTCTAGGATTGGTCCATTTCTATGCAAATAACGAATCCAAATCTGCAGTTTGATTGCTCCAAATAACACCATCCTGATTGGTCAGAATGGAGCTGCTGATTGGTCAGTGAAAATGCAAGTGAGACTATAACTGTGCAGCTCTGGAAATACTCAGTACCACTGATTGAATTTCAATCCTAGGAGCTCTCTTATAGGCGTTGACCCAACTGGCAGGAGCACAGTGTAAGAGCCTTGGCAGCCCAGTCTGTGGCGTTTCCCTGGAATGCAGTGTGCTTGAGAGGCCTCTGTAAACAATGGCTGCTAGATTCTGGTTAGGAATTTGGGCTTAAGAAACCACAAGGAGTCCTTTTTGGCAAGTATGTTTTCAACATTAATCTGGTACATTTGTCACAATTAGTGAACCTCCACTGATGTATCATTAGTAACTAAAGTCCATGCTTTATTCAGACATTTTCACCTAATGCCTTTTTTCTGTTCCACAATTCCATTCAGGATGCCACAGTACTTTTTTTTTTTTTTTTAAGATTTTATTGAGGAATTGGGAGAGGGGGAACAGCGCTGGGGAATAACAGACAAGTTGCTGTCCTTTTGTTCTTCAGTCTAGTTGTAGAGGACGTTGCTTCACTGGTCCATGTTGGTATCGTCATTGCGCTCTTCCCAGGGTGAAGCAGATCGGTCGCCAGCCTCTGGACAGCCGCTCACAGAGGCTCTTGGCAGCTCACACCAGCTACCAGCCGCTCATGCTGGCTGTTACACTCACTGTAGCTGATAGCAGCCCACTGCAGCAGGGGCTGCAGCTATGCTGTCGCCGGCGACTCACAGCAGCCCAGCTCCAGGTGGAGCTGTTGTTCACCATCTTAGCTGTAGAGGGGGCAGTGTCACTGGTCCTCATATGGGAGATCGGAACCGTGGCCCTGCTGCTCAGAGCTGTTGTCCCAAGCCAGCTCTTAACCAACGCGCCACTCAGCCGGCCTGCCACAGTACTTTTAAGTGTCACATATCTTGGGATCCTCTGATAACTTCTCTGATCTTTTGTTTTTGATGACCTTGACAATTTTGAAGAGTTCCAGTCAGATGTTTTATAGTGTCCCTCAAGAGGGTTTTTTCTGATGTTTTTGTCATAATTAGACTGAGGCAACGTGTTTTTGAGAGGAAGATCATTAGAGGTAAACTGCCATTCTCATCACATCATACAAAGACACATCCTCTCAGCATGATTTATCACTGCTGCTGTTGGCCTTAATCACCTGGCTAAGGTGGTGTTTGTCAGGTTTCCCACTGTGTATTTCCTGTTTTTTTCTCCCTTTCGATACTGTTCTCTGGAAGAAGTCAAACACACAGTTCACACTTGGGGTGGGCAGCTATGCTCCTCCACCTTATGTAGACGATATCTACATAAATTATTTGAATTTCTTGTGTCAAGGTGCTTAGGCATTTTCTGCTCCTTAAAAATCTCACAGGACTTTTCTAGTAAAACCAAAAGGATTTTGTTTTAACAGGGGTTACTTTTTGACAACTTTTCCCACTCCTCACATGTTTTTTGACATTTATACTTTTCAAAATCAAAATTTATAAATTATATTTTCACAGAAAATCATGTGCTTTATTGATTTACCCCATAATAAGATTTTATACATTTTAAATGCTCCCGTCTTCCTCCCCCATGATTGTTTGTATTTAATCTCTGCCTGATCAATCTGAGTAGTGAATTATGTGTTTTATTGCTGCAAATGGCATCTTCTTTACTAAAGAATCAGCTCTTGTGTATACTTTTTGTTTCAATTTCCTTCACGATTTGAGTTTACATTTTTTCTACACTTAAGTTGTCTATTTCATTTTTCCACATACTTTCCTCAAAGTTGTAGACTCAGTGAATTGGATGCTTAATTAAGTTGCTTCATTTATTCCTGTACAGTCTTTGTTTTCTCTCTTTCTTCATTAGAGGTAGATGGGTACATCATCTTTTTTTCTTCTTCTTCTTCTTTTTAGAGGGTAGTGTCACTGGCCCTCACATGTGGGATCCGAACTGGGCCGCTGACATCCCAAGCCAGCTCCCAACCACCACACCACTCAGCCAGCCCCATACCCATCATCTTTGGATCCATTATCTTGCCCCTCTGCATTTTCCATGACTGTTTCAAGCCTCGGCTCTATGTTGCTGATTTGATTTTTTTTCTGTAGTGGTAACTTTTCTTAAGACTGCTAATTCCATTTTAATTCTGAAGTGACATTTTTTTTTCCCCTTTAGTTTTCTTTCTCACCTATATTGTGTCATTCTTTCATATTTTCCTATTGATTTACTTCATACACTATAAGCTTGATTTTTAAAAATTATTCTTGAGAACTTGAAGAAATTGGAAATAAACTTATTCGCCAGCTTCCCCAGATAAAATAAGGACAGCCGTGTAATATAATGGTTAACGATCAGATTGCTCTGGTTTGAATTCAGATGACAGACAAGTTTTTGTGTCTGGATGACTTAAATGAGTTACTTAATCCCTCTATGCCTGAGTTCTCGCTCATGTAAAATGGAGATAACTCCAGGAGCACCTTCCTTGAAGTATTGTTAGGCAGAGGGGATACTATGTGAGAATAATAATGATAGCTAATGTTGATATAGTGTTTATTATGTGCCAGACATTGATCTAACTGGTTTACATACTATAAGTAATTTAATCCTCATGGAAATCCTATGAAGTAGGTACTATTATTATCATCTCATTTTTACAAATAAGGAAACTGAGACAGAAAGTTTAAGTAACTTGCCTAAGGTTACAGCTCATAAATAGCAAAACAGGTTTGGAAACACAGGCAGTCTGACTTCCAACCTACTCTTACCCAATATTGTGCCATGGAAAAATTTTATACAGAAGTTCTCTATATTACTGATTTTGGGAGAAAGAGTTGGGATAGGAGAACTTGGCCTATGAGAACTTGGCCTAAAGAGAACTTGGCCCAATAGACTCCTAGATATTTTTAAATGGATACAAGAGTCAAACTCTTCCATTTTACAGATGGGGCAATGGAACAGTATTCATTTCAGGTCAAATGGTTAATAGGTAATTGTAGAGTGAGTGTTGATGGGCCAGCTGAGTGGCGCGGTGGTTAAGCGCTGGCTTGGGAAGCCAGCGGCCCCATTTCGGTCCCACATATAAGGGCCAGTAACACTGCCCTCAAAATAAATAAATAAATAAATAAAAAATAAAATAGAGTGAGTGTCGGAATGCATGTATCCTGATTCTTCTTCAATGGATAAGATTAGGAGATCCTCTTCCCTTAAAACATACTCACGTCCCAGCAGACATACTGGCTAAAACACTGAACATAGCAAAGCATTCCATCTAAGTTAGTGTTTTACTTTTTAAAGGTATTATCTTATGAAAAGCTTATATCCTTAAGAAAATTAATGGGGCCGGCCGAGTAGCGCGGTGGTTAAGCGCTGGCTTGGGAAGCCAGCAGCCCCAGTTCAGGACCCACATATGAGGGCCAGTGACACTGACCTTAAAAAAATAATAAAATAAAATAAAAAAAGAAAATTAATGAACAAAAGGGCTATAAGTCATTAAGAATTTAGAATAAAATAAAGTGTTCAACAGTTTTCCTTATGATGCATTAAACAAAAGCACAAAGTTGTAATATAGGTGAGAAGGAGGAGGAAAAGTGACTTCTATGATATGGTGTAAAGGAAAAGCCTGTTCTTGGTGAGGCAGGTCGGGACCTAATACAAGCTGAGACCTAATGTGACACTGCGATATGAAATCAGAAAAAACAGGATTGCTTTCCATACTTCCCCACTCAGCAGAGACTGCTCTGGGCTTTTCCTTCATCTGTAAGTAATGTCTTGATACCTACCTGCTTTATATGCCTTCAAGGTTTCTTACAAGAAAAGTAATCATTCCCAGTAAAAATTCTTCATAGCCATATAGAATTCCTGGCAATTGGTTGTAGCAAGATGATGCTGTATGTCATCAAAAGGGAGATTGAGGGCCGGCCGAGTGGCGCGGTGGTTAAGCGCTGGCTTGGGAAGCCAGTGGCCCTGGTTCGGTCCCACATATGAGGGCCAGTGACACTGCCCTCAAAAAAATTTAAAAAAAAAAGGGAGATTGAGGTGACAGGGTCCCAGTTTTATCCCCAACCAGTCCATGCTTTTACCTTTCTTGGAGCTTTGTGTTTGAGCCGAGTTTAAATCACCATCATTGGAAATATCTCCCTCTGGGGCCTTGGCTTCTGCTCTAGTAGACATGTTGGTTCTTGTCACCCTGGGCCTGGCGTTTGCTGACTGAAATAAAAGTGTGAAAAAAAAAGTGTAAATACAGAGAAAGAGAAGTAGCCTTTATTATACATGACACAGCCTCGGTTCTTCTTTCTAAGAATGTGAAGGAAATGCATGGTGGAAAAGTGCTGGATTAGGGTTCAGGAGAAATGGTTTGTCATCCAGGCTCTATCATTAGCCAGTTGTGTGGCCTTGAGAAGGTCACAGTTATTCTGGGTCTTAGGTTCTGCCTCTCTCAAAAGAGGGATCTGGCCTGCATGGCCTGAAGGGATTATCATCGTCTCTCGAGCTTGGTGTCTCTGTGTCTCTCAACTGAGATCAATATCAACTGGATGTTAAAGCTCGGCAACCTTTTTTGAAATTTCATCTAGAAGATTCCAATGGACTAAATTACCTGAAAAATTGTCTGTAACAAACATCTAGATATACTAAATAAAATATAGCGAAGAACCTTTTAAATACATAGCTCCAAAGATAGTAAGCGATATACCCATAGATGTAATGAAAAGTTAAGACAAACTTAAATATTCAATGCCCCTGGGACTGGGGTGGGTACTTTTAGATAAAGTTTGGAGTTTTATGCTTTTCATCAGACTGGACCTATTAATTATAACATGAGATTATCTGGAGGCTGAAAATAACCAATGGGCTTTTTACTCTCTAAAAATAATAAGAGAAGTTACTGGGCCAAGAAGATGTAAGGGGAAGTGGGGAAGTGGCAGGGTTGCTGGTGAAATAAATTGTTTCTATTGTACTTCCTCTCCGTGGAACAGTACTTCTGTTCATATAAAGGCAAATGTCTATTTGATTCTTTGATGATTTTTTTTTTAAAGATTTTATTGGGGAATTGGGTGCAGGGGACAGTGTTGGGAAATTGGGGGAGGGGACCAGCCAAGTTGTTGTTCTTCAATCTTCGTTGTGGAGGGCATCAGTCGCTATTTGGCTTCCTGTAGGCAGCTCGTGGTCTTTAAGCTCAAGGTGCTGTGTACAGTCTTAGTTGTGGGTGGGCGTAGCCCACCATCGAACAGGCAATCTTGTTACACCAGCTGAGCCATCCAGCCAGCTGTTGGCAGCTCAGTGACAGCTCAGCTAGGGTGTAGCGTTCAGTGGCCCATGTGGGAATCGAACAGGTGGCCCTGTTGCTCAGAACACGTGCTGTAAGCCAACTCTTAATCAACTGAACCACTCGGCCGGCCCCTGATGATATTGTTTTTAACCAGAAGTAGAAATGTTCAAACGGGGCATTTCTCCACTAACGTTGGCAAGTGTAACGTCCTGCTTAGTGCTGACTAATGCACAGGTTGCCTCATCCCATCATCAGAAGCACAAAGGGAGGCCCAAGAGCCCTCCAGTTTTCCCTGGAACTCAGAAATATTACACATTCAAAGTTAAATTGAAATCCAGGTCACTGCTCATTATCAAAACGGAGTGACTCTGGTGATCGAGAAGAAACCGTCAAACGAAGGGATGGGATATGCTGCTCATTGTGTGTGTCTACACCTTAGGGAACTTAGCTGAATGAAGGAATCCTGAGTCACAAGAATTGGCGACAAGGCTTTCAGGGTAACCTTTCCCAGGGGATGTACTTGTCAGGACTCTAGTGACCCAGTGCCTGCGAGTTCACTGACCTCTAGTTCACGCACTGACTCAGTAAATATTTGAACACCAATGAATGGATGCAGTGCCTTGCTTCCCTCGCTCTTTCTCCCGCATTTGTGACTGGAAGACTCAGTTCTCACGAAATCACCCCTCTCTGTCCTCATTATGACAGGGGCCCTGGCTGGTTTCCTGTAACCGGAAGGCTGGCATGTGGCTGGGGGCAGCCCCCCATGGCTTTGCCCTGTCATCCCTTCACTGCCAATGGCCTCTGCTCTGTGGACTCCAGCAAAGCCTCCAGGAGGGGCACAATATGAAGAGAGAGAAGGATGACATTTGCTATGACAGAGATGAGAATAGCGGTGACAGCGACTGTAACTGGCATCATAAGAGGGCCACTCCTTCGCCAAGTCAGCTCCACCTGCTTTATGAGAGGTGCAGCCGAGCTGAAATGGGAATGAGGAGGCAGCCCGGGGTGAGTGCTCCCCAGGCAAAGGGGCTGGTGCAGCGTGAGCCAGGGTCCTACAGGCTGGTGGGGCCTGGAGTCCCTCAGAGGCTGTGTGGAGCATGGGAAGCAGGAGACACAGACAGAGGCTGTCGTATCCACTTGGGCAAGAGCAGACGGTGTTGAGTGGCTGGTCCTGGTGGCGAAACCAGGCTGGGGAACATTTTGGGAGACAGAGCCAATAAGAACTGCTACTGAGGTGGCTATGGGGATAGGGGGCATCATCAGATTTAGGGCTTGAGAAAATGACAGCATGGTGTTGCGCTTGGTGGGGATGGGGGAATGATAGGGAGGGGAGCAGGTTTTCCAGAAGGAAAACCAGTTTCGTTTGCATGTGTGAGTTTGACACACCTGTTAGACCTGGGGAAGCATTGTGTTTATGACTCTGTAGCTTGGGACAGAGGGCCCAGGTAGAAATAGAAATTTGAAAGTCATCAGCCTTATCTAGTTCTTTAGCGAGACCAGGTGAATGAGGAAGAACAAGCAAAGAAATAGGAACAGTCATTCTTCTATCAACTTCCTGTCCATTTCTCTGGCCAGGATGGATTCTGTGTCTATTCCCTTTGCATTAGCATTTACCCTGTTCTTTTCTGCTGTTCACTAGTTCGAACAGAAGCTTACCTTTCCTCCAGGTGCCAAGCAGAGCTATTAATAGTTCAAATGCCACCTCCGGTGGCCTTGGCACAGGCATTTCCTCCATGTAAGCCGCAGCTCCCAGCTCTTATTTTCGGCTGCAAATAAAAGTCCTCTGCCCTGAACTCTTCCCTCGTTAACTTCTTCCCAAAGTCATGTGGGATTTCATCTTTTCCCAAGTGTTTCAACAATGCAGAACTCACCGGAAAGGTCTGGTCTGATTGCTCTGGTCTTTCAGCCGTGGGCAGGACTCCCTCTGCCAGAACCCAGCATTTGCATGTAGTCTCACCACAGATGTGATCAGCACTTTAAAAAAATTATTGTTAATGTATCCCACAAAAACAAGCCCAATATTTGGATCTTAAGTGGCAGGTCATCTAGTCTAGTCCCAATATTGGGTGATATTCACCCTTAAAAAAGTAGTTTCAGATTGCAAGTTTCAGATGTAGCTATGTTAGATAATTCAGACTCTGCAGCTATCATTTTGGGTGACTTGATTCCTTGGAGTTTTGTTCCCTGGAGTTCTGGGGCTCGTTTCTTTTAGGAAAAGATGACATACTTTTTCGCTTTTCAGGATTGTCTTGGGAAAGACAAACTCTCTTGCCCACCTCTGTAATCTCTACCTCAAAACAGCAAATTAAGCTGTTCTCTATGGGAAAAAGACCCATTCCCAACATCTCAAAAGCAGAATGTTAAGAACAAACAGAGTGGAGGCTGACCTGAGGGAGGTGGAGTGCAGGGTCCTCATTCCTCTCAAATAAGTCTCTCTGGGGTTTTCAAAGTTTTCTGATCTCCAAAAGGTAAATGATTACCCCAAACTTTTAGCCCTTTGTTACCAAATGGGAAGGTTCTATTGGCTCAATGGTTTAATTTTTAATTTTACTTTTATTGTTTAATTAACAAGTAGATCAACCTCATTACATCTTTCTCGTGCTTCAGGCCCATGTGAGGTCACCTATATCCTCCCTCATCTTCCATCAGAACCGATGCCCTTTCTCCCAGGAGCCTGACACCCCACACTTCCTGTCTACAGCGTGGTCACCTCAAGGAGCCCCTCAGGGTTACTGTGTTCTTCACAAGGTCGGGTTTGTCCCTTCTTAGTCCTCTCTCCAGCTTCCTTCTGTTTAATAAAACCAGGCTTTCCACAGACCGGAGACTTCATTAATGTGAAAGATATTTGTGGTTTTCCGATTATTGCTATTTGCACACAGGCCATTGAGGGTTTTTTTTATTTGAAAATTGACATCCTGTGACTCTGCTCCCTTTTATAACAAAACATTTCACACAAGTCTCATGCTCGCTTGTGATCTGTTTCCTCACGTTCGGTTCTCAGCCCACTCACAACAAGACTGCTCGTGGCAAAGCCACCAGCAGCCTCCATACTGGCAAAGCCAGTGGTCACTTTCAGGCCATATCTGTCACTGCCTGACAGCGTTCAGCACTTTCTTAACATTTTTGCCGCAACCTTTAGTCTGTAGTCAAATGATATTTCCATGCCACTGACTGTGGTGTTCAACTTTATCCCATGAGCTCAGTGTTCCAGAAAAAAGTTTAGGAAAGCAGATGTACATGTTGCTATATTTTTGTTTTTTTCAAGAATGAATAAGAATAGGAAATTTTCATACTTTAAAATAATCGTTTATTTTAATAAAATGTAGCATTTTAACTGCATCTACTTAAAAATATAAATCCTGGACCGGTCAAGTGGCTCGTTGGTTAAGAGTTGGCTTGGGAGCGCAAGTTCTGAGCATCAGGGCCTTGGGTACAGATCCTACATGACCCAGTGACACTGCACCCTCTACAGCTAAGATGGTGAACAACAGCTCAACCTGGATGGAGCTGGGCTGCCGTAAGCTACCACGAGTGGCCGGCAGCCAGCGTGAGCTGCTGTGAGCCACCGTGAGCAGCTATCCAAGGGCCGGCGACTGATCTGCCTCAGCCGGGAAGAATGCAATGATCACAATAACATCATGGGCCAGTGAAGCATGTCCTCCACAACTAGACTGAAGAACAAAAAAAAGGAAAGCAACTTGTCTGTTCTGCTTCCCAGATTTCCCAACACTGTTCCCTCCCCCAATTCCCCAATAAAATAATAATAATAATATATATATATATATATATATATATACACACACACATCTGTAATTATTTTCTGTGGATTTTTGACACATTCTGGAGAACAAACTTGAAATGAATTAATACAGTTAAATGGTTAATGCCCTGGTATGTTGTCACATACCATTCTGATTGCTCTCATGCCTTATCTGTTGGTTGCCCTTTCTGAACCTTTTTGCTGAATCCACATCTTTTCTGTAACCTCTACTGTTGCTGTAGCCAGGACCCTGGCCTTGAACTTCTTCCCTATCTGATTACTCACTCCCAAGCGGAGCCCATCCAGTCCCCTGCCCTTGCCTGCCCTTCCTCTGAGCTATGGACTTCATCTCTCCAGCTGCCTTCATCTGTGGTTGAGGCTGCATTTCCAGCAAGTTCTCTACCATCCAGTGGTACATGTTCCAGTGGAACATGAATGCCTTCCCCAAGAAAGTCTTGGTCTCCTGCTGTTCTCTTTCAGTCTTAGGATAGTAGCTGTGCCTTATCTCTGAGATTTCTCTATTATTTAGAGTGATTTTTATTTCTTATTAACCAACTCCTCCTTTATCCAGTCTCCTGAGTTAAAAATTCTTTTTTTTTTTTTTAAAGATTTTTATTGGGGAATTGGGGGAGGGGAACTGCATTGGGGAATCGGGGAAGGGGAACAGACAAGTTGCTATCTTTTTGTTCTTCAGTCTAGGTGAGGAGGACTGTTTCACTGGCCCATGTTGGTATCACCATTGCGCTCTTCCTGGATGAGGCAGATAGGTCGCCAGCCTCTGGATGGTTGCTCATCGCGGCTATTGACAGCTCACGCTGGCTGCCAGCCGCTCATGCTGGCTGCCGGCCACTCACTGTAGCCTATGGCAGCCCACTGCAGCCTACATCATCGCTGGGGCTCGCAGCCCAGCTCCACGTGGAGCTGTTGTTAGCTGTAGAGGGAAGTGTCACTGGCCCTCATATGTGGGATCCCAACCAGGGCCACTGGCTTCCCAAGCCAGCTCTTAACCAATGAGACGTTCGGCCGGCCCCAAAACTTTAGTAAACTTTTTTTTTTATTTTAGCTAAGCCATCCTGCCACCTGTTGGCAGCTCAACAGCAACTCAGCTCAGGCTGGCATCGAACTGCAGTTGCTCAGAGCTCAGTTCGCACTCTTGAGTGAGCTCTTAACCAATTGAGCCACTCGGCCAGCCCGATGGTTTCATTTTTGTACAGGAGTTTTGTATCTGGCTGCTTTTCTGGTTTTCAGTTGTTTTGGTGGGTGTTTACTCATATGCAATGTTAAATGATCAATGAAATATTTTCATTTTCATTGATTAAACTGCTTGAATTCAATGCTTAATTTTTTTTTTTTTTGAGGGCAGTGTCACTGGCCCTCATACGTGGGACCTGAACCGGGGCCACTGGCCTCCCAAGCCAGCGCCCAACCACCACGCCACTTGGCCAGCCCAATACCTAATATTCTTGAATTGAAAGCTCCCTTGTCACATGACTGACCTCTATTGATACTATTATCTTACTATCAAAATGGAATTGTTTTGAGATGTAACCTATACACTAAGAAACCCATTTATTTTTACTGTCTCACATAGATGTCAAATATGTCTTTTTGCCTAACATGTCAGTTACAGATTTTAGTATATGGAAGCATCCTAGAATTCCTGCAAGGAAGCCTGGCTATGAGTCATTTTAGAAAACATGGAGCCAACATGGAGCCAACCTGCATGTTACAAATGCAAGCTGCTCAGCCAAAAGCTACCCAGCTTATCTCATTCCTTAGCTCCTAACCCATTCATTTAGTTCCTGACCTTACTTAAAATACAAGCCCTAAGATTGGATTCCAGAGGTGTGCTAAGCTGCTGTCCATTCTGTTGTGAAAAAGCAATTATACCCAAGACCATGAGTTTTGTCATCAAATTTATTCTGCTTTCAAGTGAATTGCTTCCAAAGCCTGTTATCTGAATGAGATTCGTTTTAATTCGAGTCCTTCTGGTTTAGGAAAATTGACCAAGTTATTTGTTCATCAGTTATGTTCTTCCCAAGCTCCTTTCTAGAAATTGAACGGCTCTGAAAAGAATCTTTGATTTGTACTCCTTTCCAATTCAGGACCCTCAATGGGTTTCACCATTGGAGATTACTTGCTCTGGGGCTTGTGGTGGTGGCTCTCGGTCTTCTTGGGCGGCAGCAGCACTGCCTGGATGTTGGGCAGGACGCCGCCCTGTGCGATGGTGACCTTGCCCAGCAGCTTGTTGAGCTCGTCATTGCGGATGGCCAAATGCAGATGGCGTAGGATGATGCACATCTTGTCACGGGCCGCGTTGCCTGCCAGCTCCAAAACCTCGGCCGTCAGATATTCCAGCATAGCCACCAGGTATACAGGTGCACCAGCCACAATGCACTCCGCATAGTTGCCCTTGGGGAGCAGGCGGTGAACACGGCCCACGGGGAACTGCAGGCCAGCTCTAAATGAACGGGACTTCAGTTTGACATGGGCTTTGCCACACTGCTCCCTCGTCCAGACATAAAAGAATACAACCGCTGCAACGGAAAAAAATTACGGTTAAAGTAGGGGCGGGGGGGGTCTATTTATAGTCTGTCCGTAGGTTGTGACTTGCTATCTTATTGGCTGATACACCACTATCCAATCAGAAAGTATTACTGGAATCACCTACTTTACATTCACGTCACTAACCACTGTCCAATCAGATCGTGGCTGCCCAACACGACAGTTTACTATCGCCTATAAATAACACTCTTTTCACCGGCAGGCAGCATTTCCTGGCTTGTGTTTCGGATTGTTTGAGCTGCTAAGTTGAGCACTAATCATGCCTGAACTGACTTCCAAGGGCGCTACCGTCTCCAAGAAAGGTTTTAAGAAGGCTGTTACGAAGACACAGAAAAAGGAAGGAAAGAAGCGTAAGAAGGGCCGCAAAGAGAGCTACTCGATATACATCTACAAGGTGCTGAAACAGGTGCACCCGGACACCGGCATCTCGTCGAAGGCCATGAGCATCATGAATTCTTTCGTCACTGATATCTTTGAGCGCATCGCGGGCGAGGCGTCGCGCCTGGCACATTACAACAGGCGCTCGACTATCACGTCCCGGGAAATCCAGACGGCCGTGCGCCTGCTGCTCCCTGGCGAGCTGGCCAAGCACGCCGTGTCCGAGGGCACCAAGGCCGTCACCAAGTATACCAGCTCCAAGTAGACGCGCGCGTGGTTCCTATATCCCAAAGGCTCTTTTCAGAGCCACTTAAACATACCTAAGAAGGCTGTAGGCTCTAAGAAATGGTAAGCTTCAGACATTACCATGTCTTGTCCCCTAGGGAATGCTGCCTAACCTGACAACTTGTACTCAATTTTGACAAGGTTCCTGCAACATACCGGAGTCAAAAGAGTTAACAGCCCTTTTAGACGGCATGTGGGTGGCTCTGAAAAAAGCCATTTAGTCGTAAGAGTTGGTGTACTAGTGATGGCTTTGGTGCCCTCGGACACCACGTGCTTGGCCAGCTCCCCAGGCAGCAGCAGGTGCACGGCCAATATAGATTTCCCAGGATGTGATGGTGGAGCACTCAAAATGCACCAGGCGCGACATCTCACCCGCGAAGTGCTTGAAATCAGTGAAGAAGAAATTCATGATGTTAAATGGCTTTGATGGAGATGCTGGTGTCTTCGGTGCCCCTACTTCAGCACCTTGTAGATGCAAATCAAGTAGGTCTCCTTGGGGATACACTTGCGCTTAACCTATTTACTCTGCACTTTGGTTATAGCCTTGAAGTCGTACCTGTAAACAGCGATACTTTTTGAAGGCAGCTCGGGCATGATGTGTCTTGTTCTACAGCTAAAACCGCTGTATCAGCACTGAACAGCACAGCAGGTGGAAGCCAAAAGAACAGTATTTATTGGCATGCCACAAACATGACGTATGGAACAGCCAAAAATCTGATTGGACGATGGTTAGTGACGTGTATGTAAATTAGGTGATTCAAGTAATGCTTTCTGATTGGATAGTGGACCATCAGCCAATCAGATAGCAAGTCATAACCTACAGACAGACTTTAAATAGACCCTGTATTGTGTCTTTTGGCTGCTTTCCATTATTCGTGCATTCTCTAGCTATGTTTGGTTGCAGTGAGCAGACCAAGTTGCACGCCAAGTTCTCGTCTTTTTCGTGTAGAGCCGGCTTGCAGTTTTCCGTGGGTGGAATCCACCGTTTGCTGTGCACGGGCGGATATGCAGAGCGCATTGGGGCCGGCGCTCCAGTGTGTACCTGGCGGCCGTGCTGGAGTACCTGACGGCCGAGATCTTGGAGCTGGCTGGCAACGCGGTCCTCGACAACAAGAAGACGCGCATCATCCCACGCCACCTGCAGCTGGCCATCCGCAATGACGAGGAGCTCAACAAGCTGCTGGGCAAGGTCACTATCGCGCAGGGCGGCGTCTTGCCCAACATCCAGGCAGTGCTGTTGCCCAAGAAGTCCAAGTAATCTCTCCAGTGTTGAAACCCAGTGAGGAATCTGAATTCCTAGTAAAGGAAAACAAACCAAAGGCTCTTTTCAGAGCCACTCACATTATTGATGAAGGCTGTGTGTGCCGTAGCTCCTTGCAAAACAACATTGTGGAAGACGACCACTGGTTCTTAATAACCAGTGTTTGTTGAATCGTTTTTAAGGCTAGTGAAGGATGACTGAAAAGCAAAAACTCAGGAACACTAGCGGTGCTTACTGGATATCCTTTTTAGTGCTTTAGGGACAGCAGCTGTGGACATCTTCCTGCAGTAGCAAAACGTAAGTCGCAGTACTGGAGTTCTTGGGAGGGAAACTCAGGCATCATAACCGCTAGCTGGAATCGGAGCAGAGGAATCTGATTTTAAGCTAGTTTAATGAACCAAGTAAATGGTAATTGGGTTAGAACAAACACAAGATGGAATCTTATAGAGTCCATTTTAACTAATGACAGTCTACAGGACGTCAGCCAGTCTAGCAAGCCTGCACGGTTTTCTCAAAGTGCCTTTCACAAAGGACTTTCCCATCAAGTATGCTAGTGCTGTTTGGTGTAAGATATTTAGATGTGATGTATGAGACCAAGAGTTAGAAAGCAAGTTAATTTTAACATTTGGTAAAGGTTCATATGTGAATATTTGAGATCCATGACTTATACATGCTTAGTGAAAACAATTTTTCCTTAAAATGTAGAAAAAGATGTATCTCAAAAAGCTTGATAACAACCATGTATAATGGAGAGATGGTAGTCTCCAAGGCTGGAATGTGGTAAATTCTCCCATCATAGGTTTGAAATTACTGGGGAATTTTTGTCAGGTTTTTCAGAAGTTTTAACCCTCCACACACACATATACACATATACACACAAAGACTAAATAGCGGTTGATCTGTTTGTTACTGCCAACACCCAAGAGAAATTGGAAAGCAAATGAACAGTTAGGCTGTCAAATGCAAAATTACTGTACAATATTCAACAGTTTATCTCAAAGAAAAAGAATCTCAATAGTTACCTAGAACAAACAACGCTAGACACTTAAGTATGAATTGTAAAGTTCTATAAGAAGTTAAAAATGAGAATAACTATAATAGGTTAATTAGGGACCATCAAGTTATGAGTCAATCATTTCTTGAATAAACGTTATGGGGGTCTCAGTTCTTGCTGGTGCAGTGAAAAATCAAAGGTCAGCAAGCTGATTAATATGCAAGCAAGGTTTATTAGTGATACATTCTCAGGGAAGAGAATGGGCCTGGCTGAGGTGGGGAAGAGGTAGAAGGAGAGAGAGAAGGGGGAGAGAGTGAGGACCAGAAGGCTAGAGGGCCAGAGAGAGCAAGAGAGCCCTTGTCCTGAGGATTTATAGTTTGCTGGGTGGGGTGAGGGAGTTACGTACTGATTTGGGGGAAAAGGTGGTGCATGCTCTTCCACAGGAGAGCATGACCTCTTAAGATGGGTGGAGGTCTGTTGACTCATCCTTATCTTGCTCCAGACCCTCTCTTCTATCTAACTTCTATCTAACATTAATGTACACAAATATCGATTAACATATGCAATTGGGAAGGGCACCAAATGAAGGAAAATTTTTGAAAAAGGAAATTGCACAGATATTGGACAAAATTAGATAACATTTAGAACATGGCAATTAAAAAACTTAAAAATGTGCTATTTTTTTAATCAGAATGCGTATATAAATGATTGAGTAAATAAATTTAGGGCTATGTGATAAATCTCCTACTAAACAAAATACAAAAAAAATTATATAGATGCTCTCCCATCAAGCAAGTGTAGGTTAACTCCCCAGACTTGCAAAAGCACAGCGTTGGAAAGGCAGTGGAGAAAGGGAGTGACTTCACAGTAGAGAAACCTGGCAAACATTACCTCAACCAGATGATCAATGTTAACATTGTCAATCTTAAAAATTAAAGGTCATGGAGCAACAAGTGAGTTTATTCAGAAATAGACAACTTTCAATTTAGGACAAGCAAATTATGGGGAACCACAGGCAAGTCCTGAGAACAAAGGAGAAGAGAGCTGTCTTTTATAAAGTAAGTGGGGAAGGGTTGTTTAAAAACTTGACTGGACCGGCCGAGTGGCACGGTGGTTAAGTGCCGGCTTGGGAAGCCAGCAGCGCCCCGGTTCTGTCCCACATATGAGGGCCAGTGACACTGCCCTCAAAAAAAAAAAAAAAATTTGACTGGAGGGCTGGCCGAGTGGCATGTTGGTTACGAGCTGTCTTGGGAGCCAGCTCTGAGCAGGGGGAGCCCCGTTTCAGATCCCACATTATCAGGGCCAGTGACACTGCCATCTATAGTTAAGGTGGTGAACAATAGTTCCAACTGGAGCTGGGCTGCTGTGAGTCGCCAGCAACTAGGTAGGCTGCAGCCCCTGCTGCAGTGGGCTGCCTTAGGCTACAGTGAGTGGCTGGCTGCCAGCCAGTGTAAGCTGCCAAGAGCTGCAGAGAGCGGCTGTACAGAGGCCGGCGACCGATCTGCCTCACCCGGGAAGAGCGCAATGATAATACCAACATGGGCCAGTGAAACAACATCCTCCACAACTAGACTGAAGATCAAAAGGACAGCAACTTGTCTGTTCCCCTTCCCCGATTCCCCAATGCTGTTCCCCTCTTCCAATTCCCCAATAAAATCTTTTTGACTGGAGGAATGTGAAAGTTCTAAGTGGTGGCAGCTTCTTAATGGCTGCAGACAACGGCAGCTTGCTATCTCACCAGACGTACGGGAAATCTTGTTTCCTTCCGGCCTATGCAGGCTGCCTCTAGTGTAGTGCCTGAGAACTCTTCATGGCTTCCCAATTTTGTTTTGCATGAGATTTCCTTTATTCGTTTTCACAACATCATCACTGATAAGCCATGTTGATAGCATGTACCCTTAATATGAACTGCTGAGAAGAGCATCTTCTCTGGGATTCCTTCCAACAACCATAATTCCAGTCTAACCCTGAGAAAAACATTATGCAAATCCACATCGAGGAACAATCTACGAAGCTTCTGACTGTGAGTCCTCAAAGCTACCAAGGTTAACAAAAAAGGAAATTCTGAGAAATTGCCATAGCCCAGAGGTGGCTAAGGCAACATTACAACTAAATGTCATGTACTTTAAGTTAGGTCCTGGAACAGAATAGGAACATTATGTAAAATATAATGAAATCCAAACACTGTTTAGCCTTCAATTCACAGTAATGTACCATGTTAGTTCCTTAGTTGTGACAAATGCAGAAATGTAGACAACAGGGGAAACTGCCGTATGGGTGTGCTGGACAATCTTTACAACTTTTCTGTAAATCTAAAGTTAGAAACTTCATTGAAAAAACAAAATAAAGTTATATTTTTAAAAAATCAGGGAAGGGTCTCAAATTCAGAAACAAATTCAGAAACAAACAGATGAATACAATTCAGTAAATGACACTCTTACCTGAATGTCTTCAGCAGCTCTGAAAAGAGTGTCTACTGGTGGACATTAGTGTCCTCCTGACAAAAGCTCCTGTAGCTGGCATACCTGGTGACAGGATATGGCGCCCTGCACACAGTGAGCCTGGCCAGTCCCCCAGGCCATCAGCAGCAAATAGCCCTCTGGGATTCTCTGTAGATGGCAGTCAGGACCTCTTGTAATGAGCCATGGAAGCGGGTCACCAGTGATGTGCTCAGAATTCTCTGCAGAATGCATTCACCACGCGGCTTACATAAAGATGCCAGTGCTGGGCTAAACCTGTTTCAAGACCTGCCTTGTGGGCCAGAAGAGAAATCAGAAGTAGGAAACATAGCCTTCCACTGCCTTGAGGAAAAGAGAGTGGCTGGTTGTGAAGCCATGGAGCTTATTTATACCCCGTGTATTCAAATGAGGTATTTCTGATTGGAATAAAAGCAAGAGGCAAATGACTGTAAATGAGATACCTCAGGTGAACTCTTATTGGACAGTACTCTTATTCCCATTATCCACTTGGAAAACAAAAGACTATCACGGTAGGTGGGCCTTCTTCATGAGCACTTTGAAAAAGAGTCCCCTCCAGCGGCTCAGTTTTATAGATTTCAAACTCAGCCTCTTTGAGAGACTGCCGTCCTTAACCCAAGTCCAAGTTCCCAGAGAAGTGCAGCTGGCCCATCTTGAATTGTATGTCCACTTACTGTTCATCAACAGTAGTCAGAGAAAGGAAAATGAGCCTGGAAAATAATGCATCTGGGTGAACACAATAATGTGTCCAGAGCGTCGACGCTCTGTTTTCCACTATTTCCTGCTGGGGAAATAGTATTTGCTTATACTTGCCTGTTTTAATAAACCTGTCCTGTGGCCAAAAGCAGTTCTAGTCTACCAGCCAAGCAAGTGAAAGTGACACTTTGCTCTTATGCTTATTAGCCAGATTGAATTTCCACTATTTAAATAGTGAGGTGAGACATCTTTTCTGTTTCGTGGCTTTTTAAAAACCTTTTCTCCCTCCTCGTTTTAAAGACTACCATAATGGAAGTATTTTTTATCAGATGGTGTAAATTTCCCTTTGTACTTTTCAGAATTGACCTGTGTGTTCTTTTCTTCCAAATGTACTTTGCAATACTTTCTTTTTCAGTTCTAATTAAGTCCTATTAGAATTGCATTAAATTAAAAGTTTATATAGAACAAACTAAGATATTTATAAAAGATGTGAATATATATTTAAGGAGACACGTCCCTTGATTTTTTTTTCAAGCTTTTTATGTACTTCTTATAGAAATTCATCATTTTCCTTGTAGAGCTTTTACACATACATTTCATGGAATTTACCTCCCAGGGTCCTTCTTTTTATTATTTTATTGTAGGGAAATATTAAAAAGGATTCTTTTATTATGTGTTCAGACTATTTTTTGTAGATAGAAACTTATTGAGTTTTATATTATAATTTTGTATTTAGCTTCCTCATCGAATTCTGTCATTTTTATTTTTCTACCTTTTTTTTCCCCTCTAGGGTTTTCCTGATAGGCAAGAAAATCATATAATGTTGTTTCTGTAGTTTTCAGTAGTTAACTTTCTTGTCTAAATGTATTGTCTATTAGTCAGGAATGATGATAAATAGAAGTGGTGACTGGGGGTTTTCTTATCTTACTGCTGATTATAATCAGAATAATACTACTCTTTCTAAAATATGATGTGGCATTTTCATTTGGTTTGTATTATCCCCAGATTAGTAAGAATTTTTAATTTAAAAAATGTATTGGCTAATTGCAATTACACTTTAGCAGCAACTCAGGCAGGCATAGCTTTTTTTTTTTTTTTCCTTTTACTTACTATAATAAGTTACTTTATGGATTCCTCATTTTCAACCTAGATATGGGGTGACTGAATCAGAGTATGCATGATTGTATGGCTTTTTCTTGATACTTTTAAAATTACTCTTCCAGATGGTTGCATGACAAATCCATCAGCAAGGCATGAGACTATATCTGTTTTGTTTGGCTTTCACAGAATTCGGTGCTATTTAAATAAAGATTTCATTAGTCGATAGGGCAAAGTGTTACCACATTATCAGTTTAATTTGCATTTCTTTTTATCTGAGTAAGCCATATTCTGCGTCCATTAAAAATAATATAATTATCAAATTCACATTAGCTGCTTTCTATAAAACAGCTATAAAATCTAAATTAGGTTGGAACCTTAATAGAATATTCATGAAATCTGAAGAAAACAATTTCCCAATGTACTCAATAAGAGTCAGTTGAATTTTTGAAATGGATTCTTGATGAATAACATATTCCTCATTAACCTGAAATGTGGTCACACATGAGCTCTTTTAAAGTCAAATATAATCTTAACTGACACCTAGATGAAGCCCAGTATATCTTGACTCCTGGCCTTATCTGACTGTTCTGCACCTCTGTTTTACACTCAGATCATAAATAAGTGGAACCAGTTTTTTCCATGAGTTCTGAGGACAAGGAGGAGAGAAGAATGGATTTCTGGAGAGAATGGCAATTCAAAAGGGATTTAAATAAAGATGGAAAGAGAAGGCAGTCTGGGGACCCTGAAGACAAGCTTTGAACTTTACACTTGCACTCCAGACATACTCTGCTTCATGTTTTTTAGGACTATGAGATTACATGATAATATCTACCCAAATCTTTTCCTTTAGAATATTGGAGCATTAGAAGCATGTCATGAGATCACCTCCCTTAAAAATATACCCATCTGATTAATTTTGAGTGTCGTTCAACTCATATATATTTTTACCCAAATGTGGGATGGGTCAGGCTGTGAAATAAAGTAAAAGGAAAGCCAGACCAGAGAGGAGTGGGGAAGGAGGAGAGAGGACAGGTATGGGATCTCGGGTCTGGGGTCTGGTCTAGAGTTTCTACATATGTACCAGCCTTCTTCCCAACCAATAACTTGCTGTGGCCTCCTGGCCCAGACAATCTCTCTTGACCTCAGGGCTGTTAATATAATGAGTATAAATTAACTTGACCTATATATTCACAAGGATATTGGGAAGGAAAATGAAAAACCATTCCCTCCTTTCCATCCAGTGGGAAGCTTGACATGTGTTCTTAATAAAGACAAAGGGGAATTAATAGTGTTAATTATATAAGATTTTCCAAAGTACTTGATTTTTTTTTTCTTTACCTTTCAAATAGTAGATGAAATTCTCTAGTTCTGTTTAACTCACGCTATGGTAAAAATTCATCAGAACCCTTAAAGGCTACTGTGCCTGACAGTGAGTCAGGCTGAAGAGTGACAGAAACATACTACAAATTAATGGGATGTGCAAAGGGGCTGCTGGGAAAAATCTTGCATCAAGTTTGAGTCAGAGCTTCCTTACTTGTAGGTTATGGCAAGTAGATCACAAAGAATGGCTCCAATTCTCCCATTATACCCTTACCCATGCTATTGTTGACTCTGAGAAGGAATATAATCTGCCAAGAAGTTCTTGTGGTTGAGCCCAAATTTATAATCAGTCTAGAAGCTATTGTTTACTGGACCAAACACACACACACTCTGCATCTCAGGGAAAAGCCACAGATTGAGCTGCTAAACCTCCATTATGTTCCTGTGGGCTGAGTCATACCAATAAAAGAGCTTGTAAGATCGAAATTTGACCAATAGGACTGAGACTTTCCCCATCCAATCAGAGCTTTACAGCTATAGTCTCATTTGCATTTTCACCAACCAATCAGAGTGGCTCCATTCTGACCAATCAGAACAGTGCTATTTGGACCAATCATACTGTGGAGATTTGGAGTCTATATTTGCTTAGAAATGGACTTATCAGGGACCAGGGGCAGGAACTTCTCTCACCATAAGTTAGCCTCCCTACAACCTTGAAGTATGCTTACTCAGCCTGATCTGTAATGTGATGAGGTACCTGTTTTGCTGGGGCTGATGGGTGACATCAGGGCTTTAATATGAAAGCCTATGTATTCTTTATAACTTGTCTTTTCTGCAGTGGGATTGTTCTATAGATGAGCTGATTTACAATTGACCTGTTTTCAACTGCAAGTTTTCTCTCTCACCCACTCTAAGTTGGGGACTTTCCTGTTGGTTTTTGAGAGACATTTCTGTCTCTGGTCCCTCAGTGACCCTGTTTTGTGCAAATTAAATCCCCAATTGTGTACAGTGTGATTGGTCAGGATGGAACTTCTGATTGGTAGGTGGAAATGTAAACAAGAATATAGCTGTACAGGCAGCTCTGATTGGAAGGGGCAGGTCTCTGCCCATTGGTCAAACTGACTCCAGGAATTCCTTTATAAGTGTCGGCTCAGAGAGCAGGAGGGCAGTGCAGAAGGGTAGCAGCCTAGTCTGCCTTCCCCTGTAAATGGGTGTTAGATTTTGGCTGTTAGGGCCCAATTTACCACATGCAGCCCTTGGTAGGTATATTCCTTCTCAGGGTCAACAGTAGTTAGATTTCAATCTGGCCTTCTATGTTACATTAAAAGAAACGACATCCCATGAAAGTCAGGTGACTTCATTGAGGATAAAGTAGCCTAAGCTGGAACTCACATTTAGGATGTCAGACGCCAGGTTCAGTGCCTCTACATGTTGCTGTGTTTCTCAGGTGGCAACTTCCACTCTGAGAGAAGAACCCATACATATCAGATGGCATCACTGGGTATTACCAAGTGTTATCATTTAAAACTAAACAGCTTTTATCCCACTCATGCACAAGGATTTATTTATAGGAATGCCAATCTGACAATGAAAAAAACTTCAGAACAAAATTTAAGTCATTATTGAATTATTTCAATAAATATCAAAGGGGATTTTAATAAAATCCAGTGAACTTTCTTAAAATCCTATTTCCCATCTTTCTCCTTTATAACTCTCACAGAGTATAAGTGATTATTGGCCACTCATACTTTCATGTGAACTGTTGAACCCAAAAAGGAATATACCTGCCAAGAAGGGACTCCTTGTGGCTAATTGGGCTCAAATTCATAACCAGAGTCTAGAAGCTGTTACTGAAACAGGACTCGTGCATTTCAGAGAAAGCCACAGGCCATGCTGCCTGCCGCCTGTGTTCTGCCAGCAGCACAAACATTTATAAAGGAGTTTGTGGAATTGTATTTCAACCAATGGGCTGAGAGTTGCCCCATCCAATTGGAACTGCACAGCTATATCGTCATTTGCATCTATACTGAACAGTCAGAGTGGCTCCGTAATGACCAATCAGGAAAGTGCTATATGGACCAATCAGGCTTTGCAAATTTGAATTCCTCGTTCACATAACAATGGGCCAACCAAGAACGAGGGTGGGCACTTTTTCTACATGAGCCAACCTCCTCCTTGTCTTGATGAAGTACACTTTTGGTTTCCACCAGGGAGGCTTTGTCTTGTGGGTTTGCAAACAGTGACCTGAATAAAGTTTCTTCTTTTACTGAATCCCAGATTGGGGACTCCCATTGGCATTGTGTTGGTGGCAGTGGCCTTTTGCTGACAGAACTCACAGGGCACCTCAGAACTAGGAAGGTTTGGTGGTATTCCATACCATAAGGATCCATAAGGATCTTGCCCTTCTCTCTCCTCCTCCCCACCCTGAGTTAAAGAAGTAGATCATCTGTCAACCATCAGGTAGCACATTTCAAAGGTGACAACACAAAAACAATGACCTGTGCATCTTTGTTTGTTCCCAGCTGCAGGTTTATTTCCATGTCAAAATCTATTTGCAGAATTGCATTTTAAAGGGGGCGGGTGTGCAGAAAGTGGGATATTATTGCCCACAGCTTAACACTACCACCCCGGCCCTGCCCCCTAACAAACATCCAAAGGACTCAGTAGGTGGGTAATGTGAGTCTGATTTCTGGGCTGCTTTTTCCTCATGATCCTTTTCCCCCTTACTTAGGTCTTTACCTTAGTATTTCTTTGTTAGGATTACCCAACAAACTTTTCTGAGAGGAAGATGACTTATATCTCAAGTACCCAAAAGGAATGGTGCCCAATTCACTTTGGGTTTCTAAAAAGGCTCATGAGTGTCCTCATCTCATGATTTGCTCCTAATCTGGCATTTGGGGGAACATGCATGTTTCATGTCTGTGTCCTCAGCATGTGGTGTATGATACATACTGCCATTCTGAGACCAGCAAACACCCCTTTCTTACTGTCCTAGGTCTGAAACAAATTGAGAGTCACAGGAGTCACATAGAGGGCACCAAACTGTAGCTTCCTCACCAATAAAAATTACTGCAGAGAGAGTGACTTAGCTCTGACCTCAGTGGGTTCTCTCATAAGTCACTGCTCAGAGGGGGTCCAGACAATCATGTGCGTCTGCAGCAGGGACAGTCCCCTTTTGTGTGGACTATGGCAGGTTAGAGCATGCTGCTCCCGGAGGCACCAAGCCAAGCGAGCTCAGGTGCTTCTCCTAAATTTATCAACCAAGTAAGTCGCATCTCCTTGGTTATTTTCTTCCTGGGCTTAGGGAGAAGCTCTTCCCTCTACTCCCCACGGAAGCACAAGAAGTAGAGGATATGTACCATAACAGCTCATGGCAGGGATCCTATAAATAAATGATATTAACTGGAGGGTGCAATCAAAGTGACAGTGCATGTTGGCAGCCAGTCACGAGTCTGTGGTGACAGTGCTGGCTTCTGCTGTGGAATGAAACACTTGGAGGTTGCATGGCTTATCATGGAAACGGTTATTTCTCACCCAGATTAACCGAGGGCTGCAGCTCAGATGCATTTTGCTGGGTGGGGCTGGGCCTGAAGCCAGGCTCTGGGCTGGGTTTCTGGGTCCTCTTTCGTCCTATTCTGGGAAGTAGGTGAAGGAGCGACCAAGTCAGACTATACAGCTGCAGGTCAGTGTCTGCTTAGAGGCAGCTAATGCCTTGTACACTTACATGCCATTAGCCGAAGCATGTCACATCGAAGTCCAGTGAGCCAGGGACCTCACCCCTCCCAGAGGGTGCCTGAGCGAGTGACCTGACCGTGAGGAAGGAGCCAAGAGTGGGGAGCAGTGATGCAACCTATCCCAGTGATTCTAATCAAATTTCTCCTCCTCCGTGGGCCACATTTTCTTCCACCATAAATATGGGAACGAAGATCCCTCCTTTGGACCAGAAAAAGTGTCACACAAAACGGGTCATCACAGCTTCCCCAACAGAAGGCAAAGCCCAGATCTCTAGGTGGCACAAGCGGGCATCCTAGCTGCATGACGTGGGGGTACTTTACTCTCCAAACTCTGGTATCTGAGCTCTGACTAGCTGCCTGGCCTGGTCACTACTCCATGGAGCAGAAGGTGCTCGTGTCCCCATGGAAGGTCCAGATCCAGCCTCTGGTGGAAACTTATGCTGATTTTGGGGCCCCGGTGATAAAATTATTTCATGGTCCTCTCCTCCTCAGGGGTGCAGCCTTTCACCCACCACCTCCTGAATGACAGCCTCTCTCCGTTCACCCCAGGAGAAGCTCGGTGGGAGAGTTCATAGTTGTTCACTGAACCAGAGTGTTTAAACATTTCTTACCATGTATCAGTTATTATGTTATGAAAATAAGAGGGTGAGAGCTTCACAAATAATGCACAGCCTTTAAACCCTCAGAGAAGGAGGGGGAAATATTTAATTTGAAGAAATTGCACAGAGAAGAGGTGTGAAACAGCACATGTGTGCAAAAACATAGCCAGCTACACAGCCCGAGCATAGAGTGCTCCATGTGTCTCACTGCTGTTTCTGTGTTGGTCCTGAAACTTTACACTGGGCAGACTCACCCACGCATGACCTTCCCCAGTCAAAAGACAACCGTGGCGCACCTGTCTTGCTTTCACGTTTCCTGGAGGTCTCTAGTACAGTCACCAACACTGCTCCCCACTCCCTGCAGTTTTGTGCATCACTGACCACTGGCTTCTTTTCTCTCTTTCTCTTTGGACTTGATACCTGGACTTGGATGGCATGACTAAATAGCATCTAAATAGCACTGTCGCCCCTAATAGCTCAGCTTCCACACACTGCTGCTGCTTCTTAATCTTAGATACTCACAGATTCAAAACATGTTGAAAATTAAGACAGCTTCGTCTCCTCTGATCCATAATCTGAGTCACATACAGGCTGCAAGTGCCCCAGTGTGCTAAGGGGAGCCATGGGAGGATTATGATTATCTGATTGGGGGGGGAGGGGTAATGTCACAGGTGCCACAGGGGGTGATAAGGGTGAGCTGTCCCCAAATGTGCAGAGGCTAATTTGCATGTAGCTAGTTCCTGTATTTCATTTTCAAAAATGCCCCAGATTTGATTTCCTGTGATTTTGATTTTCAGTGGTTTCATGCCCATTTATTGGCACACTGGAAGTTTGTACATGAAAGCTTGTATTTTAGGGAATAGCTTGACCCCATCCTATGCAGCAGCTGTCAGACGCTCCACATCCCCTGGGTGACAGCTCAGCATCCGCTGGCTTAAGGACCGGTAGGCATCCAGTACCCACAACGGAGGCTGCAGAGAAATGAAAGGAGGTGCTGTCAGGCGTGGTCAAGAGACATTGCTGCCAGAGCCGAAAAGCCTGCTGTGATCTGTGAGTCAGTGGGACTGTGGGCTGATGACAGGCACGCCCATCAAAGCCAGAAGCTGCCTTTGGGGAACTTCCTTTGAGATTCCCAGCTCCTGAAGAAGGGCCTGGTGTATTCACATGCATTATCTTCAAGTTGTAAAAATAGAAATAAGCTAAACAAAGGACATCTTCAATGTCCTCTGCCTGCACAGGAGAGAAAGTAGAGACTGACGGTCAGGGGCTCTTGGTCCCTCTGCTTTTATAGTGTGCTGCAGGCTGGCGTCTGAGCTGGGCGTCCTATGAGAAGCTCCAGCCTCTCTACTCTGAGCTGAATTCTTGTTTGGGTGAGAGAACATCTTCAGCAACAGCCCCGGACCTGGTCCTCATGCTGCTGAGGCTCTTGACGTTGCTCTGCGGTGAGTAGGACAACCAGAGCAGGGTGTGCAGTCCCACTGTGCGGAGCCTCCCCCTAGATGCCCGTGGGACTTCGCAGGTTCAAGTGTCTGCTAGAGCGCTCAGGGACGCTCAGCTCTCCACTTCTAGCTAAGGGCTCAGAGCCCGGCCAAAAGTAGAAGATACTGGAAAGCCAGACTTCTTTTTAAAGAAAATGATTATTTTAGTTTTTAACTCATAGGCAGGTCTGTCCTTTCTACTTTTAATTGTTGACAGTGTTTTTGGTGTTTTCAAAGCCTCAGAGGTGATTCAAGCAACAAACTGATCTGTCAGTTCCTTGTTACTATCGACATTATTTTCCTTTATCTTTTCTTGACCCCCTCCCCCATTCCTACCATCTAACCCTAGACTTTATCATCACCGCCCCACATCCAAGATCTATTTGCTGCACTGTATCCCCAGCTCATCCTCAAACATGCCTTCAATTCCCCAGGGTTACTTTTCCCTTGTAAATCACCAATGTTTCTGTTGTATATTCCTTTGAGGCAAAGATTGTCATTCATGTTTCTTCCTGTAACCCAAGTGCCATGTACAATGACTAGCATCTAGTAAGCACTCCAAATTATTTGGTGTATGGGTGAACAAAGAAAATATGAGTTTTGTGCTAGTCTGTATTGATTCCTTCCTCTCACCTGAGTGAGGAAGTAAGTATTCAATTATTAGAAGCATTTAGCCCCCCAAAGAAGGCATTTCAGGCTAAATAAACATGGGCTGAAGAGGTCGTAATAATGAGGTGATATTATTGAATGTTAAATAAATCCTAGGCACCATTCTAAGCATTTTATGGGTATCAGCTTATTTAATCATCACAAAAGCTCTGTGCGGTAGGTCCGTTATTATCTCACTTTCCAGAGAGGAAACAAAAGCACAGAGGAGCAAGTACTTCCCAGGTGACAGCTTGTAACGGAAGGGCCAGGATTTAGACCTGGGCCAGCTGGATGAGAGCTTGCATTTCCCCGGAATTTTTAGTTCTTGGTCATTAGACCTTCATATTATGGTCAAATCCTTGTAATATAAGAGAATCTTTGGAGAAATCTGGATTCTCTCTGGGGACTAAGCCTTCTTGAACCTGAGCTGGTAAATGTCAGGAGCAGGAGCCCACCACCGCCCTTCTGACTGCTGCTGCCCTGAGTCAGCTGCTCTCAGCTGGATGACAGATTTCTGAGAGGGAGGGATGACCATGAGGGGCTGGAAGGATGGAGCTGTAAGGAGTTCTGGAACAAGGGTGCCGCCTGGCAGTCACAGGTAGAGAAGTTACCAGAAATCACTTCATAATCATGAAATGAACTGTGTTGTGTTGTGCAGAGGTGTTTTGGGAGTGATGTGGAATGTGAGAACACAGAGGGAAAGAAGAAAGGGAGGGAGAAAGAAAGGGGGAAATAAAGAGGGAGGAAGGGAGAAAAGAGGAAAATTAGAAAGGGAAGGAAAGAGAGAGGAAGGGAAAAGTGGGGGGAGGGACAGGAAGACGTGCTGCTGGGAAATATCCTGAGAAAGTTAGACTTTGTGTCCATCCGTCTGGGATTTGCCGCTCTGTACTGACCTCCTCAAATTCTCTCCCAGCTCCACTTTGTGAACCAACAGGTGAGTTGCACTTCCCTTTTCTCTTCACGACCCATGGGTATGTTGACACTTGACCCATCTAGAGGCTTATGGATGGCTGTGTGACATCCGGTGACAGCTGCTGCGGTATAGAAACAACAGTGGCTCCCTCAGGCCAGGCTGCTGTGTGCATGCCCCTTTCTGCACCTGACACTCATGCCTCAGCAGGGCAGCAGGTAGGTCTTGGTCTTGTCGAGAGCACAGTCTTTTTCTCTGGGACATCCCAGCTTAG
Organism: Aselliscus stoliczkanus; assembly: GCA_033961575.1. Classification (NCBI taxonomy): domain Eukaryota; kingdom Metazoa; phylum Chordata; class Mammalia; order Chiroptera; family Hipposideridae; genus Aselliscus; species Aselliscus stoliczkanus. Next base: position 108,413,029 of record CM066739.1, on the reverse strand, counting down.
GGAGGGGGATACTGTTTGCACAAGGAAGTCAGGTCACAAAGATTGACATTGAAGAAGCTCCATTGAAGAGGCTTGGAGCCCCAGCCTCAGGAGCTCCAAGGCCCCTGCGTGTTCCCCAGCTGGAGTGATAGAGGAAACGCCAAAGTCAAAAGTCCACAGGGAACAGCGTTACGGCCAATCCTTGGACCACATGCAGAAGGAATTGGAAAGAAGCCCAAACAGGATACACCCTGAGGCTGGGTACAGATTAGGCTTTGCCCAGTGATCCTGGCTCCTGCAGAGGTTTGTACAGAAGCTCAGAGAAGAGGCTGCATAGACCTGTGGCATGTCCAGGTGAGTGCACATCTGTCCCTTCCATTGGCAATCACAGGGCAGGATAGCATCAGGGAGGAAAGACGTGAGTGTCTCCAAGTCTTTCCCAAACTGACTGGCCCTCCAGGACTCACAGTGTCTTTGAAGGAGACAGTGTGGGTCTGAGATGTTAGGGAGTTGGAACAGAAGAAACTGCCTTACGACAAGGATGAGCAACATACACTCAGTTTCCTGAAACTCCAAGTTTCATCTCCAACGACAGCCTCAGTAGCAGTCGCCAGTATCCTGTACTGTCTTAGTTCATGGACAGAAACTCCAAAGAATAAGAACCAAATTCAAGGCCTGAGGCAGAAGGTGACGCTGCCCAGGGCAAGACGTGTGGGGGTGAGCGGTTGGCAAAGACACGGCCCTGGGCCACTTGTGGGGTGACGTGAGGGGTGGTCTGTGTCCAGCTGGCTGTTTCTGTCTTGTTTCTAATGCTGAAGATACCAGGAGCCCTGGCGCCCATCATTTGGAACCTGTGTGTGTTTTTCTCTCTAGTGCTGCTTTTGAAAGTCAGCCCCTCTCCACCTGTGGATGGGAACCCCATGACCCTGACCTGTGAGAGCCAACTCTCTCTGCAGGAGCCGCTTGTCCAGTTCCGCTTCTTCAGATATGGCCGGGTCCTGGGGCAGGGCTGGAACAAGTCCTCGCAGCTGCAGGTGGCTGCCGTGTGGAGGGAGGACTCAGGGTCCTACTGGTGTGAAGCTCAGACAGCAGCACCCAGAGTGATGAAGAGCAAGGGCATCTGCATACATGTGCAGAGTGAGCTCCTGGGGCGGGTAGAGAGGCTGCGGCCGGGCTTTGTCACCACTGTGTCCTGCCTGTAGAAGGGGGGCTGTTTGAGAGATGTCCCCCAGCTTCCCTGTGGCCGAGCCCCTCAGTGATCCTCCTTTATTCTTGCTCTTCTCATTCAAGCATACAGGAGGGTATTCAGAAAAGCCCTGCTGGGTGTTTCGCTGTGCTGGAGAGAGTCGTGGAGAAACCTGCGTCATCCGCTGTCTGATTACAAGAGCTGAGCTCAGTTGGCTCACCAGTGTGCGCTGCTCTTGTAGTGGGTGGACTGTTAGTGGGAGCTACAGGGATGGGGAGCTAGAACTGAGGTGCTGAAAGGAGGCTTTCTGGAGATGCCACTGGGGAGGACCCATGGGGACACCACAGGGAAGGCCACTGGGAGATGCCACTGTCCTGGGAAGGAGGAGATGCGGCACCCTCCATGCTAGTATCATGGAGTCTTTCATACCCCATCACCATCAAGTCCAACAATGCCAGTTCCAGATAGCAGAAACCGTCCCCCCTCCGCCAGCACACACACATACATTAAATTATATGTTACTGATTTTGTCCAAGGCCTGTTCCTTCAGGATGGCCACACCTGCTCTTTGTCTCTGAGCCCTCCTTCCTCAGGGTTGTCCTGTGTTGTCTCGTGTTTGTGTAGGAGTGCCCGTCCATGATGTGCGCTTGGAGACACAGCCTCCAGGGGGACACGTGGCAGAGGGAGAGAAGCTGGTTCTTGTCTGCTTGGTGACACAGGCCACCGGAGACATCAACTTCCTGTGGTATCGAGGGGCCCTGGGTCTGAACCTGGAAACCAAGACCCAGCGTTCTCTGACTGCAAAGCTAGAGATCCCTGCCGTGAGGGAGAGTGATGCGGACCAGTACTACTGCACGGCAGACAATGGCTATGGCCCCAGTATCAGCACACTGGTGAACGTTACCGTCACAAGTCAGTGTCACCGCCCTTCAGCCCAGCCAGCAGGTTCCCAGTCGGGTTCCATGTTCCCCCGGGGCACCCTGAGGGAGTTCGATGGGGCTGAGCTTCTGTGGACCTCTCTGACCTTCCACTGTCTCCCTCAGTTCCAGTGTCTCAGCCTGTCCTCACCCTCAGGGCGCCCGGGGCCCAGGTCCTGGTGGGGGACACGGTGGAGCTCCACTGTGAGGCCCAGAGAGGCTCTCCCCCGATCCTGTACCGGTTTTATTGCAATGATGTCACCCTGGGGAGCAGCTCAGCCCCATCAGGAGGAGGCATGTACTTCAACCTGTCTCTGACTGCAAAACACTCTGGAAACTACTCCTGTGAGGCTGACAATGGCCTGGGGGCCCAGCGCAGTGAGGTGGTGACACTCAACATCACAGGTACAACTCAGGCCATGGAACTGACTGGTCAGTGTCTCTTTCCCAGCATCCTGGGAGACATCCGTTGCCCTCCTGCTGTGTCTGGTGCTGGGCTAGCAAAGGTGGGGCTCCTGGGGGGTGCTGTCCTGGGGGTGTAGCTCAGGGGTATGGAGGACACAAAGACTGGGTGCCTGTCTCCTCCTGTCATCAGTGTGATAAACTGCAAGTCCCTAGATAAGTAAGTCCCACTGCACCCCCCCCTCCGCTGGGAAGAGCGACCTTGGTCTCTTTGCTCACGCCCGCTCACGATGTCTGCTGTCTGTTCCAAGTCTTCTTGGCTGCTCATGTGAGGCCTTCTTCCCTCAGTGCCTACAGAAGACAGAATAGATCTCACATCAGTGGTCATTGAGGGGCTGTTTGGCATCCTTGGTCTCATCACTGTTGTTCTGCTTTTTTGCTGTTGGCTCAAGAGAAAAATAGGTTAGTAATTACAAACATTGGCATTTTGTGACATGACCTTTGTTTTCACTGAAATAGGCTGGAGTTATGCTGTGTGTCCTGTAAAGAACGAATGTGTCCGGTTAGTTACGCTGATCACAGCCCCCCAGAGGGAATGGCATCTATTAAAGCGGGCGGAGCTGTTAGCAGTTCTCTGTCCCCTAGCAGTTCTCAGTTGCTACAGTGTGCTTCTGTGATTTACCTGTCATTCAAAAATGTTACATTTAAATAACTAATCAGTTACTGGAAGAGACATTCCAGCTATGCTGACCATCTCCCAATTAAGTCGGTGCATCAATTCTTACTCACCTTAGGCCGTTATCATGTGCTTTTCCCCCTGAAATGCTTGTGCATACACTCTCTTCATTGCTGGGTCTTCTCCACTTCTCAGCTCAAATGTCATTTTTTCCAAGAGGCTTCCCCTGGCCACGCAGCCTGCAATTCCATTATTCTTCATCAGAGTGCCAAATCAGATAGTTTTGCACTTTACCAGCATGGGTGATTCAATATTTATTTGTACGTTCAGTCTAGGTCCCCTGTTGTCCATAGACCAAGTTAGAGATGGGCCAAGAGGAGACCATGGGAGATTCTCATTGAGCTCCAAGGTTCCTGGTATCTCTGGGTACCTGGCCCCAGTTCTGGTGTGGAGTGGCAGTGCCTGTTCCTGAGGGCTCTTGTGATGAGATTAGAAGCAAAAAGGCAACTGGTGTGAGGGTTCAGAGGCTCGAGCTCCAGGCCTCGCTCTGGATTTCCTGTCAGGGAAGCTGCTTGACTGCCCTAGAGCAGAGTGTCTCCATCTGACAATGAAGGGCCTAAAAGACCTCCAGGACGGCCTCTGGGCACAAAGTGGCCTCTTTTGACAAAGAGCATCTTCGCACCAGGACTATGGGAAAACACTGGGAAGGAGGGACCTGCACTGACGTGTGTGTTGTTTGATTTGCAGGACAACCTTCAGCCAGGGACCCGGTCAGGTGAGGCCTGTGCTGTGTCTGTGGGCACGGATGGCGTGGGAATATATTCAAAACAGCTGAACTATCCTCTCTCAGGAGGTGTCCTCATATCTTTGTATCCCCAAAATGGCCACTCAGAGTTCCCCCACTGGAAACTCTGAACATTCACTTGCTACTCCTTCTTTTATATATTAACTAATTAAATCCTTTCATCATTCTTCCTAATTTATCCCCTTCACTAAATCCACAGAATAAGAAAGGTCCATCACTTCTACCCATTTCTTGCCTTCATTCAATCAATTAACCAATATCTGGGGGTCTGTAAGCCATTCTGTTCGGTGCTGAAAGGCATGGAAATATGAGGAAACCTTGAAAGTTATAAAGAACCTCAGAAACTATGTACACATTTCTGAAATGCAGGCCAGAGGGTAAAAAGGGGACTGAATAATGTGATGGTCGAGTTGTTTGGAAGTTTAGAAGAGGAAATGATAGTGAAAGTACTTCTGTCTGGGGACACCAATGTTTGGCTGACATATTTTATAGTGTTATTGTCCATGCCAACAAAAGCCACATTTGTTTCCAAAGCAGAGTGGTGCTCCTCCAGTGGCACGTGGACACGTGAGGCCATTTTCTTCTTTTTGTTGTCAAGATGCTTGTTCTGCCAGCAGCCAGTATTCCATCAGGGCTGGGCCAGTCTCTCTTCATCCAGTGTCTTTGGAGTGCCCCCTCCCCCCATGGTTGCGAAGGGCACTTCGGGGTGAGGGCAGCACCTCTATGAGCCCTCAGAGAAGGGCCTTGCGCTGTGGGGCCTGACCGTGCCGAGCAAGCCAGGCACGGATGGGGCCTGTGCGAACCAGCCAGCTGGTCCCCAGGAGTTAGTGTTGCACTCGGGACCCTTAACAGGCTTGTCTCCTTCGACATCTTCCCCATGATCCCAGACGGTGAGGTCTGTGATGTCTGAAATGCTGCCCCAGATGGAGAACATGTATTTCTGTGTTTACAGGAGCCCTCCCCTCCCTCCACCCCGGGAGTCCACATACCTCAACACGACCACCCCGAAGCAGCGACAGCCCATATATGAGAACGGTGAGGCCCCCCAAATGCTCTGATCCATACGTAGCTGTGAAACAAGCTGGGGAAGAGGCTAGGGGCTGATGCGTGCTGGCCAAAGTGGACCCCGCCGTGCTCCGGCCACCTGTGCAGACAGATGGTTCTTGTGACCGGTGGCAGGAAGGAGCAGCTGTGTCCTGACCCCTCCTTTCTCTTCCAGTGAATGTTGTACGTGGAGATGAAGTTTATTCTCTGGCGTACTGCATGCAACAGGAATGGCAACCAGCCACAGGTGAGGCATGAGGATGTGACTCTGTCCCTGACTTTTGTCCTTTCTGGAACCAAGGAGTTACTGGGCGGCTGCCGTGGCAGCATTCTGCCACTGAGCACTGTGAGCACTGAGCCGACCTAAGCCAGACTTGGACTTGGGTCTAGGACCTGCCTCGAGGTGCCCTGTGTGACACTGATGGGGCCTGGCCATGGAGTGTCTGTCACTCCACAGCCCTATCAGGCAGAAGCATGGGGGCGGTGGCTTCTGCCTGTCCCCTCTAGGTGACCCTGTGCATATTCCCTCAGCACCCCCAACACAGCTGCCTACAAGCTGCTGCTGTCTATCCCAGGCCTGGTGCTCCCAAAAATGCCAAGAGGCACAAATGCCAGGAGGGACCCACTTGTCTCCCCCTCAGGCTGCTGATTTTCCTCTGCAGGGTAAGGGAGTCATGTTTGTGACAGACAGAAAAGTGAGACGGAAAATACCCACGGAAATAACTCCATAGGAAATAGATGGGAGCAAAAGAAGCCATAATTAGCACTGACTTAGCATGAGTGGAGTCTCACAGCTCCGTCTTTCTCTCCACAGCAGAACCCCCAAGGACATGTGCTGACGACAAGGTAGGTTAGAGTCCCTGGGTTCTTTCTCAGTACTCTTTCTCTCTGTCTTCTGGGGACTGATTCTCCAGCTTTTTGAATTACGGCCACTGAGGGAAAACAAAAGATCCCCTGGCCAGCCAATCTTCTCCCTTATCTTCCCACACAATGGGGATTAAAAACAGTAATGTGTCACCATCCAGGGCACTTTGGGGGGCTTATCTGTCCTTTAGCAACCGGGACACAGAGGTGATTCCCGAGGGAACTGCAGTGAGTGCTTAATCTAAAAATTCTGTTTGAAAATCATCACACTGAAACGCTGTTGTACCTTACATACGTAGCAACTCTGTGCTGTCAGGTTACGCAAACACCTAGAAATCTAAATTAATATTGAATAAAGCTAAACTGGTAGTGATCAGTAATTCTAAACTTTGAACAATTCAAGACATCACTGGTGACACAAAAAGGCTTTCAGAAACTTGCAGAAATGCCTGTGTGCAAGGACAGTTGGTGGTTGGTAATTTCAACTATAGGGTGACAGTCACAGGTTCCAAGACAGAATTCGCATATTTGGAAAACTCCGGCGACATGCTAAATTTAGTTTATGGATTCAAAATTCTGACATCCTTAAAATAATGGCAGCCACGGAAATGCCTAACAATGAGCCAGAAGAGTGAGGGAAGGCCTCGTATGTCTGGGTCAGTTTGCAGCTCCTCCAGAGCCCCTCCGCAGCCTACCAGTCGGGGGCAGGCGCTCTGCAGAAGCTGGCCTTGGCCACAGCCTTCCAGGGGACTCCATTCATGTACGCGGTGCCCCAAGAAAGGTAGGGCGCGTCCAGGCAGCCTGGGACAAGGACTGCCGGGGCGCTCTCTGCCTGTGCCCCTTGCTCTGGCCCTAGCTCTGTCCCTCCTTACAGGACTTCTCAGTCATCTATTCCGGGGTGAAGAAGGTAACCATTATGGACGTGGACTATGAAAATGATATATAGGGTTACAGAAGATTCTATCTGAGAAACCATCCATGACCCCGTGCCTCAGACCCAATATGTTCTCTAGCCGTCCCAGGAATCAGCTTCCCAGGACACCTAACCAGCTGCTTTCCTCCATGGGACAATGCCTGCATCTATTGTGACATGAAGTTGGCTCAGAACCTGAAGGGACCACCCAGGAGAACCAACAGGAATGCCTGAGTGGGAAGGACTTTGTTATCGAAACCCGATTCTTACAGGTTCTTTTAGGCACAGGTCAAATTGTGCTCAAACTCCTTTTTACAAAAAGAAACAGGACAGGACAGTGAAGCTTCCAGCACATGAACCCAGGGCTGCTGATCCTGTGGAACTGCTCCAAGCAGAGAGCTGGGTGTCTCATTCCGTCCAGGCGCTTTCTCTGCTCACACGGTCCCGAACTCCAACCCTGCTCCTTACATCCATCGTCTTGTTTCACCATAAAATACGTGACTCAGTACATTGGGGTCACAGTTACCACATTAGAAATAAAACAAAGTTACATAAAAAGTTATTGTAGTTATACTCAATATTAGTGACATATTTTGGAGGCAGAGGTCACTCGAACTGCCGCCCACATAATGAGTGGTAATCTTTGTAAGTTTCCCCACATCTGAAGTTCTGCATTTGTTGCAAACTCAAGAAGCTTTATGAATATAATTTATTTTATCCACAAACATTTTGAAAACATGTGATAACATGGTTGGGAGTCTGCATTTTAATTTTAAATCAATCGTATGCTAAGTCTCCTAAATCAAAAAAATTGCAAGCGTATACAATGTAAACAGTCAAAGTCTTCCTTATAATCTAACATACGTGAGACCCATTGTTAAAAACTAAGCATGGTTAAAAATCACAGCTCTATAGATATTTTTCTATTTTTGTACAAACATTTATATATACATGTAAATATACAAATATTTAGAAATACACCTATTTAACAAAATATGAAATATTTTCAAGTCTGTGTACTATTTTAAAAGACTGTATACTATTCTGTTATATAGATAAATCACAATATTTTCTTTTGGTAGAATATACATAAAATTTATGAGTTTAACCATTTTTAAGTGTATGATTCAGTGCCATTAAATACTATCATGATATATTTTAATCCTTTCAACTACTGATGGATTTTAAGGTGATTTCCAAAATGTTTATATGATAAAACCAATACTAAAATAAATAAATGTCCTTGTACAAATATATATGCATTCCTGTTAATTCATCTGAAGGATAAATTTGTAAATTGAGGATTACTACATTTTAAGTTATGCACATTAAATGTTTTTGTTAAATACTCACAAATTGCTCTCCAGTAAGGATGTATCAATTCACGCATCTACCAACAATGTATGAGAAAATCATCTGTGGGAGAAAGTATTGCTATTTCATTAAAATTTGTAAAACTGGGACCAGCTGAGTGGCTCAGTTGGTTAAGAGCCGGAGCTCTGAGCAACACGGATGCCGGTTCGATTCCCACATGGGCCAGTGAGCTGCACCCGAGCTGAGCTGCCAACAGGTGATGGGATGCTGAGAACACATGCTCCTAACAACAAGATTTCTAGTTCGACTCCTGCATGGGATGGTGGGCTATGCCCATCTGCAACTAAGATTGAACACAGCACCTTGGGCTGAGCGGCCACGAGCTGCTGAAGGGCAGCCAGATGGCCACTGAACTTGGAAATGAGCTAGCTAGCTGCGCCCATCACAACTGAGACTGAAGGACAACAACTTGGCTGTTTCCCTTCCCCAGTTGCCCAACACTGTTCCCCTTCCCTACTAAAATCTTTTTTTAAAAAATTGTAAAATTACTCTTTATTATTATGCTGCCTCAATCATTGTTTTAATTCTCTCCTTCAGAAATTTATATTAGACATATACTGAACGTTTTCATTCTAGTCTCATGACTCTTAATTAGTCTTTCCAGTTTTTAATTTCTTTATCATCACTGTTGCATTCTGAGTATTTCTTAATCTCTATGTTCCAGCTTACTAATTCTCTCTTCAGTTATGTCCACTTTATTGTTTAACCTATTTATGTCTTATTTCAGTGGCTACATTTTTTTCTTTTGAGAGGTATCCATAGTAAAATGTTTAAAAGCATGGTTTCTAAAGAATCATCTGGATTTACATTTTCCTCCATTTACTAGCCTTGCAGTTTGGGTCAAACTAATTATGTGTGTTTTTTCATGCTTAAAATTGGGATAGCAATTGTATCAAAAATATGTTTGCTAATTATGTAAACCTATGTGCTTAAAATGCTTAAAAGTGTACCTGTTACATATCAAGTACTCAAGCAATAAATTAGTATTTCCCCTTTGCAAACTTACCTTTTTGTTATTTATAGTATTTTACTATTATGGGCTTAATATTTCATTTTATTATTTTAGCAACCTTAGATAGTTTAAATGTGTTAAATTTATTATAACTCCTAGATAGTTCTTCTACCTGAAGTTTTAGGTATTTAAGCCCACATTTATAACATATTTTGAGTCTTGTTCATCATAATTTGGTGAAATTTGTGACTTTAGATGAATAAGCTTCTGGTGCAGTATAGGAATCCTATGCGACCTGGACTTCTGAGTGTTTCTCAAAGGCCATTTTGTATTTGCTTCTTCTAAGACATGGGAGGTCACTATCCAGAACCATTTTTTATGATAACTCCTTATTTGGGGTTTCCCAGAGCACACCCATGAGAGTGGCACAGTCCTGGGGTTTGTGGTTTCAGGGGAAACTTTCTAATTTCCCCAGGTCTCATACAAACCCAAGCTTTCTTATCATCTCTCTATGCTGGTGGGTGAATTTGCCCCCCACCAAACCCCTCGTTTATTAAAAGGAAACTCCTCTGATAGTCCAGATTTTAGGCAGGTGTTTTAGTTTCAATTTGATGTTTTTTGGGGGGGCCCAAGGTTTTGTCTCCTAATTCCACATGGATTTTAAATGCTAAGCTCATAAAAATGATTTAGTGTAATATTTTCTCCTACACTCCTCCCCAGGGGAGCAGTAATGTTAATTTTTATGTTGAACACTCTATTTTCACTTCCTTTTTTTTTTTCCTTTGTCTGCAGTGGGGAAATTTCCCCTTTTTATTACCAGTTTGGTTATGCATTTTAAAAATTATGTAACATTTATCCATCACTGAGTGGATGAATAGATGCTTCCTCTTACTGGGGATCATACCTTTGTGAACTGGGAAGGAGTTTGTGGTAGAGTACGTTAAACAGTGGGCAAAAATCCTTGAAAGGAAGTCAAGACTGAAAACCAGAAGTATAATCTAGATCTGAGCTCTTGAGTTTTCTTCTGCTACCAGCAACCAGTGTTCACCTGCCAGGAAGATCCCCTCAGGAAGCTGCTCTGAGAGACTCTATTACATGTCGGTGTGGTGAGTGACCTGTGGTCCACAGCTCCCCTGGGTCACTAGCCTTCCTGCCTGGAAAGTCATAACCCATCCATGTTCTGGAAAACCCACAATGTACAATTAAAACAGAAAGTAGAAGCTTCAGATTGAATTGTCTTTGATTCCTGGGTGCCCCACATGTACTGTCCCCAAGGAGCCCAGGCCCCTCATCAAGAGGTGTCTGATACAAGGAGGGAGGTAGGACTGTTCCCTGTTGCAGATGCTTCTTGCATATCTATGGGTTTGAGTCCCAGACCTAGAGATGTGGGTTAGAGTCCCACAGTCCTGCTAGGGCCACAGTGAGAGCCCTATACCTCTCCTTTGACAGGCAGTCAGAGAGGAATGGTCCCCACTCCTCATACTCACCAGAGCACTCAGTCCAGCCCAGGGATTACTCTGCCTCTGGTGGCCAGTATCTGAGACAAGTCCCTGCAGGTGTGGGTGAGCACGGCCAGCCTGGGGGTGTGTATGTGTGCACTCTCCTTTTCTACTTCCAATCTGTGTAATTGGAGGAATAGCATGCCATCCTGCTGAGAGACCCTGGAAAGATGAATACGTAGGATGGTATTAGAGAAGGTCCACCAAGAAGCCAAAAAGCTCTGTGAATCACAGCCAAACAATCCAATCAGGATTGTCCCTGGAACAGACCCAGGGTGGGACACCAGTGACCCAGGGGACCAGGCAAAGTTAGATCTATATAAGAGACGTTTAATAACGGGACTTCACGAAGGGGTCCCAAAACCAAAGACTTTGAGTAAGATCTAGGAAATACAGTAAAGGCCCAAGGAGAACCCACCCACCCTCCCTGCAAGGGCTTTTGAGGCTTACCAACATTACACTGATAATGATTCAAACACCCAGATAACACAAGACGGATCAATGTGATCATCATCAGTAGAGCCCCATATATAAGAAAAAAGCTACACAAGCTGAAAGAGGGTTGGAGATGCCAATGTCTCAATTGGCTGAGATTGTTGTTAAAGTGCTTGACAGCTGAGATCCGTTTCAGGAAAGACAGAAGCAAGCTACATGACTACCAGCGGTTCTGCTCATAGCAGCCTTGGCCATGACCAGCCAGGACCCAATGAGATGCCTGCAGGAGAGAACAAATGACCATGGGTAAGACCCCCGGGACCCCTACAACCTGGCAGAAAAGGTCATCCATCGGTTGCACCACAACAACGTCCTTTTGTGCACAAGGACAGAGAACAGACTGCTCCCACCTTCTTTGGCAAGGAGAAGAAGGGAATTGCCTCTAAATATCCTATCAGATGCCACAGCGGGCTGACAGTGATCAGGAATGACAGGCCCAAGGACTGACATGTCCCACAGTGAAACCTGGGGAATGACAGCAGTGGAAGAGACACTTATAGCCTTCCTAATTGACACCGGTACTGGTTACTCTTTACTGAGCACTAGACAGGGCCCCTCTCCCCCAAGAGCACATCCCTTGCTGGCGTATCTGGCTACTTGTGTGTACAAAAGGGAAGAGCGGGTGTTCGGGCAGACAGGAGGCTGGGAAGAGCCAAGACAGCTGCCATGAGTGAGCGTGTAAGACTCCACCAGGCATGAAGCCTTGGAATTTAAAGCCATTCCCTTTAGAGAGGCAGGAGAAGGAAGGCATAATGCCTCTGATAAGCACATTTCTTTTTTTGTGAGGACATTAATATTCCAATGAGGTAAATCATACTTGTTTCAAAGCAGACCAGGCCTCAGGTGGGCAGGAATAACAACAGTGATCCTTGTGGTCGAAGGAGATGGTAGTATTTGTGGGGTTGATGACAGGGGTTGAAGGAAGGGAAAGGACTGTGGTCTCTCCTTTCTGTTCATGACTTCCGCACACATACAGGTGATTTCCATTCCTCTGTTTGGAATTCCAGGAGGCACCATATGGAAATTTCTGAGCTTGTTTTTCTAAGGCAAAATGAAAGTGTGGCAAGAAAGGAGAAGGTGCTGGGGCCAGAGTGGATGGGGTTTGGGGGTCCTGGTGTGGAAAATGCCTTCACCACCTACAAAGGGACACAGGAGGCTCTGGGTGTGGTTGTGTAAAGGAAGCGAGATGCTGCCTGCTGGGGTGGAAGGTGACGGGTTTCGGTGCCACAGGGACCTGGGTTTGAATTCCTGCTGCTGGCACACACACCTGGGGCTGGAGGTGATTGTTTGGTATGGGATTCGAGAGCCATCACAAACTATAAAGGACGTCAGGTGGTGCCAAGCCCTCCTGGTTGCTTACAGCTCTTTCTGGGGACTTCTGCTGCTTTCCAGTTCTGGACTGGAAAGATGCCTTTTACAGCACACCCTAAGTTCTGAGTCCCAGGAACCGTTTGCCTTTGGATAGGATGACTCAGAGACTAAAAGGAAACAACTGTATTGCTGAATGGGACTCCCACCACATTTGAAGAAGTCAGAGCCAAGGTAACATGGGACGTGTCTGGGCCCTTGGACTACAGTGGAAATTAACGGCTTCATGGAGGCCTCAGTCTATGGGAAGGAAGGGCTGAAAAGACAAACAGCCCAAGAAGCCAATTTAACCTGGGCGAGGTCTTACCAGCTGCCCTGCTTCTGTCAGAGCAGCCCCTTGAAGCTGCCATGGAGCCCCTGTGAAATGGTCCATGGGAGACCCTTTCTTAAGGCTGAGAACTACTGTAATCTTGAAAGGGATCACATTGTGAAGGAATTAGATGCTGTAAAATGTGTACTGTCTCCAGCAGCTGTTTCACCTGCTGGACAGAAATACACTTCGAGCCGCTGAGGTTTGCCCCAGATGCTCGCCTCTGACCCGCAAAGTTCCTGTAGAGAAATCAGCTGACTGTCTTGTGAGAGGCAGCTTGTAGGGAGGGAACTAACTGCTTTTCTCTGGCTGCTTTTAAGAGTCTTTCTTTGTCTTTAACTTTTGTGTTTTGAAGGCAGAACAGAATATTGTCACATGCTAATTGGTTTATAAGTACTTGCCGAATAAGTGAGTGACTGATCAACAGTGAAGAGAAGGATGAGAATAGAAGATCAGATGTTTAAGATGTTTCCTTAGTCACTTGTGGTTAAAGGATTCTACAATATTCTGGACACAAGGAATTGCTTATATCTATGTATCTATATGAAATGAAACCACTGATGACATTTGACTCAGTTCATTGTTTAGTATGGGTTATCGTAAACTAGTGATTGTGGAGTGTGGGTGCTGCTTCCTCTAAGAGGTCTTCTCCCGTTTCCTGACCCTGGGCTGGTGCTTCTCGCATGTCCTCCATCTGGATTTCTAGCTGCACAGTTTATCCCAGCACAGTGCAATTTCCCATGCAACTGACAGCATTCCTCAGTAGTGTGAGTGTTCTTAGGGACAGAAATGGCTCTGGCTCTGTGTCTAGCACAGCTGTCAACAAAAGAAGAAGCAGTTGAGTATGGATGGCTTTGAGCTACATACAGTGCATCAAAGTCAGTCGAGTTGTGCACAATTAGATCCAATTTGTTTCACGGTCAAAGGTGAGATGCTTATGTATGATTTCTGATTAAAATTGTGTCCTGTGGTTGGGAAGAGAGGTTCAGCATGCGGGTGTTTTAATGTTAGTGCCGGTCCGGTGCCAAAAACACTGGATTGTTTTCTATTTTCAGCTCTGTAAGTCAAGGACTATTTCATCTTTAACTTGTGGCCCCAGCACCTAGCACAACGAGTGACACCCTGTGTAGTGTTCCCCACTCAATTTGAATTTCAGGTTAAGAAAAACCAATTTTTCTATCACTACATCCCATTCAATATTCAGGATATACTTACACTGAAGAAATACTCATCGTTTATCTGAAATTCAGTTGTAAGCAGAAGTCTGTCTTTTTGTTTACTAAATCTGGCTAACCTAACCAAAAAGAATTACTTTTAATTTATGAGCATAAATTAATGAGCATTCACGTATATGAATAATGAGCATTTTTTTCTTATATGTACATGCAGTTTCAGCTCTGCCCCTTAATTCACCCCTCCACTCCCCAGGGAAAATGAAGTGATCCATTCCGTTGTTGGGGGAACAGCCAATGAGTGATGCCTAACTCAGCGTCATGCTTTTTCTCACGAATTCAAGTTTGTGGGCAGAGAGGTCTGCAAATAGGAATGGACATACCCCTATATGGGGGAAAGTCTAAAATTTCGAGAGCAAATTCTCAGAGACACAAACAACTGTGGCATGGGCTTAAGGAGCACAGAAATGAAAGCAAAGAAACAAACATGGGGACCATGTGTTCACAAGGTGAGGCTTTCAGGAGGACCAGGCCTCCTGCTCTGGGCTTTGGTAAGAGAGCAGGGCATTTTGTGGACTGAAGGAGCTCATGCTACACCACTCTTCTAAAACCCTGCTGAGCTTTGGCAAGAGGCTTGCGGCTATAGGGCCCATGGGTATTGACCTTGGTAAGTGGCATCTGCTTGGGGTGTTTTTGTTTATAGACCAGTGGCTGTTTCTGTAGAGGCAGGACTGTACCCAGGGATGCCAATAAGAAAAGGCACAAGAACCCCATCAGGGTCTCAGGTAGCTGCGAAAGCCTTTCTCTCTGAGCAGGAACAAATGAGGTGAGGGCTCCTTGCGGGCAGTGGCATACAGATGACTACCGGGCTGGGGGCTATGCAGTGGCTCCTTGAAAGCCCAGGGAAGTCTGAGTGTCATTTCCAGGCAGTCATCACCAAAGCAGAGAGCCTTTCTTGGTGAAAGCTAAAATCTATAATTTTTTAGGCACTGGTGGCTGGAATAACATCTTTTAGCTGTAAATTTCCTGTGTGCTACAAAACACCAAAAAGGATATCACTTCAAACTGTTGGTGTCAGGCCTAGAAAGGACCTTATGTCAGTAACTCCCAATTCCAGCCTGCAGCCAGGCTCCAGAAGCACACTGGGGGGATCCATCTTGGGTTCACGTGTTGTCCACTAGGCTTAAGAATTACTGGGTCACGTTCAAGTTTGGAGAGTTGTTGCAAATGGGCATGCAGGGGTCACTTTTGTCTTACTGAAATGTGATGCAAAGGGCAGGAAGGGCAGGTTCTTGGGGAGCAACACTTAGGACGGATTAGTTCTCACCAGACCATTTGGGGCCCAGGCTTCAGAAACACAGCCAGCAGTTCCATTTCCACAATCTGCTGAACTGTATGTCTCCGCTGAAATAGATGTGGGGACAAGGTGAACGTCTGCCGGGCGGTAAGCTTCTGAGGCCAATGGAATGGCACACAAGAGGCATCCAACCTTTTGGGGCAAAAGCTCAGATGTGATGTTGCAAGAAATCCCCCCTTCAACTCAGAAACAAGGTGTCCTTCAAAGGGAAGTGAAACTGTGAGGTTTGAATAGATTTACTGGGAAAGAAGAGCAAAAGAGGGTGTTCCCACCCATCCCCCAAATAGTCAATATTAGTCTTCTACTGGGAGGTTTCTCACAAACAAGTTTAAATTCCAAGGTTCTGGGTCAGCTGGCACCAATTGCCTGATAGTCTCCTTTCTTACCTGTGGCTGGACCTCAGTTATACTCTCTGGTAACAGTAAATGTGGGTTCTGGTTGCTTAAGGCTGCCTGCTCTAGGATTGGGCTTCTGAAATCCCGTGGTTCTGGGGCCCAAGCTGTGATCATCTTCTATGTCATTGTAATTCTTGGAACTTGTCAAAACTGTGGCTCCCAAGAGTCTGCCATTGAATCAACACAACCTCCAAAGTCCGGAAAGAAATTATTCAGTCTTACTGTGAAATGGTCCGGACAGTAAATTCTCCATGAGGGTCGAAAACCACATCCAGTTCTCAGGAAGACACCGTTTCATTCATTTGCTCCATATAGGTTTACAAAGGGCCTGCACGTTGTAACCCTCAACTTGCAGTCATTTCTAGATTGAAAGTAAGAAACCTGATATCTCAAACGGGGCCACCATTCCCCCTGAAAACAAGCTGAAAGGGCATGCTTTGGAACTGGGTGTTCTCTGTACCTCTGAAAGGATTATACCTTTGAGCTAAATCCTCTTCTTTTTTTTTTTTTTTTTTGAGGGCAGTGTCACTGGCCCTCATATGTGGGACCCGAACCGGGGCCGCTGGCTTCCCAAGCCAGTACTTAACCACCATGCCACTCAGTCAGCCCGAGCTAAATCCTCTTTAACTTGGAGATCTAACATGATATTTACCAATGCTGGCATCCCAGACATACAACACTCAAAGGTACACTAAATTCTGAAGATCATTATACTGAAAAATAGTTTAAAATTCAATGATCATACAGCTTGAAATTCTGATTCTAGGCTAAGCTTGCAGCAACCAGCGCTGAAATTCGTGCCATTGTCAGAGCTGACAGGTTGGTGTGACGCTTGGATTTGGGATCTGAATGCATCTTAAACCCACCAGGCTGGACATGTGCACTTTAGCTGAGAAGCACACGTTGGGGTCGACCTGATCCCCGGCTGCTCGTCCTGAAATAATGCCGTTGTTTCCTGCTGTTCAGGGGGATTGATAGCAGACTCTGGCTCTGTGCACCTGGTAAATGGGGTCACCAGGCGGTAGCCCATTGCTTACCTTAGGGTAAAGTTGGAATTCATCCTTCTTGAAGCCAGCTGCAACTGTCCTCTGGGTCACTCGGGAGTTTGCGGTCTCAAAATTCATTTGGTACCCAGCCAGACAGCCTTCACAACTCAGCACAGAGAACTCCAGATTAAAGACCCAGTGATATCAACATTTACATTACAGCCCAGGCTGATATGTCCCCCGCTTGTTCCCTAGATTCTGGCAGCCCCCCTCCCAGCCCCAGTGTTGGGGACAGGATGAACTAAATGGCAAGTCAGTCCACGGGCAAGTTGGGCTCCAGCGGTAGCTCAGCGTCGTGTGTTGTGTTCCATTTCTCCCTACGGGTCAGACCCTATGTGCTCATCTGCACTTGCTTTCTGAGGATGGAAAAGGGGCCACAGGTTAAACCTGACAAGCTTAGGAAACTGAAAAAAAACTCATAACTAAGGTGGGCCATGGCGGGAAGTCACATCATATCTTTAGCCTGAAGCTTCCTTAAGTGAGCCTGTCTATTGTCTTTCTGCACCTAAAATGACATTCTTGGAATGTCAGTAATCCCTTTTTCCAGACCAGAGCAGGAAACTACAGAATTCCTCATTATTATTCTTGTCCCCTGATTACCATCTGTATGTGCTATAAAAAGTGAACTATTAACTATCCTGTACCCACCTATGTGAAAGAAGTACCTGTCTCTCCAATTTACTTTATCCAATCCCAGAGATTTCCCTGCTTTGCTTTCTCCCACCCCGTTAATCTACTACCAGTGGATTTTATGTAACCTTCCTCTTTTGATTCTATGTATAAAATAAGCTGCAAACTGCCAATTTGCAGAACATTCTCTCAATCCATTGAGATTTTGCTTCCTGACAATTGTCAGTTTGGCTCAAATAGACTCTTATAAGCTTTCCCTTAGGCTGGATGCTTTTTTGTTGACATTTCCATGTGCCCTTCACTGGGCAGGTCTAAGTGTTGGCTGAGACTGAGCTTGTAAATTCCAGTCCATTCTAACACTTTATTTTTTGAGTCAAATTGTATTAAGACAGATCCATAGTCCCAGCAGGTTAGCCATGGTCAGTATGTATGGGAGGCACGGTCATCTTTTGTTCAGGAGCAGCTACTGCCCAGTTAGAGGTTGAATTTTCTTATGCTGCTCCTAAAGTTATGTATTGTTTTTATTTTCTGCTGGTAATCACAAACTTACTTTGATAAATAACATTCATTTATATTTCTTCAAAACAACTCCTTCCCCACTGTTGATCTGATAAAGAAGATATCTCCTGGTGGCTAACTGGGCTCAAACTTTGAAAACAGAGCCTAGCAACTATTACTAAACAGGAGCCTCTCACACAAGCTGGGCTTTAGGGACAAGCCTGAATTCACTGCTTATTGCAGGCATTTGCCTGAACACTCTTCTTGACAGCTGAGCCAGCCCTTATAAAGGACTTCCTGGAATCATATTTCAACCAATAGAACTGAGACTTTCCCCCATCCAATCAGAGTGGCTCCACTCTGACAAATCAGGACCGTGCTCTTTGGACCAATCAAACTGTGAGGATTTAGAGCCTTCATTTGCATGAGGATGGACCAATCAGGGATGATGGCTGGGAAATTCATTGTATATAAGTCAGCTCTCCTCTGGCTGGGAGGACGCCCTGCAGTTTCTACTAAAGGCCAAATATTGTAGTTCCCTGGCTGGAGCCACAACTGAGCAGCTACAACACTGGAGAGTATGTGTTGGAGCTCAGCTGACTCAACTTGGCCAGATCAGAGATGAGCTGTCTAACTTAGAGAGCTGCCTCCCCTGAGGGCCACATTACAGTTGTGCTGTATTACAACCAAGCTGTTTGTATTGAATGAAGGTTTTCTTTATTGCATCCCTAATTTGGGGGTTGCTGTTGACACCACCCTTCAATCATGTTATTATATTCTTTTGAGTTTAAGTAATAAAATTTTATCTTTTTATATGCAGACAGTCCTTGACGGTGGAAAAGCAATGTGCAACTGAGTTTTTTTCTTTTTCCTAGTGATATAGGTGGTGGCCTCTCATGATGCTGGGTAGCCTCAGAGCTGCAGATCCTAGCCAGCTTCACCATCACAACGGTTAAATAATGGACACTTGACAGTGTCCTGTGTTGCCAGCATGTTTTGGATATTGTTTGGGGTGTTTGCATCCCATTGTGTCTGCAAATCTTCCAACTGTATCTCCTGACTGGTGAGGACAGGAAGGTGGTTACTCTTGAGATGAAACTTGAGATAAGAACCAACTATAGGCTGTCCTGAGCACATTTAAGGTGGACTATGATGTTTGGTAGGTTAGTGTATTAAATGCATTTTTGACTTAGTGATGCTTTCAATTTACAATGGGTTTATTGGGATGTAAGCCCACTGTAAGTTGAGCATCTTTATTTTGTGATTATCTATTTAACAACATTTTACTGTATAATTACTCAAATTTATTTTCTATATCGTGGCATATTTTCAATGGGGCACATCCTCTAAGAGTGTTTTTGGAGGGTGTGTGGGTGCCATGTTGAGGCCTGTTAGACCATGATCATCCTTAGTTTCTAAAATGTTTTGATATTTGTAACACCCACTGGGTAGCAGGGTCTTGGTGTTACATCTGACATTGACATTCATAAGACAGTAGGTGCACTTTTGCACCATTGAGCTTCACAGAAAGATGCAAAACAATAAATGTCAGCATGGAAGCATTTGGGGTGGCATCAGAGGGAGTCTTCACAGTGGTTCAGGAGCTCCTCTCTAGTGCTCCAACTAACAAGTCAGGACAAGGACAAAAATGGGCCTCGGGGCCACTACAAGGTACATGTTCAATTCCAAAGTCACATCCCACTTTGGGTTGCCCCTATTTCTGTTTCCCACCAGCATTAATAACGCTGAGCAGGCTCCTCCCAGTTTAGATGCTGTTTACCAATCATGACAGTGCTCGCTGGTCACACAACCAATGTTCCAACTCCATCAGGTCCCTGGGGACCGGTGTCAGAAGTTACCCTGCTTGTTTTACCAAGGAGAAGGAGAAATGGCAGCTTGTTTCATTTTCAAAGAAAGGAAGGATGGATTTCCAACAAGTCATTCAGGCAAAAGGCAGAGGACACACATTTTCAGGCAATACAAAATCAGTCTATGTGATTGTAGGAGCTGTTCATTGAACAAATTATTGTTAAAAGTGAACTTTTGTCTCCTTCCTAAGCACTCTTCAACAATAACAAATAATGCTGATATGCTGACTCTCAAAGAAAACTTCAAAATATTCTTAAAAGTAGATGTGGTATTGTGTTCTCTGATCATAGTGCAACTGGTAGTTCATAACAAAACTATGAAAAACACTACATAAATTTATGGGAATTAAGTCTTAAGCTACTTATACATCTGTAAATTTAGAAGACAAAGGAAAGCAAATGCATTAAATATCCAAATTGTTCAAAACAACGAGACTAACAAGAACAAGGCAGCAATTAACACAGATAAAAGCAGAAATTCTGGAATTGGAAAGAAAAATTGGTAGATCAAATAATTCTAATAGCTTTACTTTTTAATGAAAAAAAAACAGATAAACCATTTCCTACACTATTTCATGAATAAAATGGGAGAAAATATGGGGTAATAACCACAGATATAGGGGAAGCTGGAAGAATCACAGGAGACCACTTTGCTCAATTCTGAGAAAGTAAATTTGGAACCTAGGATAACACAGGTGATTTCCTAGGACAATTTCCTAGAGGAGAAAGAAAATGCAGAAAGATGGTCACAAGATGGATTGTTATTCTGTTTTACAAGCCTCACATTGCAGTGTTTAAAGCCCCAGAGGTTCATCTACCACTGTGCCATACTTCCAGCACAGATCTGCAAGGGGCTCTATCACGATGGTCACTCAGGAGCCTATTGCTGACAACACCTTCTGTCCTAAACTGCCATCAGTGTGGCATGTTTCCATTACTACCAGAACATGGGAAGGGGAAATGGAAGACTGACCTTCCCTCTTAGATGCTTCTGCCAGGGAACAACAGATTCAGCCAACATGTCACTGACCACATCTACTTTCAAGGAGGCAGGGAAATGCCAAAGCACAGGAGGCCTGCGTGTTGGTGAACCATGGCAGCATCTCTGACAGGGTTGTTCCCAGAGCAGAAGTGGAGAAAGTTAGAGAAAGAGCTGCCCCTCAGGACCTCACCAGGTGCAGATGGTTTCAGTGCGAGTTCACGACCTTTACAGAACAGATCATTATGTCGACTACCTCAGAACATACAAAAAAAAAAAGGCAAATGTTGAACTTCCTTTAGTCAAGACAGAATGACATTGAGTGCAAAACCAAATATAGCACAATAATGAGAAGCCTGGCAATCTCAGACATTAATATTGATGGAAAAAAAAATTTCCAATACAGTGCTAATTTATACTCCAAAACACACAATTAAAATTGGATTTTTACCAGGAATGCAAAGATGATATGATATAATTCGTTGATTAAAATGAGGAAAACAGAAATATTATATGGTTACCTCCACAAGTACCAACAAGGCATTAACAAAAATGAAAGGTTCCTGAAAAATAATCTTAATAAGAATGCTGAGAATGATAAGATTTTGAGGACTTCCGGTAAAATGGCGCAATAGACAGACGCTGTGCTGTCTCCCAGGATCACACCAAAATTACAATCACATTATACAGCATTCAACCCCGGAGGTCCCCAGAACACTAGATGAACAGAACCACTAAACGAAGAACTTAAAGAGGAGGCCAAGTCGGGTCTGATAGGACGGGCAGAGACGAGAGAGGGCGAACTCCGTGAGGGAAGCCCCAGCTGTGGGGAGGCTTCTCCGGTTGGGGTTGACCCAACCGGCCGCACACCAAGCTCACCAGCCCAGAGTTCCTTTGCCGGGAAGAGAAGTTCCAAGATAGCTGGCAGTAAATTAGTGAGGACTCTCTTTGCTCAGATCGGTGAGGCTGACAGCGCCCGGGCTTGCTCGCCGCTGAGCACTTACCTGGTTCCTGGTGGAGGGAGTGGCTGTGTGGGTCGGACCCGGGAGCCTGTGGGGATGGACTGAACTGAGCACCTTTGGTGCAAAGGCTGGAGGTTTTTGGACTGTTGTTCCCCTGGCGTGGAGCCTGCACGTGAGTGGTATAAGGAGGGCACCATTTTGTCAGGCTTGGGCCCTCCCACGGAGGATCAGGTCCGAGACCTCATTGGTCTGGTGGAATTGGTGCAGAAGTGCGTGAGTGCGTGTGCGCGTACATGCGGCCTTGGATCCCCACCCGCCACCCGGCTTATACTGCATTGCCAGGGAAACGCTGGGCGGGTGCCCTCCGGCTCCAACAGGCTGCTCACTGAGACCCGGGGTGCGCTAGCCATCTCAGATCCCCACCCTCAGAATGGCTTGTGCTGCATTGCCAGGGAAACACCTGGTGGCCGTGCTCCGGCTCCAACAGGCTGCTCACTGAGATGTGGGAGTGCACAAGCCACCTCGGGTCTCCGCTCTCCGCACTGCGCTTGCAGAGTTGCCAGGCTGGTGACTGGTTGTTGGGCTGCTCCGCCTGATCTGTGAGCGGCTGATTGGGACAGGCTGAGACTGGGAGTTTTCCTGGGAGTGTTGGGCCATGAGCTGTGTGCCTGCGTGATCCAGCCAGGGCTCTCCTGGTGATCTATCTAATACATCAAAGCAATCCCAGAGCGACAGCCAGAATGGGGAAACAAAGAAACATGTCACAAGTAAAAGATCAGAAGAAACCTCTAGAAATGGAACTAAATGAAACAGAGGGATCCAACCTTTCAGAGACAGAGTTTAGAACACTGATGATAAGAATGTTTGAGGAACTTAGCGAGGACATAAAGAAGGATAGGGAAACCATAAAAAAACAACCTGTTAGAACTAAAGAATACAGTAACTGAAATGAAGAACACACTCGAAGGAATCACCAGTAGAGTAGATGAAGCAGAGGAGCGGATCAGTGATTTGGAAAATAAAATAGCAGAAATCACCCAGGTGGCGCAACAAAAAGACCAAAGAATAAAAAACAATGGAAATAGTTTAAGAGCCCTATGGGACAAGATGAAGCGCAACCACCTTCGAATCATAGGAATACCAGAAGGAGAAGAGAAGAAGCAAGGGGTCGAAAATGTATTTGAAAAACTAATGACTGAAAACTTCCCTACCCTGGTGAAGGAAATCAACATACATGCCCAGGAAGTGCAGAGGGTTCCAAACAAGCTGAACCCAAACAGGTCCACACCAAGACACATCATAGTTAAAATGGCAAAGGTTAAAGACACAGACAGAATCCTAGAGCCTGCAAGAGAAAGACAGCAGGTTACATACAAAGGAACTCCTGTTAGACTAACAGCTGACTTGTCTACAGAAACTCTGCAGGCCAGAAGGGAGTGGCAAGAGATATTCAAAGTGACACAAAATAAAGGCCTGCAACCAAGATTGCTCTACCCAGCACGGCTATCACTTAAAATTGAAGGAGAAATAAAGAGCTTCTCAGAAAAGAATAAGCTTAAGGAATTCATTACCACCAAGCCAGCATTGCAAGAAATGTTAAAAGGGCTTTTTTAAACAAAAGAAAGAGGTAAACAAGCTAAACCAGAGAGACCAGGAATACAAATAACAAAATGGCAATACATATGCACCTATCAATAATCATTTTAAATGTGAATGGGCTAAAATGCTCCAATCAAAAGACAGAGAGTGGCTGAGTGGATAAGAAAATAGGATACATGTATATGCTGTTTACAGATGGAATAAGATATTTCATGCAAATGGAAATGAGAGAAAAAAAAAAGCTGGAGTACCAATACTTATTTTGGACAAAATAGACTTTAAAATGACTACAATAAAAGACAAAGAAGGGCACTATAACCCTAATAAACATCTATGCACCCAACATAGGAACTCCTAATTACATGTAACAGATTTTGACAGACATAAGGACAGAGATCAACAGTAACACTATCATAGTAGGGGACTTCAACACCATTGTCACCAATGGACAGACCCTTCAGACAGAAAATCAACACAGAAAGAGGGGCCTTAAATGATACTTTAGACCAGCTGGACTTCGTTGATATTTTTAGAGCATTTCACCCTGAAAAAACAGAATATACATTCTTCTCAAGTACAGATGAGACATTTTCCAAGATAGACCACGTTAGGCCACAAAACAAGTCTCAGTAAATTTAAGAAGATTGAAATCATATCAAGCAGATATAAAGGAAAAACTGATGGTTGCTGGCTGGGAGGGAGTGGGGAAGAGGGAGAGAGGGAAGATTTTGGACAATGTAGGTGGGACTACAATGTTGCTGCAGGGATATGGGGGCAGTTCTGGGAATGTAATTGATAATGTTGTGAAGAGACTATTATGTTGCGTGAAATAAGTCAGTCGGAGAAGGACAGGTACCATGTGATCTCACTTGTGTCTGGAGTCTGAAGAGCTGAGTGAACGATCAAAGTAAACAGACTCGTAGATGTAGAGGAAAAACTGAGGGTTGCTAGTTGGGAGGGAGGTGGGGATGGGGGGAAGGGGAAGGGCTTAGACAGCATAAATAGACAACTACAATATTGCCACAGGGATATGAAACACAGTTCGGGGAATATAATAATGTTGTAAAAATTTTGTGGTGTGTCAGATAGTCACATGTCTTGTTAGGGAGACCACTTCATGGATGGAGTAGAGGCTTGATCACTGCACCGTACACCTGAAACTGATGTTGTATAGTATTGTATGCCAACTGTAACTGAATATGTGGATGGTCACGGGATGTGGAGTATACTGTGGAGGGGAGTCAGGGGAGTTGTGATAAATATGTGTGATATTGGGGGGGAGTGGGGTGGCGAACTGGGGGAGAGGGGTTGTCACTTTGTGGGGTAAAGAGTATAACTATTGCATTGTGTTGGACACCTGAAACTAATTTTTTAAAATGAAAAAAAAAAAAAATGCTGAAACATCATTAAAAGGAGTATTTTAATATGTTATATAGTAGAGGAACCCTAGAAAAAAATTCCCTTTAAAACAGGATTACTGTAACTACTATTATTTAAGAGTGAGAACATTAATTTAGATAGTCAGAGAGCTCTTATTATTAGTACATGACCCCAAACCCATTAATTACAGATTTCAACTCTGGGAAACTAGGCTTTTGTTGTTGTTGTTGTTGTTGTTGTTTTGTGTGTTTGCTTACCGTCACCTGAGGAGCCTTGGAGCCTGCCTGAGATTTCCTCCAGGGGCAGGAAATATATCAGCCCCATAGAGTGAGTATGAGCAAGCCGTGGGAAAAAAGAGATACAGCATTAAGTTTGTGACTGTGCTTTAAAAGTTTCCGTGTTTGGTAAACAGACAAATACATACCTTAGAATTAAACTTAACAAGAAATGAGGAAGGCCTATATAAATAAAACACTATGACCCAAAATCTCTCTAAAGAAAATAAAAAGACATGTTGAATAGGAAAATTCCACATCATGAAGGTATCAATTCTTCTTTAATTAATCTAAAATTTTAAGAAGATCCTAATAAAACTACTAACTCTCTTGAGAGAAGCTGGTTATATTGTTTTCAAGGAAAACTCAATGAGCAGTAATATCCAGAACAGTTTTCGGAAAGTAACGCTATTATAATGAGGAAGAGCTTCGATGGACGAAAAATAAATTACAAAGTTAAGGGTTACAAGAACCAAAGAACCCCAATAGAATAGAGCTTCTGAGTTAGATCTCAATCAAATGTTAAGGAAGAGTGGTCCAGGGTTTCTCACAGCCCCTCCAAAAATATTCATTGGGCCGACCAAGTGGTGCAGTGGTTAAGTGCTGGCTTGGGGAAGTCAGCGCCCCCAGTTTGGTCCCACATATGAGGCCCAGTGACACTGACCTCAAAAAAAAAAAAAGAGAATTCATTAAATGTCAGCTTTCAAGAAAGAATGGTTACAGGCCTAGGGTATATAACAGTGGGTGAGATAAACACGAACCCTTTCAGGTTAGTTGGGGAGAAGGCCCAGCTTGTTGCTCCTAGAAATTTTGATTTCCATAACTGACTCTATGGGTGCTTGGTTTTTCTCTTCCCTTGCTCTAACTTCCCTCTTTTAGGTTTTGAATTCACACAGGATGAGTGAGCCCTCACCCTGGGCTCCAATCAAAGCAGAAGCCGGTGCCTGAGACCTGCTGTGTGGCCCCCAGCATGTCATGTGCTCTCTAGTACCAGTGAATAACAAGTCTTTTTTGTTTAGAGTTTCCTGATGGTTTTTGCCAAGGGTGTCTTGCAATCATTAGAAGAACCACAGGTGACACTGGTCTTTTATCTTCTAATTTGCACAGGCCTGGGGGGGGGGGGCTAGGGGCCGCCCCTTTTGCTAATCTGCACATTTCTATTTTCTGCCTTCTCATCAGCTTCGTGTGGCTTAGGTTAAATTCCCAAAGGCTTTTGTATCTGCCGGACATCTTGAGAGTGAGGCAGCATAACCTGGCATGTGTCTATGCTGGGAGCCTCACACTGAACAAAAGGTTGTATGAATTGAAGGTAATAAAGGGCTTTCCCATTTGAAAGTGAAGAAAGAGTTATTGGAATACTAGCAAGTGAGCAGCTCAGCATTTTCAGAGAAGCCAGGCATAGCCTTTGGAGACATTTCTTCTGAGAGACCTGAGCTGTTGGAAGACAACAACCCCAGCTGAAAAATGCATGCTGCCGGATGAAACACAAACAGCATTTAAGAAGGCAGCCATTCTCATATTCCAGGACCAAGGCAAACTTTAACTCCTGTCCCCCTCTGATTCTTACAGATTTCTCCTGAGTACCACCATCCTGCCCTCCTGTGTGGGTGCTGAGGAACCTGGCTTTGGGGACAACCAGCGTTCCCTGCCCTTGGCCAGGCCAGGCCCCCATGGTCGTGTCCCTGCTGCTGCTGCTGCTGCTGCTGCTCCTGGGTGAGTAGATGGCTTCCTGAGGATGGGACACCACACCTGATGGCAGCCAGGGCAAACCAAGGTGCTATGTCCCTGGTTCCCTTTGGGGTTCACAGACAGATAGCAAGGCATGGGAAATGAGCACAGCGGGGCTCCCAGGAAAAGCAAAGGGCCCTGAAAACAGCCGTCAGAGGCAGCCAAGTGTGTTACTCTTGGCTTCTCACCCTTTCTTCTTTTATCATCTCGTAAGAAGCTTGGGTTTTTCTACTTGCCAAGCCACAACTGCAAATCCATGAGATGAATTATAACTTCTAAGATTTAGGCAGACCAGGGAAGATCTACTGAGACATGTGACCCCCTTCCTGAGACTTTAAGCCAATATTTTAACCAGAGATCGAAAAAGTGGAAGGACAATTGCCTAAGAAACGAGGGGAGCCTCAGCCCCCCCAGCCCCCTTAACCCCCTTCCCCCACACTGAGCTCAGACAGAGAGGGAGGGAGGGAAGGAGGGAGGGAGGTAAAGAAGGAAGAACAGAGGGAGGGTAAAGGGTCTAAGAGGCAACAGTGGAGGGATGAACCAGGGGTGTGCAGATGAGCACCACTGTTTATGAAATACACCATCGGCTGTTTTCTGTCTTTTGGGGGTGATGAGTGCTATAGAATGAGAACAAAGAAATGGAGAGGAAGAACTGAAGAAGCAAGCAGTTGGGGCTGGGACATCAACAAAGTTCTCAGAGAGTATCTAACTGCAGAGGTTTGAAAACCAGTGCTCTTTAAACCTTGGCTCCCTCGCAGCCCCTGGACGAGGACAATCAGCTTAGTCCCCCATCTCTGCATCCCTGCTGGGCTCTGGGCATGGGTCCTCTTGGCTAGCACGGCCTATTCCCGTAAATGACTGCTGTGGGGACATGGCAACATCGGTGGTGTTGCCACTCTAAGGTCACAGTATTGCTATGGCAGGTGAGCAGGCCCTCCTGCAATTTCTCCGGACTTCAGGTCTTCCCCATCCACCAGGATGCCTCCGTGTAAGGACCAAGGACCGGGGGCATCTGTTAATGCTGACAGGACCTCAGATCCCATCTCCTCTATTCCCTAAGGCCCCTCCCTCTGCCTGTGCAAACTAGTGCCACTATCAAAGGACACAGAATTAACTCCCATCCACAGAAAAAAAAGGGATACTGCCAAATCTTTACACATCCCCAAAAGGAGCTCATGTCACTGTCATGCTTCAACTTCTGGTCCCATCAGTCAGTTACAATTCCATTCACAAATGTGACTTCTCAGGAAGCCCATGCCCCTTTAACCGATTCTTTGTATCCCTCACTTATTACTGTGTCCATCTTGGGTGGAGAGGATACAAGATTGCCTTTCCCACAGAATCTCAAATTAAACAAGACATCAAAGTAATGAAAGTGAAAAAGTCTGTTCATTACATTTTAACAACCAAGTAAAAAGTGGTTTTTCAGAGTCTGGAAACTGCTTCTGAGGTATATGCCTCCCAGGCTCACCTTTTCCTTGTGGAGACCTGAGCAGCCCACACTCCCAGGCCCTATAGTGTTCACCCCACAGGTCACACTTGCTGACCTCTTCTGAGTCTACAGCAGGGATCTGATACCTTCCCGCCCACCTCCAGCTGGCAAAGGATGAGGAAGAATAGCTGCTGTCCGAGGCTTTCTTCTGGGGAGTTCCTGTTCCATTTCCCACCCTGGCCGTAATAGGACCTGCCCGGGGAAACTTCCAGCTGGAGGCTGGGCCTGCCTCTCCTCGAGCCCCCTTCCCTCCCCGCAACCTGCCTTCATTTTCCTGTTTCAGGGGCAGCTCCCAAGGCTTCACTTCTCCTGGAACCTCCCTGGTCCCCAACCTTCAAAGGAGAGACAGTGTCTCTCACATGTGAAGACCCCCTTTCTCCAGGCCAGGGAAACACATATTGGTATCATGACATGGGATTGTGGATAAACAAACCTGGAAAGATTGAAATAAAGAAGTCTGGATGTTATAAATGCAAGACTCACAGATCTTCTGATAGTGAGCCCGTATGTGTGGAATTTTTATCTGGTAAGAAAAGAAAGGGGAGTCTCTGAAATTCAATTCCTGGACAGGCAGCCCTCATGTAAACAAGTGGGGTGGGGGTGGGGGGTACTCAAGGGGCCGACCCCAGTGGGGAGGACAAGGAGCTTGGGCTGCGCTGTCCCTCTTCTCAGACCTCAGACACCTAGAGAAGCAACGGTAACCTGAAGTCACCAGGCAAAAATGGACCCAGGTCTGAAGAAAGGCATGGTATAAAGTCCTCTTTTAACAGTCAGTGTGGGAATTTTGTAAGGACATTTTCCGGGAACTAGTTCGTTGTCTTGGGACAAGGGAGAATCAGGCTCTGGGACCACAAAGAGATGTCGATGGAGTACGTTTGCACAGGCCTGTAGCTCTTTCCTCGTGGGCAGGAATGGGGGCTCGGAGAAGGAAGTGGCAGAGGATGGATGGTGTGTATTCCTCCCCGCTCTGCAGACTGGCTGGTCCTCCAGGCCAAGCACCCTGTCTTTGAAGGAGACAATGTAACTCTGAGATGCCAGGGGGAAAAAGATGAGAAGATCATTGAGAGGAGTTACTACAAAAATGGAGAAGAACTTGGTGGTACTCATAACTCAGACACCATCATAGTATATTCAGTCTCCAGGGACAGTAGTAGCCGTTACCACTGTACTGCTTCTTGGAGAAGTGTTTTCGTATGGACAGAAACTTCGCGCACTCTAAAGATCCCTTTTCAAGGTAATGGCTGCACACCTGTGGGTAATGGGGCATGGCAGAGAACAGCGGGTGGGGACTGAAGGGGTGTCCATCTGTGGCAGGCATGGAAAGCCTCATGGAGCCCAGCCTTGGAGGGAGAGGCAAGTAGCCCGCCTGTTCAGGGCTCTCCTTCCTGGTGGCTGTGCTGAGAGCACAGGTGAGTGTCTCCAGGAGCCCCGAGCCTCTGCCCTGGATCCTGTTTGTTCTCTCTAGAGCTGTTTCCACGTCCTGTGCTGAGAGCCAGCCCCTCCCAGCCCACCGATGGGAGCCCAGTGACCCTGACCTGTGAGACCCAGCTCCCTCCGCAGAGGTCAGATGTCCAGCTCCGGTTCTGCTTCTTTAGAGAAGGCCGGGCCCTGGGCTCAGGCTGCAGCAGCTCCCCGGAGCTCCAGATCCCAGCCATGTGGAGTGAAGATGCAAGGTCTTACTGGTGCCAGGCTCAGACGGTGACTCTCAAAGTCATTAAGAAAAGCCTGAGGTCCCACATACGTGTGCAGAGTGAGTGTCTGGGGGCTGTTCTCTCAAAACCAGAGCTGGCACAGGAAAGCAGGACAATGACATCTGCATCCTGCGAAGGCCAGGACAGGGAGAGGCGCCCAGCTGTCCTAGCAGCCTCTGTGTAGGTTCAACGCTGGCCTAGCTTCCCTAGAACACTCTCTTTTATCTACCTCAGGTAATAGTAGCTATTGATCATTTCTGGGGGCCCAGCCCTGCGGGAGCTGCAGAAACATAAGGTATGTGCTCTCTCACAAGTAGGCATGTAGCTAGAGGCACAAACCTGCCGTCTTTAGAGGTCCCTATGGTTCTTCCATTGTTGACCAAAACTTACTCCAAAACATCAGAAAAGAAGAAGATCACACAAACTGAAAGAGTCTGAGAAGAATCTGGGGAGGTGGAGGTGAGGCTGGAGAAAGGTAGGAGAGGGGGTTGAATTCTGAGTAAAGGCTCTTCAGGGCAGAAGTAACATTCCTGCTGTTCTGTCTTATTTTGTGGTCCATCTGGTGCCTTGAAGATTCCTTAGAGATAAATGTCCCTAAACCGTGACTGTAACCAACACTAGGTTTAAGATCAGGGTTCCAGGGCCCGCATTCCCTGTGGGTGGGAGCTGCTGTGGAGAGGGCTAGGGAAGGGGTGTTGCTCTCTTTATAATAAATGACACTGTTAGTTCTTTGAACCCTGGCCTATTGAACCTGCTGCTATTGGCTTATTCATGGCAGCACCAGCCTTGTCCTTGACCCTGAAGTCCCTGCCACTGGGACCCTCACGTGTCACCTTATGTCCTCCCAAGAATCCCTGTGTCTGATGTGAATCTAGAGATCCAGCCCCGTGCGGGGAAGCTGATTGAAGAAGAAAACCTGGTCCTTATTTGCTCAGTAGCCAAGGGCACGGGAACTGTCACATTCTCCTGGCACAGAGAGGGCACAAGAAGCCTGGGAAGAAAGGCCCAGCGTTCCCTCTCAGCAGAGCTGCAGGTACTGTCGGTGAAGATGCATGATGCCGGGAGGTACTACTGTTCGGCTGACAATATGCACGGCCCCATCCTCAGCCAGTGGGTTAGCGTCACACTGGCAGGTGAGCGTCTGACGGCTTCGGTTTAGATTCTGTTAGCAATGAGGACTTTCTAAAGGCGGCAAAGGAGCAGAGGGATGAGGATTTAAAAACTAATCAAAGGATAGCAGAGATGGCAAAATGCATTGAAGATGACTTACTTCTAGCATAGAGGCTTGAATGGTGATGGAAACAAAGTTACCCAGGAGTGCTCCTTCTGGCTCAAGCAAGGGACGTCTATTTTTAGACTCCTCAATTGGGAGCAGGAATCTGTCTCAGCTGGAATCTTTCTCTGACACCCTTTTTGTCTCCCTCAGTTCCAGTGTCTCGGCCCGTCCTCACGCTCAGGGCATCCGGGGCCCAGGCCCTGGTGGGGGACATGGTGGAGCTCCACTGTGAGGCCCAGACAGGCTCTCCGCTCTCTGCCCATCCTGTACCGGTTTTATCATGACGATGTCACCCTGGGGAGCAGCTCGGCCCCCTCAGGAGGAGGGGCATCCTTCAACCTCTCTCTGACTGCAGAACATTCTGGAAACTACTCCTGTGAGGCAGATAATGGTGTGGGGGCTCAGTGCAGTGACAGAATGATTTTCAGCGTCACAGGTAAGCAGTATACTTCTCGGCGTTACAGCTAAGAATACACTGTCTTCTTTCCAACAGTGCCCCTTTGGACCACTTGCTAGGGGGACATCCAAGCAGACTCCCCACTTTTTCTCCACCACCTGAGAGTTCTGGATTCTTCCTTCTGACTCTACACTCAGTAACCATTTTTCAATCCCATACGCCAATCAGGCAAAGATTTTTGTTGAAATTTGCTTAGTGTATTTCTACTTTTATTGATGTCAGTAGTTGTTCGTATAAAATCAGTGGGAAGGGCTGCATATTTGAATTCATCACAGATGAGTTCAAGCTTTACAGGAAGTGGAAACTGCTGCATTCTGTTGACATAGATTTATAAATATGCAGATATGAATTTTTAGAGTTTACATATTGACATTTTCTGGTAATAAAACCACATAATACAAATGTAAATATTTTAAAACAGTCATTTAAAAAATATTATCTCCATAGCAGGAGTTTATTTAAAAAGCATTAATAATATCAGTAAAGGGTCTTTTTTTTTTTTAAGTATCTCACTAAATATTATACTGTTGATAGTCACTGATTAAAAAAAACATCCGGGTCCCACATATGAGGGCCAGTGACACTGCCCTCAAAAAAAAAAAAAATCAACAATGAAATAATGATCTCTTCATAGAAACACATGGGTAATCTTTACATTTACTTCCTCCTTTTACAACTTAGCAGCAAAATCATTGAAAAAATTCTATGTGGTACAAAAAGATTTTGTGGCCATTCCCCCATATCATTACAAAACTTTTTAAAGATTGTATTATTTTAATTAAAATAACCTGTAGCCTACTAAAAGGGCAATATGTCCCCATACGCTGAGTGTGAACACACAATGGAAAGCCCCACCTTCAAAGTGTGTCACAGAGGAACTCCTTCATAGGAAGAAAGGACTTGAAGTCCTTTACAGATCACACACAATCCAAGCACAGATGCCAATATGAATATTAGTAAAGCTGGATTTCTTACTTTCAAGTTAAAAAACAAGTACTGAAACATTTTCCTAGTTTCTTCTCATACCCCAGTGGGTTGTCTTGCTCTCCCCTTGGAGACCTCTGGAGTTCATAATAAACATGGTGTCTTTCAGCCCTAGACCTCCCTGATTCTCTGGGAATGGGCATATGGGGTTTGCGGTCTGGTGAATTGGAGGGAGAGATGCAATGGAAGGAGCTGACAAGTACTGCACTCAGCATGCAGACACCCAGAGAAGTAGGAGGTTGGGAGGGTGCTGGGCAGATGGCAGCGGGGGAAACACAGGAGTCTGTCTGACACTGTGACAACTACGCTGGCAGCATTGGTCTGGCGTAATTACCTGGTGACTCTGGCATAACTGAAGGCTCACACCTTTCAGGGGATCTGCTTGGGCAGTGAATTGCACTGACGTTCAGCTCTTAGCACAGCAGCAGCTACCATAACCCACCCCTTTTGTTTGTTCATGTCACATGGGTACATCTTTATATATGGGTGCCCAAAAGTATGAACTAATAATTTTTTTTAATGCATTAGTCTCAAGATACACAATTGGGGGCCGGCTGAGTGGCGCTGTGGTTAAGCGCTGGTTTGGGAAGCCAGCGGCCCTGGTTCAGTCCCACATGTGAGGGCCAGTGACACTGCCCTCAAAAAAAAAAAAAAAAAAAAAAAAGATACACAATTGGCCAGTAAGCACATGAAAAGATGCTCAAAAATCACTGGTTATTAGGGAAATGCAAATCAAAACTATGATGAAATACCACCTGAAACCCATTAAGATGGCTACTGTGAAAAAACAAAACAAAACAAAGCAAAATGACAAAAGTTTATAAGAATGTGGAGAAATCGGAACCCTTGTGTACTGTTGTGAATATAAAATGGTGCAGCCATTATGGAGAACAGTCTAGAGGTTCCTCCAAAAATTAAAAACAGAACTACCAGGGCCGGCCAAGTGGTGCGGTGGTTAAGCGCTGGCTTGGGAAGCCAGTGGCCCCGGTTTGGGTCCCACATATGAGGGCTAGTGACACTGCCCTCAAAAAAAACACAAAAAAACCCCAGAACTACCATATGACCCAGCAATTCCACTTTTGGGTATATACCCTTTAAAAGTGAAAGCAGGTTCTCACTTTTCTCATGGGGATATTTATATACCCATGTACATGCAGCATTGTTCATAACAGCTAAAACATGGAGGAAACCCAGGTATCCATCAATGGATAAATCATTAAGTGAAATGTGGTATGTACATACAATGGAATAATATTCCAACTTAAAAAGGAAGGAAATTCTGATATATGTTAGCACATGGATGAAACGTGAAGCCATCATGCTAAGTGAGATAAGCCAGTCACAAAAAGACAAACACTATGATTCTGCCTGTGTGAGATACTTACAGTAGTTCAGATCATAGAGACATGAACCAGAATGGTGGTTGCCGGAGCTCAGGAGATGGGGGGATAGGGTGCTGTGTACTACGTATACAGTTTCCGTTTTCATGATGAAAAGCTGTGGAGACGGATGGTGGTGACGGTTGCACAACATTACGAATGTATTTAATACCACTCTATTGTGTAATGGTTATAATGGCAAACTTTAGATTGTGTGTATTTTGCTGCAGTAAAAATAATTGGGAGAAACAGGAGGATACGATGTGGGCCAAAAGGCACGCAGAGATATGCAAAGCACATGTAAAGACTTATCCCTTAGGCCCTTAGCTTGCGTCCCAGGTTATGCATATTGCAAAGGATCACAGTAGCCTGCCACGTCCAACAGTAGAGCTTGGCATTTCCGCCCTGATGAGGCAGCTGGTGGCATCCATCTTGGTGCCAGCAGAAGGCATTTTCAGGTTGAATCATTGCCATTCAACAAATGGTGACCAGACTCCCTCCTCTACAGCCAATCTCTGACACAGAGCAGCACTGGCTGTCCTCACCTACCTTCTCTAGCCAGTGAAGCACACAACTTACACCTGAGGGACTTCCTCACAGCCTGGAGGGGCCAGCAGTCTTACAGTTCACATTCTATATTAAATGCTTATTAATAATTCACATGTTAATAAAAAATGTTTCTGTTTTTCCTGGTTGCCCTATGTCTGTAATAACCAATTAAGATGGAAGTCCTGGATGCGAGTGCTGTGTCTGGGTGTTTATACCAATCTGGGTCAATTCAGTCAGCCATTCATTGAGGAGCTCTTAACCTGCCAGGCACAGTTCCAGCAGCCGGAAATACAATGAATGACCAAATGAGTCCTATCAGCATGAAACTCACATTCTATGGGGAGAATCAAATATACAACAATAATAGATGATAGAGAGATAGATAACTAGATAGATAGACAGATGATAGATAGATAGATAGATAGATAGATAGATAGATAGATAGATAGATAGATTAGATACTGTATTTTGCCATATCTAACATGCATCCATGTTTTTGACCCAAACTTTCAGGGAAACAAATCTTTCGTTTTAATTTTTTAATTCAAATTTTATTTGTTTACATTTAGGTACTTGTTTTTGTATTATAAAGGAATTTTAGCATTTATATTTTAACATGTTATGGTACAAGAAATTTTATGTAACAAATAATTACAAAACACAAGAACAGATACAAAGTACAAGAAATTTTATGTACCGGTAACAAATTTACAATATTTACTCATCATAGAAGGCCAAGGACTCTTTATCACTGCAAGTTCGTCATAAGTTCGTCATAAGTTCAATCATATTCCAGGGAATTATTTTGCATATGGATATCATTATTGATTTTTAGAGTTACACTTTTAACTCATAAACATAATAAAAGAATTAAAAACATTTATATACAGGTTTTGCACTCCAAGTTCACCATTTTGCAAATCAAATTCATCCTTTTGCATATCAAATTTTTCCACAAAAATGTTTTCTTAATCTTTGTAATAAAAATAAATCCAATGTTAAGCTATTGTTAAAATTAAACATTTTATTGCATGCATTTAATAATAAACATAAAATACTTATTTAACATCAGAAATACTTATTTACTTATAGCTTCATTTTTAACTGTTCTTCTACCTCTGCCCGTGGTAATTTCACATACATAGTCATAAAATAATTATGACACTCTGTAGGAGTAACAGTTGCAATGGAATATTTAATAACATCTACTAAATGTTCATGGTTTGATGGATCAGCCAAAATATTCTTGAGCAGAACTTAATTTTTTAAAAACGAAGGTGTGATTGAAAGTTAATACACCAGTTCGTGTGACCGTGCCAATGGTTAGAGGACAAAATGTTCCTCTAATTGTAGCAATAAACATTCATGGAATGGTGTAGCATGAAGTAATTGTGCATTCTACAGTTACTTCAAATATTTTTTGTGAATTTCTTCAGAGATTCATGCAGAAATTGGATGAAGATAATCTGGAGGGAGTGCGGTTTGTTTTGGACAATGTAAGCCTCCAAAAAACCCAGGAAGTATGTGATCTTGCTGGTCAGACAAGGCACACTTTATTATTTCTACCACCATACTCTCCACTGATGAACCCCATTGAAGAAGTTCTTTCAAAAATTAAGTTCTGCGCAAGAAATATTTTGGCTGATCCATCAAACCATGAACATTTAGCAGATGTTATTAATCATTCTGTTGCAACTATTACTCCTACAGAGTGTCATAATTATTTTATGAATATGTATATGAATTACTGTGAGCAGCAGCAAGAGAACCATTATAAAAAGCTATAAATAAATAAATATTTCTGATGTTAAATAAGTATTTTATGTTTATTATTAAATGCATGCAATAAAATGTTTAATTTTAACAGTAGCTTAACATTGGATTTATTTTTATTACAAAGATTAAGAAAACATTTTTGTGGAAAAATTTGATCTGCAAAAGGATGAATTTGATTTGCAAAAGGGTGAACTTGGAGTGTAAAACCTGTAGATATGGAATTAGTACTACCCATGTATAATGGGCATCCTTATTTCTCCCTCACAAATTTGGGCAAAAAAGTACACATTATACGTGGCAAAATATGGTAATTAGATAGATAATTAGATAGAATGATAGATAGATAGATAGATAGATAGATAGATAGATAGATAGATAGATAATCAATACCAAACGCCATGTATTGGGTTGTCGGAAAAGTCATGACTCATTTTTGCAATGAAAAACATAGAAAAAATACGTTATGACCTTTCCAACAACGCAACAGAAAAAGCAAGGTAATTGGGAGAGTAATGAGGTCCTGCATTAGATAAGCATGGAAGAAGAGGTTTAAAGCTAAGAATCAGGAGTCAGTAATGTTGAGAAACAAACCTTGCTTGTGGTTATCATTTTTTTTTTTTTTTGAGGGCAGTGTCACTGGCCCTCATATGTGGGACCGAACCGGGGCCGCTGGCTTCCCAAACCAGCGCTTAACCACCGCGCCACTTGGCCGGCCCATGGTTATCATTTTTACCAATAATAAGAGTCAACATTTAGCAAGCACTTTACATACACGATTTGTATGACAATAGCTTGAGATATCATTATTATTAACTCCATTTTACAAAGTAATAAACTGAGACTCAGAGAGGTTAAAAAGTTTTTAAGCACCACAATCATATTGCTAATAAAGGGCCGAGACTGGATTTATACTCAGGTTTTCCTGAGGTCCAGGCCCGTGTCCCTGCTATAGAGCTGGGCTGGACCCTTCCTTTAGTGAGTTATCTTGTACACTTACTTAATTAAAACTGCCAGTGAACGAATGATGTTTTCTTTCTCAGTTCTAGCGTCTCGGCCCGTCCTCACGCTCAGGGCTCCCGGGGCCCAGGCCCTGGTGGGGGACATGGTGGAGCTCCACTGTGAGGCCCAGACAGGCTCTCCCCCAATCCTGTACCAGTTTTATCATGACGATGTCACCCTGGGGAGCAGCTCGGCCCCCTCAGGAGGAGGCATGTACTTCAACCTCTTTCTGACTGCAGAACATTCTGGAAACTACTCCTGTGAGGCTGACAATGGGCTGGGGGCCCAGCGCAGTGAGGTGGTGCCACTCAACGTCACAGGTGGGTGGTGGTACCTGGGCTGAAGGTGACAGTCATGATCAATGACATATTTCTCCCACAGGCTGTACAAAGTCTACCATTTTCAAAGAGTTTTTGAACATGCACAACAAGGCTTGGGAATTCTGAAGATTGGTTCTGATTTCATGGGGGAGATGGAAAGGGAAT
This sequence comes from Aselliscus stoliczkanus, assembly GCA_033961575.1. NCBI lineage: Eukaryota > Metazoa > Chordata > Mammalia > Chiroptera > Hipposideridae > Aselliscus > Aselliscus stoliczkanus. The sequence goes on along the minus strand of CM066739.1, from coordinate 108,375,268 downwards.
ACATTTTAGATGCTGGCAATCATCCTCACGTGCCATCATTTTGAAAAGTACAAATCATCCTGGAGGTCCTTCAAATGGGGAAATCAGAACTTGGCACAGCCCTGCCCCTAAGGTCTCTCACTCCCACCACATGGGTTGTGTCTAACCAACGGTATTTGCCACTGGAACTCAAGTACAGGTCCCTCTCTCCACTTAGGGCCTTCCAGGAGCAAAATCATCCTCACTAAAGGGGTCATCGGGGGGCTATTAAGCATCCTTGGCCTTGCTGCTGCCACTGCTTGGGTGAGTCGCTTCAGAGCCCAGAGGAACTCAGGTGGGTGCCTGCGTCTTACCCTTTGATGCTGTGACTTCTGCCATTGTAATAATTTGGACTTGTGTGATGCATCTTATAAAGATCAATTCTTCCCTTCCAAGGACTAGGCCCTCAGTTCTACTCATTGCCACTCCGTAGGTGAGAGTGACGACAAGAGAGAATAAATTTTCAATGAAGTTTTTATTCCATGTGTTGAATTTAAGATTTAAATCAGGTAGTTGTTTTGCCTCCAATCACAGATTAGAAAGTTAAGTATTTAGTGTCCCACTCCCAGTCTAATGTTTACTGAAAACAAAAAGAATTGTAGAAAGTCCTCCACTTGTAACAACAACAACAAAAATAGACACTGGCTATAGTTGCAAATCATTAACTCTGATATATATTTGAATACCAGTCAAATGTGAAATTTGGATAAAGTTAACAAAGATACTGAGAATGGAACTAAAATCTCAATTTATGATCATTTGTTGCTACTATATAGAAATACAATTGATTTTTTGAACATTGATCTCATTTCCTCCAAACTTGCTCAACACACTTATTAGTTCCAGTATCTGTTTTATAGATTTCATCAGGTTTCCTACATGGACGATCATGTCAGTGAATAAAGACAGTTTTACTCCTTCCTTTACAATGTGAACTTCATTGAATGATTGATTGAGCCTCATAGCCCAGGCTAGAACCTCCTCTACAATGTTGACTAGAAGTGGTGACAGCCAATATTTTATTTGGTCCCTGACCTCAGGGGAAAGGATCTGGTCTCTCACCATTAAGTATGATAATATAGCTGGGGATTTCTTGTAGATGCTCTCTAGTAGGCTGGGGAAGTCTCTCCTATTTGTAATTTGCTGAGACTGTTTATAGGAAAAATCTCAATCAAATGCCTTTTCTACATTGATAGAGATGATCATATGATATTATTTCCTAGTCTATTGATATGGTTTTTGAATTATGAAAATTAAACCAGCCTTGCATTTCTGGGTTAACTTCACTTGGTCATGAGTGTTGAACTGTATTTGCTAAAATTTTGTTAAGAATGTTTGCGTCTATGTTCATAGACAATATTGGTTGGTAGCTTCACTTTCTTGTCATGCCTCCTTCTGGTGTGTGATATCAAGGTAATGCCTTATTTACCACCCCCCTTTTGTAGATCCATATTTCCACATGGTTTCTTTTCTCTCAGCCTGAAGAACTTCTTTTCTTTTAACATTTGTTATAATATGTGTCTGTTGGTGAACTTGATTGATAGCATTGCCAAAGTCTTCAATATCCTTACTGATTTTCTGTCTACTTGATCTATCAAGTATCGAGAGAAGAGTACTGAAATCAGCAACTGTAATTGTAGGTTTGTCCATTTCTTCTTGCAATTCTATCAGGTTTGCTTTATATATTTTGAAGCTCTCTTATTAAGAGCTTAAATGTTTATAACTGTTATATGTTTTTGATGAAATGACCACCTTATCCTTATGAAATGACTTTTCTGTCCCTTGTACTGTCATTTACTTTGAAATATTCTTTGATATTAATGTATTGATGTAAGTACTGTTAGCATGGTATTTCTTTATCTATCCTTTTACTTTTAACCTATTTGCACCCTTATGTATAAAGCAAATTTATTATGGATAGCATGTAGTTAATTCTTGGTTTTTTTTCCCCCATTTTGACAGTTTCTACCTTTTACTAAGGTGTTTAAACCATTTACATTAATGTGGTTCTTGATAAAGTTAGGTTTAAGTTAATTCTTTTGCAATTTGTTTTTTTCTATTTGTTCCATCTGGTCTTTGATTTCCTTTCCCTTTTTTTCTACCTTCTTTTAGACCAATTGGGTGGCTTTTGTTTGTTTGTTTGTTTGTTTGTTTATGATTCCATTTCATTTCCTTTGTTGGCTTATTAGCTATATAGCTCTTCGTTTTGTTATTTTAGGGGTTATAGTGTACATATCTAAGTTATCAATCTATCTTTCAATGAGCTATTACTTCATATATAGCATGAAACTATTACTATAGGTCACTCCACATCTCCCCTCCAAGCTATATTGTTATTATTTTGTAAGTAATCAATTATCTTTAAAAGAGACTTAAATATAATTTTGAAATCTTATATATTTACTCATGGAGTTACCACTTCCAATATCCTCCTTTCCTTTTTGTGTATCCATATCTCCAGCTGGTATCATTTTCTTTGTAGTATAGGTCTGCTGGTGATGAATTATTTCAGCTTTTGCATGTCTGTAACAGGGTTTATGTTGCATTCATTTGTAAAAGATACTTTCATTGGCATAGAAGTCTAGGTTGAAATTTATTTTCTTTCAGCATTTTAAAGAAGTTATTCTGCCTTCCTGCGGGTGTTGTTTCTACAAGAAATCTGCTGTCATCCCTCTCTTAGTTCATCTATGACTGCTTTTCTTTCTGTCTGAATGTTCTTCCATGGATCAGAGAAACTTTGAATGTATGGACTCTTTTATTCAGTGCTTGTAAGGTTTCAAGATCTTATATTTTGGAGTCACTAATCCTTTACTTTCTGTCTGCCTCTCTGCATGGTATAACATGGCATCTCTTTTCTGTCAGGCCAAATACTTCTGTTCTTTCTTCCTCAGGGCTCATACCGAAATCAAGCAAATAAACAAATAAAATATTTAGTATATGCATCTGAGTTTAATGAAAAAGTTTACATAGTTTTCTTTTTTTTTTTAAAGATTTTATTGGGGAATTGGGGGAGGGGAACAGCCAAGTTGTTCTTCTTCAATCTTCGTTGTGGAGGGCGCCAGTCGCCATCAGGCTTCCTGTCAGCAGGTCGTGGCATCTAAGCTCAAGGTGCTGTGTTCAATCTTAGTTGCGGGTGGGCATAGCCTACCATTGAACACACAATCTTGTTGTTACACCAGCTGAGCCATCCTGCCACCTGTTGGCAGCTCAACGACAGCTCAGCTCGGGTGCAACGTTCGCTGGCCCATGTGGGAATCAAACCCATGGCCCTGTTGCTCAGAGCTCGTGCTTTAAGCCAACTCTTCACCAACTGGGCCACTCGGTGGGTCTACATAGTTTTCTTAATGATGCTGGTGGAGCATTGTCTCCTCACCCCTCTTTTCAGCTCAAAGAGCCTCCATTCTTCCATTCCTTTGCATGAAAAATGACACCAATATCCCATGACTGATATTTCAAAACTGCTTAATATTTTCTTAAATAACATTACACATAAAATTGTGTGTGTGGCACTAACCCCTACCGTACTCCTCACAACATTTGTCATTCACTCAGGGTCTATTATATGCAATTTTATAGTGTGTCTAACTCTCCCAATAAGTAAGTCAACAAGTACATTTCAGTTAAATTCAACCAACATTATTATCACCAAATTACAGAGGAAGAAATGGAGACTTGGGGAAGTTAGATAACCTTTTCAAACCCAAATGTCTATCAAGAGTGAATGTTAAGGCTGAGCTGAAGTCTACCTTGAGCCCATATTCTCTCTGTTATGCTCCAGTGACTTATAAAAGGCTGATCACACCTCCTATGTTCAAAATTACTTTCTATCTCATGGCCTATCTATCTGGGCTGGCCAGTAGCATACCAGAATGCAGATATTAGAACCTCAGTGTTGAAACTATAATGTTTAAACAAAAAAAACAAAACAAAACAGGTTGTGCTCAGTGTACACAACACTTGGGAAGGAAAGATTACCCGCCACAGTTTTATGTCACCCACAATTGCCAGAGCCCAGGAGGTTCCATCCTCCAGATCTAGAGGAAGTGTCTTTTTAAATAACAAACTCAACCAAGAAACTCTGACAGTCCACCAACCAGAGGGTCTCTGAATTCTCATTTCAAAGTCTTTCCCACTGGACTCCCTTCACAGCAGTTGTCTTCCTCATGACTGACCATTCTTCTCAGGGAGAAGCTCAGCCCTTCCAAATTTTTTTGAAAGTGAAGAACTCTGCTCCTTATGCCTGAGCATCTCCTACAAGTTCCCAGAAGGAGTGGTCTATAGGGTTTGACCCTATCCCTGAAACTGTCTTAAAGTTCCAGTAATGTTAACTTGCCAAATACTTGATATGTGGCAAGTAAATTAAACTCTCCAAAGCCCAGCTTCTCGAGCTGTATAATGGTTGTAATAAAAGTATTTCCCTTTTAGGCACTATGAGACCAGCTATGTAAACTGCTTAGCGCAGTTTCTGGCCCTTGACACTTCAGTAAGTGTTAGCTTGTATTATAAATGGCCATCCTCTGGGTCTGTTTTCCCATCTACAGATAAGAAGATAGACTGGCTCAGGAGCACCCTGGAACTTAGTTAACCTGCCTTCAGGGAGTATACTGGTTGTTGACTGACGTGGACTGCAGTGGCTCAGAGGAGAGAGAGGCCAGGGTCATGCTTGCACACCTCTGGTTTGACCCAGGACACCTGGTCCCCTCAGGCAGGCATCATAGGCTGTACTGGTCAGCCATCTGCCATGGGAGATGAGGCTGAGTATGTCCACTTTGGGCAATGACTAGTGGCCCAGTGAAACAGGTCTTAGGCCATCAAGGTGGCAAGCTGGGACGAGGCTTGTGCTGAGTCAGACAAGAGGGATTTTCATATTTCAGTGGTGGTAGAAAACCACTGTTTTCAAAGTGGATAGAGTAGGCTTCCAGATGAGGTTTATAGGTAATCACCCACGGTCAAATATTCAGTTTGTCATTCTTCTAGTCCTCAGAGATGTGCTCTAATCTGTTTAGTTGTTTAACAATTTTCTGTTGAATTGTATGTTTCTGTTTCAACATTCTAGGCACTGGGGATACAGAAATAATGGAGATGAGGTTGACAGCCTCAGGCAGCGTGCCATTTCATGAAGGAGAGAGTTAGAAGCAAACACGGAAATAGATAATTACAGTATAGTGGAGCGATTTTCATATCGCAGGGGTTTATATGCATGGAGATAGGTACTCAACCCACCCTGCTGGCATCAGGGAAAGTTCTGGAGGACGAAATGTAAGCTGGAGTTGGCCAGATGAGAGAGAAGGAAAGAAGGGCTATGGAGAAAACAATATACACCCCATGTTGTTGAAATGGACTTGTAAGGGTCACAGGTAAGGAGGGAGCCAAGTTCCTCGTGGCAGTCCTACTGTTTCATCCTCTTGTGAGGGTCCAGCATTGATTTCAGTTCCTCTGAGGCTTCGGTCTCCATGTCTGCCCCTCAGGACTATAGTCAGGAGAGAGAAGTGGGGTGGGGAAGACACTGGCCTAGAGTTAAATGTTAAGTAGCCTCTGTCCTGCTACTCAGTCACAAGTACTTAGAGGACGATTACTGATTGGACAACAATTCAGAGTAAGTGTGAGTCTGTGCAAATATCTTTCAAGGCCCACCTTCTGTATCTATAATGTGATGTTCTCTGAGATTTTCCTTAGCCAAGACCTAGAATGAATCTGGGAAAGGATATTTAACCCAGAGCCCATGATCCACACAGCTCACTTACCTTCAATGTTCCTTGGTTTGTTTTCCAGGAAGACTTTCTGCCACTGGAACACTTAGGTGAGTCTGCTTCCTGTGCCGCCAACAGTTTCATGGTTTGTTTGTATCCACTAGACCGGAACATGCAATTGTGTACATTACAGAACGTTAGACTCAACTTCTTAGTCACATTTTCAAACTCTTATGAGGTCCAAGAATGTGAGTAGGAAGGCCACTTTCAACCATAGCTGTGACTCCTACTCGTGCACGGAACTTCCGTTATTTGCGCCCCAGTCTGGTTTGTCTGCTTCTTGACTTGCTGTCGAGTAGACAGCCCACCCTTAACGTCTGAAGGGCACCACCTTCCATAGGGCTGCAGTTCATTCTTTCCCTCACCAGCCATCCTCTCACTCACTTGCTCATCCAGGGATTGAGCACTGAATGCCAGTCATGTTCGATTCACAGTAGTAAGCGCTGGAGGAAATGAAATTGAGGAAAAAAAAAAAATTTCCTGAAGACCCTTTATGGATCTTCCAGGAAATGTGGATTATAGTAATATGAGGTAGAAAATCAAAACAGACCATTATAAAAAGACAAAGGTCAAGTTCTGTGGGAATGGAGTCTTTGTGCAGCAATGTTTAAGCACTTACATTTTTGAAAACAATAAAACATTAGGCAAATACAAGTGTTTATTCATCAAAGGGAACCTGAAACTATGTGGCTTTCTCCCTCTGACCTTGCTCCAGTCGCCACATCCCTGCTGACATTTTCCTGAAACAGCCATTCAGACTCTTGGAGGAAGCAGCCATGATGTTTGTACATGACCCATGCTGGGCTCTTCATGGATATTGGTTTTCCTGAGACTGTAAGTGATTTTTTTTTCCCTCGCCTCTCCCCACCATCACAGTTACGGTCACAGTGCGAGTCAGGGACATTCCTTGGCCAGGCCCTCCAGCTCACACTGCCGAGAGCTCCCCTGCTCCGAATCAGCCCTAATGGAGCTGCAGCCTGTGTACAGCAACGGTGAGGGCTTCCTGAGGGCAGAGGGCTCCAGGGAGGGGTCAAGGAGGACGGGAGAGGGCAGCAGTCTAGGACCCACTCACATTCGATTGAAAAACGGCATTCCTGACAAGATGTAGGGATGGAAAGTGGTTGTGGACTTGGTGGCTGGAGGGAGAGTCTTCAGTGTGGACTCTGGATGACAGCCAGCTGTGATATATTCTCTCACAGTGGACCCTGGACATGGTGACCTCATTTATTCCCAGGTCTGGAGTATCCAGCATACGAAAGGAAATCCAGGTGAGACACCTTCCTGATGAGCAGAGGTCGGGTGGCGGTGTGTTGTCAGGTGTAGTCATCTCAGATCTGAGAGCAGCATGGAGGAAATGACCTGTTCATCATGTACTGCCAACCCAATAATCATGTTACTTCCCAATTACCTGCGTACACTGCCACCTCTGCCCACAGCCTCTGAGGACAGACACTATAGTTTATCACTGACATCTAGTACAATGCCTGGAAAACGAGGCCCCTCAAATATATTTTTGAATACATGAACATAGTTGCTAAATTAAGCCTCTCATAATCTAATGCAAATGCCATTGTAATTCTCTTAACTGGTCTCTTTATGTCTAATCTTACTCTCCACCAATGTTCCAACAGTCTGTTTCCAGCACAATCCCTATGACATGCACAACTGATCACATGATTGCCTAGAGGAACTGCCCTTAATGACCTTCCATTACAAAGCTTGACCCTCACCCCTTCTGCATGGTGGCCCATCCTCTGCCCTCCACCGATGTCCATACTCTAGCCATACTGAACTCTTGGCATTTTCTTGATCATACTGGGCTGTTTCATGCTTTGGTGCTTATTTCTCCTGAAGTATCCTTACCCCTACCTAGTTTACATGGTGATCCCTGCTCACATTTCAAAATACAGTTCACGCACCATCATAAAACCTACAGCGATTCCCACCGGGCCTCCCTGTGTCCTACCCTGGGAGGAACTGATCACCCATTGTGGTAACTGCACTGTTTAGCATGCCAGTCTACCTTGGTGCCCACAAGACTTGTTGCATTGGTGTCCATGTCAGTTTCTCCCCTTAAAAACTACAGATTCCTTGATCAAATGGACTTTGTGCCATTTCTGCTTCCTTAGAGCTTACCAATGCTTAATGGAAGGTTGCTGTTCAGCGAATGCTGATTGGCTGAATAAATAAATGAAAGAGATTCAAAGGACCCCTTGGGAAGACAGAAGAAGCATACACACTGATTTTTTTTTTTAATTTTTTTTTTAATGCTCCACTAAAAATCGTGAACTTTCTTGGAAAATGCTATGTAGCCTGAGCATGCCAAGCCCTCTCTGGCCTCCTCCAATTTCCCTCTGCAAAGTGAAGTGTATCATTTTTGCCACCTTGTCCCAGCAATCAGTACAGTCAGAGGCTCTGGTAGGGAGTGTGCTATAGGGGGCTTCTCTGCTGGGTCTGTGATAAGCAGAAAGGAAAGAAGGTAATGGTCAGGGAAATCGCTCTTGTCATTTAGTGGCAGGATAAAGACTTTATTATATTAGTGTGAGTGATGCTGAGCTACTTTCTGAGGGCTTGGGAGAATTCAGCAGAGGAAACAGTCAAGAGATGAGTCAGTAGAGAAAAACCTGACTTAGAAAGCACTGTGAGTATGTCATAAACTAGAATATATCACCCACAGTCTAATCCTTTTCTCCTCTCCTCTAAAAGAAAACTCACCAAGGATGCATCAAGAGGATAAAGTAAGTCATGATTCCTGCTTCCTTTCCCCTCTTTTCCTTCTCCTCTGCATTTAGATACTTGCTACCTGTGCTTTTCTCCTCCAGGAACCCTCAGTCATCTATTCAGAGTTGAAGAAGAGACACCCAGATGACTGTGCAGGCCAGGCCAGCAATAAAGGCAGAGCCCATGAAGATGCTGCAGAGAACTATGAAAATGTGTTGTGTGCATCATCAGCCTTGGAGCACTAGCCCTGTACCCAGAGTGGCCTACAGAGACCTAGGGAGTCAAGCAGCCTGGCCATTCTCCCTATTCTTACCAAGTACTCACCGTCGTTCCCTCCCAGTAAGCTGGGCTGTAGGAGATGTGAGGCCATGGGAAATGTCTGCCAACCTCCTCTGTGCCTGGGAACAGAGTGGGCAGCATTTGAGCAAAGCTGCATTGTCTTTAGAGTAGAGACCCTCATGGAGGTGGGCTGGCGTTCAGCTCAAGGGCCTGTGGATTGGAGGCGGGGGCGGGGGGGTCACAAGGGTGTGATCAGGACCATTTGTTCTATGTGTGGTGGGAGCTGTTGACCTACCATTTCTGCTTAAATTTGCTTTAAACCTTTTGCTTCCTTTTCTGTGTGGTGATAGTGGCATTACTGAGGTACTAGGATGTATATGCTATGTTCCAGCTACCAAGCTGCAAATGACCAAAAGAATTTATTCTAGCTACCTATACACTATTTCTTCATGAAATATGTACCAGTACTAGGGATGTGTTTTTCTAAATAACGCAGTCTATTTAACAGGAGAGGGCTTCCACATTGTCTGATATGTTAGATATGTAATGTAATGAATAGTGTTCCCTCAAAATTTATATTTTTGAACTCTAACCCCCAATGTAACTATCCTTGGAGATAAGGCCTTTAAAGAGGTAATTAAGGTTAAATGAATTAGAAGGTGGTCCCTAATCCAATTGGACTGGTGTCCTTACAAAAAGAAGAGACACCAGTGGCATCTCCATTTCCCTTTGTGCACATAGAAGAAAGGCCACATGGGGGCAGAAGAAGAAAACAGCCATCTGCAAAGCCTGCTGGCGGCCAGGAAGAGAGGTCTCACCTGAAACCAGCACTGCCAGCACCTTGAGCTTATAATTCTAACCTTGAGAACTGTCTGATAAATGATTGTTGATGATGATAGATGATAGATAGGTAGATAGATGGATATGCAGATATACAACACACGCCCACCCAACCCACACAGTTGTGGTCTTTAAGATACTTCCTCTCTCACTGGATAAAACATCCCCATACCTGTAGCAGCTCAATTTTACTGTTTAATTATTCAACATCCACTGTTTGAAGGCTACAGAAGCAACAGCACCAACCTTGGAAATTCAGCAGAGCCAATGATTGACATGACTCAGGTGGCAAAGCTTAATGTCACTCAGGAGCCCTCATGACCTGAGCTGGTAGTGGATGTGGAAGTACAAGGCAACCAGTAGGCTCAAAAAGGGCACCCCCTCCCATTGCTTAAAGACTCCTAATCAATTCTTCAGTTGATTGACAAACATTGAGTGTCTACTGTCGAAGGAAAAAAAAAAAATTTTAAGCATGCCATTGTGTTTAAGTTTTAGCGAAAATGGCAGAATCACTTTTACTCATAAGTTCTGCTTGAATAACTAAAATTGTTAGACTCTATGACCTTGTGTTACACTAAACTTTTATAGCTCTGAAAACAATAGACCTTCAGAAAAGCTAGTAAGTTCACTGATGACTTATGTACATCAACTAATACAATTTATGGATGTCATTGATTTTGCACCAGCCATTATTCATGATTTTGTTTAAATAAATAATACAATGATGCTTTGCAAACCTTGCAGATAACTTGATCATAAAGGTAGTAAGTGTATTTCAAATTTTGTGCTTTTCCTTTTGAGAGTTGGAAACTTAGACAACAGAGAGTATAACATATAGCAAAATTGAAGGTGCCCTTTGTTTGTGTCCTCTGTGGAGTCAGTACTGTGGTGCTCTGGTGTGGCCTGAAGCTGCCCACTGCATGTGTTGGTTCTGGAGCCTCTTGGTAGGGGCTTTGGTGCAGGCCAAGGTCAGCCACTGCCTGTGCTCTGCCTATGGCCACTTGATGTGGGCTACAAAGTGATATGCAGATGGCTGCCACATGTGCTGGGCTTGGAGGGACCTGGGAGAGGCTAAGCTGTGAACTGAGGCCAGCTGCTGCTAGTGCCGGGCTTGAAGCTGCTCAGGAAGTGGTATGTGGCATACCAAGACCAGATGCTGCTTGTTTGGGGGTTGTGAACTTTTGAGTCTGTGGCATGAGCTAAAATAGGCTGTTTGTATGGAAAAGCCACTAGAATTGGCTTGGGTGGACTCACAAGTTGGGTGGGGTATGGTCTCAGGGAATCACCAGGGTGGGGTGAATGGTGTTAGCCAGGTTGATGGAGACTCAGATATGGTGCCTGCCAGCATCTGCATGCAGCAAGGGGGTAGGGCTCAACAAAGGAACAATGGCTTCTGCCAGCACCTCTGCCTAGGAGAAAGCTGCCCCTCCGGCTCTTGTCCTGCAGCCAGACAATTCAGTTCCTCCCTGTGTGTCCCTGATGCCTTTTGAGCTGCTGCCCCAGCACTGGGTCTCAGAGCAAGTGAGTCCATCAGCAGGTAAGTCCATGCTCAGTTCATTTAAGAGAAGTGCCTGGGACTCCAGCTGTCCTCATCTCACTCAGCCACAATCCCCATTGGTTTTCACAGCCAGAAGTTATGGGGACTTCTTTTCTCAGCACTGAAGCCCTGGGTTGGGGAGCCTGGTGTGGGGTCCCCTCGCTCCTCCAGGGGGACCTCTACAGCCAAGATATCCCTCCCAATTGTTAACTGTCACACATGGGTGTGGGATCAACTCATTCTGCACCTCTGCTCCTCCTACCAGTTTTGATGTGGCTTCTTCTGTATGTTCTTAGTTTTAGGATTTTGGTTCAGCTAGCCTTCAGGGGTTTCTCAATGCTGGTTGTTCTGTAGTTTAGTTGTGATTTTGAAGTGGTTGTGGGAGAAGGTGAGCACAGCATTTACCTATTCTGCCTCTTGACCAGAAGACAATATCATACTGTTTTAATTACTATAGCTTTGCAATATAGTTTGAAGTCAAGGGAGCATGATGCTTCCATCTTTGTTGTTCCTTTTCAAGATTTCTTTGGCTCTTCAGGGTCTTTTACAACTCCATACAAGTTTTAGGATTAATTATTCTATTTCTTTGAAAGATGCTGTTGGAATTTTGATAGGGATTTCAATGAGTATGTAGATTGCTTTGAGTAGTATGTACATTTTAATAATTATAATTGTTCCTATCCATGAGCCTGAAATAGAAATCCATTTATTTGTGTTTCCTCAATTTGTTTCATTAATGTCTTAAAGTTTTCAATAAACAGAACTTTCACCTCCTTGGTTAAATCTGTTCCTATGTATGTTATTCTTTTGATGCAAATGTAAATGGGATTGTTTCCTTTATTTTTCTTTTTGATAGTTTGTTATTAGTGTATAGAAATGAAACAGATTTTTTGTGTGTTAATGTGGTATTGTGCAAATTTACTGAGCTGGTTTGTTCAACTCTATCATCCCTGCCCTTTCAAGAGTTCTGTGATTCCAGAATGCCTCTGCAACCTCTATACTCCCCAATGTTGCCTTCCAAGTAAAGGGTCACTGGTTTGGACCTTCAGGGCTTTGCCATTTACTTTTGGAGAACATGGAGCTCTTCCTAAAGGTGTGTGTAAGGATCTATGTTTACTGCCAACTTCTTTATTCCCATAGTTTGGTTTTGAATTTGAATAGGAAAGAACAAAGGATTTAAATTATCACGGGGAAAATAATTGATATGAGTGACAGATAAAAGGTATCCAACATGCCCATAAGTGGCATTCTGAAAGAAGCCAACAGAATAAGCACAAGTGAAAAGTGCTTAAAGATAGAATAGAAATGAGAGTCCAGAATACTGATACAGAATTGTGAGCAAGACAATAGTCTGATAAAGCTACTTCACTTGGGCAGAGATAAGGAATTCACTTGGGCAAAGAGTCAAGTCATGTGGACTGGGGATAAAAGCAGTCTTCAAACTTATCCATAGCTGCATTCAAATCTAGAAGACAATAGACTAATGTTTCAGGAAAACAAAGTTTAACCCAAGAATTTTAAATGTAAATATCTTTTAAGAGTAAAGGGGGAGACTTTCTAACATGCAAGAACTCAGTTCCTTTCGCACTCAGGAGCCCGTAAGAGAAGTGTGACTTAGAACTGGTGACAAGCGTGATCAAACCCACTTAAATAGAGCACTAACAGTAAGCAATAGGGAGAATTGTGGTTATAGAACTTGGCATAATGTTAAAAATATAGAAATTACATTAATACTAATAAACATCAGGAGCTGAATGAGTTAAAAACTTATGACAAAAGGTAAAAGTAGGCTGATTTCCTTATTTTTTAGCAGGAAATAAATAAATATTGTCAAATCAAGAAAGAGAGCTGTAAGAGTACTAGAGTTACAAAGCTAACCACTAAGAAAACTGAAAAGAAAGCATAGCCCTTTCAAAATATGAGTAATGTAATATACCCCTAAAAGAAAATACAGACCAGGGAGCAAAAGAAAATACAGCAATTTAAAAGAGAAAGTTTGTGGGCCTGCCGAGTGGCGCGGTGGTTAAGCGCTGGCTTGGGAAGCCAGCGGCCCCGGTTCGGTCCCACATATGAGGGCCAGTGACACTACCCTCAAAAAATAAAAAAAATAAAAAAATGAGATAGCTCCCTTTAAAGATGGATAATTCCAAAGCTACTGAAATGGCCCTAGAGCACACAAAAATTAGAAGGATCTTTCCTAAATGTGATCAATTATATATCTCAAGCCAAAGGTTAGATTTACATTTAATGGAGAATACTAACAATAACTGCCGGTAATGCTGGAAAAAGCAGGGAAATTTAGGATTGTTCTGGTAGCATGTTTTAGTCAGAAGAAGATGGTTTGTATTGTGATAACAAACAATTCCAAAACTTGAATGACTCAGCACATACTAACTTAGTAGTACCTTCTAAACTGAGTTTATGCAAACCTTACAAGCCAGGAGCTCTTCCCCAGGTACAACTCGAAAAAAAAAAAAGAAGAAGCATTCACAGGTGTACCAGGGAACATAGAACATCCGTAGCAGCACGTGTTAGCGCCAAACGCTTGTAAAGGCTTTTTGTGGGCTGCGAGGTCCCCCTTCTGACTGCTGGGATTCACCTCTGTTTGTCCTTGTTCGCTTTTCTCGTCTTGGAGTGCATAGATCGGATATGATGTAAGTAACATGATGTACATTTGTAGATATAAAATTACATGGCCCCTTAGGAAGACCAATTTTTTTTTGTTCGCTTTTCTCGTCTTGGAGTGCATAGATCGGATATGATGTAAGTAACATGATGTACATTTGTAGATATGAAATTACATGGCCCCTTAGGAAGACCAAAATATGGGCTCTGAAAGAAGGGGTGGGAAAAATTTATTTGAAAAAAAGAAACTGGCATTCCTCATGGCAACTAAAGTCTTAGGGATCTCTTAACCAGGATGACAAGATGGAAACTTGACTTTGAAAAAGTTATAAAAGGAATACACTTACATAGTATTAAAAAAAAACAGTATAGAAAGACAAAATAAAATACCTCTTTCCCATTCATAGTTCTTCAAAGGTGACCACTGTTTTTGGAATATTTCCAAGGGAAAAAAATGTATGCTTATGTCCGTTTACACACAATGTGTTCTAGTTTTTATATCCACCCCAGTGGGAGAATACTACTGACACCAATCTACTCCTCATGTTTCCTCTTCCTATTAATCAGGTGGTCTTGCCTCCTCCTGTGTGCAGGCTGACCTCATCCTGGATGGCTGCATCCGTGTCCTGGCACAGCTGTATCAGTACACCCCCAAACAGCTCCATATTCATGCTCGTTTATGTTGCTTTCAGTTTGGGCCAATTAGGAGTGATGCTACAATAAACACAGGTTGAGAGCAATCTTTGCATACTTTCCTTAAGGGAATTTCCCAGCAATAGAAATGCACAGTCAAGTGGACACACTTTTTAAAAACCCTAACATTTATGTTCTCACTTTGATTATAGGGTAGGAAACTTTGATTAATAGATAAAAATGGGTGTTTCCACTTCCTTTTTTCTAATTCACTAATGCACCCTGCTCTTTGAAAATGAATTTCTCAGATGTGCTGGTGTGAGAGTGTCTTGCCGTGAGATCAAAACCAAACCTCTCATCCTTGAGAAAACCTTTCGTTTGGTGTCCGCCCTGGACAGGCCAGCTCTCCTATGCCGCTTTGGGTGTCACTGCTGGTTCTGGGTGAGTAGAGGGACTGGACACAGGCCCCAGGTGGGGTGAGGATGCCCGACTCTCCACGGAGGGCCAAGCCCTTTCTTAGGTTCAGCACTGCTCAGAGACCCCCTTCCCCGCTGGGGAGGGGGTATGCTCAGGCTGAGGGAGGGGTCAGAGCTAGACTAAACCTTCAACCTGACAGAGAAGGGAACCCCAGTGACACCAACAGTTAGGGTTTGTTTCTTTCTTTCTACAACAAATAATAGTTCATGAAATCCAGAAAATGTATTGTGTGTGCTGGTTTGTATTGATTTATTCATGGAAGACTGCACTTTTCTCTCTGCAAAGGAGATGTGTTTATTCCTTGGATGACAGGCCCAGATCCTGGTGCTGGGTGTGGGTAAGCATGACTTCCAACATGTGAGGCGTGTTCTGCACAGCAGTAACTGGTGATAAAGGACATGGAGAAGGGAGCGGAACCTGGGAGGAGAAAAGCCTATGGCACAAGAAATTCTCTTTCCCCCACCCCCAGGTTTATTGAAGTATAATTAACAATAAAAATGTATGCACTTAAGGTATACAAGATGATGTCGTCATGTGCATATATTATGAAATAATTGCCACAATCAAGCTAAGTAACATTTCTATCCCTTCACACAATTACCGTGTGTGTGTGTGTGTGTGTATGTGTGTGTGTGTGTGTGTATCTCAAGTGTGTATATCTCAAGGCCCATTTAACTATGGCCACCATGCCGTGTGTTAGATTCCCCAGGACTTATTCATCTTATGACTGAAAGTTTGTTTTCTTTGATCATCTTCTCCCAGTTCCCTCACCCCTACCCCTTGGCAAACACCATTCACCTCTGCTTCTGTGATTTCAGCGTTTTAGATTTCATGTGTAAGTGAGACCAGACAGTATTTGTGTTTCTGTGTCTGGCCCTTGTCTTTTAGCACAGTGTCCTCCAGCTTCACCCATGTTATCACAACGTCAGGATGTCCTTCCTTCTCGTAGCTAATATTCCAGTGCATATCGACACCACACTTTCATTACACATTCATCAGTTGACAGGCACTTAGAATTTCCACAACTTGGCTATTGTGAATAGTGATGCAATAAATGTCAGGTGCCAGGGTCTCATCAGGATGCTGATTTCATTTCATTTGGATCTATACCCAGAAGGGGAATTGCTGGATCATATGATACTTTTTTTTTATTTTTAATTTATTTTTAATTTGAGGAACCTCCATACTGTTTTCCACAATAGTTGCACCATTTACATCCCCACCCGCAGTGGTCAGTGGTCAGTGTTTGAGAGTTCCCTTGTTCTTGCTATCTTTTGTCTTATTGATGACAGCCATTCTGACAGGTGTGAGGTGGCATCTCACTGTTGTTTGGATTTGCATTTCCCTGACAATTAGCAGGTGAGTGAACATTGAGCACCTTTTCATGGATCTGTTGGTCATCTGTGTGTCTTCTATTGAGGACATCTATTTTTGTCCTTACCCGTTAAAAAAACAGATAATCAGGTTGGTTGTTTTCTTCCTGTTGACTTGTTAGAGCTCCTTACAGATTTTAGATACTATCCCCTTCTCATGCATGTGATTTGCAAATGTTCTCTCCCTTCCATCAGTTCCCTCTTGAAACTGTTGGTTGTCTCCTATGCTGTGCAGAAAAGGCTTTTGTTCAGATTCAGCTCCACTCATTTGTTTGCTTTTGTTGCCTGTGTTTTGGGGATTATATCCAAAAATTTATGTCCTAGACCAATGCCAAGAACTTTTCCCTGTTTTCTTCTAGTTATAGTCTCAGGTCTTACATTTAAGTCATAAGTCCCTTTTGAGTTGATTTTTGTATATGGTATCATATAAGGGTCCAATTTCATTTTTTGTGTGTGTGGATATTCAGTTTCCCCAAGACCAATTATGGAGGAGACTTTCCTTTCGCTATTGTGTGTTCTTGGCACACTTGTTAAAGGTACGTCGACTGCAAATGTATGAATTTACCTCTAGGCTCCCCATTCTGTTCCTTGGTCCATGTGTCTGTTTTTACGCCATTACCATCTTACTGATTACTAGGGCTCTGAAAGCTTGAACTTAGGAAGCATGTTGCCTCCAGTTTTGTTCTTCTTGCTCAAGGTTGCTTTTCAGGGTCTTTTGTGGCTCTATTTGAACTTTAGGATTGCTTCTTCCTGTTTCTGTAAAAAATGCCACTGGAATTTTAATAAAGTTTACATTGATTCTATCAACCGTTTTGTGTAATATGAACACTTAAAAAATATTAATTCTTTCAAACCATGAACATGGAATATCTTTCTCTTTATTTGTGTCTTCAACTCCTTTCAACAATGTTTTGTATTTTCCAGCTTAGAGGTCATTCAATTCCTACCATAAATATATTTCTAAGTATTTTATTCTTTTTGATGCTGTTGTAAGTGGGATTATTTTCTTAATTTACTTTAAAAATAGTTCATTGTTAGTGTACAGAAATGTAACTTTTGTACATTGATCTTGTATCCTGCAACTTTACTGAATTCATTTAGTAGTTGTAACAGTGGAATCTTTAAGATTTCCTTTATATAAGATCACATAATCTGCAAACAGAAATAATTTTACTTCTTCCATTCTGATTTGAATGTCTTTTCTTCCTTCCTTCCTTCCTTCCTTCCTTCCTTCCTTCCTTCCTTCCTTCCTTCCTTCCTTTCTCTCTCTCTCTCTCTCTCTCTCTCTCTCTCTCTCTCTCTCTCTCTCTCTCTTTCTTTCCTAATTACTTTGGCTAGGATTTGAGTTGAATAGAGGTGGCTAGAGTAAGAACCCTTGTTTTGTTCTTGATCTTAGAGGAAAAGCTTTCGGCTTTTTCTCATCATTGAGTATGATGTTAGCTGGGGGCTTGTCATATACGGTTTTGTTGAGATATATGACAATTTCATGTTGAGATAATTTTCTTCAATATCTAATTTGTTGAGAGCGTTTATTGTGAAAGTGTGTTGAATTTTGTCAAATGCTTTAATGCTTCTATTGAGATGATCATATGATTTTTATCTTTCATTTTGTTGATGTGGTTTAGCTCATTTCATGAGTTGCATATGTTAGGTCATCCTTTTACTTTAGGGATAAGTCCCACTTGAACATGGAGTATGATCCTGTTAATGCACTGTTGAATTTACTTGGCTAGTATTTTATTGAGGATTTTTGCATCTATGCTCACCAGGGATATTGGCCTGTAATTGTGTTTTCTTGTAATGTACTTGTTTGGTTTTCGTACCAGGATAATGCTGACCTTGCAAAGTGAGTTGGAAGTGTCCCCTCATCTTCATTTTTTGGAATAGGTTGAGGAGGGTCAGATTTAATTCTTCTTTCAATGTTTGGTAGAATTCACCAGTGAAGTCATCTGATTTCTGACTTTTCTTTGTTAGAGGGTTTTTGATTAATGATTCAACCTCCTTACTTGTTATTGGTCTGTTCAGATTTTCTACTCATTATTCAGTCTTGGTAGGTTGTATGTTTCTAAAAACTTATCAATTCCTTCTAAGTTTTCTAATTTGTTGGTCTATGGTGTTCATAGTAGTCTCTTCGATCATTTATATTTCTGTGGTATCAGTTCTTTCGTTTCTCATTGTATATGAGTCGGCTCTCTCTCTTTTTCTTAGTCTAGTTAAAGGTTTGCAATTTTGTTTATCTTTAAAAAGCAGATCTTAGTTTTGTTGATCTTTTCTATTTTTTTTTAATTCTCTATTTGTATTTTTCTGCTATCATCTTCATTATTTCATTTCTGCTGCTAACTTTGCATTTCTTTTTCTAATCCTTTGAGATGTAAAGTGAGGTTGTTTATTTGACAGCTTTATTTTTTTTTTTTTGAGGGCAGTGTCACCGGCCCTCATATGTGGGACCCGAACCGGGGTCGCTGGCTTCCGAAGCCAGCGCTTAACCACTGCGCCACTCAGCCAGCCCTTTTTTTTTTTTTTAATTGGGGAATTGTGGAAGGGGAACAGCGTTGGTGAACTGGGGAAGGGAACAGACAAGTTGCTGTCCTTTTGTTCTTCAGTCTAGTTGTGGAGGACGTCGCTTCACTGGCCCATGTTGGTATCATCATTGCGCTCTTCTCGGGTGAGGCAGATTGGTCGCGGCCTCTGAACGGCCATGCACAGAGGCTCTTGGCAGCTCTCACAGGCTGCCAGCCACTCGCTGTAGCCTATGGCAGCCCACTGCAGCAGGGGCTGCAGTTATGCCATCCTGGGGACTCACAGCAACCCAGCTCCAGGTGGAGCTGTTGTTCACCATCTTAGCTGTAGAGGGCAGTGTCACTGGCCCTCATATATGGGATCCGAACTGTGGCCGCTGGCGTCCCAAGCCAGCTCTTAACCAACGCACCACTCGGCCGGCCCTCTTTTTTTTTTAATGGAGGCATTTATCATTATTAACTTCCTTCTTAGAACTGTTTTTACTATATCTCGTAAGTTTTAGCATGTTGTGTTTCCATTTTCACAAGATGTTTTTGATTCCCCTTTTGAGTTCTTCTTTGACCCATTCGTTGCTCAGGGGTATGTTATTTAATTTCCATTTATTTGTAAGTTTTCCAGTTTTTACCCAGTTATGGATTTCTAGTTTCATACCATTGCAGTTGGAAAATATGTTTGATATCATGAGTATCTTTTTAAATTTGTTAAGACTTGTTTTGTGAGCTAACATATAATCTATCCTGGAGAATGTTTCATGTTCACTTGAGAAGAATGTGTACTTGGCTGTGATAGAGTAGTATTGCTGCATATGTTTGTTAGGTGGACACATTAGATGTGTAGACTGTTTGGTCTGTAGTGTTGCTCAGGTATGCTGTTTCCTTGTTGATTTTCTGTCTGGGCGATCTACCCATTGATGTCAATGGGGTGTCAATATCCCCAACTATTATATTACTGTATTACTGTCGATCTCTCCCTTTATTTCATCAATATTTGCAATATATTTAGGTGCTCCTGCATTGGTGTGTAAATGTTTACAGAGTTATATCTTCTTGTTGCATTGATCCCTTTATCATCATGTAATGTCCTTCTTTGTCTCTTGTTATAGCCTTTGTTTTAAAGTCTGTTTTGTGTGATATAAACATTGCTACCCCAGCTTTTTTATTGTTTCCATTTGCATGAAGTAATTTCTTCCATCCGTTTACTTTCAGTCTTGGCGTGTGTCTTTTGCTCTGAAGTGAGTGTCTTGTAGGCAACATATGTAAGGGTTTTATTTTATTCTCCATTAAGCCACCGTATATTTTTGACTGGAGCATTTAATCCATTTACATTGAAAGCAATTGTTGATAGATATGTAGTTAGTGCCTTTTTCTCATTCATATTTTAATCTTTCTTCTTCTTCTTCTTCTTCTTCTTCTTCTTCTTCTTCTTCTTCTTCTTCTTCTTCTTCTTTTTCTCCTCCTCTTCCTTCTCCTCCTCCTCTCCCTCCTTCTCCTTCTCTTCCTCCTCCTCCCCCTTTTCCTCTTCTCCCTCCTCCTCCTCCTCCTCTTCCTTCTTTTCCTCCTCTTCCTCCTCCTTCTTCTCTTTCTTCTTCTTCTTCTCTTTCAAGAAGTCCCTCTAACATTTCTTGTAATACTGGTTTGGTGATTATGAATTCCTTCATCTTTTTTTTGCCTGGGAAGATCTTTATCTGTTCTTTGATTCTAAATGAGTTTTGCAGCGTAAAGTAATCTTGGTTGTAGGTCCTTGCTTTCCGTCACTTTGAATATTTCATGCCAGTGTCTCTGGCCTGCAAAATTTCTGCTGAAAAATCAGCTGACAGCCTTATGGAAGCTCCCTTGCAGGGAACTAACTGCTTTTCTTTTACTCCTTTTAAGATTCTCTCTTTGTCTTTAAATGTTGGCATTTTAATTATGATGTGTCTTGGTGTTGTCCTCTTTGGGTTCATCTTGTTTGGGACTCTCTGCACTTCCTGGGCTTGTGTGTCTATTTCCTTCACCAGGTTAGGGAAGCTTTCTGTCATTATTTCTTCAAATAGGTTATCAATCCCTTTCTCTCTCTCTCTCTCTCTCTCTCTCTCTCTCTCTCTCTCTCTCTCTCTCTCTCTTCCTTCTGGTTGCCCTATGATGGGAATGTTGGTATTCTTGCTGTTGTTCCAGAGACTCTTTAAACTATCCTCAAATTTTTAAAATTCTTTTTTCTTTTTTGCTGTTCTGATTGTGTGTTTTCTGCTACCTTATTGTCCAAATCATTGATTCATCTAATCTACTGTTGATACCTTCTAGTGCATTCTTCATTTCTGACTAATTCTTTTTATGGTTTCTATTTTCACTGAGTTTATCTATTCTTATCCTTAGTTCCTTGAGCATCCTTATAACCAGTGTTTTTAACTCTGTATCTGGTAGATTGCTTGCTTGTATTTTGTTTAGTCCTCTTTCTGGAGTTTTGTCTTTTTCTTTCATTTGGGACATATTTCTTTATCTCTTTATTTTGGCTGCCTCTCTGTGTTTGTTTCTATGTATCAGGTGATTTGTTGTGTCCCCCAGTCTCGGCTGGGTGACCTTATGTAGTAAGTGCTCTGTGGGGCCCAGTGGTGTAATCTCCCTGATCACCTGAGCCGAGTGCTCCAGGAGTGTCCCTTGTGTGGGTTGTGTGTGCCCTCCTGTCATAGTTGAGATTGATTACTGTTGGCACATCAGTGGGAGGGATTGGTCCTCAGGCTGACTGGCTGTGAGAAACTGACTGTGACTATAGTGGAGAAGCTGCTGTGCAGGGGCTGATCCCATAAAGTGGGATTCTCTTTGGTGGGGTTCTGGTGCCTGCTGAGTCCACCCTTTGGGAATATTATTTGTGGAGTTAATTGGATGGTGCTCTGGTGTGGCTGGCCACTGGGTGTGTTGGTTCTGGGGCCTCTTGGGAGGAGCTCTGGTGCATGCCAAGGTCATCCACTCCCTGTGTCTGGACTGTGGCCATCTGGTAAGAGCTACAAAGTAATCTGCAATTAGTAGTTTCCTGTGCTGGGTTTGTAAGCACCAGGAAGAAGCTATGCTGAGAACTGAAGCTGGCTGCCACTAGTGCTGGGCTTGGGACCATTTAGCAAGAGGAACAGGGCACACAGGGGCCACATGCTATTTGTTTGGGTTTGTGGGCCTTTGAGAGATTCTAGGAAAGTCCACAGTACAGGTTGAGTCCTACCACCTGTGAGGAACAGCCACTGAAAGAGGCTTAGGCTGGTGTGTGAGTTGAGTGGGGCCAGGTCTCAGAATCACCAGGCTGTTTGAGCAGTGTTAGCTGGTTAATAGAGACTCAGCCTTGGTGCCACCTTTGCCTGCAGGCTGGGTGCGGGAGGGCTCAGCAAAGTAATAGTGGTGCCTGCACTTTATCCAGGAGAGAGCTACCCCTCCAGCCCTCACCCTGAGGCCAAACAGTTCAGTTCCTCCTTGTATGTCCCTGATGCTTATTGAGCTGCTGTCCCTTCATTGGAACTTAGGGAAAGTGAGCCTGTGCTCAGGCTCTTTAAGAGGACGCCTGGATCTACAGCAGTCCTGTACAGGCTCACCTGGACTGAGTCCCTGCTGGTTTTCATAGTCAGATATCATGAGGACTCCTTTTCCTGGCACTGGTGCTCTGGATGGGGAAGCCAGTGTGGAGCTGGGACCCCGCCCTCCTCAGGGGGGAACCTCCACAACCAAGATAATTCTCCCAATTCCCCTTCTTCTTTCTTCTTCTCCTTCTTCTTTTTCTTCTCCTTTTCTTTCTTCTTCTTCTTCTTCTTCTTCTTCTTCTTCTTCTTCTTCTTCTTCTTCTTTTCTTCTTCTTCTTCTTCTTCTTCTTCTTCTTCTTCTTCTTCTTCTTCTTTTTCTCCTCCTCCTCCTCCTCCTCCTCCTCCTCCTCCTCCTCCTTCTCCTCCTCCTCCTCCTTCTTCTTCCTTTTGTATTTATATATATATATATATATATATATATATATATATATATATATATATATCCCTCCCGATTCTTAACCACAACACATGGGTGTGGGACCAGCCTATTTCACATTTCCACCGCTCCTACCAGTCTCAATGAAGCTTCTTCTTTATTCTTCAGGTGGTTCTCAAGGGTGGTAGTTCTATAATTTAGTTGTGATTTTGATATGGTCATGGAAGGAGGTAAGCACAGCATTTGCCTACTTGGAGGGCTCCATGCATGTTCCAAATTCTAACCTTGTCACTCTCCTACTTGAAACTTCTCCGTGGCTTCACATTGCATTTATAATAAAATCTGAGCTACTTACCATGCGGGACTTTGTCCCTGTATGCCACTCTAATCTTATTTCCCCCACCACTCTTTACCTTTCAGAACCACCTCAGCTCCTGAACAGCAATGTGATTGCTTCACTTCTGCGCCCTTTCTGCCTTGATTACCCTCCCCAGAATCTCCTGCCACACACAGACCCCTCTGCTTGGCTGACTCCTACGTTCTCATGCACACTTTTCTGAGGTATAACTTCCTTCAGGTGTCTCTCATTACCCACTCACCCTCTTTGCCACACACTTACACACACATACCCTATACATGTGAGGGGTAGCCCTTCTGCCCTCAAAGTACCCCAGGTGTATTTCATTTTCTTTTTTCTTTTTTTTTTTAAAGATTTTATTGGGGAATTGGAGGAGGGGAATAGCGTTGGGGAACCTGGGAAGGGAAACAGACAAGTTGCTGTCCTTTTGTTCTTCAATCTAGTTGTGGAGGACATTGCCTCATTGGCCCATGTTGGTATCATCATTGCTCTCTTCTTGGGTGAGGCAGATCGGTCACCGGCCTCTGAACGGCCGCTCACAGCGGCTCTTGGCAGCTCACACAGGCTGCCAGCCACTCACGCTGGCTGCCGGCGACTCACTGTAGCCTATGGCAGCCCACTGTAGCAGGGGCTGCAGCTATGCCGTCCCGGGGACTCACAGCAGCCCAGCTCCAGGTGGAGCTGTTGTTCACCATGTTAGCTGTAGAGGGCAGTGTCACTGGCCCTCATATGTGGGATCCAAACCAGAGCCGCTGGCATTCCAAGCCAGCTCTTAACCAACGCGCCACTCGGCCAGCCCCCCAGGTGTATTTTCTTTATGTCACTTATACCCTGTATTATAATTATATTATATTACTTTGCTCCATGTTTCTGATTCCCCCACCAACCAACTTCTTGCTGGCAGGTACAATTTTTTATTCATCTTAGAACAAGGACAATGCTTATATATAGACAGTTGATAAATGACTATTAAGTTTTTAAAATAGTTTATTTAATAAGAGAAATAATAAAAGATTGGGGGAAAGCAGGTATCACCTTTGAAAAGCCAAAGAATTCATGCTCTGTGCTCATCTCTGCATCTTTATCTTTTTGCAGCTTCTGTCAGTGGACAATTTGGTGAGTTCTCTTTGCTTTTTTACCTCAGTGTCTCTGGGTAAGGATGTCTCCCAAACAAATAGGAAATATTTGCAATTGCTGCCGAGGACTCCTAATATCTCTTGTTGTTCTTGCCAAGGCTGAAGGGGATATGAAAGTGTCATCTGATCTACTGGCATTGCCCAAGGACCAGTGTCACTTCATAGCTGTCCTCTGACCCTCTATGGAAGAAGTAGCAAATGCACAAACAGCTCCTGGCCTTTGCTGGGCCTTACACTGATTTTTATTGAAAATTAAAGTTACTTTTAGTTAACCATGCAAGACAGCATCAACTTCATAGCAAAAGTGCAGGATTTGGGGCAGCATCTTCTCCAATCAGCAAGCTACAAATAGTCCTCCAAAAACACCATACTGTGGAGATACCAGCAGGAATGTCACATTTTCTGCAGTTTTAAGAGTAAAACCCTCCAGGAAATGTGTTCTTCTGCAAAGCAGAAGAACATCCAACAACTAGGCCCTAAATGGAAAAAAAAAAAAAAAAAACATGCACGACAGGGAAAAATTGGGGGAAAAGACCCATTATGTGTATCATAAATTTTCTTAGCTCTATACTTATTGTCATTGCCCTGAATCGCAATGTCGTGGACATGTGAGGCCCTTGAAAAGTGAGAATTCTCCACAGCCTTGCTCCTTGGCCCAGATCAGCTGCTTCAGGGCTGCCTCCTTGTTTAGGTCACCTCTGGAGCCCAGAGAATGACTTGTCCATCCCTGGATTTTTCCAGGACATTTCCTGGGTATCATCTATTTAGTGAGGGTGTCAGGCGAGGTTTCCTCTGAGACAAAACCTTAATGTGATTTTTTTCCTTTTAGGAAAGTGTAAAATGTGATTTCAACAACCCCTAGGGAAGTTTTTAGAAGTTTTTGAACATGGTGAAGTGGCAGAGCAGGGGTGACTTTCTCTAAGATCCACTCCTGGATCAGGCAAACCAGCTATTTTCCCCATTGACATCTGGCAGGGAATCCTACTGGCATTTCCTTCTTTAAGTCATTTTGCTCATTAACATCCCCTAAGCAATCACTCTGTGCTGGGAGAGGTGAACCTTGGAACTGACAAGCAGCCTTGAGTGATTGGTGACCTTCCAGGGGCATTTCTTAGGGATTCTCCAAAGCCAGGTCCTCTAGCCTATGCCTCAGAAACCACTGTAGTGGGAACTGCAGGCAACTCCACCTCAGACTCTTTTTCTCTTTCCTCCTCAGCAACTGCCCCCAAACCCATGATATCCCTCCACCCTCCATGGACCACTGCCTTTGAAGGAGAGAGGGCAAATCTGACTTGTAATGGATTTCCCTTCAACTCACCATGGGAAACAATATGGTTCCATCAGTACCAAGGGAGACAAACATCAAGTGTGACCCCAGGGAACACCTATGAGGTTCAGAAGTCTGGAGAGTACCGCTGCCAGACCCAGAGCTCATATCAAAGTGATCCTGTGCACTTGGACTTCACTTCAGGTGAGAAAAAAGAAAGAAAGAAAAACTGTAGAAGTCACAGAGTTACCCAGGAACTACCTTCTATTCACTGAATCAAAATCTATAGCAATAGGACCCTGGAATTTATTTTTTACAAGCTCCTTGTTAAAAGGAAATTTGAGAAGCAATTTGTGTGAATGGATCCTGAATCTATGTATAGTTTAAGCCAATGAAATTTACTTGGAATGAAAAGCATAATAAGGATTGTTCATATTTACAGTTGTGAGAGAGAGAGATTTCCTTTTTGTCCAAAAACCACCTGTTTGGGGTATGAAGCAGTAGCTTCCTGGTAATAATGTTCTTTAATTTAGTGAAAGAGGAAACTGCGTAGAGCAAGATGCAAAGAAAATCCTTACCCTCTCAGACCTGACAATTTTCCTCTTAAGAATTTACCTACTGGAGCAGTCTTAGATATACATGCCAGAGCTGAAAGACCTGAAATGTCTTAGGAAAGAAAACTCATTAAGTAAATTACATTTCTGCTATTGAAGGAAAACCATGAGTATTGAAAACCAGGTCCAGTAATGATATTGATAACATAGAAAAGTTTACATAGCATACTGAGGGAATGCAAGTTGTCACATAGAGAAATACTATTCCAGTTAAACAACAACAACAACAACAAAAAAAAAAAGCACAGACTCACATACATGCACAGGGAAAAGAGAACTGAAAAAATGTATGCCAAAACCTGGGTGGTGAGATAATAGGAGATTTTGGGTTATATTTCTGCTTTCTGAATTTTCTCAAGGCATTGTGTTCACTGTCAAACCAGAAGAAAGAAAATGATAATTATTTTAAGTCCTTATCCCAGTCCCCACTTCTATCAAACTTATTTGGAATGATCATAAGAAGAAGAAGAAGGGAGAAAGAGCAGGATGACACACACATCGTCTGTGTTTCCTGCAGCTGACCTCATCCTGCAGGCCCCACCTTCCGTGTTTGAAGGAGACACGGTGGCTCTGCAATGCTGCAGAAAGCCGGGATCAGCCCTGCATGCTAAGACTATGTACAAGAACAACCGTGCCCAGCGGGTCCTCCGTGATGGCTCTGACTTCCACATTCACTGGGCAGCTCTAAGGGACAACGGCCAGTACCACTGCAAAGCAGTTAGGAAAGGTTATTCCTCTGTTGTGTCAAACACAGTTCAAATCCAAGTCCAAGGTAAAGCCTGTGTGATTTCCGAAAAGGGTTACTCACAGCAAGGATCCCTGGGGTTGGGGAGAAGGCAGGGGCTGGACCAGTCCATTTGGACCTCGGGTGCATTTCTGCCGGGGATGCAGTAAATAGCGAGCGCTTCAAGCCAAAGGACACAGGGCAAAGTGGCACCCCCATCTTTCCTGCTTGGGTATGTCCGCTCGCTGGTGCTGAGGGTGAATTCCATTTTTCTCCAGAGCAGTTCCCAGTCTCACTGCTCTGGGGACTGTTGTGATGACCCTTCTCTCTAGAGCTGTTTCCACGTCCCGTGCTGAGAGCCAGCCCCTCCCAGCCCACCGAGGGGAGCCCAGTGACCCTGACCTGTGAGACCCAGCTCCCTCCGCAGAGGTCAGATGTCCAGCTCCGGTTCTGCTTCTTTAGAGAAGGCCGGGCCCTGGGGTCAAGCTGCAGCAGCTCCCCGGAGCTCCAGATCCCAGCCATGTGGAGTGAAGATGCAAGGTCTTACTGGTGCCAGGCTCAGACCATGACTCTCAGTGTCGTGAAGAGAAGCCAGACATCCCACATACATGTGCAGAGTGAGTGTCTGGGGCTCTGAGCTCTGCCAGGACTGAGGTGGGGAAGAGCCACCCAGCAGGGTGGGCCCCTAGCCATTGTGGGAAGTGCCTCTCCTCACCTGTGGAAACGAAGCTGAATGAGAGGACAAACCCCAACTCTGTGTGCATCTTAGATGAACTTAGAGCCAAGAAAGTCCAAGAAGAGAGGGACAGGTTCATTTTTTCTCTCAATGCCATAGAATGCAGCTCTTCCTTTTTCCTCTGAAGTCTCTCCCTTCCATGACACTGCTTTCCCCCTGCTCAGCAAAACTGAGGGCCTAAGCTGAGGGCTGTGGCAGAGCCCTCTGATTGGGCTGGATGAACTCTGCACAGCAGATGGGCAGCCTTTAGAATGCTGGGTGCCTGCAGCAGAGCCCTTAAGAACAAGAAAACCAATGGACAAAAGTTTGAGGAATGAACGATCCCGACTTGCTGGCACTAGGGGTGACTTTGTACCCCCTATTGCATTTCCCCACATCTCAGCATGACAGGTACCCAGTGGCCAAATGCCTCCTGTGGTGAACTTTGACTTGTGTCATAGGACACCTATTTGAGCGTTAGGAATGGACTCATAGTCTGTGGTACATGCTTTCCCCAGTGAGGGTAGAGTGAAATGGTGGCATTATCCACAAATTCACTCCCCTTCCTTGGGGAAAAAGAGAACTGGTTCTATGACTGTTTCTTCTAAGCTTCCTAGAATGTATTATTGACCTCTGTGCTCAACACAGGTAATGTGTGTTTCTTAGGACACCAGTTTAAGGAGGGACAATTTAGAGAAGGTGGGGAGGGTGTTATCCAACAGTTGCAACTTAGTCATTGGAGCGGCAACACCACTATCAAATGCTGTCAGAGATGTATAGATCCTACACGGTGGCTCATTAGTTCACCTAGTCAGTGATTATGGTGTGTGTACAGCATACAGACTGTGCTGATACCTAAGAGATACCAGGCTAGAGCAGTGGCACACAGTTTCTGGGACCTAAGAGCCATTGTGGATGGTCAGTAGGGCCCACACCACCCCAAGGGACAGAAATGCCTGGGGCCTGTGGGGGCAAATGGGACAGAGCCTCCGTTGGAGCTGAGAGATGGGAGCCAATTTCTCAGAAGACCTCTTGTGTAAATTGGGACTTGAGGATGAGTGGGAACATTTCAGAAAAAGAGGGGAGGGATTGGAAGAGGAAGAAAGAGGCTGTGTTCCAGAGAGACGCACATGCTAAAAAACTGTGGTGAGGGAAGGAGAAAAGGTTTAAGGAACTGGGAGGAGGTCAGTTGTGATGACTGCAGCTGCCGAAGCCGTGGTTCTAGCTCGTCTGACTAGTCAGGCGGCCTGGCCTCGAGGCCATCTCCTAGGTCACTGGAAAGTCTGCAGTGGGTTGTTCTTAAAGCAACTATTCACCATGACCCAGCAAGTCATGGCCAAGACAATAGGATTACTTGGGACCACACAACATACAACGACTGTGTTTAAGAAAATACTTCTTTAGGGAAGTGTGTGTGTGGCAGGGACTCTGGGGTTCCTAGAAAGAGCTGTTGTACACGGAAAACACCTTGCCGTGGGTGTCTGACATGAGTACGGGTCAGAAAACTTGAATTCTAGCCCTGGCTATGAAAATAACTAGTTCAGAATTTGGGTAAACTTTTTTTGTCTTACTGTTTCCACCTTATATTGAAAATGAGATAAGACAGTAATTATGATCCCTTCTGGCCTGGAATTCTGTAACTTGAGTTAGAACAGGAACCCAAGGCCAGGTATTCAGTAAGCTCTGGAAGAAATGAAGTGACGGAGAGGCTGAGCAGCACTTGCCAAGGCCCCACCAAAGGCAACCCAGGAGCCCATGGGTGCCACAGAGCTGGGCTCCTTTACCTGGCAAAGCAAGGGCGAGTGCCACCGTGGCAGTCTTGTCACCCTGCTAGGGGACAGTTAGGGAGCAGGAATTAGAGTGTGACTGTGACTGGGAGGGTGGTCTGGTCAGAATTTGTCAGCGAGGCAAGTTGCTGAAACCATTGTGGCCTTAGGAACATGAGTCTGTGCGGAGCTCCTATTACTACGGTCTTATTTGGGGATATATGGATCTGAAGTCTCTCTCGCTCTTTCATAGCTCTCGTTTCAGGTTATGGACTCAAGAATGATCAAACGAAGACATTCCCCCAATATACATTGTTGAGTAAAGACATTATTTAAGAAATTTAAGTGTTCTGAGCCCCAGACTCCAAAGCCAGAACCCAGTCCCCCTAGGAAAGCCCCAAGCCCTATGACATCCTTCATCCCAGTATCATGTTTTGTTTTGTTCTTAAATTTAGCAATATCCAAAACCTCTTTATTTCCTGTTTCTCATCTCTGTCCCTCAATATCAGACTGTAAATTTCATCAGCTTTGGTCTCCATGACAATCCTGTCCTACTGGGTGTCTGGCACAGAGTGGGGCCTCAGTCAGCCTTCCTAATTCAAAGAACGAAAGTCTGTGAGGTGTGATGAGGAAAAGAAGAGCAGGGAGAGAACTCTGGTCTTTGCATCTGTGGATGTCACTGGACCAGAATAAGGAGTCCCAAGATGGCCAACAATTTATCTGAGAGCCGAGAAGCTTCTCTGTGAGCTGTGCAGACTTCCTGGCAGAATAATCTACCTGTGAGCGAGATGTGCCCCCAGCAGGAGACACAGGCAAACTTTGCGGGAATGTGTTCTGATCAGATAGTCCTGTTTGGAATCTGTCAACAACCCCGTGTCACTGAGACACACACACAGACACACACGCACACACGCACACGCACATACACACACAGCATTCTCAAGCAAATACGAGACTCTGAATTTAACATTATGAAGGATATAAGCAAAAAAAAATCCAATGTGGTAAGCTTTGTATTGATGAATTTAAGATTATAAAAAGGAAAGAAAGAATACAAGATACTTTTTTTTTTTTGAGGGCAGTGTCACTGGCCCTCATATGTGGGACCCGAACCGGGGCTGCTGGCTTCCCAGGCCAGCACTTAACCACTGCACCACTCGGCCAGCCCACAGGATACTTTTAAGACAAAGAATTACTTTAGGAAACAGAAAAGATTAGCAAGTTCTTCTGGATATACTTAATGAAATTAAAGAGAATATGACCTCTGAGGGGTGGGGAAGGAATTACTTTAGGAAACAAAAAAGATTAGCAAGTTTTTCTGGATATACTTAATTAAATTAAAGAGAATATGACCTCTGGGGGGAGGGGGAGTACAAAATTAATTTAAAGAAGTCAAAGAAGGGCAAGCCAAGTGTCTCAGTTGGTTAAGAGTTGGCTTAACCAACTCTGAGCTCTGAGCAATAGGGCCGCCGGTTTGATTCTCACATGGGCCAGTGAATGCTGCGCCCGTGCTGAGCTGTCGCTGAGCTACCAACAGGTGACACGATGGCTCAGCTGGTGTAACAACATGATTCTCTGTTCAATGGGGGGCTACACCCACCCGCAACTAAGACTGAACTCAGCACCTTGAGCTGAGCTGCCGCCCTGATGGCTCAGAGGCTAGAATGTGCACTCTTAACAACAAGGCTGCTGGTTCGACTCCCGCTTGGGATGGTGGCTATGCCCACCTGCAACTAAGATTGAACACAGCACCTTGAGCTTAGAAGCCATGAACTGCTGTCAGAAAGCCATATGGTGACTGATATCCTCCACAATGAAGATTGAAGAACAACAACTTGGCTGTTCCCCTCCGCCAATTCCCCAACACTGTTCCCCTCTCCCAATTCCCAATAAAATCTTTAAAAAAACAGAAGAAAAAAAAAGAAGTCAAAGAAGACATATGATAACAGAAGAGATAACAACAACAACAAAAAGTTATCCAGCAGAGCTCAGGAGAAAAACTAAAGAAAATTACAAGGTTATTTTAGAGATGAAAAGCAGTAAGAATAGAATATAACCTTTGAAAACTGTTAACTGAGTGGGGAATTGGTATGAGAAAGAAAATACATAGTGGAAACTGGAAAGATGCAGAAATAAAAGCAAAAAGAAAAAATATTTCGAATACAGAGCTCAGACAATGAGACCCCACATGTGGATAATTAAGTGTCTCTAAGTTCAAAAACCAAACTGAAGAGAAAAACAAAGCTCAAAGATGTAATAAAAGTTTTCCTGAAGTGAAGAAAACTTGGATATGTAGATCAAAAGGCATATCTTAATGAAGATATCGAATTTCAGATATTATATATATATGATCATGACAAAAAGAAAAAAATAGTCATTTCAGAAGGAAAAAATATTAAGTTGGTCTTAGAAGGAAGAGATATGGTGTCCAGACTTGCACTCCCAGAGGACGAATGAGAACTGACAATTGTATATCAAACCAAAAAGGTGTTCTCAAACAGACAGGGACTTGGTAACTGAACACCTATTCACCTGCCTGGGAAAACTATTTGATGACAAAACCCTGCCTGCCGAAATATTTATCAGGAAAAAGGGCACACAATGAGGAAACTGTGGTATAGAAAGTGAGTACTGAATCTATTAGATCAGTGGTTCTCAGCCTGGGCTGCATATCAGAATCCTTTAGAAACTTTAAAAAAGAAAAAAAAAAGAGAGATTGCTAAGTGCCTTGCCAGAAAAATTAAACTAGGAATCTCTCAAATGGGGCCTGAGAATCCATATTTTTAAACATACCCTCAGGTCAGAATTTTGTACAGATTGAGTTGAAAACCACTGATTCAGATATAAAAACAAAGGCTAATAAACTGTGGGAATTATGGTTACAGAATAGAGAGCAGCTATTAGGCTTACTGAAAATGTTAAAGCTATATGTCACAAAGAAAAATCAATTGGTCAGAGGGAGAAGAGGAAATAAAAGAGCAATAATTTTCTCATGACTATTATTGTTTCATAGTGGAGTTCAAAAAAGAACTGACTTGATAATTTTGAAAAATTAATGACAGATTTCAAAATTTCCATTTTGTAAATCATTTCTGAATACTTTGCAGACAGAAGCTCCTCACTAGTGGGCTGTACTTGATTGGCAGTCCATGAAAAATCAATTAGTATACCAGAAGGTCACAAAGGGTAAGATGAGTGAATTGCTCAGTTTAAGACTCAAAAAAGAGTGCCGGCCAAGTGGCGCGGTGGTTAATCGCTGGCTTGGGAAGCCAGCGGCCCCGGTTCAGGTCCCATATATGAGGGCCAGTGACACTGCCCTCAAAAAAAAAAAAAAAAAGACTCAAAAAAGAGAAGAAATAATCAAAACAAATGTCCACGTTCATACAACTATAATTGGTCAGAGTGGGGAAACAGAAACTCTAACACACCATTAGTGCAGGTATAAACTGGCCCAAACTTTTTGAATAACAATAAATATTACATATCACTATTTAAAATGCCCATATCCCTTATCCCAGAAATTCCTCATCTAAGAATTTATCCCACGAAGTGCATGCACAAATGTAAAATATATGTATGTCATTATATATATATATATATATATATATATATATATATATATATATATAAATACTATATTGTTTAATGGAGCACTATTGGAGATTAGAAAGCAACAATCTAAACATCTGTTAATGGTGAATTGCTTAAATGTATTATGGTAAATCCATGCAAGAAAATCCTTTGTGGTTGTTACAAGAATCAAGCAATATTTACCAAAAATTTTCAAATTGTAAATTTAAAAGAGTCTCATTTCATTGTGTGTAAATTATACCTCAATACTGATTTTTATAAGTGATTGAGATAGTAATAACAGAGAAATGCCCACTGTATGTTGCCAAGGGAAAAAAATCAAGGTGTAGATCTAGCACATGAAGTGGTGTGTGTGTTGTGATCCCATGCGTGGGGTGTGTGGGGGTGTGTGCTTATACACGGAAAAGTTCTAGAAAGTGTCCCCAAGTACTCACCAGTGGTAATCTTGGGAATATGAAAATAAAGGAAATGGGAAAACCTTTAATTTTTACTTTAGGCAACTCTGTAAGATTTCCTTTTTTATGAGGAGCTGTTTTAAAATAAAGATACTGGTATCAATTAACTCATTTTTGCCTTCAGTTCCAGTGTCTCAGCCTGTCCTCACGCTCAGGGCGCCTGGGGCCCAGGCCCTGGTGGGGGACATGGTGGAGCTCCACTGTGAGGCCCAGAGGCTCTCCCCCAATCCTGTACCGGTTTTATCACGACGATGTCACCCTGGGGAGGAGCTCGGCCCCCTCAGGAGGAGGGGCGTCCTTCAACCTCTCTCTGACTGCAGAACATTCTGGAAAATACTTCTGTGAAGCTGACAATAGCCTGGGGGTCCAGCTCAGTGAAGTGGTGCCACTCAGTGTCACAGGTGAGTTGACACTTCCAACTATAACATAACCAGGGACAGAGCATCTCCCCGCCTTTCCCAGCAGCTGAGATTGGAGGTTCCACAAGGCCATTTGCCATGTGACATCACGGTTGGCCTGCTGCCTACACAGTCTCCATCTGGGAATTCTTCTGGCTTCTGCATTTTCAGGAACTTGTACCTTCCCTTTGCTTGCTATGCATTTCCAGGTAGCAACACTGCAGCCATTGTGATCAAAACACAAAACTGCATCTTGGTCAACTGTAATCATCAGGGAAGGGAATTATCAAGTTCAGCGTGTCTCACCTCAGAAGACATTTAGTTGGGGTTTCCTCCGTTTGTCAATCAATCAAAAAGGCCAACTCACTCTCTCACTGACTCATGAATTTCTCTCTAGTCCTCCTGCCCCTGTCCCAGAGCAGCTCCAGCTCCCACCCAGAGCTCTTACTAAAACATCTCAGCATCCTGACCCCTTCCATGTCCCTATTCCCATTTAGCTCCCGCGCTCACTGCCACCTGGCCCTGCCATGAGCTGACTGAGTCATGCCCACTCTCCATGCAAGTGTGGCCCCTCACTCACAGTCTTCCTCCCTTCCCCATTCTGTCATCATGCCATGACTAACATCCACACGATGACCCAGTCAGCACCGTGGACTGTCACCCTCTCCACACAAGCCACCCACTCTCACATGCACACACTATACAAATTATCTGACCACCGTCTCCTGTGCTTTTTCCTGCTTCTTCAACTCTTCCTGTCACTGTTGTACTCATTCCTCTTAGAACCCCCAGTTCACTAACAACCTATCACTCCCTAACAATGGCAGCCTTGTTTATCAGTGTCTCTGTATCCACCTAACCTGATCTTCCTCTTCCTAAGGTATGAGGAAGAGCATTCTGCTCCCTGTGAAAGGTGAGAATCTCCATCTGACCTCTCCATTCCA
The DNA here is from genome assembly GCA_033961575.1 of Aselliscus stoliczkanus. Classification (NCBI taxonomy): domain Eukaryota; kingdom Metazoa; phylum Chordata; class Mammalia; order Chiroptera; family Hipposideridae; genus Aselliscus; species Aselliscus stoliczkanus. Next base: position 108,340,613 of record CM066739.1, on the reverse strand, counting down.
TCCTTCCTTCCACTGTCAGCAACCCTGTACAGCCAGTTCTCTCTCTCTCTCTCTCTCTCTCTCTCTCTCTCTCTCTCTCTCTCTCTCCCTTCCTCTTCCCCCCCCCATGCGTTGCCCCACATCTCTCTCTGTAGGATCCTTTCCATTCACATCTAACATGCCTCATCTCTCCCAGTCTGAGAAGAACCCGCACTCGGTCCCACGTATGCCTCCAGCCACTTCTCTTTTATGGCTAAACTTCTAAGAAGAGTCAATAGCACACACTGTCTCCATTTCCTCATAACCCACAAGGTTCCAACCCTCTGGTTTCTAATGACCTTTCCATGAAAATGGCCCTCACAGAAGTCACCAGTGACCTCCATGACTTTAAATCTAATGGCCATTGTCCAATCCTTATCATGCCTGATCTGTCAGAAACAGTCCATATGGTTCACCATTTCTTCCTCCTTGACACCCTCCTGGGCTTCAGCAACTGCTCCCCCTCCCCCGACCCAGCTTTCTCCTCTCTCTGGCTACTCCTTCTCAGCCTCCTTACTGATTCCTTCTTTTCTAGGTAAACTTGAAAGCTTGGTATGTTCCAGAGCTTTGTCCTACATCACCTCTTTTTTTATCTACCTTCCTCCTGTGGATGGTCCTGGGGATGTAATCTAGAAGTGATTCCTCAACTTCTGTCTTCAGAGGAGACTCCCCACCTGAGTATCTCCACCTCCCATATCTGCACTCACATCTCAGAAACCCACGGACCTGAGCACCTGTAACACAGAGCTCATGACATTCCCCCAGATGTGTTCCCCCTCCAGAGGTCCCTACCTCTGTGAAAGATGCAACCATCCAGGAATCTTTCTCTCCCGTGCTCTCCACAGCCAGTTAATCACTGAGTCCTGTTAATTTTACTTCCCAAGTATGTCGTGACTCTTTACTTCCTATCTCCACAGCCACTGTCCTAGTCAAACCTGCCATCATGTTGATTGCTCCACTTCTAACCACCTCTCCAGCCCACCTGTCTCACCACAGGCCATCTAGCACACTGAAATCAGAATGGTATTTTAAAGAGATTTGATTGTCTCATGCTCCTGTTCAGACACACCTGTAGACTTCCATTGCTCCGTGAAGGAGGCTCAATGCTTACATGGCTCGTGAAGCCCCACCTAGCTACCTAGCTCCTACTCCAGGGCACGCTTCAGACCCTTCTCTTAGTGCTGTCGCCATCTTCTTTAAGTAACTCAAAAGTTCCCAAGTCGGGGCTTTTGCACACACTGTTTGCTTTCCTGGTGCATTCTTTACTTCCCTCTTCACCTGGTTGATTTCAAGCATCGCTTTGTGAGGAAGTGAGGCCTGACTGATCCACAGAGATCAGGTCTCAGTGTGGTACCTTTTGTAGCTCCCTATTCTTTATTTCATATCAATTATCAGTGTTTCAATTTGATTTTTGTGTTTTTATTGAATTGCTTCCTGTCATGGCTTCTAGACTAGCTTCCTGAGATCATGGGCTTACTGGGGATTCGCTGTTGAATCCCCAGCAAACAGTGCAGTTCCTGAGACTTATAAATGGCTCAAGTAATTTTTGATGAGTGGATGAATATAAGAATGAGCACGCAAAGTACTAATGCTCATCGCCCCGCGGCCTCAGCTCTGAGGTAGCCCAGGCTTGGCTGTGCCCTGGCTGTGTAGCAACAATGTCTCCTGCCCCTCGTTTTCTACTGGACTGATTTCCCCTATCCCCATAGTATTTTGCCCTCTCAGATACCCAAGTTTCCATTTACTTACTGTTTGCAGATCCCCCAGACATGTTTGAGGTTGTACTTCCAGGTGCCCTGAGCTACGTCTAGCATTGCACACGTGATTGTTTCTTCAGATCTGAAGATATTATAGCTGAGTTCTGAGTGATGTCACGAGGTCATCAAAAAAAAATTTCTGTTTGAAATGGCTTTACTATGAAGAAACATATTTGAACAGTAGCAGCTGATAGCTAACTATTCTGTCTCCCTCAGTTCCGGCGTCTCGGCCCGTCCTCACGCTCAGGGCTCCCGGGGCCCAGGCCCTGGTGGGGGACATGATGGAGCTGCACTGTGAGGCCCAGACAGGCTCTCCCCCGATCCTGTACCGGTTTTATCAGGACGATGTCACCCTGGGGAGTAGCTCAGCCCCCTCAGGAGGAGGAACGTCCTTCAACCTCTCCCTGACTGCAGAACATTCTGGAAACTACTCCTGTGAGGCCAACAATGGGCTGGGGGCCCAGCACAGTGAGGTGGTGCCACTCAGTGTCACAGGTGAGTTGACCCTGACCACCAGCAGCACAATCAAGGACTGCCTTGATCTTCCCTTCCCAGCAGCTGAAAGGGTGCTGTAGCACCCATATCACACTGTGTGACATCCCAGCTTCTGTCCTGCCTACAGAACCCCTACTGGGATGTCTGGGTCCTTCCTATGATTATGGTTTCAGGAACCAGGACCTTCCCAGCAGCACCTTTCAAACTGCCTTCTTAGCTGATCAAATCTCTCTGAAATGCCAAGCAGACTCTTTAGAACATAGGCTGTATTCCGATCTGCAGTTATGACACCACAGGGAAACCCAAGAATTCCAAGTGGGGGCTTCTCTGCTGCAAGGAAGGGTTTCTGTTTGGGTTCTCAGTGACTCCCACAGGCCTCCCTGCTCTGGAGTGTCTTTCATTACAAAGGACGTAAGTGTGCCCCACAATTCCACACTGGAAATTCTGTTAACAGGGGCTGTGTGTACAACCTTTCAGGAGATACATCCAGTCAAGTTGGTTCACAAAGTGACCGTGAAAGCAGTGGGGACCCAGGGGGCCAGCACAGGAAAGGTGGGAACAGGAAGATGTGGAGTGGAAATGGCCATCCAGCGCTCAAGTCCCTCTGTGACCTCATGCCATTAAGTGTGACATCCAGAGGGAAAGTGTTTCTTGTGAGCTCTGGATATGCCTTGTGATGATGGTCCCCTGTCCCCCATTTAAGGAGACCTGAGGAATGCTAATGGCTGCTGAGATAAAGGTTCTGTCTAGTGTGGGCTCTGAAGATAATCAGCTGTATGACCTTGGCCAACCATATTTCCTTATGTTGACCTCGATTTCCTCACCCAGAACATGGGGAAATCAGACTAGATGGAAATAATTGTCGTCCCCAGCCTTAGCATTCTATGATTTTGGTGCACAGGGATTATGGGTTATTCAGACCAAAAATATCACAGAAGGAGATATGCCAAAGGAAAAGCTGAGAGTCTCCGCTCCTGGGACACCCCAGAGAAACAGGAGACCATGAAATGGCACGTCAGCACCTCGGAGGACTGTGAGGCAAGATAAGGCTGATACTCTGAGCCTCTTCTCGTGGCTGGGTCTCTGGTCCCTTAGGAATAGAGACAAAGTCCTGTGAGCCGGCTCACTTGGGGACCAGCCCAGGATCCTGGACCTAATCGAGGTGGCCAGTGCAGCCAGCAGGCAACTGGACTTCAGGTTCAATTGTTTTTATTCCAGCCAGTCCATTCTTCCCCACTGGCAGGTAGCCAGTTTTCCTCTGAGATCCACAGGGACTTTTGGCACAGGGCTTACATACTCACTTGTTATAGTCACCACAGGTGTGTGCCCCCCACTCCCCACAGCACAGTGGGCCCGCACATCACACCTCCCACTCTCTCTAGTCATCACTTCCTACTCGTCCCCATTCTTCCATTTCTATGACTCCCCAGGACAAATGCATGTTATTTCTGCAGCTGCTGTCATACATGAAGCCCTTCCTGCCCAGCTTAGGGGGGTTGTATCCAAGTCTTAGAATTGGGACCTGGGTCTTGTAGAACATGACCTGCCCGGGGAAGACACACCTTTCACTAGCACCATTACCAACATCATCATCACCGACTGAACCCCTGCCTGGGCCAGGCCCTGGGCTTGGGGCTTGACATGCAACCTCTCATTTAATCCTCAAACCGTCTTTATCCCCACTTTGCAGGAAAGGAAACTGAGGCGTAGAGAGGCGCAGTAACTAACGTTCAGACCCAGCAAGCAATGTTTGAAGCCAGGTTGGGACATGGGCCTATCCAACTCTTAACATTAGTCTTCACCCTTTTTGGCCACGTTTAAACACCACCTTTTTGTTTTAAATAATTTGTTATTCTGAAAGAATACATAAATCCTTGTGATAAAAAAAAAATTGAATGGTACAAAAGGAACAATACTGAAAAGTAAAAGTCTCTTTCTACCTGCATCCACACACTTTCATATCCACATACTTCGAGGACATAACCACCATCAATAGTTTTGTGGGTATTCTTCTAGAACTATTCAAATATATTACAAACATGAAGGCATAGAATTTTTTTTTTTTTGAGGGCAGTGTCACTGACCCTCATATGTGGGACCGAACCAGGGCCACTGGCTTCCCAAGCCAGCACTTAATCACCGCACCACTCAGCCAGCCCCAGGCATAGAATTTTTTTTACAAAAGTAGAATCGTATTACACATTTAGTTATGCAACTTGCATTTTTCACTTAAAAAAACATTTGGACTTTAGTTTTAAAACTGTGTCTTGGGGGCTGGCCGAGTGGCACATTGGTTGAGTGCTGGCTTGGGACGCCGGTGGCCCGGGTTCGGATCCCACGTGTGAGGGCCAGGGACACTGCCCTCTACGGCTGGCAATGGCTCCACCTGGAGCTGGGCTGTGCGAGCCCCGGCGACGGTTTGGGCTGCGGCCCCTGCTGCGGTGGGCTGCCATGGGCTACAGTGAGTGGCCGACCAGCTTGGGCAGCCGGCAGCTGGAGTGGGCTGCCAGTAGCAGCTGTGGGTGGCCGTCCAGAGGCCGGCGGCTGGTCCGCCTCACCCGGGAAGAGCGCGGTGATGATGCCAACATGGGCCAGTGAGGTGATGTCCTCCACAACTAGACTGAGGAAGGAAGGGACAGCAACTTGTCTGTTCCCCTCCCCCAATTCCCCAATAAAAATAAAATAAAATAAAATAAAATAAAACTGTGTCTTGGATATCTTCCATATTTCAGTAGCCAGTCAACTAGGTTGTCTCTAGTTTTTATGCTACAATAGGAATCTTTGACAAATATCTTTGCATATCTTATGTCAGTATCCCTACAGAAAAATAGTCTTAAAAGTAGATTTGCTGGGTCAGTTTATGTGCATTTTGAATTTGATAGTTATTGCCAAATTGCCATTCAAGGAAGTGTGTCAAAAGAAATAGAACCAAAAAGCCATCAGATGTATATGGAACCACAAAAGACCCCAACCAGCCAAAGCAATTCTGAGGAAAAAAAACAAGGCCGGAGGTGTCACACTCCCTGATTTCAGCTTGTACTACAGGGCGACAATAATCAAAATGGTATGGTATTAGCAGAAAAACAGACACACAGAACAATGGAACAGAATTGAGATCCCAGAAATAAACCCACATATTGTATATATGGGCAACTAATTTTTGATAAAGGAGTCAAAAAGTGGAGAAAAGAAAGCCTTTTTAATAAACTGTGTTGGGAAAATTGGAAAGCCACATGCAAAACAACAAAACTAGACTATTTGTCACCATGCACAAAATAATTAACCCAAAAAGGATCAAAGACCTAAATATAAGACCTGAAACAATAAAAGGCATACAAGAAAGCATAGATACTAAACTTACAAACCTTGGTCTCAGAGAGGATTTTATTAACTTGATTCCAAAGGCAAGGGAAATAAAAGCACTAATAAATGAATGGGACTACATCCAACTAAAAAGATTCTACACAGCAAAAAATCAAACAAACAAAACAGCAACAACAACAAAAAAAACCATCAACCAAACAAATGGGAGAAGATATTTGCAAACAATGCCTCCGATAAGGGGTTAATATCCAAAATATAGAGAGAGCTCATACAACTCAATAGCAAAGCAACAAACAATTTAGTTAAAAATGGGCAGGGGACCTAATGGACATTTCCCCCAAGAGGACATACAGATGACCAATAGACAAATGAGCTCAAAGAAGGTCCGCCAAGTGGCTCGTTGGTTAAGAGTTGGTTTGGGAGCATGGGCTCTGAGCAGCAGGGCTGCCAGTTTGGATCCTACAGGGGCCAGTGATGCTGTGCCCTCTACAATTAAAATGGTGAACAACAGCTCAACCTGGAGCTGGGCTGCCGTGAGTCGCCAGTGATGGCGAAGGCTGCAGTGGGCTGCCTTAAGCTACTGTGAATGGCCGGCAGCCTGCATGAGCTGCCGTGAGCTTCCATGAGCTGCCTTGAGTGGCCATCCAATGGCCAGTGACTGATCTGCCTCACCCGGGAAGAGTGCAATGATCACAATACCAACATGGGCCAGTGAAGCGACATCCTACACAACTAGACTGAAGAACAAAAGGACAGCAACTTGTCTGTTCCCCTCCCCCAATGCCCCAATAAAATCTTTTTAAAAAAAAATGTTCAAAGACACTAATCATCAGAGAAATGCAAATTAAAATCACAACGAGATATCACCTCACACCTGTCAGAATGGCTATCATCAATAAATCAACAAACAATAAGTGTTGGTGAGGATGTGGAGAAAAGTGAACCCTGGTGCACTGTTGGTGGGAATACAGATTGGTGCAGCCACTGTGGAAAACAGTATAAAGCTTCCTCAAAAAATTAAGAATAGAGCTATCATATGACCCAGCAATCCCTCTTCTGGGTATCTACCTGAGAAATTTGAAAACCTTTATTTGTAAAGATATATGTACCCCTATGTTCATTGCAGCATTATTCACAGTAGCCAAGAGACGAAAACAACTAAAGTGTCCTTTGATGGATCATTGGATAAAGACGTGGGGCCAGCTGTATTGGTTAAGAGCTGTCTTGGGATGCCAGAAGCCCTGGTTTGGATCCCACAGATGAGGGCCAGTGACACTGCCCTCTACAGCTAACATGGTGAACAACAGCTCCACCTGGAGCTGGGCTGCTGTGAGTCCCCGGGGTTGGCATAGCTGCAGCCCCTGCTGCAGTGGGCTGCCATAGGCTACAGTGAGTGGCCGGCAGCCAGCGTGAGTGGCTGGCTGCCTGTGTGAGCTGCCAAGAGCTGCTGTGAGCGGCCGCCCAGAGGCTGGCAGCCAATCTGCCTCACCCAAGAAGAGCGCAATAATACCAACATGGGCCAGTGAAGCAATGTCCTCCATCACTAGTCCCTGGTTCCCCAATGCTGTTCCCCTCCCTTAATTCCCCAATTTAAAAAAAAAGATGTGGTGCATATATACAATGGAATATTACTGGGCCATTAAAAAGGATGAAATACTGCCATCTGCAACAACAAGGATGGGTCTTGAGATTATCCTGCTAAGTAAAACAAGTCAGACAGAAAAAGCCAAAAATTATGTGATTTCACTCACATGAGATATAAAACAGAAAGCAACAAAGGAACAACCAAAACAAACAAATTCAGAGACAAAGACAGCAGAAGGGTGGTGGCCAGAAGGGAAGAGGGGAGGATGAAGAGGGTAACGCGGGTCAAATATGTGTGATGGGGGCCAGCCGAGTGGCGCAGTGGTTGGGCGCTGGCTTGGGAAGCCAGCAGCCCCGGTTCGGATCCCATATGTGAGGGCCAGTGACACTGCCCTCAAAAAAAAAAAAAAAAAAAAAAAAAAATATATATATATATATATATATATATATATATATATATGTGATGGAGGGAGACTAGACTGGATGGTGAGCACACAATGCAATGTACAAATGACACATTATAGAATTGTACACTTGAAACTTATGTAATGTTGTTAACCAATGTTACCTCAAAATATTTAATAAAAAAAGTGTGTCAAATTTGCATTGCCATCCACAGCATGTCAAGGTATTTGTTTACCCACAACATCATCAATATTATCAGTCTTTTTTTTTTTTGCATTTTAAAAAATTTTTCAATTACTATTGGCATACAAAATTATATTAGTTTTATCTGTACAGCATAGTGGTTAGACATTTATATAACTTACAAAGTGAGGGGGACTTCCGGTAAAATGGCGGAATAGACAGACGCTGTGCTAACTACCTCCCAGGATCTCACCAAAATTATAAACAAATTATACAGCATTCAACCCTGGAGGTCCCCGGAACACTAGATGAACAGAACCACTAAACAAAGAACTTAAAGAGGAGGCCATGTCGGGTCTGGTAGGATGGGCAGAGACGAGAAAGGGCGAACCCCGTGAGGGAAGCCCCAGCTGTGGGGGGGATTCTCTGGTTCGGGGAGAGACCCTCTGGCCGCACACCAAGCTCACCAGCCCAGAGTTCCTTTGCCGGGAAGAGAAGTTCCAAGATAGCTGGCAGTAAATTAGTGAGGACTCTCTTTGCTCAGATCGGTGAGGCTGACAGCGCCCGGGCTTGCTCGCCGCTGAGCACTTACCTGGTTCCTGGTGGAGGGAGTGGCTGTGTGAGCCGGGCCCGGGAACCTGTGGGGACGGACTGAACTGAGCATAAAGGCTGGAGGTTTTTGGACTGTTGTTCCCGTGGTGTGGAGCCTGCACGCGAGTGGTGTAGGGAGGGTGCCATTTTGTCAGGGTTGGGCCCTCCCACAGAGGATCAGGTCCGGGACCTCATTGGTCTGGTGGAATTGGCGCAGAAGTACGTGTGTGCGTGCGTGCGTGCATGCGGCCTTGGATCCCCACCCTCCACCTGGCTTATACTGTATTGCCAGGGAAATGCTGGGCGGATGCCCTCTGGCTCCAACAGGCTGCTCACTGAGACCCAGGAGTATGCGAGCTGCCTTGGATCCCCACCCTCCAGACAGCTTGTGCTGCGTTGCCAGGGGAACACCTGGCGGGCGTGCTCCGGCTCCAACAGGCTGCTCACTGAGACGCGGGAGTGTGAAAGCCACCTCAGGTCTGGCTCTCCACACTGCGCTTGCAGAGTTGCCAGACTGGTGATTGTTTGTCGGGCTGCTCGGCCTGATCTGCGAGCAGCTGATTGGGACAGGCTGAGACTGGGAGTTTTCCTGGGAGTGTTGGGCAGTGAGCTGTGTGTCTGCGTGATCCAGCCAGGGCTCTCCTGGTGATCTATCTAATACATCAAAGCAATCCCAGAGCTACAGCCAGAATGGAGAAACAAAGAAACATGTCACAAGTAAAAGATCAGAAGAAACCTCTAGAAATGGAACCAAATGAAACAGAGGGATCCAACCTTTCAGAGACAGAGTTTAGAACACTGATGATAAGAATGTTTAACAAACTTAGTGAGGACATAAGGAAGGATAGAGAAATCATAAAAAACAACCAGTTAGAACTAAAGAATACAGTAACGAAATGAAGAACACACTCGAAGGAATCACCAGTAGAGTAGATGAAGCAGAGGAGTGGATCAGCGATTTGGAAGACAAAATAGCAGAAATCACCCAGTTGGCACAACAAAAAGACCAAAGAATAAAAAACAATGAAAATAGTATAAGAGCCCTATGGGACAAGATGAAGCGCAACCACCTTCGAATCATAGGAATACCAGAAGGAGAAGAGAAGAAGCAAGGGATCGAGAATGTATTTGAAAAAATAATGACTGAAAATTTCCCTACCCTGGTAAAGGAAATCAACATACATGCCCAGGAAGTACAGAGGGTTCCAAACAAGCTGAACCCAAACAGGTCCACACCAAGACACATCATAGTTAAAATGGCAAAGGTTAAAGACACAGACAGAATCCTACAGGCAGCAAGAGAAAGACAGCAGGTTACATACAAAGGAACTCCTGTTAGACTAACAACAGCTGACTTGTCTACAGAAACTCTGCAGGCCAGAAGGGAGTGGCAGGAGATATTCAAAGTGACACAAAATAAAGGCCTGCAACCAAGATTGCTCTACCCAGCACGGCTATCACTTAAAATTGAAGGAGAAATAAAGAGCTTCTCAGAAAAGAATAAGCTTAAGAAATTCATTACCACCAAGCCAGAATGGCAAGAAATGTTCAAAGGGCTTTTTTAAACAAAAGAAAGGGGTAAACAAGCTAACCCAGGAAGACCAGGAATACAAATAACAAAATGGCAATACATATGCACCTATCAATAATCATTTTAAATGTGAATGGGCTAAATGCTGCAATCAAAAGACAGAGAGTGGCTGAGTGGATAAGAAAATAGGACACATGGAAATGCTGTTTACAGATGGAATAAGATATTTCATGCAAATGGAAATAAGGGGAAAAAAAGCTGGAGTACCAATACTTATTTTGGACAAAATAGATTTTAAAATGAAGACTACAATAAAAGACAAAGAAGGGCACAATAACCCTAATAAATATCTATGCACCCAACATAGGAACTAGTAATTACATATAACAGATTTTGACAGACATAAAGACAGAGATCAACAGTAACACTATCATAGTAGGGGACTTCAACACCCCATTGTCACCAATGGACAGACCCTTTAGACAGAAAATCAACACAGAAAGAGGGGCCTTAGATGACACTTTAGACCAGCTGATAAAAATACTGTTGATATTTTTAGGGCATTTCACCCTGAAAAAACAGAATATACATTCTTCTCAAGTACACATGGGACATTTTCCAAGATAGACCACGTTAGGCCACAAAACAAGTCTCAATAAATTTAAGAAGATTGAAGTCATATCAAGCAGATATAAAGGAAAAACTGACGGTTGCTGGCTGGGAGGGAGTGGGCATGAGGGAGAGGCGGAAGGTTTTGGACAGCGTAGGTGGGACTATAATGTTGCTGCAGGAATATGGAGGCAGTTCTGGGAATGTAATTGATAATGTTGTGAAGAGACTATTATGTTAAGTGAAATAAGTCAGTCGGAGAAAGACAAGTACCATATGATCTCACTTATATGTGGAATCTGAAAAACTGAATGAACGATCAAAGTAAACAGACTCATAGATATAGAGGAAAAACTGAGGGTTGCTAATTGGGAGGGGTGGGGATAAGGGGGAAGGGATTAGACAGCATAAATAGACAACTACAATATTGCCACAGGGATATGGGACACAGTTCGGGGAATATAATGGTGTTGTAAAGGTTTTGTGGCATGTCAGATGGTCAAATGTCTTGTTGGGGTGGATGGAGTGGAGGCTTGATCGCTTCATGGATGGAGTGGAGGCTTGATCACTTCACTGTACACCTGAAGCTGATGTTGTATAATATTGTATGCCAACTGTAACTGAATATATGGATGGTCACGGGATGTGGAGTGTACTATGGAAGGGAGTCAAAGGAATTGTGAGAGATATGTATGATATGGGGGAGGGGAATGGGGTGGCGAAGTGGGGGATGGGGGTTGTCACTTAGGGGGATAAAGAGTATAACTAGTGCATTGTGTTGTACACCTGAAACTAATAAAAAAAATGGAAAAAAAAAACCAAAGTGATTCCCTTGATAAACCTAGTACCCAGACACAATACATAATTATTGTAGTATTATTGACTCTATTCCCTGTACTTGGTTGTTTCAAGCTTTGAGAATCTGATGAGTGTTTTTACTTGTACGTATTTAATTAGTAATGAAGAGATAACCTTTTTGTATATTTTGTGGCTATTTGTAGTTTTCAGTGGTTCAGACCATTTTCACACTTTTCTGTTGGATGTTTCTGCATTGAAAGCTATTTGTCTGTCAATATGTTAAAAGCTGGCACATCTATTGACTTTTGTCTCCCTCAGTTCCAGTTTCGCGGCCGGTCCTCACACTCAGGGTGCCCGGGGCCCAGGCCCTCATAGGGGACATGGTAGAGCTCCACTGTGAGGCCCAGATAGGCTCTCCCCCGATCCTGTACCGGTTTTATCATGATGGTGTCACCCTGAGGAGCAGCTCGGCCCCCTCAGGAGGAGGAGCGTCCTTCAACCTCTCCCTGACTGCAGAACATTCTGGAAACTACTCCTGTGAGACAGACAATGGGCTGGGGGCCCAGCGCAGTGAGGCTGTGACACTTTCTGTCACAGGTGAGTTTCCTATGGCCAGGCTACTGTGAGTACAAATATTTCCTGCAAGGATACTGTGACAATCCTCACAGTGCCTGGGCAGGACAGGGCTTCCTAGAGACTGGCATCCAAAGCTGGGGTTCTTGAAATTACTTTCTGAAGTGACAGTACTTGAGCGGGCATGATTCCAGGGGCTCACTGGATTCAGTGCTCAGCGACTGCTGCTGCTCTTACTGCCTGCTGTCCACCTGACCCCCAGCCTTGCCTTGGTCACAGGGGTGAGCTTCCTCGTGGACAGGAGCTGTTTCTTTTGCCACAGTGGCTGCGGCTGTCCAGTCCCTAGACTCATCCTGTCTCCCAGGCTCAGGCATGAGCTCCAGGGGTTAGGGTGGTCTGAACCACAAGCCCGTTCCTCTGGCTTATGCACAGGGTTTCCCCCTCAGGGCTGACAGGGAGCAGAGGTGGCCATGTCGCCACAGGAGTCACCGGGATGCTGCTCAGCCTGATGGGTCTGGTGGCCGTGGCATTACTGTTCTTCTATTGCGGGCTCTGGAAAAGAGCAGGTGGGTGACCCCGGCTGACCTTTGCTGACCCTTCCCACCTCCATTTCCTGGGGCTTATACTTCCTTGGTATAACCACCCCTGAGCTCTCAACAGCTACCCCCATAATCCCACAGCTCCCCACCTTCCCTTCTGGGTTCCCCAGGATTTGTCTTTACCAAACAGCCCCACGGAGTGGAAGACCCCTTGATGTGATGTGCTTGATGCAAGATAATAAGCTGCAATGTCTCGCCCATCTGCCCCTACAAGACCCCCAGAAGTGGGAAGAGGGGAAGAAAGGCTGAGAAGCAGGAGTGGAAACAGGAAGCAGATGGCGTTAATAACCTACTGACTTTTTTTTTTTTTGAGGGCAGAGTCACTGGCCCTCATATGTGGGATCCAAACCGGGGCCGCTGGTGTCCCAAGCCACCTCTTAACCACTGTGCCACTCCACTAGGCGGGCCCCCTACTGACTTGTTAAGTGTCTTCACAGCTGATCGAGCCTGTTTTCCTCCTAGCAGCCATGGCCATTATTCTTTATAAACTCCAGGTTAAAGGGTCATGGATGGGGGCCCCTTTCACATTGTAATGACACCTCTCAGGAAGCCAGGGTCAGTCCCAGGGTCGGTCCGTTGTGGCCCAATCTGCTGTGTCCCTTGGGCATAGCTAAGAAGGGCTCCACAGTGGCTTCTGTAATGCCCTCTGCTCTCTCTTGCAGGAGGGAGGCTTGCCTGTACTGCGTGCTTGTGTGGTTCATGAGAGGCCTGCGGGGCCGAGAGAGAGAGAGTTAAGCCCGATGACTGCTGAGAGCACAGTCACCGCTGTGTGTTGTGAGATGAGTTGTGCCCATTCCACGTTGTCACCTCCTGGGGGATAGCATAAGGCAGTTCCCAGGACCTTCTCACCTGCTGTCTTCCTTAGGCCCCCTTCTTGAGTGAGGTGCTAATTGCTCTTCATGTATAACTGCCACCTTTGTGCTATCATTGCCTTGCTTGTCTGAGTGCCCACTGTAACCACTGAAGCCAGCCATGTCCTGAAATGGCCTTGACCTTAGCTGCATCAGCCTGGAAAGCTCTGACCATGGACAACCTAAGCAATACCTGCTGTGACAACAGCTGAGAGGGTGCAATCACACAGCTGGGCCACCAGAGAGAGCTCTCTGCTAGGGTGACGCCTGTGAGAGGGGGCTACCAGGCTGACTCACCTGGGCTCACCAACTACCCCCAGGTAAGCTGGGGTGGCAGCACACAAACCTGAGTCTCTCGGAGCCTTTCCCATTTCTGGTCTCTCTGAGACCCTGACTGCGTTAAGAGTAGAGGCTTTGGTGCCAGGTTTGAAGCTTGGCTCTTTCCCTTTCTATTTATACAGTTTTGAACAAGTCACTTTGCCTCTTGGAACTTCCATTTCTTCATCTATAAAATAGGGAGAATGATAGAATCAACTGAATATTGATATAAGCACTAGTACAGTGCCTGGTACACACAGAGCAACCACCAGGTCTGCAAACACAGATGATGTCATGTTTCATTCATAACAATAGACCATTTATTATGTGCTCATCTACGAGTCCGGGCTTGGCTGTCACCCTCTGGTAAAGACTCAATAACGGGGAACTCGTTATAGCTCCTTTATCAGGATCCCTGGAGAATATCAGTGTTTCTGTCTCATAGCAGCCCTTCTGACTCGGACCCCCAAGTGCCCACCTACTACAACATACGAGCCTGGTTAGAAATGCAGTCAGGGGCCGGCTGAGTGGTGCATTGGTTAAGAGCTGGTTTTGGGATGCCAGCCACCCCGGTTCGGATCCCACATGAGGGCCAGTGACACTGCCCTCTACAGCTAACAACAGCTCCACCTGGAGCTGGGCTGTGCGAGCCCCAGTGATGGTGTGGGCTGCAGCCCCTGCTGCAGTGGGCTGCCATAGGCTACAGTGAGTGGCCCGCAGCCAGCGTGAGCGGCTGGCAGCCAAGCGTGAGCTGCCAATAGCCGCGGTGAGCGACATCCAGAGGCCAGCGACCGATCTGCCTCATCCGGGAAGAGCGCAATGACGATACCAACAGTGAAGCAACATCCTCCGCAACTAAACTGAACAAAAAGACAGCAACTTGTCTGTTCCCCTTCCCAGATTCCCCAACGCTGTTCCCCTCCACCAATTCCCCAATAAAATCTTTAAAAAAAAAAAAAAAAGAAAGAAATGCAGTCAGTGTACACCAATGGTAGGACCCAGGACACCACCTTGGGCAGGTTCCCCGGGGGTGGCCTGGGAAGGGACAGTGCTGAAGCCTGGAGGCTGTGGTCCCTCCAAAGAACAAGCCCCCATGGGGTGAGGGGTGGGAGGAAAAGTTCAGACAAGAGGCAGGAACTTCAGAGTCCTCTCAAACTTCACCTTCTTTCCAAGTAAATCCTAAAGGAGGAGATGTGGTATACTCGGAAGTCTGCAGTGTCCAGGGCAGAAACAAACATGCCAGTAAGAGCTGGGGAACCTCCATTTGGACAGCCAACTGCCCTGTGCAGCTCAGACCCACACCGTCCTCAGGTCTGGGCCACCAGTCTCAGTGCCACCTCTCATGATTCACTGGGCTTCTTAGCTTGTGCCCACCTGCACTGCGGGGATCACCTAATCCCCATAGGCTTTCTCCAGTGTCCACAGATGGCCTCAGTATAAAATGAGGCAGCACTTAACAGCCCCAAGCCTCAGTGTTCCCATCTGTAGAATGACACACAGCTGTCATTCCCTACCTCCCTGCTTCCTTTCTGTTGCTGCTGTGGCAAAACGCAGGCCCGGTGGGATTAAATGGTGTGTGTATTACCTTACAGTGCTTTGGGTCAGACATCTGACACATGCCTCCCTCGGCCACAACCCGTGTTACTGGAACTGGTTCCATCTGGAGGCTCCAGGGGAGCCTATGCCAAAGCACACCCATTTCCATGGCTCACGGCCTCCTTTCTGCACCTTCAAAGCCAAAAAGGTGGCATCTGTCTCACCGTTTTCCCACAATCAGGTCTCCTTCTGACCAGTTCTGACCGACCGACCAAAGGTTCTCTGATTTTAAAGATCTCCTTAAAATCGCATCTGGAGAATCCAGGATAAGCTCCCCACTTCAAGTTCCCTAATCTGAGTCACACGTGCCAAATCCCTTCTTCCCACAAAGGCCATATAGTTACAGGTTGAGGGACTGCACGCGGGACCTTTGGGGCCTAATCCTGCCTGCACAGTCCTAGGGCTGTCATGAGGATCAGATGAGATATAAGTGTGGACATGCTGTGAGAGCAGAGCAGTAGGCAATGCCATCTGGCTGTGTCTGTTCTCACTCACAGCAGCTGTCTGCCCAGAAGGAACCCAGCCCGGCTTCCTTAGGAGCCCCAAAGGGAAACACACCTTTGGGGCAGACCTCTTTCTGACTGCTCAGTACAAAGTGCTGTGTGATTTTAGCTTTCCTGCTTCCCTCTCTGGTTTTCTGATCCCTCTTGTATAAAGTCACATGAACTGTGTTTGTGCCCTGTTTTGGGTCCAGTGGGCCACCCCCTTAACGCATATGACTCATTCACATCTACACCCACCCACTGAGGGGAGTATTGTTATTGTCCCCATTTTACAGATAAGGAAACTGAGGCAGAGAGGCCCTGAATGACTGGCCTGAGGTCACATAGCTAGTAAATCACAGACGATCTCTCTGCAGAGTCCAGACTCTGGGCCAAGCTCTGCTTCCTGGTGTCATTCCAGGAGCTAGGTGCCCCAGACACAGAGGACACAGGTGGCACAGCCGGTCCGGGGCTCAGTTTGGGGTGGCCTGGGTCTGCAGTTTGCTCTCTGACCCAAGTACCGCATCTGCCCGAGCCAGGCTGCCTCTCCATAGCACATCCCGTGAGTCTGTGCTTAATGCGCTAACATGGCAGAGGGTAGATTGCTTTGTTCTGAGAGCCCTGAGAGCTGGGCTTGGGAACAGGAACAGATGTGACGCTGAGGGCGTGGGTAACAGCTATGAGGCAAGGCCTTAGAGAAGCTGCAGGGCAGTGTAACCAGACAGCCTACAGAATGCTGGCCCCTCACCACCAGCCTGTGGTGGCCGGGTGACAGCTCCGGGGCAAGGAGGGGCTCTGAGCCCCTCACAACTGAATGCTACTCTTCTTTCCACAGCAGCTGCCACACCCGGGCTTTTTGAGGACAAGGTGAGTCTCATGACCTGTATGCCCTCCCACCACTGCCTCCAGCCCTGCCCTCACCTGTGTGCTCTTCCCCCAGGATTCCTCTGTCATCTACTCCCATGTGAAGGTGACTTCTACCCCAGGTTCTAGGCCCCAGCTCTCGGCTTCCTCGGCTCCTCACAGATGAGTCCATGCAGCTCCCCGACTGCTGCTCCAGCCTCTGCACCGCAAAGCACATTTGGGGGAGACTGACACTGCCATAGGCCATACCCTGCGGCCTGTGCATCATCTGACCAAGACACAGGGCCTTGCCGACACCCCGCCTATTTGCCAAGTTACAGCCCTGCCCTCGAGGTCCTTTGTCTGAGATGTGTTACTCTGACCCAGGACCAGTCACTTGTGGTCGGTGGGTAGGGCCAAAGGTCGGGTTGAAGGTTGGGCTGAAGGTCGGGCTGACCTAGACAATGGGATGTTGGAGCCAGTGGTGACTTTTGCTCTGTTTCCCCTCTCTACACCCCTCGCCTTGCAGTGTTCAGAGCTGCAAAAGCTTCATGTGGTCTCTCTGAGGACTGGCCCGGGAGCAAGCAGCCAGCTTGTGGCAGAGCTGTGCCCAGCCCAGGGCACACACCCTGGAAAGTGTTCTCAGGCCTTCCTAGCCCCCACCCCAATTCTACTCCCCCACAGGTGTCAGCACACGGCGCTGCCTCATGCTGTTTTAGGAAACCAGACCTAAATCAGCAGCTTCTACAGGCCTCAGGCCACAGAGAATATCTGCCAAATGGTGACAATGGGCAACCCAATAGTCAGATGCCCAGCTCGCAACCTCAGCAAGCGCAAGGGTCAAGGGCATCAGCAGTGCCAGTGACCTTGAGAAAGTGCACATTTTTTCCTCAGTAATTGTGACTTCCCTGAGCAGCTGTGGCTGCAGCAGATTCAACCATAGAAAAGATATTTTCATTAAAGGCCTTTCACCTATCAGGATCCAGGCAAATTTCCTGCTCTCAGTGCAAGACAGTTGACTCCCACGTGTGTCAGAGAACCTGTCAGGCTGCTAGGTGCCAGTCAGGGCGTTGCTGGGAGAGGCAGAGCTGGGTCTGCCCACCCACCTTCAACTCAGTCTTCCAGAGAGGAAACCAGACAGCAGCCGTGAGCCAGAACCACAGTCCTGTGTGGCCCCCAGAGCCAAGGGGGTTGCGACACCCACAAAGGTGGACCAGGGGCAGAGCACTCTAGGAGACGGGATTGTAGGCTAAACTGCAAATCAAGAGATGACAACAGCAAGAGTAGCTCAGGACTAAAGGAAACAATCTGTCCACAGTCTGTTAGGGAGGCTGCGTGACCAAACAGCCCTGAGAAGGCAGAAGCACCAGGCCCAAAAGAGAACAATCAGAAATCTCTCTGTGGGGCCCGCCAAGTGGCACGTTGGTTAGGAGCTGGCTTGGGACGCCAGCTCTGAGCAGGAGGACGCCGGGTTCGGATCCCACATTAGGGCCAGTGACGCTGCGCCCTGTACAGCTAAGATGGTGAACAACAGCTCCGCCTGGAGCTGCGCTGCCATGAGTCACCAGTGACGGTATAGGCTGCAGCAGGCTGCCATAGGCTACAGTGAGTGGCGGGCAACCAGCGTGAGGGGCTGGCAGCTGGTTGAGCTGCCAAGAGCTGCTGTGAGTGGCCATCCAGATGCTGGTGACCGATCTGCCTCACTTGGGAAGAGACCAATGATAATACCCACATGGTCCAGTGAAGCAACATCCTTCACAACTAGACTGAAGAACAAAAGCAAAAAGGACAGTAACTTGTCTGTTCCCCTTCCCCGATTCCCCAATAAAATCTGTAAAAAATAAAAATTTTAAAAAAGAAATCCCTCCATGCAAACAAAGGCACCTCCCAGGTGGAGGATGGAGGACTGTCGTGGCCTGCACAACAGGGTAGGTGGTAGTGGAGAAGGGATGGCGAAAGGTTAAGAAAGAGAGACGCAAAATAAGAGAGAACACAGTTTGGGGCCAGGGGACCTCTGCCTTGTGGATGGGAAGCCCCCAGTCAAGCCTGACTGCTCCTTTTATTATCTTACACATAAGCAAGGGTCAATGTAACTTCCTCAGTCTGTGTGTCTCACACCTGAAAACATAGCTCAAGGCCAAACCACCCACACCTGCAATCCACCTGCAATCTGCCATTACTGGAGGCCCCATGAGGTTATTGTCATGCACCTCTTAGGAGACAGAACCTTCTCTGCCAAGGCTTACTGATAAGAATGCAAGGACAGATATTATCACATCAATAGGTCATTTCACAGGCATGCTGCCAGACCCTGAAGCAAGGGATCCACGCCCTATTTCTGTCAACTTGTGATTCCTTCTACTGGCACCCCTGGTACCCATTGGTACCCACTGGTACCCATTGGCATTCACAGGCACCCACGCAACCATGTCTGGCTTAGGTTGTCCCTCCCTTGAGGGATCTTACCTGTCATTGACTAACCGGCCATCCTTTGGGGCCAAATAGGGATATATACAGTAAGCATAATATTTTTTTTAATTTATTTATTTAGTTTTAATTAGCTTCAGGTATACAACACAGTGCAATAGTTATACCTTTTACCTCTCAAAGTGACAACCCCCCTCCCCCATTTGGCCACCCCACTCCTCCCCTCCATATCATATATATCTATTACACTTCCTCTGACTCCCTTCCACATTATAATCCACATCCCGTGACTATCTATATATTCAATTACAGTTGGTATACAATATTATACAACCTCAGCTTCAGGTGTACAGAGCAGTGATCAAGCCTCTTCTCCATCCATGAAATGGTCTCCCTAACAAGACATATGACCATCTGACACCCCACAATATATTTACAACATTATTAATTATATTCCCCAAACTGTCTTTCATATCCCAGTGGCAATATTGTAGTTGCCTATTTTTGCTATCTAATCCCTTCCCCTTCTCCCTCATCCCCACCCCACTCCCAATTAGCAACCCTGATTTTTCCTCTATATCTATGAGACAGTTTCTGTTTACTTTGCTCATTCATACAGTTTTTCAGATTTACAGTAAGCATAATATTGAAGTAATGATCTGTCTTTATGGAGAGGTGCATGGGGGCAGACAGGCAGGCTATAATGTGACAGAGGACCACCCTGTTCCCAGGACGCTAAGTGTGTGGTGGCAAAAAATAAAAGCCTCTGGCTGGAGAATTTCTTTGACTTGAGTAAAAACTACAGACTCCAGACAGATAGAAAGGTTGATGTCATTCTGGTGACACCAACATGAAAACGATCTCTTCCATCTCCCTCTAGGATTCAGACACCAGTCTCTCTGGCAAGAGAGACTGGGCTCTGCAGTAATAACTGCTTTAGTCTCTTGGAATTGGCCTGTTTTTAAAACGCTGAGTCTAGGGCTAGTGCTACAGTAGTCTGCCATGGCCTGTTAACCCTCGGCTTCTTTTAAACAGTGTCTTTGTCTTCGTCTGCTCAGGCTGCTGTAGCACAGATACCATCAGCCGGGTGGCTAATAAACATGGGAC
Source organism: Aselliscus stoliczkanus (assembly GCA_033961575.1). NCBI lineage: Eukaryota > Metazoa > Chordata > Mammalia > Chiroptera > Hipposideridae > Aselliscus > Aselliscus stoliczkanus. The sequence goes on along the minus strand of CM066739.1, from coordinate 108,320,522 downwards.
TTTATTTCTTGCACTTTGGAAGCTAGGAAGTCCAAGATCAAGGTGCTGGCAGATTCAGTGTCTGCAGGGGTCCTCTTGCCTTTACATGGCAGAAGGGGCAAGGCAGCTCCCTGGGGTGTGTGTCCTCTTTGAGAGGGCCCGTGACCTCTAACTCCCATAGGCCCCACCTCCTGATCCCATCACATTGGAGATTAGCTGTCAACATCTGAATTTGGGGGGGAAACAAACAGTCCATCTATAGCAAACTGTAAGATACATTTGCTACCAGTTACAGTTGGGATGATTTGAGCATGAAAAGAGTATTAGTAGTAAAAAGCTGTAACACATTAAATTTTAAAATAATCCATGAGATAATTAGTCTCAAAAGCAAGAGTGGGGAAAAGCTCTTGTTCACAGAAGACAGCAGATAATAAATGCAGGAGGAATGATGACAGAAGGGAGTCAGCACTTTGCAATCCATGGTTGTCAGGCAAGGATCGCCATGGGGCTCAGACTGCTGGGTGAGAGGTTGCTGGGCAACAGGGAATCTGCAGTCTCAATGCATCACCATCCCAGTACTGTCAATCAAAGGGGGAAATGTACCTTTATAAGGACAGGGAGATCTGAGTGCACTAGTCTTGATGTAGCCTCCTAAATTGTGGGGACACAGACCCTGTAAGCTCTCTGGTCCAGGGGGGAGCCCAGTCGCACCCTTTGGGTGTTCTTGTCAAAGCTAACCCAGAACCTACGTGAGGAGACAAATAGATTGAGAATGAGGGCCATCCTGATCTGACATCATGAAAGACAGAAACAGAAGGGCAGTGAGACTAAGCGAGCCTGAAGGGTCATGACCACCAAACAGAAACCTTGACTAGATCCTGGATTCTAGAAAAAGCCATAGGAGAAATTTTAGAAGGAATTAGGAAAAAGGTGTAGAATGAACTCCACGTGGCTTGGGCACCGAGAGACACCTAGCTAAGGATAGAGCAAAACGAGATGTCGATGGCCATGACCGGCATTTGATGTAACTTATTTTATTCTGATTTCCTTGGGGATTTAATCTTTGCACTGTAATTCTTCCTGGAGAATATGATAAGGGAATGCAGTTTGTTTTCAGTGTTGGAGAACCTAACATAATGATGTTGTTGGATCTCACTGCAGAACTCCTGATGAACTGCTAGAAAATATGGATGAAGTAATCTGGGACTGGTAGCAGAGAAGGCACGATGTGACCTGGAGTGTGCTCTCATTGGCTCATTGTTCTGATCATTTCAGGGCTGTGTAGGAACCAAACCCCAGTGCCCAGCAGGGTTCTCAGGAGGCAGCACACATGTGACTGGTTTTAGGGGGCAGCTTCTCATAGGAGAGGTCGGTGTAGATATTCTTTCTGTTGACCACACCCCCGAGTGGCCACATGCATAATGGGTGAGCCCAGTGGGCTGGACAACCACCTGAGAATGTTAGAATTTTCCCAGAATTCCCCCTTGCTCTTCTCTCGCTGGTGGGTGATGGCCATTCATTCAGCCGTCTTCATTGGTGGCTAGCCAAGTTCTAAGCACAGGGATTCTTCTTTCCCCGTCCTCTCTACCCAGGACCAATGTACACCTGCGACCTACATGAGTGTGTCTGCTCTGGGGACTGGAACTTCCCAAGATTCTGTCCAATACCAGCCCGGATGGCAGGCAGTTAGCCAGCAGCCCATCTGGGTCTCACACCTCAGCTCTATTAATCATTGTATGAATCAGGGTCCTCCAGAGAAACAGAACCAAGAGTGTGTGTGTATCAGATAGATGATAGATAGACAGATAGATAGATTAGATAGATAGATAGATAGATAGATAGATAGATAGATAGATAGATAGATAGATAGATTGATTGATATTATATGGATAGATAGATGGATGGATGGGTGGATGAATAGATAGATAGATAGATGATAGATAAATACATGATAGGTAGTTGGATGGATAGATAGATAGATAGATAAATAGATAGATACATAGACAGATGATGGATGGATGGATAGATAGATGATGATAGATGGATAGATAAATAGATAAGTGGATGGATAGATAGATAGATGATGGATGGATAGATAGATAGATAGATAGATAGATAGATAGATAGATAGGAATTCATCAGAGGCAATCATATGGGATTGTGGAGGCTGATTAGTCCTGCATCTGCATTTGGCAGACTGGAGACCCAGAACAGCTGAGGGAGCAGTTCCAATGCCAATGCTAGCAGGTTCAAAATCCAAGAAGAGCCAATATTTCAGTTTGAGTCCAAAGCAGGCAGAAGACCAATGTCTCAGCTTGAAGCCAGCTGGGGAGGAGGAATTCCCTGTTACTTGTGGGAGAGTCTGTCTTTTTTTGTTCTAGCAGGCCTTCAACTGATTAGATGAGGCCCACCACACATTGGGGAGAGTAATCTGCTTTACTCAGTCTACCAGTTCAACTTCAGAAACACTCACAGACACACCCAGGGTCACATTTGTCTAATGCCTGGGACTCCATGGCTCAGTCAAGTTGGTACTTACAATTAATCATCACAATTGGCTCCCTGTACCATTTTGCTTTGTTTCTCAGCTGGGTCAGAACTTTTACACGAAAGAGCTGTGTGACTTGTGGGTGTCTCCTCGAAGAGGAAAGATGCCTGGCCTCCTGCACTTTCACGGTTAAAATGGTACCAACCATTACAAGGTTCCACCTGCTTTCTCTTTCTGTTTTGTCGTAGGTCCCTCATCAAGGTCCATCCTTCTCTTGGACATCTGGTTGGCCTGTTGTGCCTTCTAATTTAACAACTCCTACTTCAACTAGTCAGCCTCAGTGTCCTCCCCTCCTCCTATGCCCTCTGGCCAACCCCACCCACTCAGCAGAGGCCTGGCTAATGAGACTAGCTGCTGTTGATTGAGGAATCAGTAAGTTTCAGGCATCATGCATAAATCATCTTCTGTAATTCTCACAATAAGCCTATGCCAAAAGTATCTATTAGTGACTCTTTTATAAGTGAGGAAACTGAGGCTTAGAGAGACTAAGTAATTTACCCAAAGCCACGCAGTCATAAGTTGGAGCTAGCACTATCCAGCAGCAAGGTCCATGCTCTTACCCACATCACGAAATGTCGTTGATGGGTTTCCTGGGTCGCCAGTCCTGTTTGAACAAAGGCACCTGTGGAGAAGCAGAGAGCACACGAGAGGAATCAGAGGCTGGCTCCTGCATGGCCTCCACTGCCCTCTGTTAGCCTCTGCAAGCTCTGGTTACCCCACCTGCAAAACAGGGAAAATAATCCGACGTGTTTGACTGGCTCAGTTGTTGAAGGAGATACCTTCTGTGTGAACACAGAGCAGGAGGTGAGGTAGCTGAGTCATGACAGTTTGTGTCGCTTTTTGTTTGCCATTATTGGTCCCCAAAAAGACGCTCCAAGAGAAAAATGATGGAAATCATAAGGTATTCTTTCCAATGTGAGGAGAGTGGGGCAATTGGGGGTTAGGCATGGGAATACCAGATGCCTGAAAAGAGACATTGTTAACTGCAGGAGTAAGCCCACAGCACTAGGAAAGAGAAACTTTACTTTTATTGTATGCCTTTATGTACTGTTCTGAAGTTGTCTCTGTAGGATGGAGGTGCGTGAGAGAAGGTGCTTGGAAATTCCAAGAAAAGCCGCAGTTCTAACCAGTAGCCACTAGGTGTCACCAGGTCCCCAGGCTGGTGCCAGGCCTGGAAGCAGCGTATCCAGTACCTGGATCCTCCTCGGAGCCTTGACGTTCCGGGAAGTGGGCCAGGAGCGGGCAGCGGTGGGGACCAGTGGCATTGCCAGCGGCAGAAGCTGGCATTCTGGGCACAGCCAGCAGTGGCCCAGACATGGGCAGCCTCAGCTGGGGTGGTGGTGAGTAGCAGGGGTGAGGTCATCGGGAAAGCGTAGTGATGGAGAAGCTGCATCCGCAAGGCAGGGTCTGCAGCGGCCTGCCCTGGGAGAACCGGGAAGGCAAAGGTGGCCGGAGGGTGGGGAGGATGAGCCAGTGGGCAAAGAACCCTGGAAAGCGATAAGCTCCAATTCCTGGGAGCTACCCGGACCTCGGGTCAGCTGCCTCACCCAGGTGAGCTTAGTCCCCTTCCCTGGAAAGTGGCATTGGTATCTCTCTCTAGCTTCTAACAACAGACCCCTTTTAAAGGCAGGTGTGAGCCTGGAGTCCTGCTGGGCCAGTGAGGCATCGGTGCCCTAAGTGAGGGCAGCTGCAAGGGGTCTTGACCAGGTAGGAGCTGCAGCCAGAGGCATCCTGACCAGAGCTAGTTCCCTCCTTCTCCTGCTTAGTTCTATCTACCTACCCACCCTATCAGAATGACAGTACCTCCCCCAACAGTTTGTGTAAAGTCTAGGATTGCAACTTCTAAGCGTTGTTCCTCCGCTAGGTGGGTTCCTGTAACGTGAAGCACAGGGCCCAGCAATCCTACCCCTAGTGTTGACCCAGCTGACATGGGAAGCTCCACAACTGGGAAAAGATGAACAAAATGAATGCATTCTACATAATGGAGCCCCACTCAGCAATTTAAGAGAAAGCAAAGCACGGATACATGCAGCACGGGTGCCCCTCAACTGCATGTGCTAAGTGCAAGGAGCCTGGAACACTCCAGCCCGCACAAGTCTATTTTAATGAGGTTCCATGAGGCAAGACCACAGGTACACATCAAGGGGAGGGGGAGATGGGGGCATTCACCACGGGGGACACAGGGGGAGTTCCTGGAGGTGATAGCATGTCCCATCCTGACCATGGGGTGGGGACATGAGTGTGTGATTGCCAAAACTCACAGAGCACACACTAAAGAGAAAGAGAACTTTTCAATTACAGGGAGAGCTGCCTTCCAGTCAGGTTTGTTCCTGCCTCGGAGACTTTGTTCTGTTCTGTTCCCCCCACCCGGGGACCCTGCTGTGCCCCCCACTACCCCCCCCACCCCAGAGCTTTGCAGTGCTCACCCTCCACTACA